>OZ005673.1:930000-1596060 GCA_963930725.1 Candelabrum cocksii | reverse complement strand
AGAGAGAGAGAGAGAGAGAAAAATAAGTGGATACGGAACTAGAATAGCGCGACAAACATTCCTCACAATTTTCTTAGTAGTAGCTACAACATTTAAATATCACATGGTTTTGCCACATTTTTTAGTCATCACTTTAGCCAACATAGAAACAAATTTACGGCCCAGAACAAAATGACGTTGATTTCTATCAACCAATCAAATCATGTCTTTAAGAATATTTTAAAAGAATATGTAAATGAAGTAAAATAATAAAATTACGTGTTGTTTTGATTCTGTTTTGTCTCATTAAATCTCACCACACAAAGAGTTTTGATTCAAGCAATCAGAAAATGCATTGCTCTTCTGTTGTTATTGGTTTCAGCACCGAAATAAGCAGAACACAGTTATCTTTATTTGACCTTAATAAACTCAAGTGGAATGCTATGCTGCCTGATCGATATTATTTTGATTCTCTCTGGGAATATTGAATTGAAACCAGGCCCTGTTAAGAATCCATGCTCAGTGTGCTTGAAGTCAGTTTCAAAGTCCCATCGTGCAATTGAGTGTGACTCGTGCAATCTTTGGTCTCTTATCAAATGCTCAAGTGTGACTCCCATGCAATACACGTCCTTAACCAATCTTAATGAATTTAACTTTACTTGTTCAAGATGTCTAATGAATGAACTACCTTCATTTGCTCTTGATGATGACACAACTGGTTTAAATGAGAACAGTATTGAGCCGAATGAGGATCTCCGTGATCTTTCAACTAACTAAGGTTTTAAAATCGGTCACCTTAATAAATTCGATAATATCAGAATTCTCCTTACTCAATCAAAACTTTATGTTTTAGCGATCTCTGAGTCTAAACTCAATAATGATATTTGGGACGCTTAGATCAGCATCTCTAATTTTAATCTCGTGCGACTTGATCGTGATCAAAATGGTGCGGGAGTATTAATTTATTGCCGTAAATACTATTCCATGTTTGTGCCATCCAAATTAAATAGCATTGAATATGAGTCAATCTGGGTAAAAATCAAACAGAGATACCCAAAGCCTCTTTATGTGTTTCTTAAAGATCCTTCTATCAAAGATCCTCTTGTTTATACTCAGGGTATGTTTAACTACCCATGTATGTGCGATAACTACAACTAAAACAGAAAAAAATATATTCAGAACAACCTTTTTTTGTACTTATTTTATTATTATTATTATTAAAATGAATATTTTTACAGGATGTATACACTTCAACTTTATATAAAAATTGCTTTCAATGTGTGTCCTGCCCTATTGTTAATAAATTAGTAAATAAATATGGCAAAATAAAAGTTAAAATATACACATATACTAAATAAATTAAGGGATAAAATTTAAAATCTTCTGTCAAGCAATAGCTTGAATTCAGAGAAACTCTCCACAACTCTGATATCATTTGGCAACTCATTGTATAGTTTTGCTCCCATGAAAAAGAAACCCTTTTTCGCAAAATCAAGCTTTACTGCAGGAATCACCAAGGAACAGTTGTTATTCCTGGTTACACGTCCTGTGTTTCTAACTTTGAAATAATTCATAAAATTGGAGCATGCATGTCCATCAATACACTTTCTCACAGATAAACAAGTTGACTTTAGGATTGACGCCTCAATTGTTGGTAAAGTTTGATGTTCGTTACGTCTTGCAAAAACGATACTTTTCGCACGTCGGTCGATAGATCGCAGAGCAGCACGCTGAGTGTTGGTGAGCTTCAGATTGACGATTGCGTTGTATGTGAGCAGAGGTAGGATCATTGCGTTGTAGATCTTGGTACACGCTTTCGTAGTAAGGAAGGGTCGCATTTTCCTGAGGAGCCTTAATCTACCGGTGGCCCTTTTACGCCCACTTTCAAAAAAGCTCCCCATCGTCAACTTGTTATCCAGGATACACCCAAGGTACGTGTAGGTGTTTGTTTCCTGTATACGATCGCCGCGGTACTTTAACTCTGGTTGACGTTTCGCCGTTCCGAAAAGCATTACCTCAGTCTTGCCTTTTTTTAAATTTATGACAAGTTCGTTTTCTTCGAAATAACGCGCAACCTGTCGAAGATCTTCTTGCATAGCATTTTCGATTACATCAACAGATTTGTTCGAGAAGTAGATGACAGTGTCATCGGCATATTCAATATGCTTGCAACGATACAAACAGTCATTAAAATCATTGAAGAAAACAATAAACATCAATGGCCCCAGGATCGAACCCTGAGGTACTCCAGACGTTAACTTGAAGCTATGCGAACGCTCGCCGTTTACAGCGACAACTTGATCTCTGTCGAAGAGATAACTGGTAAACCATTCGATTTCTGTGCTATTTACGCCGTATGTTGTTAACTTTGAGAGCAATAAGGCATGGGATATAGTGTCAAATGCCTTGCGCAAATCGATGAACACCGCTCCCGTCATCATGCCTGCATCTGCGCTTCTTCGGATGTCATCTATAAGTATTGTGGACGCAAGCTGTGTTGATCTCCGCGCACGGTAGCCAAACTGCCGATCGTTGAGTAGGTTGTTGTCCTCAGGTATGCAAGTAACTGGACTTGCACTGCTCTCTCCAAAATTTTAGAAAGAGCAGGGAGTACCGAGATCGGGCGATAGTTGTCTGGTGAATTAGACGCACCTGACTTATAAACTGGAACCACTTTTGCCGTTTTCCACTTTGTTGGTACAGTAGAAGTCGTCAGAGACAGGTTTATGATGTGCGCTACCTGTCTCGAGATTGATTCTGCACAGTCTTTAAGTAGGCGTGGTGGTAACTCATCTACTCCTGCAGATTTTTGCGTCTTTAGCCCCTTGAGCTGTTTTTGCACAAAAACATTGGAAACGTGTGCAAATTTGAAGCGCTTGACTGTTCGAATTACGCAGCGCGCACGACTTTTCCAAACAAAATTCTGCAACGGGAAGGAGATCTTTTTCAACTTGTCAACCGTGCTGCTGAAGAATGTAGCGAAGATATTGGCAGATGATTCACCATCGGTCGCTTTTAAGGTGATGTTGATTTTATTTTTTGTTGGAAAAACCTTTTTGACGGTTTTCCAAAAATCATTCGGCTTTAGGGAGTTTTCTTCGATCAGGTCGTGATGGTATTTCGCCTTCGATTTTCGCAGCTGCATATTGGTTTTGTTTCGCAGTCGTTTGTAATTTGCGAAATCCTCGTCTCTACGCGATTTTCGGTATTTTCGAAGAGCCTTGTCGCGATCATTCATAAGCTCTTTCAACTGCGCGTCAAGCCACTCGCATGGCCTGCCTTTGACTTTTTTCTCGATGCGCGGCGCATGTGCGTTAAAGATGGCAAGCAACGTCTCTGTAAATGCTTCGAGCGCGCGATTTGCATTGGTTGCAGCAAAAACACTTCTCCAATCCGTATGTTGAATTTCTGCGTTCATCGTGTCTTTATTATAACGCGAATAGTTGCGACAGCGAATAACTTTTGGACTAAATCGCAAACAGTTAATTTTTCTAATTGCGTAAACCATCTCATGGTCGCTAATACTTGTAGAAATAACATCGTTCTTAGAAATGTTTGCTGGTGTGTTCGTAGCAATAATATCTATTATTGTTGATGACGTATCTGTTATTCTGGTAGGTTTTTTGATGATTTGGTTAAACCCATTTAACTTTAAAATATCCTTAAATTCCTTGTTGCTATTTTCTATAGCATAGTTCACATTCATATCACCAATAACAATGGCTTCGCGATCCAAGCTATTTAATAAAGTCAGTGAATGATTAAATCTGTCATTAAACTCGGGATGTAAATGTTTTGATGTATCGGGAGGTCTATAAAACGTTGATACAAAGAAACTCTTTGATCGTTTAATAAATACCTCAATGACAAGATTTTCTAGCTCCCCACTTTCCAGGTCTTGTCTCCTTTGAAAATCTATCCCATTTCTCACGTACACAGCCACGCCGCCTCCAATGCCACTTTCGCGCTTACGTTTTAAGAAGGAATATCCGGGTATTTCATACAGTGCATCATTCTCGTTATAATCTGTGAGGTGAATTTCTGACAAAGTCAGAATGTCGATTTGTCGATGTTTGTCGATGAAGCTTTCGATATGAGGTAAATTCGATAGTAGGCCCCTCACATTTTGATGTATTATCGACATACCTCGTTGATTAAACGGTTGTACGGGACCAGGACATTTCTCCACATCGCCAGCCGCAAGCAATAATAACAGCAGAAATGTTTTTCGCGTGACATTTTTCACATTCAAAGTTTGTTTTTAAGAAGCATTGTAGATTGGAAAGTAGAAAAGGATTGAGTTATGTTAGCTGGTGTACTTGGTTGGTGTGTATCATTTGGTATCGGTCTTTTTGGGCACTTTTGCATATGGCGGCATATTCCTGCTGTAGTTCGTAGTTCATATTTGCAATATGAGCATGCATGCATTTTTTTCTGATGTATCAATAAACTGACCAGAAGAAGTCCGCCCGGTGGCAAGTAGACGGGCGTTGAAATCAGAGCAAATATATTCACAACAGTAATAAGATGTACGTAAAGAGTCTGATTGTTGACATTGATCTAGGGTAAAGTAGGTTTATGTTATAAGGCAAGGTGTATTAATACAGTTATATACAACTGTAGAATAGTTTGATAATTACTCGGGTGCAATAAGGATGGAGAGCCACAAAAGAATTTTCTAATTAGAGATAATTATGAACGGAAGTTCACCGTAAAAAGGATTTTAATTTGTAGATAATTTCTTGGTAATTGCGCTCAGCAGTTGTAAGGGAAAATATATTGATAAGTGAAATATGGTGTAATAATGATATTGAAAAGTATAGGTTTCCCACACTCAAAAATCCTATTTCTTCGGGATATGAGGCAGTCCCCTGGGGTTACAACCCAAGCTTCCGAAAATCCTCAACAACCCGGAAAATGATTGATGTTGAAAACTTGTAGATTTGAGGGATGTGAAAAACCGCAACAAGGAACAAACGGTAGAAACAAAGACAAGGATAGCTGCAATGTGAAGCGTCCTATGTCAAATGTCTTATCTAAAGGATAAGATAGAAAGCGCAATGTTTGCAATTGCAACTGTATTTTCTTTCTTTTTTTGAAATATGTCTAAGGGGCTGTTCATATGGATAAAAATTTCCCGCTGTCACCTTCTTAAGAATTCACTGTTAAAATTTTGTAGCGTTCACATGAGAAGAAACATTTTCCCGCCTATACCGAGATCTCACCTATCGACAGGCGACTGCGCAAGTCCTAATACACTAGTGAAAAATGACTGCAATATATAAATGGTGACGGTTAGTTTCACAAAATGTATAAACAGCATCCCTTGACATCCTGATATTTCTAACCGAGTGATTTTCATTCCACTTCACCATTATATCATTCCAAAACTGTTTCAGCCATATCGTTAAATGCGATTTATCAAAAGATAATTTAATAATATTGAGAGAAAGGTTCTCCGACGATTTTGGCTTTGACGACGTCAATTTTAATTTTTTGTTGCAAGCAAAAGGCAGCCGCTGTCAAGTTTCTCGACATTTTTTATAATGGAATTAAAACCTGTTTTCACGATCGTATGTGGGAACGCAGAATTTAAAAAACAACTTTGATTTAAACTGGGTTTGAGAAAACGTGGTTCAATATAAAACATAGTTAAATACAGAGCTAAATAAATAAAGTTTTTGGAAGTTTGTCATAATCTCAGAACCTTGGAATTTTACTTTTGGGGAACTTATTATTGCGTTATTGCGGTTGAACGAATTCAGCTTACTTTTGCGTAACTAATCTTCGCGAGTTTAGCAAAACCATTATGTGGCATTTTTCCTGCAACCTACATGATGATATTTATTTTGTGAAAGGAAGTTTTGTTTATCTACAGATCAATCATGTAAAAAAATCATGTCAAGAAAACACATGAAACCTTTACATACGCTCAAATTTCATTACGTGTTTGTATTTAACAGTAAAGTCTTGCAATTTGCATAAAACTGTAGGTTATTTAAGCTGTTTGCTGTGGATTTGAAAAAGTTGGTTATTGATACTAAAATAATAATAATAATAAAAGGTATATTCTGGGCATATCCATATTTACAATGGCTCTTCGTCCCTTTAAAATAAAATGAAAAGGTATATAAAATATATTAATTACATATGTATGATAATAAATAAACAAGATTAGTTTGCATTAGCAATTACAATTTTCTTAGTAAGAGAAGAAAATGCTTTTATATTCTTACAGTGTCTAAGTTCTTTGGGTAAGCTATTGAAATGTATATATGCATCATGCTGAAATGTCCCAGGGGTATCGTCTTTCACTTTTATATCGGTGCTGCTCCGTAATGTTCGCCTTGGTGTGTACAACTCGATCGGAGTAATCTTCGGCCAATCATTTCTGTTAATCGCTTTGTGCACGAGCTTAACGATGTTGAAACGACGACGTTCACGGATGGGCAGCCAATTTAGTTTCAATATATCGGAGGTCGATGCATATTTTTTTGTAACAAAACTGCACGTAGCTTTTTGTAGACGTTGCAAACGCTTAAGCTGGTATTCTTTCAGTGTGTTGAAAACGACGTCGTTGTAGTCTATCTTGCTGAGAATCAAGCTTTCAGCAAGCTGCTTTCGGACAGCTAATGTTGTAAAATTTTTTAATCTTCTTAATACACTTAGCTTAGAGTAACATGAAGAGAGGACTTCAGCTACATGTCGTTCCCAAGTGAGATGCTGATCTAGATGCACCCCCAGCAGCTTGGTATCATCGTTACGTTCTATCGGTGTCTCGTTAAAACTAATGTTTGTAGTTTGAAGTTCTGCATGTCGTCTGAAGTTGTGACTGGAGGAAAAAAGAATATACTTCGTCTTTAGACTATTTTACCAATCGTGAATTGTCTTTATCGCTTTCGTTACTGTATCTTCAGTGTTTCGAAGGTTTTTGAGATTGCACGAAGCATAGATTGTTGTATCGTCGGCGTATTGAAGAGAGTTCACTGGTAGGTGTTCTTGTAAGTCATTTACATAGATATTAAATAATATTGGCCCCAGAATTGTACCTTGGGGAACACCAAAACTCACAGAAGCGACATCAGAATTCTTGTCGTCTATCTGAACGAACTGTTTTCTTTCACGTAAGTATTTAATAGTCCAGTGAAGGAATGATTTGGAAAAACCGAGTTGTTCCATTTTTTCAATCAAGCGTTTGTGTGAGATGGTGTCAAAGGCTTTCGAAAAGTCTATCATTACAGCAAGGGTAACTTCACTGGCTTTCATAGCTTTTACTACATCATCGCGTATTTTCAGTAAAGGAATGTTCGTTCCGAAACCTTTGCGGAAACCAGTTATAGTATCTTTGTAAATTTGTTTCCTGTCTATGAATTCTAGTAGCTGTTTTAAAACGGTTCTTTCAAATATTTTCGATAAACAGCACTGAACGGAAATAGGTCGAAAGTCTGAAAACTGAGAAGGGCTTTTGTCTTTTGGTAGCGGAACGACACGCGAGACCTTCCACACTCTTGGATATTCGTTTCGCGATATGTAGGAGTTTATTATGTGGGTAAGTGGGGAGATTAGGTAGTTCGAAAGTAGCTTGATGTATTTTGGTGGTATTTGGTCACTTCCCGTTGAGTCGTCGTTTCGAATTTGTTTGATCAGTTCTGTCGTTTTGTCGTATGTAATCGTTCGCAGTGTGAATCGATCTTGTTGTGTCGATGAAACATTTTGAATATATTCTTCGATATCTCTAGTAGATGTTGGTGACATATTCGTTGTTCTTACCCCGGTAGAGGCGAAAAAATTGTTGAGATCATTTGGTTTCTTCGAGATCGGTTTGTTTGAGGGGTTTAATATTTTGTGAATTAGTCTCCAGCGTTTTAAAGAAACGTCGTTTTGCAGCGCGTATGCTTCTTTTAATGTTGGCTCTTGCTGTACGAAAACTCTTCCACGTTTCTGGATCATGTGTTCGGTGACATTCGTATCGCATATTGTTCCGAGATTTCTTCAACTCAACTATTTCAGGATCGTTCATCCAGGGTGAAGGTGGGCGCGTTATTTTTACCCGTTTGATCGGTGCGTGCCGATCGATCAATCCTCGGATGAGTTGGTTTAGAGTGGAGAGTTGGTCGTCTGGATCGTCAAAAGCGTATATCGTGCTAAACGGCAGTGTCTCTGCTTCTCGTAAAAACGCATTCTCGTTAAAACATTTTTCGTCTCGAATGAATTTGAATCGAGGTTCGAATTTCGGTAATTTAACGTTGAGTGTAACGTACGGAGCATCGTGATCGCTAATCAATTCACACGGAAGAACATCGGTCGAAGTGATAACGGATTTGTTGGACGTGATTATATGGTCAATAAGTGTCGCAGAATGTTTGGTAACGCGCGTTGGTTTTGAGACAACCTGATGTAAATCGAACTGCTCTAGTAGACTGTAGTATCGACGGACTGTGGAGTTTTCTCTGTCGAGGAGATTAATGTTCACATCACTGGTAAATATGAACGTTCCTTTCCATTTCGTTCGTGCCGTCAGGATAAGTTCCTCGAGCTTTTTTAGCCATTCGTAGATGTTTGTAGATGGCAGAGGGTAAAGAACTCCTACTAGAATATCACTGTTTTTGTTGTGACCAGCTACTTCAATAAACAAGCTTTCAAAGTCCTCGACAACAGATTCTAGTTGCCTCCGTCGTTTGTATTTTAGGCTGGACGCGATATAGCACCCGACGCCACCTCCTCTTGTGTTCTTACGGTTGTTGTAGACAATGTCGTATCCAGGAATCGTAACATGGTCAATAAGGTGGTGGTTGTCAGTGAGCCATGTTTCGGACATCGTGAAGAGATCAAACTTGTACTTCTCGAAGGTCAATAGAAATTCATCAAATGATGATAATAACGACTGAGTGTTGAGATGTGCAAGCTTAAGTCGGTTCTTGTGATGCTGAAGCTGAGGTAGATGGGGATCAGGTGATGGAATTATTTCAGCTGCAGGGATGTCATGATGGTGATATTCGAAGCTCATATCGAGGGACTGATGAAAGGGTAGAACGGTATGGAGACAATTCGTACAAACGAATTTTATTTGTTGACGTGGTTGAAGAAGATGAGACGCATTGACGCACAAAGCATGTGATACGCAGCGGATTGTTTTACTGCACTTTTGACACTTCGGTTTTGGTATTGGATCCGGATTCGCCTCGATATCGCCACACTTTAGGATGACGTTGAATGTGGCAGACGTGTTGCTGTAGTAGGGTACACTTTTTTTTGCTCGTTTAAATAACGAGGAAGTTGATGCGCGAGCTTTCAGTAATCTATTGCTTTTTGTTGTTGTCGTTGCTATGACATCATTATCCAGTAATGCAATAACAGTGATTAAGAATTTAATTGACATAATGCAGTGTCGAAGCAGGAATTAAAATAATTATGAAGTCGTAGTAATTGATCTCTTGGGAATTAATAAAGTCGTTAATGAGTTCGCTATTCGCAATAACACTCCGCCGTAGAGAGAAAGGGCGTTGAGAAATAAATATTGCAAATTTTATTTTACGAAAGAAAGTCTAACAGCATAAATCATCTCTCTCCCATAAATATAAATATGGAATAATGCTCTCCAAGTACAACCCGTGTGACTTGTCAAGTTTGAAATTGTAACGATACGAAAATGTCAAGTTACCAGCAAAATATTTCACTTTCGATTTTGATAAACTAAACACGTCTTGTCACGTAGAATTACTCTCTCTCTCTCTCTCTCTCTCTCTCTCTCTCTCTCTCTCTCTCTCTCTCTCTCTCTCTCTCTCTCTCTCTCTCTCTCTCTCTCTCTCTCTCTCTCTCTCTCTCTCTCTCTCTCTCTCTCTCTCTCTCTCTCTCTCTCTCTCTCTCTCTCTCTCTCTCTCTCTCTCTCTCTCTCTCTCTCTCTCTCTCTCTCTCTCTCTCATACTATTGATAAACGCGCCGATGACCTAAGCAATCTTAGTCAAAAGATATGGGATAAACCAGAACTTGGTTTTAAAGAGTTTGCTGCGCATGACTTGCTTACCAGTTTTCTTGAAAAAGAAGGTTTCTCCGTGCAAAGAAAACCTCCATTAGAAACGTCTTTTATAGCTCGATATGGGAATTCGTCTGGTTTGAAAGTAAGAGTGCTATGTGAGTATGACGCATTGCCGGAAATAGGTCATGCTTGTGGGCACAATCTCATTGCTGAAGCCGGAGTAGCTGCTGCTATTAGTAAGTCGGATACCTTTTTGACTTTATTTTCATAAGTGTGTATATACTTGTGTTTGACAATATGTTTAAGGTTTGAAGTCCATACTCACAAGTCACCCAGACACGCAATTAGAAGTGATTGCGCGGTACGCCCGCAGAAGAAGGCGGTGGTGGTAAAGTGTTGATGATCGAGAAAGGTGTATTTGATGAAGCAGATATTTGCATGATGTCTCATCCTACCCCTTATGAACTTCCATCGTTGGTATCTTTGGCGGTCCGTCAATTGAAAATTGTTTTTAAAGGTGAATTTATGTTTTTTTTATGAATTATTTCCTATGAAAATACACAAATGTAGATATTTTATTCATAAGGTATTATATTTATTCAGGCGTATTAATAAATGTTTGTTAAAACAGGCAAAGCATCTCACGCGGCTGCTGCACCATGGGAAGGCATTAATGCATTGGACGCCGCAGTTTCATGCTACAATAACGTGAGTATGCTACGTCAACAACAACTTCACGCGTAAATGTTGTGATTGTCGATGGAGGGAAACGGCCAAATATCATTCCAGAACGGTCCGAAATGGCTTTTCATGTTTGTGACGTACTAAACAAAGATGTCAATGCGTTAGAAAAAAAAAACGAAATTGTGCCGATCGAGCGGCTTTGGCTACTGGTAAGGAATTAAAAACAAACCATAAAAACACAATTTGCGCATTAGATTGTTTGTTTATTTCTCTATCATATATAAAATATGAGAAAAGTTTGCTTTACAGGATGTTGGAAGTTGGAAATATAAAATTTATTAGAAACATGGTCAAACGCCCATTTGCATTTTGTTGCGTGTTATAGTAGGAATTGTCATGGTAAGACTGTAGTGTGTGTAAGAATTGAAGACCATATTATTATATAAACTAGCAATAAGCACAATGCACTCATTACTTATCTAAGACGATGAATAACTGTGTCAGCCGCCTTTCTGTAGTAGTTATTGCGAGTTACGAAAGAAATATGCCATATTGTTCGAGTATTTCGCGATAACTACTACTTTATCAATAGGTCTACATGATATCTTATATAACACGCTTTGAAAGCGTAAACATGAACGTCGTCACAACTCAATGATCTTACGATTACATTATTCTAACATTCGCACGTGTCATATTTTGCACTCTGTTTTTAACCAATAGGAATCCCGGGAATTGCTTTAACCAACCAGAAAAAATATTGAATTTTGCACTCCTTTTTAGCCAATCAAGAAAAAATATTGAGTTTTGCACACCGAAATATGATATATATTTCCTCGTGATTCGTAATTATGTTTTATATAACGTAGAAACCACTGGTACCCAATGATAAAGACACTTTAGTCTTCTATGTTTACCATGCCTAGTAAAATGATTCTCAACTAATATCCTTTTGTAAAACGACACTAATGGGAATGACGTTCGGCTCTTAACCGCAAGGTTCTGGGTTCGAAACCATGCTATCACAAAGTTGTTTAGTGAGCGGTTATAAATAAACAACAACAATTTCATCAAAAATAACCGTAGCACAAATGGGAGCAATTAAATACACTAAAACTCCGGGTCGAGGTCTTCATGATAATGCTTAATGAGCGTTCTGGAAACCTCGTTAAAAGACAAATAAACAAACACTAACAGGGCGGTCCTGCCGCTATATTCTCCACTTCTAGATAAAATACTCTTTTGAGAGTCTCGTTTAAAAAAAACTCGAACTGAAATAGAGTTGGAATGGAGAAATCCTATTTGTATAAAGAAGTTAAACTATCGCCTCCAACAATGGCGAACAATGTTTTTTATTTATTTAGTGTTTGCTATTCCCTGATTTGCCATATTAATTTTCACGAACACAAAGTTTAATTCAGGAAGTTGAAGCATTGAGCTAAAGCGTTACCCGATCAAAAGATTAAGGATGGTGACAGACCAAAGAGCATTGGCCGAGAGTAATAAGTAAATAACAAGAAGATGCATGTATTAACGGTAAAATGTCTACAATCATGAAGCATGTGTAAAAAAGCATGTGTATATAAAAAAATCACCAACTTAAACAAGGTCCTAATTTCTCCCTTTTTTCTCTTCGTGATGCTTGGCAAATGTTTCCGCAACAAGAAGTGGAAAGATAAGGGTGGCATCTCCAACTACTTTCACAGGTTTGGCATTAGGTTTAATTTTTCCCCAAGAGACAGCTTCATCTGGGGATGCCCCTGCATCTGAGCCGTCAAACTCCCCGGCTGTGTTAATGTACACAGCGTAATCAGCCCCGTCTCGCATCGCATTTGCATTACAGATGTGATGCTTTATCAAACCACCGCCCAGAAGCACAATACCGGAATTTTTTGAGTAAACCGCCAGGTCGTTCATACGACGAATATCTTCAGCAATGTCGATTCGCAAACCGGGGTTCCTGTAAGTGAGGGCATAAATGTTATCACCAATGGCACCATCTGTGATCGCAGGGCTAAAAACAGGAATATTATTCTTGTAAGCCCAGTAGTATATCGATTTAGGGTTGTCTATGTGTTTGCCCAACAACGCAATCATTTTCGATGGAGTCCAATTGAAGTTTTCTTCGTTTTGCCTCTTTAACATTTTGTCCAAAATTGGCCGAATCCAATCTTCAAACAAGCAGTAGTTAGTGTTAGGCACAATGAGATTCCCTGTACGATTCCATCCTTGTTTCCGCAAATCTTTCCCCTTTAACTTAAAGTCTCCTAAGTATGTCGGAGCCAAACACTTAATAAAATCTTCTTCGATTCCACCGGTCGTTGACACTAAAACATCAACAAGCTTATGCTGGACGAGGTAGCGAATCATATCCCTTGTTCCGGCTGAAGCCATGTTAGATGTATATCCCAAAAAAATTGTACAGTTTGTTCTAGGTTTACGCACATCGTTTACGCATTCACTAGTTGAAGGCATAGGCAAATCTCTGCACTGAAGCATCTGCTTCACTACTTCCACAGCTTGACCGAAATGCATTGCCTGAAAACCTATCCTCATGTAATTTGCAATCAACTTTTGATAATCCACACCTTCATTGAAATCATATCCTTCAACAGTAACAGCATCTTTAGGCATCTCATCACTCTTCGTGAAAACAGCGTCTTTAACCAGTTTAGGAATATCTTCAACAGCAATGGGTTTATCAGCCATTATTCTTTTTTATTTGAGTTGTAACCTGCAAAACAATCAACTAATCAAAATAATCAACTATAAATATTCTTTGTAAACTAAAATAACATATATATTAACACTACTAGCTGTACAGACCGCTCAACATTGTGTGCTCGTAAACACTACCCGCTGTACAGACCGCTCAACATTATGTGTTCGTTAACACTACCCGCTGTACAGACCGCTCAACATTGTGTGTTAATTAACACTACCTGCTGTACAGACCGCTTAACTTCGTGTGTTCGTTAACACTACCCGCTGTACAGACCGCTCAACATTGTGTGTTAATTAACACTACCCGCTGTACAGACCGCGTAACATTGTGTGTTCGTTACTACAGCGGATAGTGTTCGTAAAACTCGTTTGTAACACGATACAGAATAAATAGTTCCAACGGACAATGAAAATAGTTGTGTAAGCAACTGCGCGTCCTGCATTAACATCTTTGTGGTGTGTGTGAAATTCATCAAATCGTTATTGTTTGCCATATTTAGCAATTTGACAAACCAACAATACCATCAATGTTGGTGTCATAAAGTGATGCAATACCAGGTTTCTCTTTACAATATTGACAAAATGTGGCTTCTTTAAACTTGACATCTGCAAAAGATAATTGTGTCAGTTCTCCCTTGTTTGCAGATTAACACAGATCGGGGGTGTCAAGACAGCCGCAGACATTTTCTGCTTGAAAATACTGTATATAAAACAAAATATATTTTTTAAACTTTTTTTAATTACGTGACTAGTAGAAAGGCCGGGTTAATTTTGTAGTGACAGAGGAAACGAAAATAGAAAAATATCTTATCTCTGAAACAACCACTCGTTAACCTTTTCGATTGGTGAAGAAAGAATATGATTGGCTTATTGACATCTGTTCTTGTTGGTTTGTTGTGAAGTTATTGTTTCGTGATGATGTTGTCATGCTTTTGGCATTTCTGAATTTACTTTTCGAAATTAAAGGTGCAGTAACAGATCCAGATATGTAGTCGACTTACATAAGTTTGTTTTACTTTGCAACAAACATTTGCGCTCAGTTATCTATGACGTAATGAGCACCCTTCTTCAAAATCTCAAATTTCGCCTCGTCCCTGTAACGGTTACTGAGACATAGTAGTTAGTCAAGTACTGACGTTTTTGCATGACATCGCTACAGCTGTTCATACCAATGCCATTCCTTAGGAGCTTATCATGGGTGCCGACCATACCCCGTCCATGTATGTACCTAGATTTAATGTTACGATCGCTGGGAATGGTGTAAAACAGTTGCATGTGGCACTGATAAACCTTATGTTACTGTAACAAGTGATCAACATGGGGGAAATGTATTCCAAGAAGGATTTTCTTATATTTTTTTCGTTGCAGTTACTTATGCTACCACTAGAAAAAGTTGTCAATTCGAAAACTCCAGTTTAAAATTGCACTAACCACATATTATGCAACATCAAATGGATAATTTCAAGTTGAGATCATAAATAATTCTCACTATAAATACTTATTAAATAAAAACAATAACAATAAACCTAAACATCGATAGCTACCAAACATGATCTTTTTGGAATAAATTGACTAAGCATGATATTCCGAAGGAACTTATTTTAAAGCAACCCTTTCTCATGTCATCGCTGGTAAATACACATGTGTTACAAACAGTTCCAGTGAAAGGCAAACAGGCGTCAGAATACCACGAGATTATCTATCTCTATGTCTGGCAAATTCCTTCCCATAATTTAAGTGATTCATGGTGGGTAATTTAAGATCTGTGAGCTACTAGATGCTTTCCAAAGTCATACTTTTCTACGTCGTTTGAAATTTCCAAAAACATTACTCTAATACGGGAAAGTCTAGGTTAGTTTGTTTTCCCCATCTGAAAAAAATTACGTTTAAAGGACATGACAACCATTCCATTGTTGATTTTTCTGTAAAAAAGAATTTTTGCAATTTCCAACCTCTAGATAACACCGTCAATATTACTGACAGATTTTTCGTAGAGCAAGTAGCAAAATAACCAGAGAGAGCAAAGTAAAGGTACAGCTATATCAGTGTTTAAGCCATTTTATGTGATTTTTAATAGATGTAAGTCCGCTGGAATCACTGTAGTGGTGGAAAAGTCAAAGTGTATGGCCGTATTGAAAATATTTTCGGAGCTTTGTAGATATTCGTTTTTGCCTTAAAGAAAATTTTACAATACCCTGTGTTCCCTAATTTATACTTCTAACTTTTGGCTGGTCATAAAAGGCAACTAGGACAATCCCCGACTAGATAATTCCCAAACCCACATTTCCAGAAACTACGTGTTTCAGAAATTGTTCTCAGGTTTAACAAGTACCGAGAGAAAATTTAGCCGTTAAACAACCCCGATCATTTTGTTTAATAAAAGGCAAAGGATCGTGTGACTTAAAAACAGCATGTAGAGGTCATCAAGCCGCATTCGAATTGACAATGTGCGCATTTACAGTCACAGTTCCGGTCTTTGTTTTTATGCAAAATCTATTGTTTTCAGCTCATTTTGCGACCAAAATTTCAAGCAAACTCAACAATCATATTCAGAATTGGTTGAAATTTTGTCCAGAAAACAATAGAAAATGTTAATAATGCAGACCGGAAGTGACACTGTAAACGCATGTATAACCATATGTTACATCTTAAGTTATTTAATTTAACTACTCTGATTGACAAAAACAAAATTGTTCGATGAGAAAAATACTCGCCTATCGCGAGTTTATTCTGATGTAGTCAGATGTGTGAATGTTTTATGAAATTAATGAATATGAGAAGCACTACAGCTTTACAAGCGTTTAGATACTAGACATTTTAAGTGAATGGTGAGTCGCATCGGCAATTTGCGTAAATGCTGAGATGATATTTTAAAAGTCGTTGGTTTCGTTTTTGCACAGTGCCTCAGTGTTTAAAACAGGAGCGTAGAAACCAAAACCCTTTCAACAAATTCAAAAGAGAGGAGATTTCTTGCGCAATGAGTGGATTTGATCTTGAGCAATAATCTGCTTTATAAACAAGAAAGAAACCAAACCCATATTAATATAACGCGTCGTAAATTGGTTTAGTTGCTAAAGGAACTATCTGGGCAAATATCCTCTAATCTAGAATCCGATTTTAATTAATTTGCAAATCCAACATAATTGGCAAAGGTTTCGTCAAAACAATGACCACAATTGTCGAAAGTTTCAATTGAGGTAAACACATTACAACGTTCAACGAAACGTTTGTAAAACATCAAAATTCGGAAAAGAATTTCATTACTAATTAGTAAGTATATTGCTTTGAAGGTTTCGTTTCCCTTGTAGTCAATACTATACCTTAGCAAGCGGGGTCGTCTACTTTAATAAATCATGTTTGTTCGAGTATATTTAAAGCGGTGATAAATAATTCATAGCAAAAGTCTTCATTTCATAAGCATATCTTGGCTTGACTAATAAATACTGATCTCGCGTATTCATTATCAGGGATGCGCGCTCTTGCTTTTTCTTGGTGCTGATTTTGTCTGAAGATAGCCAGCAATCGTTATTCAACGACATTTTACCTGAAAATTACGATAAAAAAGTTCGACCGTCTGAAGGGGGTAACGCACATATTTATATTTTAATTAATTTTAATGTTTATTCCAACTTCAATTGCAAATATTTTTTTTTTGCCAAAATTGTTTTTAAAAAGCCAAAGCAAAAAAACAGTTTGTGAAAATTGCTAGAAGGATTTTTTTTTTTTTTTTTTTTTTAGGTTTCAAGATTAACGTATCACTTCAAATTGAAATCCTTAGGCCCGTTTGACGAAAACAGCTTTGTAAGTGCCTGTCATTTTCTTTAATAATTTCTTTACAAAAAAACCTCCACCAAATAAAGTTAAACGACCAATTAAAATTACAAAGCTTTTTTCGAAAATACAGAATCGAATAAAGGCTATTAACAATTGGAAATAAACTCGCCGTTAGTATCGCCAGCTTTACGTCAACAACAATAGCAAACAGCCAAAATATGGTTACTTATTTATAGTCAGTTCAAGCTACGTGTCGTTTGACTTACTTGCCGAAATCGATTTTAAAGCGTATTGCATAGCATATTGATCTCTTGTTTATTTAGACGTACGAAATAAAGTTTTACAAACGACTATGGTGGATAGATGACCGCTTGAAAACTAAAAACTCGACCTCTGAGAATATTTCTACAAGCATCGCCAATAACAATGACATCTGGATACCAACCACTTCTATAGCAAACGCACAAAGCTCAAAAATCGAGAGCAACGTACGAACAACTATTAGCAATCTTGGGAAAGTGTACCTTTCGAGGAAGTATGATTTATAGTAGCAAGTTTTATTGTCATTACTGTAAATATATTTCCATTCAATTACATCTTAGAAGGTAGAAAAACGGAATCAAGACATATTCAATAAATAGAGTCATCTGTAAATGCCCTAATACCATTTTACCTTTATAAATATGAATTGTACCTCCTCTTTTTAAACTTTCATATATTTCTTAGAAAAACACATAGAGAGGACTTTTGGAGGTGGTTTTTAAAATTATTTTTAGGTTCAAATCTACTTGCACATGTCAGATGAACTTGAGGAAGTATCCGATGGACATTCAAGTTTGTCCACTCATTCTTGAGGACTGTAAGAGAACTGTAATGCAACTGTTTAACGAAGGATTTCAACTATTAACAAATTTACTAACTTTAAATGCCAAAGCGCAATCTTCACCATAAATACTATACTATCTTGTCATTTTTAACCAAGGAACGAAAGAAATCTTTAACAAAAATTGTACATATAACGTTTTAGATGTGGTCACAACGAAACGCATCAGCAACTGTTTTTAATATCTAGAAACATCTAGTGTTTCTACCAAACGACCTACTTTGCAGAAGTCTTTGATTTTGCTTACAAAATGTTGTATTTTAATTCGCCAAACTTGTTTATACATTATTGCCTCGATTACCTTTATAATACAAGTATCAGCATAAAAATTACACTTCTAAGGACCAATACACGACTATTTATATGTTATTTATTTATTTCATGTTTAGTTTCGTTAAATAACAAGGATTTGGATTTGTTCTGGCACGAGGACGAGCCGGTGGTACCACCCTCGAAAGACCTATATATTTATGGCTATACACTCGATCGGATCAAGAATGAAAAAGCAGTCATTCAGTATAAAATAGGAGGTAACAGTTAACAGCGCTAATTTTAAAAAATCAAAAAGAAAAATAGAAGAATAAACCCGATAACTCAAACTCCCCAAGGGACCGAGTAAAATAGTTTGAGATAACAAATGTTCGAGTTATCGGGAGTTTTTATGAGAAACTATAAGGAGAGGGGAACGGATAAACAGTTCGAGTTAACGCGAGTTCGACTTAAAGGGGGTTCGAGTTATCGGGATTGTACTGTGTGCATAAAGAAACATTAATACATGAAATATAAGACATTAACTTTGCGGGAAGGTTTAGGAGAGACAATGTAACGATTTCCATCCTTCACGTAAAGCAAAGTATTATAACATGTTGGATTTGTTTAGGCAAGAACGAACCTTTCGACCGCTTGATTCTCCACATTCATATCTCACGAATATTTAACTACTACTTTTTCCGCGTCTACATACCGTCCATACTTCTTGTTGTTTTCAACATCGCGTCCTATTGGCTACCTGACTCTGCAGTTCCGGCACGAATTGGTCTCATTGTAACCACGTTTTTAACTAATGTGCTCATCCTACAGAGCGTAACAGAACGAACCGTGCAAGTGCCCTACACAACCGCTCTGCAGATCTTCTTGCTCGGCAATATAGTTCTTCTGGTCGTCTCTATAATCGAATATCTGTTGGTACTATATTTGAAATCACAAAAAACCGTAAGATATTTTAATCCATATACCACCTCCTTCAGAAGAGTTTTTGATCTTCAAAAGACAACTGTCTTGGACAATTAATCTAGTACAGTCACTCATGATGTTTTATAGATTGTCTTCGTAATGATACATGAGATTTTATTAATCAGACGGTAAATTGGGCAGTACAATTCATCGGATTGTTGTTTATTTCTTAAGATTCATCCTTCCAGTCAAATGGAATTGATTGTAAAAGGTAATAATGCGAAATACTATCGCTATCTATTTCATTTTAGGCCTTTAACCGATCTTCGATAAAACTAGAGGTCCATAATAAGGCTTTCGCTTACACCAACGGTCGAGATTCCCCGCATAAAAGCGATAGCATGCAATCTCTGCTCCCGTCCAAAAGGATTGAACCAAAGACTCATTTTCTAGATGACGTATTTCGGTTTTTGCTGCCATTTTCTTACCTGATATTTTGTTTGATATATTTTGTATATTATATATAAATCTTTCTCAAATGGAATTTTGTACTCTTATTGCCAATGTATCCTTTTATATTCACATGTTACTAAGTCCTTTATCATTGTCTCTTTTCCATTTCCTTTTTGGAATTGTTTTCCATTAGTTTTACATTGTACCATGTGCTTATCATCTTTATTTACAAGCCTTATCCTCCTTATTTGGCACAATATTTGGAAAAATTTTCATATGCCAATATGTTCAATATCTTAATTTGATATTATGTAAACGCATGTAAACTAGACATCATATGATCTGCTGATCGAGACATTATTTGATCTGCTAATCGAAATCCAGAAGTAGACAACCAACGTACCTATGTTGTTTGTTTAACAAAACTATACTTCTTCGATGAGAGCCCTTGTAAGGAGTTTTAGCTTATTCGGTTCCAGGCCGAGTAAATTTATTTTTCCTGGTTTAATATGTTGTTCCCAATAGGAATAGTGAATCACGGTAAAATGCGCTCTTTGATTAGCCATTTTTGATTTTCGAACGTAGAAATCAATTGTCATCATGACCAGCATGCTTCCTTTGTTGATAAATTGCTTTGAAAACGTCAAAAATATTCCACATTTGGCTTATTTTAGTTTCATATTTAGAAGTCTTAAATATCAGCGGAGGGAATGATTCCTCAAGTTTTTGTGACTCTTTTACGAAACGTTTTATGATTTTCTAATCCGCAAAGCAACGGTCAAAATTTATTTATTTAATACATTTAATTCTGCAGACCTGAATGGTATGTCCTCGGCCTTTAATACATTTAATTTTGCAGACATGAATGGTATGTCCTCGACCTTTAATACATTTAATTTTGCAGACATGAATGGTATGTCCTCGACCTTTAATACATTTAATTCTGCAGACATGAATGGTATGTCCTCGACCTTTAATACATTTAATTCTGTAGAGATGAAATGTATGTCTTCGACCTTTGACACTAACTTAATTAGAACCGCTGACCAGTATTGTGAAAAAGATATTTTTGTCTTAATATCAATATTGATCTATGTCCACTTACGTGAATTCAAAATGGAAAATTGCGTAACCACCGATTTCCGCGCAAACACATTATGACAGAAAAATCCAGCTGAAAAACTTATTTAGATTGGGATTATTTTGTAATTCCAGATGCTTTAATCCCCATTTATGAAACAGTAATGCGAAGTAAGGATCATTGCATTATTCTGTGAAATATTTGTTGTTGATGGTAAAGTCGCTGAATAATTTATCTTATAAACCTGTATTATTTATCTGGTAATAGCGCAATGGTAACGGCGTTCGGTTCTTAACCGAAAGGTTCTGGGTTCGAGACCATGCTAACACAAAGTTGTTTAGTGAGTGTTTAGTGCACTAAAACTCTGGGTCGAGGTCTTTATGTTAATGCTTAATGAACGTTCTGGAAGCCTCGTTAAAAAAACAAAACAAAACAAACCTGCAAATATTGTAATGACGAACAAAGGAACTCAACATTTCCATAAATGCTTAGAAGATCGAAACTCTGGCTAAGAAATGCTTTGCCAGTTATCTTTTCGAACCTTCTTATCCCAAATTTGAGAACATAAAAATCTTTCAAAAGGTTCATATGAAAAGCAATTTCTGACGCAATAATTTCATTTGTAAGCATATAAAGAAAATAAATCTAATTTCATCAACATTTTGGTTATCAAATGGAAACCCCAATTTATATATGAAAGCGTTGCGAACAACAAAGATTACAATCTACGTAGGTAGATGTATAGGTTAATCCATGGATTCAGAGAGATTTTCAACATATTGCAAAATAGTAATTACAAGGTCAGTAGTAAAACAATGTTGTTTTATTATTAATGTACTCCTGGATTTAATTCAAAAAGGCTATTGTATAACAACGGTTTTCGTACGAACACACAAAGTATTACATCCTGCAAAATGGCGGAAAAGACAGAGTAAAAGTTTCATTTTCATTGTGTTTTTTTTGTACATAAGTTGTCATATTGGTGTTTTTACTATATATAATACAAATTTACGACGTCTTTCACAAGTACTTAATCTGCCTAGCTACTCGACCTCGCGAGACAAACCCTTAACGATAAAAAAAAACAATATTTGCAGAGGCACAATATCCTCTATTTGTGTAACAACCGTTTCTAGACACAAATGTGTTGCATCAAGCAGAATCAATATAGATCCATTCATTTAATTGAATAGAAAATGCTATTTTAAAACCGTTTTCCGTCGAATATTGCTTCTTATACTTTTTATAAAGTAACCATTTATCAACACACCTTATCATACAGTTTATTTCGATGGTCACGCACATAGCGGAACGGAGTTCATAATATGAAAAGGACAAGTTAAATTAGTACTAATTGGATGGAATTCTTACAATAGTAAACTATAAGCAACGCGATATATTTGGCTGTCTCTCATACTTTTTTTCTCAAATATTTTGAATTAGTTTTTCACACATTTATCTAAACAAACGCGAGAACTTTGAAAATTGTTCGATAATTTTATCTAGACTAGAAACGTAAGGCCATTACTTTTGCCATCAATTCATTCAAATTGAACTAGTTTAAAGTAAGCAATTAAACCTTCAACATTTTGCTTATCAGATTCCAATTTCAATATACATGGCAGAATGTCGTCACGACAGCATAAACAACTTTCATAAGCGAATGTAAGCGCATTGTATGGGAGTTGGTCGTTGAATTTAAGGGAAAGGATTTTCAACACATTTCGAAAAAGTAAGTATATTGTATTGAAAATTTTGTTTGCAATCTCATTACAGTAGACGACACGAAATAATTAAATAAAGTGGCTTATTCACGACAATAAAACAACTTGATTGAACTGATTAAGAACTGTTGTACATTTTCAGCGATGCGCAATCTTGTTCTTTTCTTGGTGCTGGTTTTTACAGAGGGTAGTGAACAATCGTTTTGTCATGACATTTTACCTAACGATTACGATAAAAGAGTTCGCCCGTCGGAGGGGGGTAAGAAAATTATGGTTCTAGGTTTAATATTTGAGACTTCTTTAACTTGAATTCGAAAAAATTCTGAAAAATGGAATGCAATAAATGGGTGTCAAGGCACAACTCTTTAGACCAAAAAGTATATAGTTTTTGCAGTTTAAATTATTTGTTACTTAAACCAGAGGAATGAGGGAGAAAATACTTTTTAGGTTTGAAGATTAATGCATCAGTTCAAATTGAAATCATCACCTTAGGGCCGTTTGACGAAAACAACTTTGTGAGTGTCTGTTATTTTCTGTAATAAGTTCTTTGTGGAAAAACTCTACCGGATAAAGTTAAACGGCCAATTTAAGTAACAAAATATGGTTACTTGTTTATAGTTACTGCAAGCGACGTGTCGTTTGATTTACTCGCCGAAATCGATTTTAAAGCGTATATTGATCTCTTGTTTATTCAGACGTACGAAATAGAGTTTTACAAACGACTATGGTGGATAGATGACCGCTTGAAAACTAAAAACTCAACCTCTGAGAATATTTCTACAAGCATCGCCAATAACAATGACATCTGGATACCAACCACTTCCATAGTAAACGCAAAAAGCTCAAAGATCGAGAGCAACGTACGAACAACTATTAGCAATAATGGGAATGTGTACCTTTCGAGGAAGTATGATTTATAGTAGCGAGTTTTATTGTCATTGCTGTGTATAAGATCGCTTGTTATAGACTATGCTTCCATTTTATTTTGCCTTAGAAGGCAGAAATACAGAATGTGTAGAAAAAGACACATAAAATAGTGTCATTCGTAAATGCCCTAATACCATTTTATCTTTATAAATATGAATATCTTTTTAGACTTATATATATTTCTTTTGAAAAGACACACACAAACAAAGGACCTTTTGAAGATGTTTTGTTTTATATTTAGGCACCTGTGTAATAGTACTTGTTTTGTACAATTTTTACATTTACCGCATTCAACAATTAGATTAAATGGATAAAGTCAGTATAAAATCAAAATGCGGATAAAGACCGTTAAATTTTACTTAGTTATGTATTATATTGAATGGTTTGATCCAAATAACAAAAGAGTAATTATGAAGTATAAACTAATAGAAACGTGGGATGCCAGTTTGTTAACGAATTCATGTCATGTTCATGTTCGCATTCAGTCGGCCACTTTGCATCCAGATCCCTGATTTTGGCTGGTAACATTTTGCAATGTGCCTGATGCGCTGTGATCTTGTGTTGTGTTGTTTGCCCTGAGTCGCTGGTGTACGGAGCTCTTGCGGTGGACCCTGAGGTCGCAAATTTTCGACGCAACGCTAGCCGATGACGAGAGTGTTGATCGATTCTGTTGTGGGAATCTCCTCCACGCTTGGTCATCGTACAGGACCTCGCCTTTCTCCATCTGTTGATGCATTGGATGCGTCGGAGGTGCGATCAACGGCTTACTATCACGAGCTGCAGGTGTCGGTGCTTCTGCCGTGAAGTGTACGTTATATGAGGAGTACTTGAAGAGCGTTCCTAAATGCTAGTGGGAACCGTCAAATTCGTGGCATGATATGTCCGGCCCCGTCATTCTTGATTGTATAGCTATCGTTTAAAAGCATTTGGACGAGTGTTCCTGAGCGGTACCGTACCAACGTTTGAGATGGTTGCCTGTCTAGTTTTGCATTTAGTACCGACTGACAGGCCAGGCAGGTTGCTTGCACGTTGATGCATTTGTTTGGCTGAGTCTCTTGGTTGCCTTCACAGCCACTGTACATGACAATGACAATGCATGAACATGAGGCTATAACTGCAACAACTATGTGGGATATTTAGTATTGAAAAGTGATGATGTCAAATTTATGCCATCATTATTAAGCGTTGCTTTCATAACACAAATGCTGTAATACGCGAAACATTTATGTAGCCAATTTACCTTTCATAGTAAATAACACATTAACAATTTTTATATATTTTTTATGTGAGTGGTTTGTTTTCACTCTCCTACCATTATAAGTAGACAATACTAGTACTAATGATCATTTAACATTTAGGTTTAAATCTATTTGCACGTGTCAAATGGATTTGAGGAAGTATCCAATGGACAATCAAGTTTGTCCATTCATACTCGAGGACTGTAAGAAAAGTTTATTTATAAATTTTTTAATAAAAAGCCGTGAAATGCCCATATAGGGATTTCTATATCTAGTTCTTACCACTTAACAAAAATAATAATTTTGTACCCCCACTAGCCATTCAGATGGATATTAAGGACCGTCTTTCATAGCTATGTTACTAAAACCTCCTGTATCAAATTTATATAGATAGTGACTAATTTATGTTCAGTTTCGTTAAACAGCAAAGATTTGGATTTGTCCTGGCATGACGACCAGCCAGTTGTGTTACCGACGACCCAACTATTTATTTTCGGCTACAAACTGCATGAGATAAAGCATGAAAAATCATCTGTCCGTTATAAAATAGGAGGTAACAATTAGCCGGACTCCTTTTAATTCATGCCGTTGAGAAACACTTAATGAAAACCTTTCATCATCTATTTAAAAATCAAAAATGTTATTTGAACAATAATTTCTCTTGGCATTATGTAATCCTGTGCTAAAAATAGATTTTACAACTATGAAAAGAATATGTAGGTTTCCATCATCCACGCAAAGTAAAACATTCTGAAACGACATTTAATCAATATTAATACTTGATTTGTTTAGGCAATAGAGAACGTTTCGATCGCTTGATTCTCAACTTTCATATCTCACGAATATTTAACTACTACCTTTTCCGCGTCTACATACCGTCCATACTTCTTGTTGTCTTCAACATCGCGTCCTATTGGCTGCCTGACACTGCAGTTCCGGCACGAATTGGTCTCATTGTAACCACGTTTTTAACCAATGTGCTCATCTTACAAAGCGTAACAGAACGAACCGTGCAAGTGCCCTACACAACCGCTCTGCAGATCTTCCTGCTCGGCAATATAGTTCTTCTGGTCGTCTCTATAATCGAGTACCTGTTGGTACTGTATTTGAAATCACGACAAACCGTAAGCCAACACATTCTTTTAATTAAAAGTTAGTTATTAATGTTGCTGTATTTTTTTCAAATGATGAATATAATTCAATAAACTACAATCCATTATTTATCTAAATTTCGAAATGAAAGAAGTCGATTTTAAACATTTCATTTTAGGCTTCAAACCGATCTTCGATAAAACTAGATGTCCAGAATAAGGCTTACGCTTACACCAACGGTCGAGATTCCCCGCATAAAAGCAATGGCATGCAATTTCTGTTCCCGTCCAAAAGGATTGAACCAAAGACTCATTTTCTAGATGACGTATTTCGGTTTTTGCTGCCATTTTCTTACCTGATATTTTGTTTGATATATTTTGTATATTATATATAAATCTTACTCAAATGGAATTTATTCTGCTATAAATGAGAAAATCGTTAGTTGCATCAATTAATATTGTATAAAATTCTCTTTATAAGGTGGTAGGTAAGTAAGTAGGTAGTAAGGTGGAAGATTTAAGGTGGTTGTTGAGTTAAAACCAACGCCCTGGTTATGAATTTTTCTCTGGCCTGTCTCCACGAGGTGGAGTCTGTGTTTTTGTCAGTTCTGGTGTCCAGGTTGCTATTGTAGACGATTTTAACAGATTTGAGAAGGACTTTCAGATACTTTAATTAAAAGTCAATGGTTGTGGCAACATCAAATTTTTTTTGTACTATTTATCGATCCCAAACCCCAAAAATCATAAAATATTTTTCGATCATCGTTCCAACAACATCGAAAAACTTCTAATCAATTTCCCTCGGTGCGAAATTTATATTTTAGGTAATTTAGAGTGGCTTGCGCACTCCTCCCCGCGGGCAAACGCAGCAGGCCTCGAAGCAGAATCTTTTGCAACTTTAAACCATCTCAAACAATTGGCAACCTTCCCAACACGTATTCCAGATCGCGTTTGGGATTCAGCTAACACCTTAGATCTTTTCTTCACAATTGACCCGTCAATATTTGAAACACCACGGCATCTGCTCCGATCGGAAACTCAGATCATTGCCTAATAACAATTAACTGCAATCAAAACTCCTTACACCAGCCTTCCTCAGATAAATCACATGTTGTCTATAACTTTCATAAGGCTGACTGGGACTTTCTTTGTAAATTCACCGCAAGCGACATTCCTTGGGCCTCATTTTCTTCTGACGACCCTTCAAAACTTACCTACAGCATTGTCGAATGGATCCACATTGGTATGCGTTTGGCCATTCCATCCACTGAACGCTTTGGCCGGGTTAATTTGCCAAAATAGTTCAACCGTAAATGTTTTCGCGCAGTGAACCGCAAGAACAAAACGTTCTGTGAGTGGAAAAGAAACAACACCCAACAGAATCGTGAAAACTTCACTCTTGCCTGAAATGCTTGCTCCATCCGAAAAGCCAAAGATTCGTTTATGGAGTCCATTTATGACAAAATAAAATTGAGCGACCCTAAAGCCTAAAACTTTCTGGTAAATGGTGAAATCAATAAGATCAAATTTCTATAAATCAACATTCCCTGATATCGTTCATCTCGATGGAAGCGTGGCATGTCACCCGTTGCACAAAGTTGAATGCTTTGCCTCACACTTTTTTGTTCAACATCAAATATTGACAATTCGAGTCGATGCTTTGATCACCAAGTTCCTGTCGCAACAGTCTTGATGCTCGAAGTAAGGTTCAACACTCACAACGTTTTCAAAACACTCCTTCCAAAAAAAATCTTCTGGCCCAGATGTCATACCTGTTATCCTGCTAATGACATGCGCAAAGGAACTTGCCCCCATCTTGCCAAACAATTTAACCTCTCCTATTCCACCGGCATCTTTCCTTCCTCATGGAAGTTAGCACATGTTTTTTTAATTCCCCAAAAGCGTGATAAATCATTACCATCTAACTACAGACCCATTGCTTTAACATCGCTACTCTCTAAAACAATAGAATCTATAATTGTAGACAATCTGCTAGCTCATCTCGAAAAACACAAACTGCTCTCCGACCATCAATATGGTTTTAGAAAGGCTAGATCAACTGGTGATCTCTTTACAGACGCCAGCCATGCCTGGTCCTCTGCAATAAAAACTTTTGGTGAAAGTCGCATTTTATCCCTCGACATCTCCAAAGCATTCGACAGGGTTTGGCACAAAGCTCTTTTTGCTAAATTTCCTTCCTTCGGACTGCCCGCGAAACATTCAAACTGGATCGAAAACATTCTAACAGAAAGGTCCATAGCTTTTAGAATTGATGGCCATCTTTCTAGTATGCATCGTATAAACGCAGGAGTTCCCCAGGGCTCAGTGCTGTCACCAGTTCTTTTTCTGATGTTTCTTGACGACCTACTATCCCTTTTATCCTTCTCCGTACATTCCTACGCTGACGACACCTACCTCTAGCGCAAGTCAGTACGATTAATTGATATTCCCAGGTTAACAGAAAGCCTTCAACCATTGGAACATAGACGCAGGGTAGCCGCACTTTGTTTGTTTTATAGATTTTATTTTTGGTCATTGCTGAGATGAACTGCACTCTACTGTCCCATCTATTTCTGTATTCCCCAGAAACACGAGGTACTCTTGTAACTGCCACCAGTTCAATGTTTCCGTTCCCTTCTTAGGGACCATCATGCACTCATCTTCTTTCTTTGTCCGGGTCTCCAATTGGTGGAACAAGCTCCCATGCAGTGTATTCCCCAAAAGCCATGTTTACCACCTCCAAGGCTTCAAACAAAGGATAAATTGTTTAGACTTTATGAAAATTTCTTAACTTTATTTCAGCCCTCTGCACTTATTTCTCATCTACTCTTTTGTCTACCTTCCACTTAGTCTATGTCTCTTTTACTGATCTTTCTTTCCAATACACAGGACTCTATTGAGTCATAGGCCCTGCCTCTTCTGTGTATTTCCTTACTAAAAAAAACAAAAAAAAAACAGTTCTTGTCTGTAATTTGAAAAAATCACACATACCATTCTAATTGAAGAAATTGCTACTATAAAATAGAAAAAAACAAATAAAACGCAAAAGCTGTAAACTATGGCTTTCAGTTAGTGTCTGGAAAAAGTTTGTTATTTCAGATTTGTTGATTTCTGTGTCTCTGCCGTATTCAAAGATGACGATGATCTTTTAAGCAGATATGCCGGTCACCGGCTTTCCAAGCACCTGAGGTTCTCAACTATGGTGAGTGGGGGGGGGGGGGAAAGGGAAGATTGTCCTTGAGGAAGAAGAGGGTGGCTTACGTTTGAGGGGAGAGTGGACGGGTTTTGTTTGAGGGGAAAGTGGACGGGTTGCGTTTGAGGGGAGAGTGGGTGGGTTGCGTTTGAGGGGAGAGTGGACGGGTTGTGTTTGAGGGGAGAGTAAATGGGTTGCGTTTGAGGGAAGAGTGGGCGGGTTGCGTTTGAGGGGAGAGTGGGTGGCTTGCGTTTGAGTGGAGAGTGGGCGGCTTGCGTTTGAGGGGAGAGTGGGTGGGTTGTGTTTGAGGGGAGAATTGGCGGAATTGACATTGTTTGTAATAAGTTTTTTAATATTTTTTTTTTATAATAATATTTCTTAACACTAGCAAAAGTATTTTGAGCATGCGTACTGAAGGTTAAACAAACGTACATGTTTTTTCTCTTAGAATCACCCAACCATTAGCAATCACTTGTCACTTGTTACCACTTGATAGAAAATATCCCCATTGTTTTATATGTTGTGTTCCTATGAATTTTTTGAAATGCAATCTCCCAAGCTCTCGATGGCACCTTGTTCTTTATCGTTTGTTTCTCGGTATATATAGAAAACAATATCAATATGCCTGGCACCGGAACTTAATGTTAGAGCGAACTTCAGAAGTTTTCCCTGACGTCAATTTTTCTAGATTAAGTTTTCCCCGGGTACCTGCTGTTCCTCCTGCTGTCCTTCCTAGAGTCTCTCCAGTGTATCTGGAGTGTATCTCTGTTGACTGTAGTTTTTAACACTTTATCTGTTTCTATTCCTCCAAACGGGTTGGCAGTTGACATCTGAAGTTACCATTTTGAAATTCTTCCAAGATTTCATGAAAATTCGTTTCCAGCGCAAAGCTTAATCTATTCCCTCCTATATTTAATCAAAATACATAATTTAGCAACAAAATTTTGGTTCTGAAATACCTAATTGGAGCGGGTACATTCATAAAAACTGCGAAATTTAGGATTTTTTCTCAAAATGTTATCAGAATGTCCTTTATATACGTGTATACATCTAACTGTAACAGACTTGTAATGTTATCCATGGTCTTTATTACTATAAGCAAACACTGTGAAGGACAAGTTCCTTGAGTTTCACAAGCAAACTTAAAATCTGCTAAACCTTTCTAAATCTGCGCGCGGAGGACCACCATTAAGAAAATGGTCACCGTGGCTAAACCGCTTGGATTTTATTTCTCAAATTTTTACATATTGCCCGCATAATAAAAAGATTAAAAGTTACAAAATATGGGTGGGCTGCGGTTAACGCGTCAAATATTGTGGATATAAATATAATGGCTGGCGCTAAATCAGCGCCACCCCGGTATGTAATGGGTTAAGAGAATACAAGATATTTTAGCAGAATTTATTTTCGCAATTTTGCCCTGAAATCAACAATGCCCTCCTTACAGCTTGTTTGTTAAAGACTGATCATTTTTGAACGTAGATCGTAGTTAGCAATTATAACAGCATCAATGTTAAGCGATACACTAATATGTTATTTCCATAATTAATGTACTTGAAGTATCCAGTTTCACTTTCTATGTGTGTCTCCTTAGATTGTTTTTCGACACGTTTGGATTTGGATTCTACCCATCATACCTTCCCTCTCCTTCTACTTCTTCTGTTTCTTGAAATGCTTCTTTCAATGAATCTTCTGTTTTTTAATAAAGAAATAAATATTTCTCCACCAAGAACATCAAGAAGTATCAGGTGTACATTCTGAACTGCGCACAACAAAACGCTTTTTTGAGGCTGTTTATATCACTGAAATGACACTGAGGAAATAAGGAAGAGGTCAGGATACCATAGCATAAACCATCATTGACATAGGCGGCATTGGTTTAATGGGAAAATGAAAACTGAAAGTTTGTATTGTATATCAGACTAGCTGATAGTACCCGCCGTACAGGGTAATGCGCTGCTAGAGTAGTTAGCGTTTGGATATTGCAGTTGCAGTTGTTGAAAATGTGTGTGACAACTGTGTTGAAAAGAGTTTAATCCATAGATTCTGAGCTAAAACTTTGTCGGCGCCGCGCGAAACCACCTTTCATTTATTTATTTAAAAATTTCTGTTTGCGAAAACCTGCTCTGTGTTATTACGAATCTACAGAGCAATTTTCAAAGAAATCTGTGCAGTGGTTTTTGATTCCATAGAGCATACACTCTCACTCGCACACAAGTTATTCTTTTATATATTGAGATATCAGAAGTTATGCTCCAATATTCAAATAGTGATAGGTCTTTCGGCAAAGCAAACTGAACTGCATGGTAGATGCAAAAATTTAGAACATTATTTTATCACGTCTTCAAGCCCTAACCACACAGTGCGACGACATTTCAATTCAACAAAGTTTATTTTTTGTCCAACAAAAGATTCGAGCGCAGGGGCAAAGAATATCTTCCTCATCTTCGAAAAAGCCCATCTTGGAAAAGCACCTTTCAGAACCTAATACCATTTTCAGAAAGAAATATATCAGGTTAAACAATTTGTTAGTGGTTGTGCAAAAAATCCATGTCTAATAAGCACATCCAATCTTTTTGAGATTAAACTTATTTCGTAACTGCTGTCGAGTCAAATGTTTATATTTTGTTAACAACAATATTGTTCATATTTCTTTCTTTATTAAAAGTTAAATTCGTCAAGTGTAATTACATGTAATCTCTCAAAAGAAAACAAATAAATTTAAATTTGATTTGTGATTGTGCTGTTACGACAGTGCCGCAGTTGTGAGGTAAATTAAATTTACAATATATTACTTAAATGTTGGTGCTTGTTATATCAGGTCATCGTAAAAATATCATCCATTCACCGTCTACCGTAACAAATATTATCCATTCACCGTCTACCGTAAAAATATCTTCCATTCTCCATAGTTGTAGTCACTTTGCAGACTATCGCAAACACTCGATTCTCCGTGTCCAAAGTTCCACTGAGCATCCTTTCTTTGTACGAGAAGTACATATAACCGTTCCTGCCTTAAACGCGCATCACCCCAGTATACGACACTACCTTTAAGCAACCATTCGGAACAAGACTTCAACATTAATGAATTGTCGTCTTGAAACGCTTTGTAACTTAAGCATGCCACCTGAGATCCATCTCCACTAAGATACTTAACAAACTTATCCGGTATCATAATATTGTTATTGAGCGTCTTGAAATGAAGAGTTCGTCCGGGTTTGTCAGTGAAACAATAAAGTCGCATGCTAGTGAACGGCACGTACCAATCAAGAAGTTTTTTAAGGCCAACTTTGGACGTTGGATAACTTAGTGGCTTCAGCATTTCATTTAAATCATCGGTTTTATTGATGACAAAATGCTGCCCGTCAGATAGAGTGTAATTGACAAACAACAGCCAACCTCCTGAAGGATGAAACTATTTGAATGTATTTTACAGTAAATACAATAGTTTACCTCCATCAGTGTTCATCTCGCAGTAACCTTGTAACACGTGACTTCCAGCTCTCCCGTGCAACCAATACCAACCAGATGCTGCGCTTGGACAAGCATTCTTGATAGCCAAACAAGATTCAAACGAATCACTTTTCAATTTCGCCACTATAATTTAACGGAGAAATAAGAATAGTTAAAATTGACCATTTAATACTTCGAAACAGAAATTACTAGGAAGGTTAAATTAAATGGGCAACTATTAGAAATGCCTTATCAGCAAAATTACCGTATTTCCCACAACGTCCCGTCATCTAAAGGTAACGAGGATAAATTTATGTTTAAGTTGGTATTATCTATAATAACTAGCAATAAAGCCCAAGGTTTAGGTTCTGGCGTACTTAGGGCACCCATTTGCGCCTACAAAATCGCTTCACCAGACAACCCACCATTAGAGCTAGGCTTGCATTACGCAATGAGTTTCGCTCAAGAACTCAACTGTAACTCAGAAATCAAAATATGTCCGAGCTGGGTTTCAAACCAGCACCGCTTGATTTTGATTTTGTGGGTTGAATGCACTAACCACTAAGCTACAGTGACCGCGTGTGATGCGGAGCTTCCAAGCCATGCGATTCTTTAAAGAAATTTTTTATTTATCGATATCTATGAATGTTACATAGCCAGTTATATATAATTACGAAGTTCTTGAAGAACGTTTCTCTGTTTACAAATTGGTTTTAATAATTGCACATTATTGTAAGGTACCTTACCCAATACATAACGTAAAATCGGTCAGGTAATCTTTGCAATCCAGAGTATGTTAAATTGTAGTCAACATCATTAATCGTGTAACTACTTGGGTTATAGAAAAGGTCTTTTTCCTCGTACACCTGGCCAATCATAGTTGTGTTCCTCGTTTTAACAAGTTCCCACGGCTCCATTACATCAACGTATGAAATTCTTTCAACATTGTCATATCGAATTATTTTTCCGTTAAAATTCAGTCCAACTATTGTAGAGTCGCTTGTATCAAGACCAATAATCAAACATATGTTTTCCGGATACGCTGAAAATTAGCATCAGCAGTTTACCATTTTGAATTCAACATAACCAAATGGAAACTTACTCTTCAGTTCACCTGTTGTAAGACTTTTACTCGCGCAATTAGGCCCAGAACTAAAACAGCAACCTCAAAGCTGACAGCCAAATCATGTTTTTTAAAGATTACTTATATCTTCAGACTTTTACTTCTAAGGGAGACATTGACTTCGACTACACTAGATTGTTTATAAAGGTTATCAAAGAGCCTTGTGTAGCTACATTGCGAACGGATATAAAAACAAGATTTCACGCTACTTAAAGTGCGGTATCCGAAAAGGTTTTTTATTGAATGTTTCCCTCTTCACTTTCGATTCAAGAATAGAGTAAAAAACATTTAAACTTGCTATCTTGCACTCCGTTTTAATCACCATTTTTTTATTCTATTTTCTAACTTAAACCATATTCTATATTCCAAAATACATTAAAAAGGTTTGGTAATACACTAAATAGCGGAATGACAAGCACAATTAAAAAGATTTCCGTGAGTTAGTAGCATCTGAAACACTCATCTCTAGGAAATACAACTGCACAAACCATTTTCAAATGAGTCATCATTTAGTAAAAAACGAAAAACAGTTTCTTAAATCGTTTCGGTATTAAACACGTCATTTTCGTCAACGTAGACAAACGTATTTCTGACGAATACCTTTTTGGGCTGCAATAGTACACAACGTCAAGGTTATTCATGAAGGAAACGTTTTCTTCCATGCCTCTACAATGATGAGTTTCTTTCGAAACCTTGGCTGAAAGGAGATGCACTTAGTTTAGATGCCGATTTTATACAGCAAAATTTTGTGCAACCTGGAATCACGGATATTGATTTCCATTTTAAATGTAAAGAACTTACTAGATTCAGTCTGTAGTCCCGAGTTGAAGATTTTTTCTAGAACTAAATAGTCTGGTTTATTGTGTCCGAAAAAGTAGGTTGAGTTGAGTGTGGTCAAATGTCTTGTCAAATATTTCCCATTCTTTCTAAGTCGCAGACTCCCAGAAGAGATATCAATTACCGCCGCTTGATTGCAATGACCCGATATCAAATTATAACTCGAATCCACAGTAACGCATGTGTCATCTGCATATTTGAATGTGTTGTCAGTGTAGATGAAAGGGGAGCAGGTTTTACTGGCCACTATCGGTCCGTCATTGTAATATTGCAAACAGAATCCGGTTCTCTCATCCATAATGTGATAAACTAAATCAAATGAGATTTATTTCAAAATGATAATTGCATTATTGTAACTATAGCAACTTCGTTCCTTTAATTTATTATCTATTGTTGAGAGATTGGAACAAAATAAATTTATAACGCGAGAATGACGTAATGTAATAATAAAGCCTGCATGGTTCAAATAAATCTAAAGTAGTGGCCACCCGTAAAAGGGAAATTTGAAATCAGCTAGTGGTCGCACTTACGATGCGCTTATTTCTAAATCACAAAATAAATGAGAAAACATAATAAAGGGGGTCTTAATTGTTAATATTTCTTAGCTTCTTCTTGAATGCGCGCAAGTGAAAATGCTTCCAGATGCTCTACCAGCAGTAAACCAACTTCAAATTTCTTTTCAGCAATCACAGTGTGCATTTAAGTTCTCTTTAGATACATGAAAAAGAGCTGATATTTTACTTGGCATATGACCGATTAGAAAAACTTCTCCGTACTACGCCCGGTAGTTGCATACCCTAATGAATCAGGCATATAGGAAAAGCCATAAGATACATTTATATAAAATACTTGATCTTCAAGGGGAAATCCTAGCAATGAAAAATACCCAGCGTCTGTTTCTTTCAGTTTTCTGTATTTTTTCTGTAGAACCTTCTTGGGAAGGTTTTTGTTTTAACTTAGACTTTGGTTAGTCTACGTACATTCCAGTTTAAGAATATGGCTTCCAAATGTTGAAAGTCCAAGTTAAGCGAAGCCGTTTGATGAGAAGAAGGCAAACAATTATACTACTTAGCGAATGATCCTACTTATCCGAGTCACACTTAAACAAAGTGGTTTTACAGCAGAGGTAACTACAAATCTGTTCCACTAAGCACGCGGATCCTATTTTTTTTAGAGTTTGCTTTTTTAATATCAGAGTGGCAAGTATACGCACCATTATCCTGTTCAAAATTCGATAAATAGACTTTCCAATGCATTTCCTTTGCATAAGACGTCCAAACGTCGTCAACCTGTACTGATGCTGTAAAAATTCCAAACACTGCGGCCAACTTGGAAATTGTCCCGTTAGTGTTGTTTGTTGGCGTTATTATAAAAGTCAGAACGCTTTGTGAATGAATATATAATCGATCAATCTAAAACACACCAAACAGTATACAAGTTTAAAATAAAATTCAAATATTATAGGTGGCATTACAAGATTAGGGTTTGCCGGTTTACCTTTATTAGTGCACCATTAGCCGTGTAAGTAAAATTGGTGGGATCAACAGATAGGTCTGTCAATTCGTAGCCGACTATTCGTAGCGTCTTCTCGACTTGCATTGAAATTGCAACATCTGTGATATCCGAAGTGCAAAGTTCGTTTGGTTTCAGTGTCACTACCACGTGATACAAACTAATGTAACAAAAACTAATTTATAATCCATCTTCGTATTTCAACTTCAATTTTTAAACTTAATTTTTTTATTAACAGGAAATTTTAATTTTTAAAACATTTTGAAAGTTGTGTAGTCTGGAATTTTCATCCTTACAATATTCTTCTAATATTTTGCTCATATGAATATTGGCGGTTTACTTGGTTTTAAAGAATTCCAAATTTTTGTTTATTAAAAGTTGGCAAGATCTTGTTGAGACGCTGTTGATGTTTTTCTTCAACAAATCCAATGTGATAAAGGTTCGCGTTGCATGCACCAATATAAGGGAGATATTGTTTGGTGCATTTTTTATGACTTCTGAAGCCTAAATGAAAAAGCGTAAAAAACATTTTTTTCATTCCACAAATTTAAACGATTTTGCAAACGATTTTGTTCCTTTTAGAAGCATAATATTTTACCTTTATCTTGACTTCGTACATGTGGACTTTAATTTCAGAAGAAGTCAGATAGGTTTTAAAGATGGAGTTATGGACCTTAGTTAAATCGTGATATTGAATTTTTCTGTAAAGACTTTTGTCATCATCTTCGATTTCCTTTGCGTTGGTGATGTATACGCGACCAGATTTCAATGTGGGGGCTGGTAAGTAATCGATTCCATAGAAACTTGTTGTGTCGTTCTCATTGGGTGCCATCGTACGATGTACAATCGACAGAGATATAGCTTCTGTGAAAGACATGTTAGCACTGCTTGTCTCCAGTGGTCTGTCTGCAAAAAATATTGAAATAGAAAATCAATAGGTTTTGTGTTTCAGAACGATCATGGTTCTGATCATATAACAATAGTACTATTTAACACTTTAATTATTTCGGTAAACATCGCACTCACAGTAGTTGTATACGTAATACCATTCATTACTGTTTCGGACCAACTGATGGGAGTGTGCATAACAGTAGCAATAATAATACCACTGTTGTTTCCACACTCTACAACTGCACCCGGCATCATCTTCTTCCCATTTATGTAGGTAATGCTTTGATGTTTTAGACGTTTTATGATTTTTGTAATTTGCTTTACCATCGCAATGAGAACAGCATGAATGGATCTGTAAACTTACTGAACTCCCAGTATGTCCATCAGGCCAAATGCTTCTTACATACGTGCATGACGCTAAAATGTTATACAAATGAGAGTTTAATGATTTTGTCAAAAATTTAGATTAATATATTTCAAAATGTTTTTTTAATCATTTATCAAACGCATCTTTGATCATAAAATAATTCTCTCTTACATCCATAGGTATGACCGATTGTTTGTAGCACTAAAAACAAAGACAGAACGACGTTCGCAATTTTTCCACTCATTTTTTTATGGCTGCGTTCTTTTCAATTCCTTTTTAAATTCTTGAAATTGAAATTTACAAAATAATTGTTGATAGAAAGCTAAATAATGATTCATTAATAACGCAGTGAAATTCATTCAAACATTGATATTGCCATGACGACAGCGTGAGATTTACCAGTTCAAAACGAAACCGAAGTCAGAAATTTATAAATAAAGCTATTTCAGAAACAACCTTTTTAACTTGATGGCAGTTTGTAGTTGAAAACCATAAAAATAAAATAAAAAGACTATAACTCAAAACGCGAGTTTCGTGGCTAAGATATAACAACGACAAACGAACAAAATATAAATTTTAGTTCTATCACGTTACTTTATTTACGCTGTCCGAGAAAAGTAGTTATAATAGAACTTTTGTAAGTGAAACCGAACGAAATCCTCATTTGTCTCTTTTGTCCTTCATAGTTTTCTTTCTTAAAAACATATGCAGTATTTAATAAAGTTCAGATCATTGGATGGATATTAAGTATTTACATGTTTGAAAGGTTGTGAATTGTTTTACATTAGTTATCAAAAGAGGTAAAAGGTTTTGATGATGACATCGCTGCTTTCCTCCCAATTCTCGGTTGCCACGTGGTGTTCTGCATGCTCAGCAGTTGAAATTTGCGTTTGAAGTTGAAACTATGCCTTCAACAACGTATCGCCAAATGAAGTGCGACTCCACCACTTGCAAATAAATTTATAATACAAAATGGCGTCATTTGAAGCTATTATCAGAGTTTACAATTTTGTTTGAACATTTTTTCGACACGTGATTGTTCTACACGGGTAGAATCACATTTTTGTTTATCCGTCGACCCGCAATAGGAATGGCTTTCGGCACTTAACCGAAAGGTTCTGGATTCGAGACTATGCTATCACAAAGTTGTTTAGTGAGTGGTTATAAATTAAAACGTTGTATTTCATCAACAATAACCGTGGGAGCAATTAAATACACTAAAACTCCGGGTCGAGGTCTTCATGATAATGCTTAATGAGCGTTCTGGAAGCCTCGTTAAAAACCAATAAACAAATTATATAATTATTGTTTAATTGTCAATTAACTACTGTTGCTTGTTTTCGCGTAGTATGCAATGAATTCCCACCATAATCTTTTCGTTTACAATTTCAATTTTTAGACCAAAAAATAAGAAAGAATACAAGACTGTTTTGTTTGTTAGATGCTTCTGTCATTATGAACAAGTTCTGTGAATAAATATTTATAAAAAGCCTCTATTCTCAGTTGTGAGAAAATGTTAGGTGAAAATACTATAACGCTACTTGCATCTCGTATATGATCCGCGTCTGTTGGCTTAGGCCTTACAAACCATAATATTCCTAATCGGCATCACTGCGGCCGAAGGATTTGAAATATTTTTTGTTATTTTTTCATTTTTTGATATGCCGATATTGAGATGCCGATCAATTTGTGTGACGTTCCGTATAAAAATGGAACGCGATTCAGCAGGTTTTCTGATTCACATATATACATGCGTGATATGTTTTACGAAGGAAAATTGAATAATTTAATAAGAGAGAATCAATTATTGAAAAAGAATTTTGAGACCGCCTTATCATTCAAACAATAATTTCCTATATTTATCATTCACAGTAGAACAGTTGAAGCATGTCTCATGGCGGTCAGATATCTAGCAAAGTTTACATGATCGTAAGCAAACGTATATGGCATAATGAATTTGATGCATTCGATAAGCAGCAGCCAGTCACCAAATCTATGAGCGTATATTGTACACAAATAATATTGCCTCTGGGATGGAAGGCCATAATTCCTAAAACTGACACTTTTAGAATCGTGTTAATATGGTTTTTCCGACTCTCTGACAAATTGCATTTCCAATGGTTTATAACATGATTGGACTTTTTTTGATACATTCCGTAGACCAAGTAAATAAGAATTCATGATTCGAAAGATTATATTTCGTAACATAACGGTAAAAGTCGAGTTTAATAAATAAAAAAACTATCTACCATCACCATCCCCGACAAACGTTTAGGATTAAGGTATCGAGGCAAAAACTTTTTTATCCAGAAGGTTTTCCTTTAGCAAGTTTTAAATCGTACATCCAATTTACTTTTTGTTTTACCTTTGGGAAAGAATGAAAACACGCAAGTTTTTAGTTTCATGTTTTCAGTCAACAAAGAAATGAGATCTGGAAAGTAGCTTAGCGTTCACATTGAACATGGCAAGGTTTCAATTTTTCATTGCATCAGAACATCATTGAAATGGTTGGTTGATTAAATAAAAATTAAATAATTAAAGAGGAAAATATCAATAAGTCAAAAGGAATTTATAATGAAGACAGATTCTCTTCAACATTTATAATTTATTGGAAATCATTCCAATGTTGTCAAAAATGTTGATTAAAAAACAGAAATCAGCATCGACAGCAGAATGTATTTTTTCGATTTGATTATTGAGCAAGGCTTCAGCTTGGTATAAAATATGTTTAGCTAAAACTTTTGAGAGAACAAAATAAGTCATAAATGTTATAATTAATAACATTCAAGAAAGATTACTGCAGCTGTATATGAACGCACCGATATAAGAATTATCTGTGCGTCAAGCACATTGTTGACATTATCCAGGCATTTGATGCTTTGGCAAACACGCTGGTGTACAGAATCGAGTCAAGCTTGATTATTTTGAAACAAATTATATTGGCGAGACGTTTACTAGCAAGATTTCAACACGCGATGCGTACCATGAAATTTAAGAGTACAGAATGATTTACCAGGGAGAAATAATGATCTTGACGGTTGGAACAACAGATATTGCCTGCACTTTCATACAGAGACATGCGCAAAAATTCATAGGACGGCCACAACACCATCAAGTGTTAAACCATCATTCAATTGGTCCAGGTACAACGAAATAAATTAACGCACTGCTGAATGGCTAAACGTTATTAATTTTCACGGTGGAATTTTGTATAATTTAGCTTGATTGACATTTAATAAACAGACTACTTATTTCTACGTATACTCATATTTAACCTGATTGATTTTGTTTGATATTTTGTTTTTAAAGTACTTTTACAGCTCCCCTTAAAAATCTCGATCTAAATTATAACAATGAAATTTCTTTTTTTTAAGCATCGTGCTGTTTAATCAATCTTGTTTACAATAATATTATTAAAATATTTGATAATAAAATCCAGTTTAAAAATTTTACAAGCTCTTTTCAATTACTTTTGATGCCGAATAAACAGGGATCTGCAGATTTAAAGTTATTGAACGAGAGCTCCTTAATAAACGGGGGCCTTAATAACAAACGTCTGTCAAAAACCGAAAAACAATAAGTGTCTCCCGGTTTATTCGCCAACCGGGAGCAACAATTATTTGGTTTGTTTATTCCATACAAAATATTTTATGTAGATTGTTTTTTACCGCGGGACGTAGCGCTGGATGCACTCACCGTAAATGGAACTTAAGACAAGATCATCCAGAATATTTACACTTGACAATATTGCATAAAAGTAACAAGTTTCAAATAGGTTTTTGAAAACACAATTGAATTTTTGTTGAAAAAGATTCAATATATTTACCTGTCATATAAGTGGTAAGTTGAACGGTTTCACGTCACTGTACGGAGCGATGAGCTCGATGTTGTAATCGTAGCCTGCGATGTTATCGTAATCAGCACAAAACTCCTCTGGGATACAGGCTAGTAAGTCATTCGAAAAGTCCATGACACGGATGTTACCTATACAAGTGGTACATTAATAATAAACATGCGAAAGAATTATAGTCTATCAGCTAGGTAGACCTAACCTTGACTTTTCTAGGGACAAATTTTAACCTATTGTATCGAAAAGGTATGGCTCTGAAGTTTTAGAAAAACAACGTTAACCATCTTGAAATTTCTTGTATTGGTGTATTTTACGGACCTGGCATTTTAAGGACCGGAATTATTTTTTATTATTTTAAGAGCAATTGCTTAGATTTAAAATCCTCATAACTTTAAATGTAACTGTAAGATCGGAGATTTTTGAAGTATATTTTGGAAATAAATACTGTCTTCCAAAATCATGGTTTTGAAGATGGCTCATGGAAATTTGAGTCAAAATATATGTTTTAAGGTAACTATAATGCTTCATCTTCTAGATTTCCATAGAATTTCTTTTATAGATACCTCGATGCTTTTTGCGCTGCGTTAAATCTTCAGCATTCCAGTATGAATTACTCGGCAACTTTTCCAAAGGTATGTTCACACTAACTAAGAAACGTTCGTCAAACAAACACAAACGTATGGGATGTCGCGTCGTGTCTTCCAGTACATGGTTCCATTGTTGCGATCCCACAAACACACGGAGCCGTCACTATGACCGCTGACCACTTTCCACAAATCCATCTAGAGGAATGCAAAACCAATCAACCAATCATTCGGAACCTCAATCCAACCATTTATTAAAAATGACGGAGCAAGGGAAATATTCCACAAAAAAGTGTTTTTAGTATAGTCTAAGATTGCAAGAATCTCCTTTCAAAAAACTTCCTACCTGTAAACACGTGACATCACTTTCAACACCGACAATTGTCGACAAGGAGTCGTCGTTAAAATTATGAAGGCGAATCTTTTGGTCAGAGCAACCGACCGCAACAAACTCGTTAAAATAACACAAACAAGATAGACTGACGTTGCTAGCAATGAGGTTGCCAACTTGCTTACCAGTGTTCAGACAATACCTGCGTACCTGAAATAAAATCACGAGAATTTGAAAGATAAATTGTGCGAATTTAGCAATTAATAACAGAGATGAGAATTGAGAAAAATACTTTTCATAAATTTTCGCGGGAATTTAATTTTGCGAGCAGGGATTCAATTTTTCCAAATTTTAGAAAATCAAAAATTACGCCAAATTTGTCAATAATATGCCTCAGTAGAAGTAATGAAGGCGACAGGTGGAGGCAACATATTGGTTTAACCAGAGAAATAAATACTTTTCTCAAAAGATTTCAGAAGAAACCGTATACAAGGGACCATAGTTAAAACATCAATGCATTGATTGAGGCAAACAAAAAAACAAAAACAATAGCACATTGGGACACAAGGCTAATATTAGAGGACTATGATAAGCAAGATACTGAATCACATAAATAATTAAGAAAATTATGCTAGCAATCTAAAAATTATGCAAATTTAATTTAGTTAGAATGAGTGGAACACTTGGATTTCTAACATTTCATTTAAGGTAGCTTCATTCCGCATACCCGGTATCCACCCAGCACACTGTACCCCAAACTGTTAATACCAGCCACTACAAACTCATCAGTGTGACTGATGCATGAAAACACGGCGCCGGCTTGTGCATCAAATGTGCATTCACGTGGTCCGTAAACATCGTACAGTTGTAGGCCTTGTGACGTTACACACAAAACTCTGAGAGTGTGCGCATTCTCCAAAAGCGTTTTTGCTGACTGGATGAAAGAAGGTAATTTATTCCAAAACATAAATTCATGTGACTCACAGCTGTCTTTGATTTCGTAAATTAACTTTAGATTTGCAATAAGAGATATAAAACATCATATGCGAAAATAATTGTTATTACCTACTTTTTCCAGAAAGTTCTTTTCGAATACTCGATGCCAGTTCCATTGCTGTTTTCTTTCTCCAGTAAATAAAACCACCTGCAGCAGAGTGGTGGCGCACACCAGGTGCTCACACGCTTGCACGCTTTCAACAGAAGACGCCAATCTGTCCATATACACCAGACAACCGGTGGAATGACCAACTCGCCTCCATATCATGACGTTACCTGAACAGATTCACAAGACCAATCATCATAAAAATACTGCAACAAACTATATACGACATAGAAGAATAAGGTACCATTCATAAAACCAGCAGAGCAATAGCTCTCATTTATGCTCAATGCATTGCACGTCGCTGCTACAACCTCCTCATCATTACTGAAAACCTCTTTCATGTTATCACCGTAACTGCCAGTCTCCATGTCCCAAATTTTGATGGAGCCGTTCAAATACCCCACCAAGATGTGATTGTTGCATACAGCCGCACAGCATACTATACCACCTGACCGTTAACAACAAAATAGTGTTACAGATTAATTAAAAAAAGTAACAGGCCTTTATACGAGGGCGAACACAATTAATGAAAACACACCTTTTTCATACTGTAAATTTTTCACAGAACAAAACCGCTGTTTCCATTTCAGTTGTACCCTTCGCCTCTCTAAAACCTTCACTTTTAAAAATCCTTTCCAATCCGTTCGCTCGCAAGCTTGCATGCTTTTTCGGCTTACGTCAAAAACGTCACACATGTGGAACCAAATGAGATTGTCTTTAGAAAGAACCTTCCAAGTTTTACTTGCAAGAGAACAGCAACTTAACTCTCTCACGGACAAAAACCTGAAAATTCTGACCGCAATTTCTTTAGGTAAATTAATATCGAAGAATGGTACTGTGGTTAACTCGTCAATGTCAGAAATCAAAATGTCAACAATGTTTCCTTCGGGTTCACTCTCATTTTCCACTTTTGTTTTCATGTTTGTGAAATCAAATTGTTGTTTCTTCTTATTCGAAAATTTAGGTTTTAAATCAATCTTCCTCTTTACACCAAACTTATCCCTGTCTTTCTTCACACTTTCATTTTCTTCCTCGAGCACATTACTGATTTTTGTCTCCATACCCTTCATATCACTAGACAACAACTCATCACTATGGTTACACATGCATTGCAAAGTATTTTCCTCAACAGTATCATTGTCTTCAGTTCTATTGGTATTTTCTTCCAAAGACGTTTTATTTTTTATGTCCAAAAACCATTTTTTTCGAAATTCCTTAAGTTCTTAATGAGTCATCTTTTTTTGTATATAGATAACATTTACTTGTGTTTCCATGCCAACCACAAATATCTTATAAGCTATGAAACATTAAATCTTATATATAAGATGGAATCACATCACAACGGCAACAACAACTAATGAATGATACAAGCACTTAAATGAATACATTGAATAAGATGTACAGTGCAATATCGAAAGAGTACATTGAAGTTATTACGGATTCCATCGACATTTTACATAAAAGTAAAAAAAGGGCTGATGTTCAAAATATTTTTTACGAAGCTTCAAAACGTTTTAGCCGCGAACTTCAAAAGGATAAAGTAAGTGATTTTATTCATTATTTAGTCACCGAAGGAGTTTTGAAATGTACAGTTAGAGATGGAAAAGAATCGTACAAAACTAATCTCGTTATTGAGAATAGCGCTAATGTAACCAACGATGCGCCTACCGCAGAAGTTTCCTTTGAGGACTTTAATTCTTTACAAATTCATTTGGAGCAGTTGAACAGGGAAATGCCGAATTTCAAACTCTGCCAGAGTAGTTTGGTCATTTTAAAAGAGGAAAATGAGTTTTTAAAATCTGAACTCACGGCAATGAGAAAAATGGTTTCATTTTTGATTGGAAACGACAAAGTCGCTGATAATTCTAGAATTAACTCAAGCGTGTCGGCAATAACATCGCCTTGTAAATCTGATCAAATTATAAATTTTGTTGTTAATTCGCCTGTAATCAGCTCGCAATTAAATAAACAAAATAAATCACATCAACTTCCTGTTAATAGTACTGATTCCAACAATTTATTTATTATTGTTAATGTTCCTCTTGGTCATTGTTTTAATCCTAACACCATTAAATATAAAGAAACTCAAAACAAAGATAGAAATAAATTCCTCCCGGAAGTTATACAAGTTTTCGCTAGTCCAGATAAATCGATGAATAAAACTCCTCCAAATAAACACCCCTATGAGCCGCAACCGGAAGTGAACAATAATAATAACAACCGCACGATTCCGAAGCCAAAATCCCCATCAATACTTGATAGAGAGGGAAACGATTCCGAAAAAATATTTGTTCTCGGAGATAGTATGTTATCTGGAATTGAAGGCGCCGGTTTATCCAGCAACGGTAACTTTATGTCTGTTAAAAGTTTCTCTGGGTCAAATTTTTCTGATTGGACTGATTTCATAAATCCATATGTCCGGAAGAAACCAAAAGCCATAGTCATGCATATTGGCACAAACGATATTCAACAGAATATTGACACGGCTATGAACCTGAAATCCATCGTTGAAAAAATCGATAAGGCTGGAATTGCCGTGGCTATTTCCAGTGTATGCCATCGACAAGATAAAGAGTTATTTGCATCCAAAGTAGTCCCTCTAAACAACGCTATTCGTAAACTCTGTCCCTTTTCTCGAACATCAAAATGTGGACTCTAGTTGTCTGTCAAGAAAAGGCTTACATTTGAATAGGAAAGGTTTAGCAACCTTGGCAAAAAATTTAAAAACATTTTTATTGAAATGACGGCAAATTATTAACGGAAGAGGGATCGATAAATTAGGAAATATTAGACATAATTTTCCTACGAATGTTATTGTTTCATACATTAATGTTAATTCGATAAGGAATAAATTAAATTAAACTCCATGATGTGTTACATAGTAGTGTGGACTTGTTAACTATTTCCGAGACTAAACTCGACTGTTCTTTCCCTGAAAGACAATTTGTTGTCGATGGGTTCAAGAAGCCATATCGGCTAGATGTCACTGGAAACAGCGGAGGACTACTCACCTATGTTAAAACGGACTTACCCAGCCGTCTCATGACGACTTTTAAATTTAATTTGGAAATGCAGGTACTTCCTATTGAATTAAATCTTAGGAAACAAAAGTGGCTTATTTTCGTAATTTACCGACCACCTAGTCTTGACTTAAAATATTTCATATCAAATCTTTCAAAAGCTATTGATTTTTATTGTAAATCTTTTGATAATATGATTATAATTGGTGATTTTAATTCCAACCCACAGTCCGTTCACATTAAAGATTTTCTTTCCAAAAATTCTTTCTTTAATCATATGAAGGAAAACACGTGTTTTAAATCTGATAAGGGGACTTGTATTGACTTAATTCTTTCCAACAGAAAATATTCCCTTCAACACACTGGCACTGTGGACACTGGTATTAGTGATCATCATCACCTAGTTTACACGATGTTAAAAACGACATATGTGAAATTACCACCTAAACGTATATGTTACCGTGATTATAAACAATTTAATGATTATTCATTTTTGACAGATTTACAACGCAATTTAATATTTAGTACGAATTATAGCGATTTTGATAGAATTTTTTTGAAAACTTTGGATAAACATGCACCGCTGAAAACTAAATTTCTACGTGCCAATAACAAACCACATTTAACAAAAGATCTGAGAAAGGCTATTATGAAGAGAACTCGATTGAAAAATGTAGCCAATAAGACAAAAAATCCTGATGATGTGGCTAGTTATCGGAAACAAAGAAATTTAGTTATCAATATGAACAGGACTATTAAAACCTCTTTCTATAGTAGCATTAGTACGTTGTCTCAGAGTAAAAACTTCTGGAAAGCTTGTACACCCCTCTTTTCTAACAAGACGAATGCTATGGCAGAAAGGATTTTATTAGTTGAACATGAAACAATTATTGATAAAGATTGTGACATTGCTGAAATCTTTAATGGATATTTTAATAGAATTACTAAAACTCTTGATGTTCCCTCTTGGAATATCGAATTCATACCGAAAAATGACGATAATATACGTAATGCTCTTGAAAAATTTAGTCATCTTTCTCTTGAGGACATATACCAGGAGATTCTTAATCTCGATAGTTCTAAGAAAGTAAGCGGTCATGTTCCCATAAAGATTCTTAAGTTGGGCGTAAATCAATGTGCTTCTATACTTCAGAAATGCCTAAATTCTTTCATAGACAAATGTGAGTTTCCTGACGAACTGAAATGGGCCGATATTATTCCAATTCACAAAAAAATAGCACTACTGACAAAGAAAACTATAGACCTATTAACCTCCTTCCAGATATTTCTAAGGTCTTTGAGAAAATCGTTTGTAGACAGCTAAGAGGTTTTATTGATACGAAACTATCGAAATTTCTATGTGGGTTCAGAGAAGGGTATAGTTCCCAACATGCTCTCTTGAATCTTTTAAATAGCTGGCAAAAATGCCTTCACAATAAAGAAAAGGTTGCCGCTGTTTTAATGGATTTATCAAAAGCTTTCGATTGTCTACCACACGATTTGTTAATTGCTAAACTAGAGGCTTATGGTCTTAGTGCTAAGAGTCTGAGTTTCATATACAACTACATCAGAAACAGGAAACATCGCGTCCGTATTGGCTCGTCTTTTAGTGGTTGGTTAAATGTTTTATGTGGTGTCCCTCAAGGATCAATATTGGGGCCAATTCTTTTCAATATATTTATTAATGATTTACTGTTGCTGATACAGGATTGTGAAATCTGTAACTTTGCTGATGATAATACCATTTATACTTGTGATAGTAGTATCGATAATGCCCTTATACGACTTAACAATGATTTAACCAAAGCATTAAATTGGTTTAAATGTAATTTTATGGTCGCAAATCCGGCAAAGTTTCAGGTTATTTTCCTTGGTACCCATAACAGGGAATTAAGCCTTAATATTGATGGAAATACCATTTTTGGCTCTGATCAAGTCAAGTTATTGGGTGTTATGCTAGATAATAAGTTAAACTTTTTACCACATATTAAAGAAATTTGTGCAAAGGAGAATTCCAAAACAAAAGGGCTTCTCCGAATTAGGAAGTACTTAAACATCTCAAAAGCTAAAATTTTATGCAGCTCGTTCATTTTATCTTGTTTTAATTACTATCCCATTGTCTGGATGTTTACAAACAAAGAGGGAAATTCGTTAATAAACACCTCGCATCGTAGGGCGTTGCGGGCTGTGGTTAATAATTTCTCACTGAGTTATGAAGATATGCTAGAGCAAACAGGAGAATGTGAGTTGCACAAGAAAAATCTGCGATGTTTAGCTTTGGAGGTGTTTAAGTCTATATACAACTTGAATCCTGAGTTCATGAACGAGTTCTACTCATTTAAAAATTGCAATTTAAATCTAAGAGGAGGACAAATGTTAGCAATACCTTCCTCAGTGGGAGTAGACTCGTGGTTATACAGAAGTGTTTTGCTCTGGAATCATCTCCCAAAACATATCAAAACATATCAAAGAAGAACTGTTAAAATTATATAAAATATATATATATATAAGATATCTTTTGAAACCAAAAATGAATCCATAATGGCAGCAATTCATGAAAAATCGTCACAAAATTTTAAAAGTTTCACTACTTTATTGAGATAAACTTTCGTGGGGATTAAGTTTCGCGGATTTTAGCTTCAACCCCGAAAGTTTCTCCCCGCTAAAAATTTGAATTCGGTAAACCGCGAAAATTAAATCCCTGCGAAATATAAAAAATAACAATCCGCAAAATTGTTTTGTTTGTATCCCTTAGTTATGTTTGAATAAAACAGTATCTACAGATTGAAATTAATATATTATTATATTATAGTAAACTTTCACCATGTTAAAAAGATAACATTTTCTATTCAAATTAACTTCAACTCTTCTTTTTTTAGTCCTTTATATTTACTTTCTTATTTTGGCCAAGTACACTAAATTTTTAATCCGCAAAATTTTATAAGCCAATTAATCCGCGAAATCCGTAAAAAATCTTAAACCAATAATCTGCAAAAATTAAATTTCCACGAAATCTGGAAAATTTCGCGGATTTGGCCAACCGCAAAACTTAATCCCCGCGAAAGTTTATCCCAATAAAGTAATATTCTGATCAGTTTTTTTAATCCTAATTTTTTTCAATCTGAAACTTTAACATGTCTCCTATGACCTATTAAAAACTGCTTTGGGTCAAATTCTATTAAAGTCTATTTTAGCAAATTCACATAGCAATGGGCTAACTAACCATAATTTTTTATTCAAATAACTTCCAAAAATCTTCAAAAATATACTCCTGAAGTGTCCAGAATAGTTTTTGAAGGTAAAGGCCCTTTAAAGACTCATTTTACATCAAATAGAAAGTTATTGACCATATTTGGATAAAAAGTTGTTAGTATCTATAGTGTCAAAATAGGCAGGAAAATTTCTATAATTATATATATACATTTTTACAGAAGTGAAAACATAGCAGAAATTTAAGCTGGTGATCATCCATATTATAACAATATCTTTTGGAGAATCTTGGTTCACAAAGATAAGGTATTTTTACTTTTCTTTACTTTATCTCAATTTAATCACTTTTTTGTTTTTAAGAAATTTTTGGATAAATTTTGAAAAAAATTGTGCTGTGGCATTAAAAATATTGGAATAGAAATTTCTGCAATGATTTTAATGGCAGAGTGGTGCTGAATTAGTACTTTGTTGAAATAGGAATACAGAGACATTGATAAGGCTGAAAGAAGTAACCAGCGCTAAACAACTCAAGAGAATAAATGGCAAAAGATATCTTTGCCTTACTGTTTTCTGCTTCACTGTAGAAAAACTGATTCTCACTTAAAGTATATGTGTACATTACCACATTTTTAGTTTTCAAAACACGTGAAAAAATTTACTGACGACCTACTACGGGGAAAATCTTTGGAAATCATCAATGTCATTGATGTTAACATAATTGTGTATTTGGATTCTTTGCAAGAGGTTTAGGAAACAGTATTTGTACATTTTTAATTTTGGCTAAAATTTCTCAATTAAGCACTGTGGGAGAGAGCACAAGAAGAAATTTTCAAATTTCCAAATTCATTTTATCAATTTATATAACTGTTTAGGGGAATATTTAGTACGATATAATTTACGTAAAAAGTCTAGTTATAAATTTAATCTTCAAACAAATCAAAGGTATTTATAAGAACTTCGTCTGTTTCCCCGATTGGATCCAGTTCACTTATCTGCGAAAGTCGAATTATTGTCGAGAGAGAAAAAGCGCTGGAGACGAGTTTGCGAATCATCGAATGCTCCGATAACTCGAACCGTTTTCTTGGTCCCTTTAAGAATTCGAGTTATCGGGAGTGCACTGTGTTTTCTTATATTTTTAATTGTACAGCTCTGGTGCATGTTAAGCGACACTTAAAAAACGGGTGAAAAATTAAATTTTGCGGATAATGCATTTTCATTAAGTTTCGCGGAATTTAATTTCGCGATTTGGGGCAAAAATAACAATTTTGAAATACCATAACTAATTGGCTATACAATAGCGCGACGATTGCAGCCCCTGAACGGTTATATATAAAAACAGACTTTATCTTCAAATTTTTCGATGATACTCTTCCTTTATCTTAAATATTACAAGCATGTCAATTGCTATAACGTGCGCGGATCCAATAAAACTTATGTGCAGTGGATCCTCCTTAAAGCAGACACTCTGAAGCGGAGAGTTTATTTGTCTCGGACGAATTCTTAAAGAAACTCTCACAGTGCAAACTGACACCTATAAAATGTGTGCTCCATAAAGCGGACACTTTTTCGGGTCTCGTGTGAACATTTCAGCTAAAATTGACCTTAGTAGAAAGAAGACTAAGACTTAGTAGAAGACTGACATTAAAACAGACATTTCTTCATTTATTCACTTGCTTCCTAAACATGCTTTTACAACAGCTGTATGTTCATTTGGAATAGTAGTTATTTTCTGTTTTATCCAGTCAATGGCCTTCTCTTGACCCGTCAAGCAATAATTACAAGGGACTTCCAAATTTTAAAAGTTTGAAATATTGCTTTTAGTGTAACTAGGCCCATAATTAAAAAGTTCACCTTTTGATTCGTCATTTTTGTAGAGGTTTTAATTTAATTATTTGTACACATATGTATACATTGGCTATTCAAGACAAAAATAGTTAAATGGTACTAATTGGTACTAATTTCAGGTTTCTGTGGGTTTTTATGCCAAAATATTTTTGTAAGTATATCAGAGCTACAAGGAATTTTGACATACAAGTGTTCACATATTGAGATGATTTTATAAAGCAAATAGTCCTTCCAGTAACTAAAGAAAAATGTTAGAAAAATGTACTCTGTAGCAACATCATGAAATTCAAAAAAACAATCAGTGCCTGTGACACAAAGGTGAACTTGGCACTTTGAACAGAGATCTCTGAGGGTCTTTGCATTGCAGAGGCCAGTGGTAGATCCTGACTAGGCGTACTGAGTCCGGTACTGTATCCGCTTTCAGTGACCTGAACTTTTTGGAAACAGGTTGTTGATCCTCATCAGAATCGTCTGAAGTTATTTCACCAACCATGACCAATCTGCAAACGTCCGTCAGGAAATCAAGCAACGATCCTTTGCCACCAATCTCATGATATATCACATAACCGTTGATTACTGATAGCGACAGGAGGTGGAATGCAATTCGATGATACCACTTCCGGGTTTTCAATTTGGTGCAGTAAAGAGACAAATACATATCGGCTTTGGCATTATCAACGCCGCCCATAAATTGGTTGTACCGCTGTACAGATGTAGGTCGCGGAAACTTGATAGCCTCACCTTTTGTTTTGTCAAATCTCTTTGCCTCCTCTATAGGTTCCTTCCATAGAATGTTGGAGATTGTAAGGACTCGACGATTGTCATACCATGCCCAAATCACCAATTCATTTTTTTGTCAACAAATTCTTGAACGGTTCTCTTTCCAAGCTTCTTCATCGCATTATTGGTAGGAAGTTTGCAACCTCGACTACGATCGGAGAGTGGCAACAGAATAAATTTGCTTCGTCTTCAAGTAGCTCAACAAATCTGCGCTTGCAAATAGGTCATCGAAGAACATATGATGTTTACCAGGTTCCAATTTATTGATCAACCGTAAAACAACAAACTCACTTTCTCCATATTCATTGTTGTTGTTGTTGAAGTTGGGGGGTGGTCCTTTGGGTCCAAGCTCTCATCTCAAAATCATACACGTAGCCAGAAATATCAGCTCATCATGATCTTCACTTCACACTTTCTTTAACATCATATTCAACATAACAACATTTTTCATTCATATGGACTTTCTTCTTGTCGACTTTTTTATTGTTTCTTTGCAAGTCTTCCTTGGTCGTCTGCAGTTTTTCTACTTATGGAGAATTTCACTTTTTAATTAGTGATTGGAAGAAGACTCTCAGGTACAGCAATCTCAGAAGTTCAGTTGTGGTGATTCTGGTTCTTTTCTATATATGACACATCCATAAAATCCTCGCTCTCCCTTCTTGCATCCGTCGTTGATGGTCTTCACGGCGAAGCGTCGAACATTCCGAATCCTATATCATGGTGCCACATACACATATATTATAATATTACAAAGCCTACCACGTGTGTGTAACGAGATTGCTTTGTTCCTGGACGATAGCAACAGGTCTTTAAATTTGGGCTAGCTGAACGGATTTTTATAATTTTTGCCAGTTTACATCCACCACCAGGACATATACTATCCCCTAATTAAACGAATCTCTTTATAACATCCAGTTTGTCACTTCCCAATAATACCTCAGTACATGGTCTCACATCAACTGGGCGAGCTTCCTCAAGGCATCACACCTTTTTTTACCAGTCTATCCCTAAACTCGGCTTACTTTAAGACCTTTATCCTCTAACCTTTCTTCCAATAATTTAGCTTCTCTAGCAGCTCATTCAACGATTCAGCAATCAATTATAACCAGGCCATCAGCATATAAAATCCTACACAAAATTCCATCGACAACACGATTATAAACAGAATCGGGCTCAAAACCGACCCTTGGTGTACGAACACCTCAAAATCCTCAAACTGAATGATGGTCATGGAATAGCCTGACAATCCATTCAAGTGCTTAAAACAACACGTATGACCCACGGCAATATTCATCTTGGAACTATATCGAAACCTTTCTCCAAATCGACAAATACTAGGCACAGGTGTTTGTTCTTGGCCAGATATTTTCTTTAAAGTTTTTTTAGGATAATGATAGCACATGTTGTGCCTTTCTCAACACAGAAGCCAGACTGCATGTCATCAATCATGAGAGATTCCATAAGGATCTTTCGCACTATCCTGTCAATAACTTTCAGCACCTTTTCGGTGAGCTTAAGCCGCCCCAACATTGTAGATACTCAAGAGATGGAATCGTTCCTGACAACACGTACTTAAAGGACTCTTGATACTCCGCAACACTCCATTACAGAATGGTAATTCTCCCGCGGAACTCCAGACAGGAAAATGACTTGAAGACAAACTCTTTTACACCTATTTTCCCAACTTCTAAATTTCAATTTCAATATCTACGATATCTATGGAAATAAGACTATATGTTAAATTTTCTTTTGGCTGAAATAGTGTATTGCCTCAAAATATAGTCATTTAAGGGGTAACGTTGTTGAACGTTCGATGAACAAAAATATCGAAATTGTATTTTACGTTTCCAGATTCATGCTCATTACAATAACTGTGTTCATAATATTTACAAAATAATTTTGTATCCCATGATACATTTACGTTTACCTGTATAAAAGTCTACTACATGAAATATTTAAATTGTTTTTTTTTCATCTTTACTTTCCTTGTTATGTATGGAAAAAGATTTCCATGATCTTTTTAGTTTTAAATGTTCTTAGTTATTACAATTCCTGGTGAAAAGGTTTTGTTTCACAATTATCATGTAAGAAATGAAATTAGTTGCTACTAAACTAATGCCAGCTGGATTATATGTCTAGTTAGTTATCATTTGTTTCAAATTTATATCCAATTAATATTCTCTCACAGGTTTTGTACTGAACGTCTAATTAGAAAGATTTTCAATACTCATTCATGAATCATCCAATCTCCGCCCACATAATATGTGTAATTTTTACGACCACTACAACTGCGTATTGTTACCAGTTCATAATAAGTCGAAGGCTTAAGTGGGAACGTAGTTACGTCATCTCAAAACTCACGCGGTTTATTTACAAATTGTTACAGCAATAATATTTGCAATATTTTTAAGTAATGTTAAGCTGCTCTGCACGAAACATGTTGAGTGCCATTGGTTGCCAAAATTTTAAACGTTTAAACCAGCATCACAGGATCAATCACTTACACATGTGGATGGTCACGTAATTATTACTTCTATCGACTGTTCGTGGGAAGTTAGTTGATGTTATTTGCTTAGTTGTACGCCTGGGAAAGGAACTTTCTTTAACGCATCAAATTGAAACCCAACTTTAAACACAGGTGAAACATACCAAATGGTTTTGTTGTATATTTCGAATTAATGAATGTCCAGTACTTTACCAGGCGCATGGAAATGTCAATATTTTGCATTACCTCAAGAATTTCTAATTTTTTATTGTTCAATTTCAAATATGTTGCAACACAAGAAGTGATTGCAAACAGACATAATTCATATCTTTCGAAGTTTCTTGCTATTCAAATAGACATTTCTTTTACAACGAAAGAAATTGCCCACGGCTTTGCGCGGGAAATGTATGTTTTCATTTATTAGTTATGAAGTGAAACTACATTCTGAAGTAACAGCTCTTTAAAAGAAGACTTAGTTTATATTACGCTGGAAGAGAACCATGAGTTTTACTATCGATGTATTACTTGGTTCTGGAAAACCATGTAACAATTCACCAATAGAGAAAAGAAGAAACCCGCCGTTAAAAGAACAACTTGAATGTTTTTCGTGGAGGTCTTTGGAGTGTACTGAAAATACCAAAAGTGGTGGAAGAACTCGAATTGGCATTGGAGGAACAAAAGGTAAACTCTCCTATTCTAGCTTTCAATTTTTTCCTAAGTTGTAAGATAAGAATAAAGTAAATCGTTTGGATTTTCTAGGAAATCCTCTTATTTGTGTCAATCTTATATATATAACAAGAAAAACATATTAAGGTAATAAACCAATGATAATTAGCTTTACTACCATGTTAAAGTTTTATTTTGTCTTCTAGCTCGACAACTGACCTTAAGTGGAAGGAAAATAAAAAGTGGCACTTTATCATCTAAACAACCACGATACCGCACTGTTTTTACATATGAACAGCTAATCAATTTGGAGAATAAATTCCTTGCCACACGTTACCTCTCTGTATGTGAACGAATGAACTTGGCGCTCAGTCTTGGCTTACCAGAAACGAAGGTTAAAATTTGGTTTCAAAATCGCCGAACAAAATGGAAAAAGGAGAATCCAGGTCAGAATGTTAACGGTCCGATAAAAACACATCGCGTATTTACACCCCATGCAATGGAACAACCATTTATAGATTTTCATCGATACTCGAGTTCAAGAAATTATAACAACATTTCTCAATTCAATCCATTCAGACGTGAATTTGGAGACTTTATCTATCGCAAATCAGTTCAGAATCACACTTATGAGTATATTTAAAGTCGCTTCTTGGAAACGGATAAGACTAACCGGTTTATTTAAATTAATGTTTGTTGTATGTAACTTATAGAAAAATGTAAGCCAATGAAAAATTTGTCATGTGAATATCAACTTATTAAATCATCTATTTACACGCCCACATCAACGAACGAAAATGATTTAAATATTTCTTACAGTAGACTACGGTTGAATGTTTAGTGCCCACGCAAACATCTCCCACGATTCTAAATTTGATTAAAGTCTCAGATATAAAATTTTTTTGTAGATGATGCAAATGCGTTCTAACGTCAACTGTAACCCTAAGCCAAATCGGGCCAAAATATGCAGAGTTGGTATTTAAAAAAAACATTGAAAATATGCATTCAGTTTGGATGAGTTTTCTTGTGATTCATAATCCACAATAAATAAAGATGGAGACAGATTAAATATTTTATGTAGCAGACGTGTATACGGGTAAAGTCAATGGATCACGCAAAATAAAGTCATCTTGTAGTAATAATGAATGCAGGAAGTTATTGTAACGAGCACGCTATCTGTTGGCGTGAAATGATAATTCGATCTTTTTCTCTTGCCTGGTTGACCCATCTCTTAAAATCTTCGCATTACATATGCAATGTGTTTATCAGGAGTGGAAGAGAGCAATTATTTTCACTAAATTTAGAAATACAAAATTAGTTATTGAAATTTAAATACAAAATACAAATCTTTATTTCTAACATATGAGGAAGGTATTGTTATCAAGGTAATGAATAAATAATAGCCTGCTACACATTTTCTATGTACGTCTTGTCATCTTTGAAAAAAATATATACTTCCTTTAAGCGGAAATGTGTGTAGGGATATTTCAACTTAACTGTGACTATTACTGACACAGAATTGCGAGCTGACTGGGCTCCATAATAGAAGTGTCAATTTGCACGTGCGTGTAACAAGTTTTAATCGTATTACAATAATATTCTAACTACTTATATGTAAAAAAAAAACGTATGAGGTGGTAAACAAGGTGTGCTTCGCTCTGCAGACTTATTAATGACTGCAATATTATCAGAGCTGTTGTGTATTACAGACCATGATCGGATATGATCTGAATTTTTTCTGTAAAACATATTAAGGGAATAGAAGAGCTGGCAAGGAAAGTAAATATCATTCTTTGTAATTTTTATTTAAAACCAGCGAAACTAAAAATGATATATATTCTTTCAAACCGTAATCTGCAATATTTATTGATACAAATTGAAAGATTGTTAATCCCTCAAGTTGCTTAGCATGCCGGGTTGCAAATCGTTAGTGTGAAAAGCAGCACATAGTTTGCTATTTGCTATTGCTGCAGACTGCAGGGGATCACTATTTCCGCTGATCAGCCATGAAAGTAGAGAATAGAGATTTGCAATCGTTTTCGCTACTGGAATTATCAATTATACAAGATTAGTAAGACCTGTTTTATGTACAACGAAAGAAAGAAAGATATTGAATTAGTATACCATATTTTAGAACAAAAAATATGCAAAGCTAATCTACAATCTATATGAATCCAGCTTGCATTGAATATAAAAACAAAAGTTAATGCTAAGTAAAATAATTAAAGTGATCTACATACATGTTGTTCACTCGAAATGTTAATGATTACAACATGATCCTCGTTGGTTGACAAATATACCATCATCTCAAAGTTATAATCAGCGAAAGTGTTTTAGTAAGGGTCATAACCCGTTTGCCTAGGGAGAACAGTCGTTCCACTGGTACAGATGATGGAAGAGTAGTGTTGAATTTCCTGTAAGCTTCTTGTAGCAGTGGAGGAATAGGCCGTAGTTAAAAGGCCTACTTAAGTAAGAAACTTAAGTAAGGTAGATGTTACTTCGTTTCATGTTTTGTTCAGAATTGAAAAGCTGTTTTGAAAAGAATGTTTTTGTATCTTTAAAAGAATGTGTCGTTGTTCAAAGAAAAAAATGTTTGTAGAAGATATATGTCATAATGATTAAGAAATAGTTTTTAAAAAGTTTTTAAAAGAGAGGAGGAATTAAAAACACATCAAACCTCATAATGTGGACTTGTATTAAACGAGCGAATGGATGCAAAGGCAGTTTGAGGACATCCCACAATTTCGAAGATCCTTCTATTATATCAGAACACGACCACCAGCCATATCAGAGCGACATCGATATTGCTAAGGCCCGTAACACGATGAAAAATCGAGCAGCAACATCACGTGATAAACCTAGCCAGATATACGCTAATGTGATTCAGCAGCAAGATCACCAAACTAGATCGTTTCTTCCACAACAAGAGGTTTGCAAAAGAACGATGCGAAACGCAAGTCTTGTTGAACTTCCCCCAGAACCACAGAACCTCCAAGATCTTATAATTGATATGAATAGCGCATGGGGTAAAACAGGAAGTTTCGAATATCCCCAAAACTTTTTGGCCTACGATAATGGTCCCAGCTCAGATTGCAGACTTATTATCTACACTACAGACGAACATTTACGACGGCTCTGCAATGCTACTTCATGGTGGATGGACGGAAATTTTAATATGGCGCCGGCAAGATTTATGCAGCTTTACGTTATACATATTCCTGTTGGAAATACCACTGCGCCAGTTGTGTATGCCTTTTTGGATTATCTAGACAAGATAACGATTGATTTCGAAACTGCAGTAATGAACGCGGTGTTTTAGGAGATGGTATTGAAGTGAAAGGATGCTTTTATCATCTCACTCAGTCAACATGGCAAAAAATACAGGAATTAGGTACTTTTGTATTTTATATATCTCTATATTTATGTGTTCTCAAGTGTGAGAGTTTCCAACTCAGGTGAAGATCTAGAACTACCGGTCTCGCCTTTCTTTCTGTTGGGCAAGTATTTCAAGGGTTCCGCCATCTTCAGGAAATTTCTCCAGAGGGAAGCCAGGAGTTGTTGAACTACTTCAATGAAACCTATGTGGAAGGGAGATACCGGGAGGTGCAGCAGAATGTCAGTGATCTTGCTGTACGCATAAGAAGAATTCCACTTAGATTTCGACAAGAGAGTTGAATGTACACCAAGCCACGATCCAAAATGACGGCCGAACAAACAACATTTGCGAAGGGTGGAACTCCAGATTTTCCAAGTTGGTTAGTTTTAATCACCCTTCAATTTGGTAAAGCTATTAAAACAGTCCAAGAGGAAGAAGCAGTTGTTACAACAAAATTTGCTCAATTACAGATTGGAAACCCACCAGCAAAACGAACAAAAACAATCTACGTGCAACAACAATAGCGTATAAAAAATATTTGCTTGCAATACGACGATAACCAACTTGAAATGGCAGAATTTCTGAAAGCAATAGAGACCAATATTCATTTGGGAAACAACTAAAACGAGTTTACTTCACCAATTTGTCTTAATTTGTTGTGTTTTTGCATAAAATAGAGTTGAGTTTTGAATAAAGACTGTTCAAAAAATATCTGATGATCGACAGTCAAATGGTACGATGGCAAATACCATTAACAATTTCTTATTAACGATTAACTACAATGTCTATAGGCATTAGGCCTAATGTTGACTAGCCTCATCATCATTATCAAAACCGACTTAAGGCATAATTTTCATTATGGTCTCTCATCTTCGGTGGCGCTGTAAACACTGCTGTCGATCTTTTGATTAGCCTAAGAGTTTTGATGACTACCGTAGTTTCTCTAATTTAACGCGTTTTCTAATTAACGTGCATAGGACATTTTTAGCAAAAATTGTAACTTATTTCCCCTTAGTTTTACTCGCGTGCCTAAAATGTTTTGTAATTTATTTTTCTCTAATTATCAACACGCAATCCAAAATTTACGATAGAAGGTCTAGGAAAACAACAACACAATCGTTATTATTTTCCGTCAGATTCTTATTTTCAACAAATCTAGACTATCAAAGAAAAAAATAAATTTAAATCAACGAGAAAGGATCGTCATTGTCATCTCCTTATCTAGATTAAGTAGAAGGAATAGTTTATCTTTTATGTACATGTAATTATTTTCCCAAAGAAAATTGAACTAAACAAAAAAGACACATCAATAATTTTTCTAACTTTCTGCGCATATTTTTCCTTAATTATTAACGCGCATACAGTTTCTAAAATGTTTATAATATAATTTCTTCCAATTTTCTACGCGTATCAGTGAAAATAATTATTTTTACTCGCACGTTAGATTAGAGGAACTACGGTAGCCTAAGAATTTTTTTATCGAGTGGCAAAATTATCAGTGGCAAAATTACCGGGTGGCAAAATTACCGGTGGCTAAACTACCAGTGGCAAAACTACCGGTGGCAAAATTACCTACCGGTTAACAAGTGTGTTGTTTCATACTGCACCACAGGATATAAAACAGGGCAGAATAAACCATCATTTCTTTTCCCTGAAAATGAAGACTTGCGAAAACGTTGGATATTGTTTGTTAATCGTAAAGAATGGATGCCTATGCCTAAGTACTCTGTTATATGCATAGACCATTTTGAAGAAAAGTTCATTAAAAAAGGACAGAAATGTAAGTTGAATTGGAATCTATATCCAGTTCCAACCGTTCATTAAAAACATCAGGAACAATCTTTTAAGCCAGAAAAAGTTTTTCCTGAATTTAACTTTGAGTCATTCAGAGATAACATATACATTTCTTCTGGATATATGTCATGGTCAATGCTTTATGATTTGTATGAAAGAGATGAAAAGCTGTTTTCAAATTTGCGAAAGGCTCCGAAATTAACTTACCAAGCAACACATCCAGGTAATAACAAGCAGAATGTGTCCCTTGCTCTTTCTATTTTTGATGAATCAACAGCAGCAGGATTATTAAGTCATTACCCGGAACGACTCGATGCCGCTAACTTTCTTTTGTGCTTTTATAAAATGTTTGTAGTTTGTAACTCAAATCAACAATTTAACACATCAAACCAACTGGGAAATGCTACTGTGCTGGGTGATAATAAACCAGAGTTTCTTTCTGCTTTAGCGAATTGGGTTGAGCAATGGTCAACCAGTCCTCACTTTACACTTACCAAGCAGACATCTCATGCCCTAACTACAACTTTGCGATGCACCTCAAGCTTAATTACTGATTTGTTGAATGAGAACTATAACTATGTGTTAACTGCAAGATTTCAGAGCGATCCCATTGAAATGCAGTTCAGTAAATACCGACAGATGAGTGGTGGGAGGTTTCTTGTGAGTTTGAAAGAAGTTCTTATTTCTGAAAAGATTTCTGCTATTTCCAGTGTGATGAAAGAGAACATTAATTTTTGGGAGGAAGATATATATGTTAATGAAAATGTTGATGAAGTTGTTTCTCAGTGTATTGAGACCTTGGAGCTGCTGACGACTGAAATAATGGAAATCAAATTAAATGACGAAAGTAAAGAGGTTGCAGTTGTTATTGCAGGTTATAGATCAAGAATATTAACTAAAAAGGTGGACTGCAATTGGTTTAAAGAGAAATTAGAAGCGAAAGACAATTTAATCAAAAACTGTGAATATCTGAACATGCTTTCTCGTGGAGGACTTGTAACACCAAACAATTTCTTAGCCAATTATACATTCCAAGCATTTAGTGTATTAGAATTTATTTCTCCTACAATCGAGGACATTATTTGTTTTAAAAATGTGAGGTGTGTTACCATGCAAGTGCTTGAGCGTTTTATTTCAATGCCTGTGCATTTTCTTTGCTCAACACATGAAGAATGGGGCAAAGAGATGGCAAATAAAATTATTGTTAACATTTTTTACAACAATAAGCAAAAAATTGTTAATGATTTCATCCGAAAAGACCAAGTAAAAGATTTTAAAAAACGTCAGCGCAAAAAAGAATGAAGAGATCTTTATTATTAAACTACGTATATATAACTTTTTAATTGTATATTACATCTACTGTATGTATATTACAGAAATAAAACTGTTTACAAAATTGTCGTTAACTTGATTTTTACATTGTGTTTTAGCTCCCGATTACTTTATTTGATAAAATAATCAATTAAAAGTCCTTTAAATAGATCAGTTACACTGTTTCAATAGGCCTTTTAACTTCGGCCTTTTTTAGCAGCTTGTCCAGCCGTGTAAATATAGTAGGCCATGGCTGACCTTATTAATGCCCGTACGTCATGTTTATCTTGGTCCTCTCCCTCTCTAATCCAGTGAAGCTTAAAGCTAGAGTGTAAAGCAGCAGCCACAATGAAATCGTCACATTCCAATTCACTTTCAAAGCGTCTACGCAGAGCGACAAGACCAGAAGTATATTTGAGGCTTTGAAGATGATTCTACTCTTCTAGGATGTAAGTAGATGATCAGCAGTAGCTGTGTGATCACCTTGCAAAATATCTAAACCGCCGGAATGAAAGGTTTCATACAGAAATACAGCTTCATATTTTGTGACGGTGGGGCGTTTTTTGCGTTTTTGATGACGTCATCATTTTGAAATTTAAGGCCCAATAACTTCTGTTTGTTTGGTTTTTTAACGAGGCTTCCAAAACGCTCATTAAGCATTATCATAAAGACCTCGACCCGGAGTTTTAGTGTATTTAATTGCTCCAATTTGAGCTACGGTTATTTTTGATGAAATACGGCGTTGTTTATTTATAACCGCTCACTAAACAACTTTGTGATAGCATGGTCTCAAACCCGAACCTTTCGGTTAAGAGCCGAACGCCTTACATTGCGCATGCGCCGGATAAATACCTTCTCATATTATTTTCCATCTCTCTCTCTCTCTCTCTCTCTCTCTCTCTGTAAATAGACACTCTAATGAAGGGAATCAGAAGATTCTCATCGCATAATTTTTTTTGTATAAACTACATAATCGGTAATATATATACCAAAGCTATGTTTATCAGCTTCGTGGAAGCCACTTCAAATATATTTATAATAGTGAACTTAAAATTATTTTCTATAAATAAGCTCACTGAAATCATGTGTGTATGGATAGCCTTCAGAAAATTGGATGTATTGTTTGGAACTCGAGTATCGATGAAAGTGTATATACGAAGAACTCATTGCTTTGGATCCACATGCACTATGTGTTGTCATCGGGCCCTTGACGTCCAGACCTGAATTCATCTTTTTCCATTTTGTACGGCGATTTTGGAACCAAATTTTAACCTTTGTCTCTGACAAACCAAGACTGAGCGCCAAGTTTAGTCTTTCGCACACGGAAAGGTAACGTGTGGTTAAGAATTTATTCTCCAACTCGATTAGCTGTTCATAAGTAAACGCCGTACGGCTTCGTGTTTGTTTAGATGATGACGATGTGGCACTTTTCTTTTTCCTTCCGCTTGTGCTCAATTGTTGAGCTAGAAACAAAACAAATCTAATTATCATTGGTATAGGGTTCGTACATTAATAGAATGTTTTTCTTGTTATATATAAGAGTGACACCAATAAGAATATTTCCATGAAAATCCAAACGATTTACTTTATTCTTATCTTACAACTTAGGAAAGAATTGAAAGCTAGAATAGGAGAGTATACCTTTTGTACCTCCAATGCTAATTCGAGTTCTTTCCCCACTTTTGGTATTTTCAGTACACTCCAAAGACCTCCACGAAAAACATTCAAGTTGTTCTTTTAACGGCGCGTTTCTTTTTTTTTCTATTGGTGAATTGTTACATGGTTTTCCAGAACCAAGTAAAACATCGATGGTAAAACTCATGGTTCTCTTCCAGCGTAATATAGACTAAGTCTTCTTTTAAAAAGCTGATACGTCAGAATGTCGTCCAACAGATATGTTATTAATGTCGTCTGGCTCCTTAAAACTGAATGAAGTCGCGAACTGTTGGGTTTAATAAATGGTTGTCAATAGGTTTCGTATCAATCATTAATTTCATTTATAGGGAAAGTTTCGAAATTGCTATTTATATCTAATGAATGAAAAGATACATTTTGCGCGATTTCTTCGTTGTAAAACAATGTCCATTTAAATAGAAAAAACTTCTAAAGTTAAAAATTATCTTCGTTTTGTTTTGGTACTTCTCGCGCCGTCACATTTGAATATATTGGATAATTCAAAAGTAGACATTCTTGAGATAAGACAAAATATCGGCATGGCTATGTGATTGGTGACGAACTCAACATTCATTAAATTTGCAGTATTTGGCAAATCTGGCCTATATCAAACGTTGTAGCAGCTTTTAACGATCGTATAAAATATCAAAAGTCTGAGTTGACTCTATCCAAAGAGGAAAACGTTTTTGCTTTCTCCACTTAAAACTAACTTGCTATTGCCCTACGTAATACATTTTCCGTCGAGTAAATATTCAACGCGTGATTTGTTAACTGACAGACATTTTATTTATTAATCATGTATTATTCATTATGCTCATCACGTTTGACGATCTTAAGTAGTTGGAGCCGTAAAAGCGTTGAAGGTATAACAGAAACGGAATGTTTGAGCATTGAAAGTGTGCATTATTAATATCTTTCCACAAAAGCAGTATGATATCAGATTGAATATAAAATCAAAATAAACGATGACGAACTACTCAAATATCTTTCTTGTCGAGGTCCAAACCTTTGGAATTTTTTAAAGAAACTGTTGAAACTTATAAACAAAAATTGACAATTTTTTTTTATTGTCTGCTTAGTTTCTCTACTTTGTCTATTTAGTCATTTTGTTCTATAAGAGGAGTTATTCACATTTTTTATTAATATTAATTGCAATCAATAGAAATTAAGGGATTCCAGAAGAGACTGTAACGGCTAAATGGTGTTATGTGATGGAAATCAAGGGATTCCAGAAGGGACTGTAACGGCTAAATGGTATTATGTGATAGAAATCAAGGGATTCCAGAAGGGACTGTAACGGCTAAATGGTATTATGTGATAGAAATCAAGGGATTCCAGAAGGGACTGTAACGGCTAAATGGTATTATGTGATGGAAATCAAGAGATTCCAGAAGGGACTGTAACGGCTAAATGGTATTATGTGATGGAAATCAAGGGATTCCAGAAGGGACTGTAACGGCTAAATGGTATTATGTAATGGAAATCAAGGGATTCCAGAAGGGACTGTAACGGCTAAATGGTATTATGTAATGGAAATCAAGGGATTCCAGAAGGGACTGTAACGGCTAAATGGTATTATGTAATGGAAATCAAGGGATTCCAGAAGGGACTGTAACGGCTAAATGGTATTATGTGATGGAAATCAAGGGATTCCAGAAGGGACTGTAACGGCTAAATGGTATTATGTAATGGAAATCAAGGGATTCCAGAAGGGACTGTAACGGCTAAATGGTATTATGTAATGGAAATCAAGGGATTCCAGAAGGGACTGTAACGGCTAAATGGTATTATGTGATGGAAATCAAGGGATTCCAGAAGGGACTGTAACGGCTAAATGGTATTATGTGATGGAAATCAAGGGATTCCAGAAGGGACTGTAACGGCTAAATGGTATTATGTGATGGAAATCAAGGGATTCCAGAAGGGACTGTAACGGCTAAATGGTATTATGTGATGGAAATCAAGGGATTCCAGAAGGGACTGTAACGGCTAAATGGTATTATGTGATGGAAATCAAGGGATTCCAGAAGGGACTGTAACGGCTAAATGGTATTATGTGATGGAAATCAAGGGATTCCAGAAGGGACTGTAACGGCTAAATGGTATTATGTAATGGAAATCAAGGGATTCCAGAAGGGACTGTAACGGCTAAATGGTATTATGTGATGGAAATCAAGGGATTCCAGAAGGGACTGTAACGGCTAAATGGTATTATGTGATGGAAATCAAGGGATTCCAGAAGGGACTGTAACGGCTAAATGGTATTATGTGATGGAAATCAAGGGATTCCAGAAGGGACTGTAACGGCTAAATGGTATTATGTGTCCTCTAGCTACGTTATAAATATTTATTACATGCAAACTTATTTCCTTTATATATTACAACTTACTATTTAACACTTAATAATTAATAATAGTTAATATTTTTAGTAATATTATTATTTATCACTCACACAAAAACAAATATATATATATAGATTTAAATCGCAATCTTTAGCTTACTTTCGTTGATTTATTTCCATATTTTACACCGAACCTATTTAATGAAGCCGCCAATGTAATAGTGAAGAAAGGAACTAGCATATAGCAGCAGATTCCCGAAAATGCTTTGTTGCTATCGTTAGGAATATTAAAACTGCTTTTTGGATTAAATACGTAATTAATATCGATATTGCGGCTTTAAACTTAACCGCGAAGTTTGAAATATTTTTAGTAATATCGTTATGATAATATGGATTAATTAGCTAAAAATTAAATTACTAGTAGAATAATGAAAGTATGTCGTATTTTAAAAAAGGCACACCACTGAAGCATGTCAAACTATCGACCATTATCTACTTTACTGATATTTCCGGTAACTTATAATCCGCAATTAAGCACTTTTCTAAAAGCAATCAAATCTACAAATCTCAATTCGGATTCCAAAGGAGTTATTCAACAGAACATGCTATAATGCCCTAAACTAAAACCAATGATGTTTGCTGGCCACACGATGTTTTCTTAAATATTACTAATCCATCGCATTTATTTCTTGAAATTTATAACGAACTATAAGGTCTCAAGATATTGCTTGATTGTAATAATTTTTCTATCAATATTGACAAAGCAAGATACACTCTTTTCACAAACTTCGTCATTTTTTTAGTCGTCGTGCCTTTTAAATTTCAAATATATGTTTAAGACATCCAATGAGACAAACTAAATACAAATGAGATCTTAAATATCTTTAACTGTAAATATTCCTAAGTAAATAAAGAGGATCGAGGAAAGTAAAATTCTAATTAAATCGATAATTTATGGCGCAGAATTTAATACTAAATAACAAAAATATATAAAAATAATAATACCAAACATTATTTAAGTTTATCTGTCCATTTTCTGCCATCCTAGGAAGTTTGGATTTATTTTTCACTGTTGTTATTTTATTTTGTCAATTCTAAAGATTTTCCGTGATATACATATTGATATTGACAATTGAATCTAATTGACATATTTGAAATCTCCTTTAGAACATTCATTAAATTCCAAACATATTTCTAGAAACCATATTTTATTGCGGATATAATTTTTAAATTCCAATTTGAAAATGAAATTCGGAAATTTATAAGGATGCTCAATCTTTGAATTATATCAATACATTTGATAGATTATACAATATGTAATATATATAATTCTGCGTCAACTAGATATTATCAACGTAAAAAAGAGACAAATAAATAGTTTTATTTTAATAAAATGGATTTCTTTGTTGAAGATTTGAAAGCGATTATATTATTATTAATGGATAACCAACCGCCCGTGTTTTTCTTATATAGTGCAAATATTGGAACGGGATATGATGAATATATGAAGTTGTTTTATCTGGAAACGAGAAAATACGGCTGCGAATACAGAATTAATTAATATCTGAAGATTTGAGACGTGACGACGTATGAATGAGTCGAATGCTAGCTACTGCGGTTAAAGTAAACTCTAAAATATTTATCCTAACGTTTGTACGTCTCAAGAATAAAGCCTACTTTGAATAAGCGCTGTTTTATAAAAAAAAAAAAAACAGGAAAATTTGCTAAACCATAAATTTCGGCTTCACTTCTATTCAAGGGTAGTAGTGGACTTTCTACAACCAGAGTCACAAGAAAAAAAGTCATTGAAGTCGTGAAGGTATATAGCGACGGTGGTTAAAATCAGGATTTAATTTTCGACAGTATCACAATTATGCCAAAACCCTGAGCGCGATTTTCTAAGTTTCTAACTCCTCTACAACCTCTTCAAATGTCTTCGAGTAAAAAAAGCAATCAGCCGTTTGAATCCATTAAATCTGCTGCTTCGGTGTTCAAAGATTCTAAATGTAATAACAGTATCATAGCTAATGGAAAAGACAAATAACAACACAAATGACAATAATATTGGTATCTATTCTCGCGGTCAGATTATCACGTGACACACTTCGGAACGCGTCATTATTTATCAGCTATATTGGTTCGGGGGAAAACAAACAATGATTTTCAAAGTCAATCGCGTACAAATCGCCTAAAGTACACATCGCAAATCGCCTTAACCGCCATAGAGAAGATTTATATACCTCAAAAATGTCATATGATTACAAAGAGGGTTTAGACACGGATGCGTTGAATAGATACGAAACTAAATTAACTGTGCTAGGTTAGTTAGACTCTTAACTTAACAGCTAGTCGAGGCTGTAAAAATGTTTTTATGCCTGTTATCTTTTTTTATGTCGAATTACCGGAACTTTTTGTTGCACTGCTGCTAAATAGTCATTTAATAATAATACTTTTTCAGGTACAACATGCCCATATAAGTTGCCTGCAGATAGCTGGATTGATGATCTCGCTCAGTGGCCACCACTTAGTTACCCTGATTTATATCACTATCTTATAAAGACACCAGGTATCGTGCAAATAATAAATGTAGCTATATATTTAAATGCATGGAGAGAGATGATGATGTTACTATTTCTTATCATTCTTCATATGCTCAGTCATGCTGTAAAATTATAATTATAATATATGTAATAAATATCTACTCATTGCAGGTTGTGAACATCTTGTTGATGTGTACAAGTAAAGTATATATTTGGTCTTTTTTCTTTCTTTGAGGTGTATTTACACAAGAAAAAATGGAAAATAACAAAGCTTTACAAGCACATCAGTACTTTACATCTGGTTGGGTTCCTCCTATGACCTTTGGAATGATCTAAAGTTGTCACATTAAAGAATCTGAATCTGTTCATTCGGACCAGCGGTGCTCGACATGACACAAAAAAACAAAAAGTCTTCATATATATATTATAAATATATATAGATAAAATAATAATATACACAAACAAGTTGAGTTTATATTTTATTTTTGTACACGATACTTTCACCTAAATTAATTAAGGCAGCACACACATTAACAATCTTGTCACAATTAGCAAATAGCGCACCATTTTTCTCGTCTAAAATACCTTTAACAGTTCGAAGTGGCAAAGTGCCTTTCAAAATGGTGTATCTATTCTTAAGTAGTCCTATGACTCTCTCAATATGGATTCTGACAGATGCAATCTTTCTTGTGGTTTCAGTTTCAGCAGCTGAAAGCTGTCCTTTCCCCCTTGTAAATGCCGGAATCAGTAATTCACTTCCAGAGTTTAAAGCAAAGTCTTCCCGAAGAGTAAACCCACGATCCGCCAAAATTTGATCACCTGGACAGTGGTACTTTAAGGTGGTGAATTCTGATTCTTTCACGATCTGATTATCAGATGCACGACCTCCCCAGCATTTAGAAATGAAATTTATTGCTCCGTAAGGTGTGCATGAAATACAGACTTTAATCGTGCAATGCCTTTTATACTGACTGAAACATTGTGCCCGTGCAAGCAAATTTCTGGGTGACTCAATAAACACTTCAAAACAATCTATTATTGAAGTGAGTCTAGGGAATTTTTGCTTGAAAACAGGTGAAATAATTTTGAAAATTTCATCTCTTTCGGCCATACGAATAAGTGGTTTCAATGTAGAATACATGATATCAATACAGCGCCAAAAATAGTCTATGGTTGTAATTTTCCCAATTCCTCGAAGATATGCTAACACTTCAAATGTTATATTGTGTCTTAATCAAACTAACGTCAAAATGATTTGATCTTCAACAGGTATGCCAGTTACATATGTCCCAGAATAAAATCTCTTTAAATAGGTTAACAAGCATTGTAGGACATCTTTTTCAACCCAGTTAAGAAAAAGCACTCATTATCATTATCCTTAAATGTGCTGTATGAGAGTCTATCAATAAAACACGAGATTGTCTCAACAGAACAACTTGTATCATCATTTTGAATAGGTGCATGACAAATATCAGACAGTGAAGCTGAGCAGCTAGAATTAGTGTTGATGGATGTTGTGGTGGTAATAGCGCAATAAATTGAAGGTGGAGTAAGCAAAGGATCAGTCAAAAGAATGCTTGAAACAGTTGTTGCATCACAGTTTGAAATATTAAGGGAACTTCTCTCATTGCTCTCATCAATATTTGATGGTACGGAAGTCGTGACATTATCACTACAAATTTTCAACCTTCTGCGGCATGGAGCAACTGACTGTGTGCCTAAATAGGAGAAAAATAGTTTAAAAACACATTCTTTTTGTATATAAGTATATAATTCAAAATGTTAATAGCTATACCTGGGGGTAATACAGGTCAAATATCATAGCGCTAAAGCGATAAATCGGCGCCCAAATTCAAAATTTTGCAGTGAATTTTGTTTTTAACTTTATCACTGAAACCAGAGAGTATTAATTAAAAAGAAAATGTGTCAATCTGTTTAAAACATGTGTTGTTTATTCACCTCTATTGATAGACCTGCCTTCTGACCTGTGATCATGAAAATACTGCGAAGTTTGTTATTGTTGCCTTTACTGATCACAGCATTTTAGTTTTGAAAAACGAGTGATAGACGAGACAATATGCTTGCATCTATAACGCGGGGAAATCTTGTATCTCCATCATGGTATTCAATATATATCTATATAATACCCTCCAGTAAATCTGAAGTTCAAAAAGGTTTAAAAACAATCATAACTTACAGGCCTGGCATTTAGAGGCGCGCGATAATTATATAATAATTTAAGGTCCGCTCTCCACCACGCCCCTAACTGTGTTATTTTACTAATAATCAAGCGTCTTAAATATATCTCTTGTAAATAAAATCTTAAAGAACTTACTTTAACGTAATTTATTGAGTCACGTAAATATATTTTTTTCGTTCCCCGAAAGGAAGAAAACCGACAGACATGTTTACGCGCAATGTTACAGGTTGTTTAAAAGTTCCATTCAACATAGAGACAGATAAGTGCAGAAGAACTATGCTGCATTCGATGGAAGAAAAAAAAAGATCAAACACAAAGAAACAATCAGTTTCGTTTACAACAAAAAATACACTTTCACAAAACCAATAAACATGCACTAGACTCTGAAGAAAATAAACATGACAGCTAGGTTTTAACAAAATTACCGATCGCGCGTCTGAGAAAAAATAATCGATTGACGACGCACCTAAAAACTTAAAAAACTTTCATGTTAATGTATTCCCGCGTAAACGACATTTGCTGTGCAACGAATGAAAAAATTAGTTTGTTGTGATCTGTTTAAAAGTGCTTTGCGAGTAAAGTTAAGTTATACACATTTTGTTGATATTTCTACTGAACAAGAGTCATGGTGCGAGGAAGAAAAAGAACAAAAGGCACAAGTCATAATAAAAATGCTAAAACAAAATACGAATGCGAATACGGAAATATGCTGGAGCGTTTTAGGCAGCCTATATTTTTTGCAAGTATATTATTGACCGTATTTACTACAAGGTTTTTCTGATTCTACCTACCTTCCTCTCGTTGCTTTCTTTGAAATTAAAGAGTCCTGGTCAACCTTGTTTTCAGCGCTTCTTCTCTCTCGAACAAAAGTCGTAAAGAAAGGAGACTTTTTTCGAGAGAAAAGAAGCGCTGGGAATTCATAAAGTTTAACGTGGTATTCCCGACACCACCGTCATATAATTATCCCGTCGCTGCATTCTTTAGTTTGCAAAAATCCAAACTTTTCTTATTAAGGCTAGAGGTTTATTTTGCAGAATAAAATTGGACATCTTTATATAGCGTTCTGTAATTTAACCACAATCAAAAATTAAAACATGTCGGAGCGAGACGGACATGTAAACACAAAATCTGATGAAATAACATCGCTTCACATGTTGAATATCGAAGAAAATATTTCGAATTTGATAACCAATCTTCCTTGCTACATAAATGTGAAAGTTTCCAAGAAGAAAAAGAACGTCAAAGTGTTTAATTATGTTCAGATTTAAGGCATTTTAGACCTATATAGACCTGAAAATGGAAAAATTTTCGGGGCTCCGTCCCACACCCCACTGGGTGGGGTTACAGCACCCCCCAGACCCCCTGGCCGAATTTTTTCGCCTCACGAGGCTCAATGTGGACGGCTTGTGCCGCCCAAATTCAAATCCTGTATTACCCTGCGTATACATACTTGATGATGCTCGTTTAAGTTTTCGATCCATTCTTTCAACATGGCCCTCTTTTGATAAGAATGTTATGTTGGTAGTCATTTTTCCAAGCTTGACAGATGGAATGTAATCAGGATGTTTTTCAAAATTTTCCTTTTTTCCTAAAAAAATTAATAATAACTTTAAACATAAATCAACGACTGTTTCACACAATAATACCACAACAGCTTAAATTTTCTGAAAGATAGTTAAATTTCCCCATGGTCTTGTAGTTTTTATAGAAGAAGCCTTTTTACCATCTTGCCAATCAACAAAATCTAACAAATTATATATAAGTATATACTATGCCATCTTCCTTACAGAGCACTTTCTAGAGAAACACAAAAAAATCTAATCATTGATATGATGCCTTACCAGTGATAAAATGTTCTGAGCAAACATAAACATGCAGATTTTTATTCACGACACCGTCTTCATTAATGAATGCACGTCCAATAGCATTTAACCACAACTTTCTTCTTTCTTTATTCCGAGGCAATAAATAAAAACTTACTTCTTCATTATTTTTTGTTGTATTACTACAGTTTTTAACGCAACAACTTTTTGGCATGATTTTATCCTGCTATCTTATCAGCTTGTCTCTGGTCTTCTCCAGAATTCACGAGAATGTTTTCCTCCGACTCAATATGGCGTATTTAGATTACGTAATGTTTTGAAGTAATCACGTGACAATCCGACTGCGAGAATAGCAGTGAACCAAAATGTAAAAACATGAGCTGCCAAACTGAATTCAAAGTTATAAGTTTGGATCGTGCGTTATTAGAGCCATGTATTTCCAAATATTTAGCACACAGTGATTCTTTTTCCTCAACCTTTTTGTTGTTTCTTTCAGCTACAAAGGAAATGAATCTAGCACTTATTGAAAACATGCCATACAATGTCTTTATAGAAGTCTAGCACATTGTACTAGTTCTGTAAAACTACACGTTCTCCCTCCAAACAGAAAGACCTGTTTAATATTACAGTTTCTGCTGTTCAATTGCAAGTTATCCAATCGAAATCACTTTCGGCTAGATCCTTGGAGCTTGCTAATTGGGACTGGAACCTCAGTGATGGTTGAGCCCATGACTGATATGTAGGCGGCACCTGATAACATTCTGAAATTCATTCATTGCAAATGCAAAACATCCACAAAGAGTCTGTGTGGAATGAATAAATGCACCTAAAAGAAGAACTTAAATGTGTTGTAACATGTAGATACTGTCACAATGATCAATGCAACAATGTAGATGCTGATGTTGCTGAAAACGACAGCGGCAATGACAGAAATTTATTTGACTTATTATTTCAAAACTTGATTTTTTATTGAAAATGCACTTCTTCGAATTATTTTGTTTAATTTTCAGAGAACTTTTACTGTATCTGACGTGAAAGTTGTTGCACAAAAAACAAAATTTGCTTCTTTTCACACCAAATTTGTAACAAGGGTTTAATATTGTTTTGACCAGTCTAATTTGTTTAAAAGGCTCATGTAATTTCTCTTGTTGTGTTGGTTATGTTGTCAAATATTGATTCCTTAAATTGTTTGCTATAATCTTGATAGTTATTGTATCCTTTAAATTCTTTTGTGGAGCGAAAAGACTATTCATTGCAATTGTTAGTCTCCCCCGATGTCGTTGTCCTACCATTTGTTCTGTGTTTCGACGGATGGAATTCCACTTTTTGTTCAACACAGTGCGGACATGAAGGAAGCACCGTTTGCATTGATTGGCGCTCTGAACGGAGTGCACATGTTTGGCGAAAACCACCAGGTGGAGGTTGTTAGCGCAAAGACAGGTTTGAGTGCTACTCAATGGAAAGTGTTCCACAGCATCAAAGTGATATTGACAGTCGTGAACAATCAAATAACTGCCGATGAAATGCTTTACATTATGGAGAAGATTTTTCAAGCCTTTGTCTTTGTGATTGGTGAGTCGAATTTTATATCTTTCCCTGGAATTGAGGTTATGAAGAGGAAAATGCATGGCTGCGCATTCCTTGTTTCTAATATCATGCAGCAAGTGTGTTCACCGGACTACGTGACGAAGACAACCCCAGTTGTTTTAGTTGACGATGCTTCACTCATGAAAAGCCACCTGGACACCTTCTGTGAAGAATGTGACTGTCGAATAGCTTTTTTGTTACTGCGGGATCGAGTCATTGCCGGTACTGCTGACTTTTGGGAGTTGGAATCATTAGACGTCTCTTTGTTAGTGTTATATACGTTCACTATTATCCATCCGAACTGTCAAGCAAGTGACACCCCAGTCTTTTTACCGTCTGCCAGTCCTAAAATACCCAATCGATTGGTTGTCATAAAACTGTTGAGTGACCTCAGAGTTGTCATGATTTGCGGACCACAACCATCGTTGTTCGCGATTCTAAAGAGACATGTTGGTAAATACTGGAAGCCTATTTCATCTACATTGAAATCTTCTCTGGCATCAACACCTCGAAATTTTCCACCGTCTATAAAATTTGACAAGAACGTTTTAAGTTTTCTACTGGTGAACAGAAAAACAAAGAAGAACTGGTGTTCGTTGCACCCACAGGGTGGTATGACCGGGGGCGATCAATTCTTCCTTGCTCAAGCACACGCCCGGAGGGATGCTCTTGTGACATTCTATAAATCTCACTGCATGATGTGCGAAGGTCGTGATAATAAGATTTCAGCGTTTTATCAAAACATGGAGAAATGTAAGTGTTATGCCATACTGGGCCCTGTTTATGAATTGTTTGTCCTGTACACCGTTGATCTTCCCACCTATGCCATGAAACATGTCAGTGATGAGGTGTTGAAACGATTGCAAAGAGAAAAATTCTTATGAGGCTAAATATATCCGGTCTTAGCAAAGTATATTATATCAAATCTTATTTAAAGTATATATATATATATTTAAAGTATATTATATCAAATCAGGTTGATAATTTATGTTTATAAATTAACGAAATATCCTAATTATTTCGTCCGATTTTTGTTGACAGTACAAGATTTTTATGTTGCATTGGCAATTATATTTTTGTTCCAATTTAAATGTTTTTTGCACTGTATCCCATATTTATCATGCATAAGTTATACAATATACGGTACGTAATTTATTGGAAATGTGCCAATTTTGCTTTTTGATTGTTTATACAAAATTAAAATGTCAAGAAAATATATTGTATGTATTTGTTTCTAAAATGTTTTGTTGGAAGCGAGTTAGGCCAGCCCTCTACGTGTCGTTTAGGCCAGCCCTCTACGTGTCGTTTTCTAATATCTTCTTTTAATTTTTGTTTTCTTTCGTGTTCACCAAAAACAATTGTTTCTTCATTTTAAAGCTATAGCTTTCTTGCGAATGTTTTTAAAGTGACGACATTTGATTGACAAGTGTCCCAAAACTCATTATCTGGAAGGTGCACTCCAATAGACCACAAAAATTAACACAGGATTTGACCGACTACCGTTATGGGGGTGTTATAAAATTTTTCTCCATTTTTATTGCTCAATATATTAGTTAGGTATTCTGTTGATTTGGCACCCAATGTTATTTGCGTTAGACATGGAGAATGAAAATGTAGATGAAGCACCGGTATTATAGAAGCATGGAAGAAGATAAATCAGAAGCAGAGGAGGTATCAGGCCGTTGCGGACGCTGTCACATATACTTGATTTAACAACCCTACAACCGGCTGAAAAAATTTTAGGGCAGAGGTGGTTGTGCCCCCAAACAATTTTTGGTTCCTACGCCCATGCATGTATTGTTTATCTTGTAGAAAGAATTGCGTTCTGTTAATTAAAATCGGTCTTCATGAAAGGTGTTTGTCGTAAGTTGAACAATAACCCTCTCGAAGACCTGCTGTCTTTATAGTTATAATTATTATCTTGCTATGGAGTATATATACCACATCATCTACATACGTAGGTGAGCAAGTTGATCGATTGCTTGAGTAAGTATTCACAGGTTTTTCAAATTAGTTGCTAAGACCTCAAATCATTGATTGGTAATAATTCAATTATCCGGCGATAGCGCAATGGTAATGACGTTCGGCTCTTAACTGAAAGGTTCTGGGTTCGAGACCATGTCATCGCATGATTAGTGAGCGGTTATAAACAGGGGTGGCGCCAGGGTTTTTCCGACGAGGGGACTTACAGCGCCGACGGGGGGGCTAATTGCTTGACTCTAAGTTTGACACAAAACTTATTGATGATCAAATCTATTACAGATTTGGCACCTCTAAATTTAAATATAACCTGCTATGAAACTTGATATCATGATAATTGTATTAATCACAAAAAAGACCTAACGTTAAAAAATGACAGTATTTTGTTAATATTGCTTTACTTCCGACGGGGGGGGGGCTGAGAAGTTCCGACGGGGGGCTGTAGCCCCCCACTGGCGCCACCCATGGTTATAAATAAACAACGCCGTATTTTATCAAAAATAACCGTAGCACAAATGGGAGCAATTAAATACACAAAAACTCTGGGTCGAAGTTAATTAGCGTTTAAAAAGTCTCGTTAAAAACAAAATCAAACCAAACATTAAGCAACCACGATAGTTCATGGAAGAGGAAGGTTTTGAAAGAAAATATATAAGGAACTAAAGAAGGCTGTTAGTTGTTTTTTTGTCATCAGTTCTTTACGAAAATTATTTTTATTGCTTTAGGTTTCTTGTACTTTTCTCTATCTTTCTGTGCATTATTATGTTTCCAAATATTTGATAGTATAAAGTCATTGTCTGAAATTACATTTACATGCTGCTTAATTCGAACTTTGATTATTTTAAACAATTTGTTAAGTCCCTTGAGTTGAAAGTCTAATTGTTTTATGCCACTCAATTTGAACCATTTCTTCGGTCCACCGGTCGAAAAACAACTCGCTAATTCGAAATTCCGTGCATTCAAGATGACAAATGGAGATAAAAAAATTGATTTTATAGTAATGGAAATAAAATATCTTTCAATTCATTTCGCCAAAATAAAGTTTGCAAGAATTCTGTAGTCCTTCCTTGTTACCAAGATTTGTGACAATTTCCATCATTTTTTCTTTTTTTTTGTCTTTACATTTTACTAAAAAATTACAATAATCAAGATAAAAAATAATCTTTCTCTATATATACATAAAGACGGCAGGTCTTCCAGAAGGTTATTGTTTAACTTACGCCAAACACCCTTTCATAAATATTTTTAAAAACATGAAAAACATGAACTACAAATTACAGTTTGATAAACTATAGTTACTCATTCATTTTACAAGATACATTAAGTCGAAAAAAAATCAAAACTAATTAGCTACAATTATAAAACAATAATGGTGTATGTTTATAAATATAAATTATACTTGTTTTTGTCTGTTGTTTGGAATAATATCTTAATAATTGATGGTGTAAGATGATAAGTAGTAAGATAAATGTAATCAAACGCATCTACGCATGATGTGAGATCAAGTTACTAAGAAGTGCTATCCACATCACAAAAAGAATAAAAGAAAACATAAATGTAAGTGATTTATCGATAAATTAAGCAATTATGGCAAACTTGAAGAGATGCGATCTGGAAAAATAAATTTTCGAGGGAACAAGTTTACTTCTTGAACTATACGTTTTGTTTTTTTTATAAGAAACCTAAGCAACGGGCTGAGCCTCGAGTTTCTTAAAATTTGGTCATTTTGAGGCTCAAAAGTTTCTTACAATTTATCTTTTCTGGTCCTCAAAAATTTCTTAAATTAAATCCAAATTTTGCGTTGTTTTTGTATACATATACTAAGAATAACAAAAGTTTCTTAACTCTTGAAAGGTTCCAGCCTGCCTAAGGTTCTTAGGGATTTCTTAATTTTTGGCAAACCTGAGCCTTCTTATAGACTGGTTTCTTATAAAAAAAAACGTGTAGCTTTGTCGGAACATTCATTCATTTGCATCTGCTAATGATTTTCCGTCCATGTTCATCAACCGTGAATTGTTTATTCTGCAAGTCAATGATAACAAGCTGGTGAAATGTTCATCGCATTGAATACCAATTTCAATTCCAGAAAACCGTCATTAGACACAACTATCTCTGAACGAACAGCCGTCTCTACATTTTTCGATAGTTGATGAAATGACTCATTTGCTTTTTGTGTCATGCGCCGTACAAACAATCCTGAAACATGCCAGTATTTGCTAATCGTTGAATGATTGGCTTAATAATATGTCTTTTTAACTCGCAAGCAACAGGAATATTAACCTTTTTGTAGGTCTGTTTCATGGCCGTAACAACGGGGGGGGGGGGGGGGGGGGGGGGGGGCATGGGACCCCCAAAAATCTTTTCGATTATACTTTACATATTATTAAGTTTCATGGAAGTAAAACATTTCACAATTAATTTTCTTCTCAAGGGATGAAAATAGCCTTATAATGTGTTTTTAGAGCTTTCAGATTAAAAAATTTTCTTCGTCGGCCAACCATGGTGGTTAACAACTTTCCCACTCCCTTATCCTAAAGATTTTTCCTAAGTTTCCAACTTGAAAATGTTTGCCCCCCCCCAAAAAAAAAAATTTTTTTTCAAGTTGTTACGGCCCTGTTTTGCCAGTTACTTTCTCTGACTGATCTTTACCTTTTCGACAGATTTGAAATCTGTACGCAGTGTTGAGTAGTAAGTGTATGCGGTTCGTGTAAATGAAACCCTTAATGCAGAGTTGCCACGGAGTTTAAAATACAGTTGCTAACTCATTTCTCATAACTTATTTTTTAGCTCTTTACTCACAAGTGGCCTTTAATGGCCTTGTTTTGAGCAACTTCAATAAAATAATATTTACTGTTCTCCTCTTTTATTTGGCGTCGTTTTCAGCTTCTTCATCTTCAGCTAGTTTTGGGTGCCCTCTCGAGATCCTTTTTGTTACATACATCATTTTTATTGTTCTTAGTGTTTGTTTAATTTTTCGCTAGTTCATTTCATTTTTTATATTTTACCCAGCTCGGACATATTTAGATTTCTGAGTTACAGTTGAGTTCTTGAGCGAAACTCATTGCGTAATGCAAGTCTAGCTCAAATGGTGGGTTGTCTGGTGAAGCGATTTCGTAGGTGCAAATGAGTGCCCTAAGTACGCCAGAACCTAAACCTTGGGATAAGAAGAGCCACTGTTATATGTGGAGAGTCCCGTAAAACTCCATTATTATTATTATTATTATTATTATTATTATTATTATTATTATTATTATTATTATTATTATTATTATTATTATTATTATTATTATTATTATTATTATTATTATTATTATTATTATTATTATTATTATTATTATTATTATTATTATTATTATTATTATATAACAGACTGTACATTAAAAAACAACCTTGATGATGATATATTTCATTTTTGCATTTTATGCAGATTCAGCGCATTTTTAAGAATTTTTTTTCTTAACAAATAATCTTGAATTGGTGTGCAATTAAATCGGAATTTAAAGTGATTTCGCTTAATAAAGCACGTTTTGGTTTTAATGGGGGTGAATTTGAAATAGCCATTTGCGCAAAGATTTATCCACGCGTGATCTATCGAGCGTTTTAATTTTTAACTTTCCTTATGCAATTTACTCATGAATGAAAAGTAATCGAATTTTGGAGAATTTGAAAACGCGATTTATTCTGAAACGGTGTTCGGCAAAATGTACATTCCTTAAAAAGATTGTTTAGAGTGTGATATCTCCAGCTTCTACTTAAAAAACTAGCCTTCTAAATAAAAAGCAATAATAGTTAAACCACGTGTTGTTTTTTTATTAAAACGTTTGCACGTCATAAAGTGCTGCGAATTCTTTTTTCCGTAATCGTTTAACAACAGAATTTTTGTTTTTGTTTTTTACAAAGCAGTAAGTAACCTTGTTTTTGAAAATGTTCACATTCATAACTTGTTTTTTTAAATAAGAACCTGGTAAATTGTGTTCAGCCTTAGCTGTTCTTAATTTTTAGCTGATTCTAGCCTCGATTTGTTCTTATTACTCCATAAGTTGCATAATACATCTACAAAGAAAAGATAAAAACAAACACGTACAGGCCCAATTACACTGAAGAATATTCATGAAGAATAATACTAAATTAAGGTCGCACCTGTTATTCTTCCTATATCTTTGAATATTCTTCCGTAATGGGGTCTTGCAGTTGCAAATGCACCAACCTAATTATTAATTAAGCCTTAACGTTCTTTTTGACCAATAGTTGTGTTACCAATAGTTTTTGACCAATTTAAGCCTTAGTGTTCTTATGAAAAGAAAAGTGTACTACGTTAATGACAGGTTTCGGCATTGGTTGAATTATCATCAACGATTCGGGAATTGCGTTTTTTTTTCAAGGAAGTGTTTCGCTTGCCATCGACTCCATCCACAGCTGTTGAACACATCCCTGAAATCTAGTTGTTCTGTCATTCTTTACGACTTCCCCGCTTCTTTTCTATGAGCACCACGTAACGCATCTTGAATCATACTGCATATATATTTAGAATAAAATCAATGAAATTACGCATAAAAACTCTTGAAATTGAATACCGTGTTTCTATAATAATATATATAAATTTCTGCGTGAATAAAACTCATTTTCAAGAAATGTTTTCCTCTTGCGCTTTTACCACGTAAAGTGACCACGGCTAGTTGAACCTCTTGTTATTGAAATAGCTCCATGGCTATCTCAGGAATTTGTGGAATTTTTTTGTAACAAGTAAAGCGTGCATTGTGAATATGTAAAGAATTTCGTCAGTTTGCGCTCAGAAAACAATCAATCTCTCGAAACTGATGTTACATTTACCCAGGTTACATGCACTGTTGATATAAAGCGTATATTACAAACAAGAAAACAAAATATCAAACCAAAAAAAGATGCGAAAAGTGTTTTGTACCTGATTGATCTAGTGGACCGTTAATTAATGAGATACAAAGCATATTTAAAAATATGACAATTAGATAACCGGTGAAAGTAATAATCCTGTCCATCACGACAAATCATTTTTTATCTAGGAAAATGAGAAGGCAAAGGAATCTAGTGGTAGTTAAGGAATACTATGTGACATTAAATATCACGTGTGTTGAAATGAATTTGTGCCACGAGAACACAAAAAATTGGATTGCTTATCGTTTGCGAAACAAGAATATACTAAGATCGCTCGGCCACGTTGCCATCGTTACGCACAAATTCTTTAACAAACGCGAAATCTCATTTCACACCAGCTTCTTCACACGGACGAGTTTTGCGAATTTTCCACAATCAGCGCATTCTTTGATGACGTACTTTTCGTGGCGAGGGAAGTCGTAATGGAGAGATTGACGTATTTGCCACAGAACAACCGTTTTACTTCTTTCATGAACATGCTGCCGGTGAAACAATAGAAGACGCAATTGATCGCTGAGTTGATGACAACACCGAGCTTAGCTAGCGCGAAGGCATCGTCGACCATCTGCCATTTTGATTGGTCAGCATCGCCTTTGCCGTATTCCAGCATCCAAAAGCATTGCGTCACACATTGCCAAAACAAAAGCACTAGGAAGGAGAACGTGATAACAAGAAGCGTTCTTGTCATTTGTTTTTCGCGCTCCTCCTGTTTTGTCTTTTTCTTAGTCTTGTCAGCTGAAAATAAACATGGTCATTTCTCACATTAAAGACAAATAAAAACACGTTAAATGTCAACTGTTTTGGAAACCGTAAAGTATATGTCAATTTCACGTTATGCCCTTTTTGGGTAAAACCAATGCAATTGCCATTCAGTTATGCACAAAGAACACAATTTGACCAAAACCTAACATAAACCCATTGAAAATTAGAAACTCGCGGAAAAACTATTTAACGTTTGCTTTTGGAGGCTGGAAAATGTATCTTACCCACTTCAGCACTACCAGTCAACTTTCTCATTTGTTTCGATTGCTGCGACAATTTGTAAATTATGAAAACGTTCAATATAGCGATACTGAACCACGGAGCCAACACCACGAATATGCAATGAGCCCAGAACTCGTAGTTCTTGGAGCCATCGGAGTTACCGTACTTTGTGTACCCAATCTTGTAATCACCGTTAGGCAGCTCTTCTGGATAGTAGTTGAAGAAATGTGGAATGTTGATGAGCACAGAGAACATTATGAACGCGCCGAGGCTGATGTTGGTGTTCTTGGGGTTGTATATCACCCTCACTTTTGTCGGAAAGGCGATCATGACGAATCTATTGATGGTCACACCTACCACCAACCAAATGCTGGCGACTAAGAAGATGAAGAACATGGGAAATGCAAACCAGGAGAAAAAGGCGGCGTAAGAGTAATCCTTTTCGATCCAGGGCGCGGCTTGACGAAAGGAATCCTGAAGGAAGAAGAACACGAGCAAACCACTGTCACACACGCCCAACGCTATTAAATAAACGCCAGTCGAGCTGTTTTGACGAAGCTTAGTGTTGATGATTCGACGCCATATGTAAATGGAGAGCGTGTTACCGATCAGCCCTAAAATCGTGAGCACGATTCCGATCGGTACACTGCAGATCCAGTGAAGGTTGGCCGACTGTACGAAAAATAATGGTACCTTACATTTGTATTGAAAGGAAATTTTCGTTTAACACCACACTGGCTGAACTTCAGAAAATTTGCGATATTTTGAGAGTATGGAAAAGCTAAATTTTATCATTAACCTTAATGTACGGCTTTCATTGTGGGTGAATTTGTAAAAGGAAATCTTACCATTTCGTTCTTGATTCAACTGTCGTATCCTTTTGAAAGATAAGTGTTGAAGTCCTAATCGAAAAAAATTGCACATTAAAGACTGTTGACTTTCTGCAAGTCGACAAGTCAATTCCCGTAGGAGGCGTGAAATACCGAGGAATTATACGGAGGTTGAAATATGCGAAATTTTCGGCATAATTCCGGGGGCAGTTAAGAGTTTAATTGCTTGTCATAATCACTTAATTAGCGTAGTTGTTTAAATAATTATCTAACAATTAATCGAGAATGGTGTTAGGTCTTTGAGTAGAAATAGTTTCACTTTTCACTTTAGAAAATCATCAATAATCTACGAAAAATAACGAAATTGTTCAAAGCGAAAATACGTAACTATTTCAAATGTTTGCTTGAATTCCAACCTCAATTATTGGTGTCGGCCAAAGTACACAAGAAATCTACGCAGGTAAAAATAAACAAAAACAAAAATTCGGTCAATTTTAAGTTTATTCGGCTCCAAATATCCAAGCTCGTATAAGCAAAACATGGTAAGCTCACTTCATGCATTCCTAATCTGTTAAACGAAATCGTTAAAGATTATTACGTTTTTCCAGGATAGTGATGCATTTAAAATGACGGCATTTGTGTCGTACAAAAATAGACCAGTTGTATCACAGCGGCCGTACAGGATTCTTTCAATACATTTGTGAAGTAGCCTTGTTTAAGACGTCCACATAAAGAAATAAACTAAAAATTGTTTAGAAACATGTTGAGGCTCTGAATTCTCAGAGCTTTTTAAAACCAAATCAAAAACTAGGAATTGCGCAAGACGCGGGTTCGGTTTTAGAAAAGCGTAATTTCTTTAAATATTGTATTTGGGTGTTTGATAAAATTGCAAAAATGTTTATTCTTATTAAAACAGTCATTATTTGTCTCAATTATGGAAGGAAATAAGAAAATTGCATTTTAATGTTTTAATGTCATATCATATATTTCTTCGCTTGGTACCAATCATAAAATTTACACCTTCATAAAAAATATAAAAGCCAAGGGGAAGCATTTGTCAAAGTGCAACACTTTATACCTCGTTGAAACCACAAAAGAAAGGAGATTGCCGCTCTGTTGGTTTCTAAGCTCCTACACATGTCTACAAAAAATAAACCCAAAAAACATTGCCTACATTAGTCTGTAATTTGCTATTTTTTCTTTTTCGGTTAGTAAATTACATGTTTTAGGCTATAATGTTTTTAGACCTTCTCCATTTTGTCTTTTTATCGTTTTTAAGTTCAAATTTTAGGCATAAAATTCGTTGATTAAAGTTCTATAACAAAATATTCTGGTCAGTAAATTATAAATTTTGACTATTTCTGGTCTGTAAATTACATGTTTTTTTGGGTAAAAAACTTCCCAAAATTTAGAAATATTACCATATTATCTTCATGCCAAATATGAAGCACCTAATGTACATTTGTCATTTTATTAAGTTTTTGTTTTTTTTCTGACATAACCCCCGGAGTTCCGTTCAGTGCCACTGATTTTCTGCATTTTCTACGAAATTCGTTCTAAAGAAATAAGAATTTTTTGGAAGTTTAAAGTTCTCTAACCTTTGATTGCGCGGTTCGATTTCAACAAATGACCCCTCGTTTTGTTTATATTTTTGTATTCTATACTTCAGTAATAACAATGATAATATATATGTAATTTGAAAAATCCTCCGCGATCCCTACAAAAATCAAATACATTTCTGCAATTTTCAAAGAGTTTTACATACCTTGTTTTTGATAGACTTTTGAAACTGCTTCGTCAAAAAAACAAACAAATTCAACCGATATTCAAGCTATTTATATATTAAAAAAGCAATGACGTGACCTCGTCGTCTGAAACGATTGTTGGCGTGGTTTCCATTTACTGTATGGTATTCAACTGATGCTCGATAAAAAAACGCTGCGCTGATATGTTCCAGGACAATGAGTGATCTATCTTACTATATAGAAGGTAATGAGCTATGCGTTTTGGCACGACAACAACCGTGACGCTGTTTTGGTTTTAACAAAGAATGGATTAGTTTAAGCTCGATTCGAACTTCGATTGGTGTTCTCTTGTCTCTTTCTTAACAATAGCACGTCAGTTTTACCTGTTGATCGAAACTCGCTTTCAGATAACTTTGATTTTCTTTCGTAGCTTAAAAGCTACGCAGTGATATCAAATTTCACTTCCTATTATTTTTCTCGAGCAATCGAATCGGTTTTGGATTGCGCTAGTTTCGATTTTATATTTAAATCTTCCGGCATTTGAACGCTTTAGCAAACATATCAGAAGGTATTTAAATGGCTTAGCCGTGAATGAAAGCAAGTCGTATAAACCTTTTGTTATTAAACTTGTGATGGCCTGTAATGATATTTTTAGTAGGCTATCATTGATGGCGTTCTCATCATAACCAACTCATCAGTTACCACTCCTCTGATTGGTAGCATGAAGCATGCTTATTAACCTCAACGAGTGTCATTTACCATTAGGTATATAATACTAATATCAGATCCCTATCTTAAAGGCTGACGTTTGAAGATTACACTCGCTACGACTTAAAAAACAACAAAGGAATCTAGGTCGTAGTACACAGTTTTTTTTTATAAGAAACCTAGAGAAGGCCCTAGTATCAAAAGTTTCTTAATTTTTTAAAAATTTTAGTCCTAAAAGTTTCTTAACTAGTTTCTTATTCTAAAGTTTGGTTTACGAAGAAAAAAACGCAAAACAAGAACATAACAAATTCGTTCGATTATACGTTTGATCAGGATGGTTTTCACATTTATAAATTCATAGCTACAGTCAGGGGCGTATTGACGGGTGATCAAACGGATCGCGTGATCATGCATGAATTTCGAGTAAGCACAGCGGCGCCCGTGCATATTACTTAGATATTTATTTTTCATCCGAGCGCTTATTTTATGTTCCCTGCGGCACGTTGCACATGACGTAGTCTCGACAAAACACTCTACAACACGCACAATGATATTTACGCGCGCGCGACGTTTCACTTTCATGATCTGTCTGAGACAAAGTTTCGATACCGAAAGACTGTTATTCTCAAATTTTGAAGCAAAATGCCTGTGATAGTGTTCTTTCGGATGCCGTCAGAAAGTGATTTTGATCACCCTTGATCACCCAAAAATAAACACCCGAGACCGAAAAGGTTTTATTTTGGTATTCCTGCCGTTAGAAAATACTAATAATCCATCTTTGGATCCGGTATACTGGTTTACTATGATCAAGCGAGAAATGTTTTTGCTGAAATATGTGACGGCCCTCATTTTTTTAAAAGCTATGGCTGTGTCAACAGTTCTTGAGCAAACTCGTCTGGCGTTAGAATCCAATTCTATTGAGGAATTGAGAAAAACTATTTTTTGAGATGTTCCTCCCTGCAGAAAATCTAAAAATGGTAATTATAACAATATGTTTATTAGAGTACTATCGAACAATTATTTGTTTATCAAACAGTTTAGCTTAGTTTTTACAAGACTGCTGATTTTACTCTGAGAATTGAAAGGAATGGTAATCTGTTATTTAATTGACTTAATAAAAAATGTAAACAATGTGTCTTTTTGACATTATTTATTACGTATGAATGAAAACAAAAAGAGATGTGTGGTTAGCGGCTGGTAGACTATCATCATCATCGCTCATTTTACGTGACGTTTCCCCTTGAAGGGGGTTGCATATTTCACAAATGTCAAAAAAATAGAAAATAACCTTTTATACCAATGTGAGGACATTCCTGCATATTCACCGATTTGGCATGACGTCACGGATATACGCCATTATGGCTTTGCGTAACGACAAAAAATCGTGGGTGAAAACAAACTGGTTGGCAGGGAGTATTTAGTATGAGTTGGTCTGCGCATGGAAAGTTTTGAAGCAGTAAAAATGGATGTTGATTATTTTCCTTCTCTTAAAGATGAAGCATTATCAAGATATTTACAAAAATTGGATATTGTTGGGCTTCAAGGATGCCCCTATCGCCTACCTGCAGATATTTGGTTGGAAGATCCTACTAAACTTTACCTACCTATTTTATTCACAAAGCCCCTATTCCAGTAACCCATAAGTTACCGCAACCGTTTCGAAGCTATTATCGGAGTAAGCTATCAAAAGAGGAAGTACAGAAAAAAATTATTGAAATCCATGAATTTCAGCTAACTAATGGGCAAAGAGAATTTATTCAAAAGTCAACAGTTCTACAGAGTGACTCATTAACATGGAAAACAATGTGCATTGGAAGAATAACTGCATCTACAGTTTATGAGGTACTTCACACTGACGAACATAATCCATCCAATTCCATAGTAAAAAAACTTTGCACAGAAGGCCCAGACCTGAAGCATGTTTATTCAATTAAGTGGGGTGATAAATCATCAATTGAAGAGTGCATTTTGCTTGATAAGGCATTTTGTTTGGAAAGCAAAGACAAATTGAAGAAATACCACAAATATGACTATCAAGTCCAGATGCAAATGTTTATTTTTGGTTTAAAAACATGTCATTTTGTTGTATGGACTCCTAAATTTTGTCACAGTGTTATTGTAGCCTATGAATGTACCTTCGAAGGAAATATACTGAAATTGGTGGATTTTCATAAGAAGCATATCGCATATGAACTAGTTACCCGGAAAATAGAGAACAGTCAGTGGAAAATAGCGAACAGTCAGTGCAAAGGTAGAGAAAACATTCCACTGTATTGTTATTGTCAAAAACCTTATGATCCAAAGGAGGACATGGTTGGTTGTGATGTGTGCTGCAAATACAAATGGATAGATACATTTTAAATGTGCCAGAATCAAAAGGCCACGTAAGGGATCAACTTGGTATTGTAAATATTGCAAAAAGTAACAGAATATATATTTTTTACTTATTTTATGTATAAATTTTCTTTATCTGTTTATAAACAAGTTTCTGTCCATACACTCGCAAATTTTCTTTATAAACAATCCCGGTAGATAGATTTATAAGGGCTGCACACACAGTAACTAATTTGTTGGTACTCCATTTCCAGATTCATCTTTCAATGATTTTATGAAAGTAACAGGCAGGGTCCATCAAGAATGCCATGGCGGTTTTTAATTTCTCCAATTACTCGTTCAATGTGCATGCCTACACGACTGGCAATTTTTCGAGTTGTTTCTGATTCTTTGGCGGTCAACTGTTTCTGTCCTTTTGTGAATGATGGGATCAAAAGTTCTACACTACATTAAGCAGCAAAGTCATCCGCTAATGTAAATCCGCGGTCAGCCAGTATTTGGTCATCTGGATAGTGATATCATCTAGAACTTATAAATCCAGATTCCCTAACTATCTTTACATCTGTAGCTCTTCCCCCATACCCTGATGATAAGAATGTCACAGCTCCAAGGGGACTACATGATATAAAGTACTTCACTGTTGAATGCTTTTTATAATTAGAAAACACTTGGGCTCTTGGTTTCAATCTTTTTGGTCGTTCAATAAAAATTTCGAAGCAATCAATAATATGAGTCAGTTTTCGAAAGTACTGCTTGAATACAGGTGGCAGGTGGTAATGTCTTTGAAATTTAATCACAGTCTTGTATCGTTATCAAAAACTTTAGTTTCTGGTACATCAAGTTTAAAATTTTGTGAAATGTCGCATGCACAGTACTGAGCGAGTAACCAATTTGATAACTGATGTATTTCAGTGGCAGCTTTAAGCGAACTCTTGCAAGAAACATAACTATTTGGTTCTCTCTTGGCAAATTGTTTTTTGGCATTTTTAAAAAGGGCAACAGAAAACGGCACAAACAATCAAATACGCTCCACGATAACCCAGTAAAATAGTTTGTGATATCGTCATTGCACCTCATAATAGTTGGATCATACCTTGTCAGTAATACCTAAACGAAACAAGAAATATATACTTGTATATAAAATCAAAAGATTCCATTTTGGTTTTTACATCTATTATACGCGACTTTAATTAAGTCTGCATTTTTTCATTTTTAAGGCAGTGCTCCCAAACACCCATTAGATGGACGTAATTATACAATATTCTTTGGCAGCACTCCGCCGTCATTGTCTGGTTTGTATTTCCTAGGTGACGTTATTTGGAAGTTATACAATTAATAAAGCTCTTGATTGTTAAATATATTTTATTAAACCCAAAGTTTAATAAAACCTCAAACTTCGTAGGAGCTCATAGAAACCAGTCCATCATGAAAGTTTTTGTTTGTGTGTGTTACTTTCATGATTTGTTTGAACGTTGTTCATTTAATTTTCTATTGTTCAGATGCAGGAACTCATAAATAAATTCGAAACCTTAATAACTAAGGGAACAAATAAATCTTCACGCTTATATTATTTGTGTTTCTTTGGTTCTCCTACCCTTGTTCTGTTTAGTTGGCATACACTTTTTTTTTATAAGAACCAAGTAAATTGGGTTCAGCCCCAGCTGTTCTTAATTTTTAGCTAATTCTAGCCTCGATTTGTTCTTATTCTGTTCTTAATTACATGTAAGAAAAGGTTTTGTGTTTTTACTCCATAAGTTGGATAATACATCTACAAAGAAAAGGAAAAACAAACACGTACAGGCCCAATTACACTGAAGAATATTCATGAAGAACAATACTAAATATAGGTCGCACCTGTTATTCTTCCTATATCTTTGAATATTCATCCGTAATGGGGTCTTACAGTTGCAAGTGCACCTACCTAATTGTTGATTAAGCCTTTGCCTTGTTCTTAGTTTGTTATTAATTTTTGACCAATTTAAGCCTTAGTGTTGTTATAAAATTGTTCTTATAAAAAAAAAAGTGTACTTGTATTTGCCGCCACTTGTCGAACAAAGCTAATAAGAAATCGACGATATTGGGTGGGGTGTAGTTTGATGATGGTGTCCCGATAAAAAACACTAGTTGATGGTGAACCTACACCACATTTAGGGGGATATGATCGCATGCAGCAGCCTAGTAACCCCTGCTTTCACCGTCGGAAGCATATAAGTTGGTTATTTCGGTGATGCTCCTGTATCTAGGGGAGTGAATGCTGGTTTCTGTGGCAGTCTGGTGTCGGCTTTGTAATATGTTTTGTTATACTATGTGTTAAATGTGAAGGAAGACCTGGTTTCTGAGCAGAGCAGACGTGTTTTTTCCTGCTCCTGAGTTGGTGAAATATTAACTTGATTGAACTGTTTGTTTTACTGAAAAGTGACGCATTTCTTGCGATCTTACACGCAACGACAGCACATGTGAGTTTTTCAATTAAGTTTCACCAACATTAGAGGAAGGTAACTTTGCCTCTTGTCAATGCTACCTTGCTTATCACTCTCCTGATATTTTGGCTATTTCTGAGACTAACTTAGTCTACAATTATTTTTATACTCGCTATCAGGAACTTCCGCTGGAAAAATATTGAAGTGGCGCTGCTATCTTCTTGCACATTTTTTGTACCGTTTTTTAAAAGTTCGATATTCAAATATTTACTTCAAAGTATAATAAAAAAAACCGATTAAAAGAACTCGATTATTTATGCATTGCGCATGTCTGCACATTATCCGGGTGGAATTAATTAAAATTTTAAATAGTTTACTAGCAGTTTATAGTCAATTATTTATTTATAATAAAATAAAAACAAAAGAAACAAAATTAGCAGCTAGGAAAACCTATTTTATTGAAACGATTTTATTGCTTTTCAAGTTATCAAATTTATATCGCTTTTCTAACCCCCAGCTCGTACACAAATTACTTTTTGTCTCGTTTTCATAAAAGCGCGCCGAAATTTTCTTTCTTGTAATAAAATAATTTTGTTTGGAACATTGAAGAAGAGAGCAGCTAAATAGAGTGTTTTCCAGGGAGAGTTTTACATTAAACTCAATATATATATATATATATATTTGTTTAGGCTTAGCGATTCCTATTAAGGTATGGAATAATTTATTTGTTTTTCTTGGCCTATCCTTAACTATTTGAACGCCCTGGAATGTTCAAGATTACATTGGTTAAATGTGTTCATTGCTTATTTAATTCTGTTGATATTCATACGAGGAATATGCATATACACACTTTTTTTTATAAGCATAGACTTGATACGGTCAGGGTCAAGTATTCTTAATTTTTAACTCCAAATCAGGCTGAAATATTCTTATTTATTTTACTTAAAATAAGTTGTATTCTTATTTTTTGTTCCATAAAAAAATTTTATTTACTTGTTTAGTTGTTCAAAAAAGATACTGAAGAACTTGTCACAATTTGTAAATAGATATGTAATCTTATTTTCTTTTATCAACCTTTGCAAATTCAGCTATATTTCACAAAATATTCCCCAATACAGTAGAATTCTCACCCTGGGCATATTCTTAGAATATTAAAAAAATGACCCTGCTATTCTTATGAAGCATATTCTTATAAAAAGAAAAGCGTGTATATGTAAAGTGGGCGCTATTCTGGTTTCGTACCCCTTATTTTTTTTGCTCAATTTGAATGATCTCCTAAAACTAATGATAAATTTTTATCACCTTGTATGAAAATATTTTTCGTTTTTCCTTTTCGTTACCTTTTTACATATTTAACGTCTTCTTTCAGTTTCTTGTTTGTTTCTTGTTTACTTATCAACAATGTTTTTGTTTTCTGTATGTTTCTTGATTGATTTCTGTTTGTTTCTTGCAGATGTGGATGGTTTCTACTGACAAAAGTAGAAAACATTCTTTTCCGCAATCTTTCAGGAGGTTTTTTCGGTGTTCTTTTCTTTAATAAATGCGATTTGCGGAAATTGAACAAAGAAGAGGAGATAAATGTTAAAGATTTGACACATAACTTTGTATGTTTCAAGCAACAAATTGGTTTTTCATTGAATTATTTTAACGGTCAATAGAAATCATTAACTGTATTTACGCACGCGAGATGATCGCAATGATCAAGACAATTTCATCGAGGTTTTGTTATGTCATTTAGCTAAGGTAAACGTGAATTTTCATTGCTATATTTTTTAACTTTTAATTTAATTTTTGTTATGTTTTATTGGTTAATTGTTATTCTTTTCTGTTTCTTTTATCACAAATAACAAAAATTATTCGAATTGAGCAAAAAAAATAGGGGGGTATGAAACCAGAATAGCGCCTGTAAAGTGTGGCGCAAAGGAAAAAGAGTGGTTGAGTGAAACGTCCAGGCACTTAAGAGTGAGAAGAAAGTGATTTGTCCGAATATATAATTTGACAGTTTTTATATTGTCTTGTTTCAGTTTCATAAATTTTTTGTTTCCAATTACAGAATATATTAAACATGAGTGGACGTGGAAAAGGTGGAAAGAAAAGCAGTAAATCGAAAACTCGTTCGTCTCGAGCAGGCCTCCAATTTCCAGTTGGCAGAGTTCATCGTTATCTTCGAAAGGGTCATTATGCTGACCGCATAGGCAGTGGAGCCCCTGTCTACTTAGCCGCAGTTTTAGAGTATCTCTCTGCGGAAATATTAGAACTTGCTGGTAACGCAGCCAGGGACAATAAGAAGGCACGAATCATACCGAGGCATTTGCAACTGGCTGTCAGAAATGATGAAGAACTGAACAAACTTTTGAGCGGAGTTACGATAGCTTCTGGTGGTGTGTTGCCAAACATTCAATCTGTTTTGTTGCCCAAGAAGAGTGGCGAGAAAAAGGCTTCCAGCCAGTCACAGGAGTATTAAACTTCAAAACAAAGTGTTATTATCCAAGTCTTGTTTCTAACATTTTAGTGATTCTATTTTTAACGTTTCTTTGTAGGAGTATAACTAAAATTAATTGCATCATGCACCATATTTTCATTTGCTTTCAACACGACAAATGTTAATGGCATCCTACCCTACCCTACTCCTTTTTGTGGGAGAAAGGAGCAAATAGGTCATTAATTTTCTCTGGCACTTTTGCGATATATTTCGTCTACATACGTTTAAACTGAAGCTAACTTTTTTTTGCTTCATCCTGGTTTTTTGGTCTGGGTTCATCATCATTTTTCCCCTCTTACTGGGGTTGGCGTTAGGAAGGGCATCTGGCTGTAAAAACATGTGCTTCAATAAACCATCAGATGATTAAACCTCCACAGTTGTGGGGAATATCATCTTTTGAAAACGTGCAACCCACTCTGAGTGGAAAAGGTCACACAAAAATGGATGATGATGTTGTTTTTGTTGTTATAGTCGTTTCTACCACTTGTAGCGGGTTGGAGAAATTTTATTTTCTTAGTCAAAGTTGAGGATATAACGCTGAAGTTTTCTTCCGTTACATTTTTTCACGTCTATTTTCCATGCTAGCATGGGTTAGACAGGTTTACCTGATGGCTTTTCTCCACTCCAATTATGTCCTGCGCAAGGTCTGCATGGATGTTTTTCATTTTGAGGTCATGTTTCACAACCTGTTCCCAAGTCTTATGAAGTCTGCCTTTACCTACATGTCCCTCAACAACCTTTCTTACTAGTATTTAATTCTATTTATTTTTTTCTAGGTAATAAGTAAAACAAAACATTAAACTGTTGTAACACGTTCTCGTTCAGCATATTGTGCCAATTTTCATCCTCAATGTCACCAGCTTCGCCCTCGACACCGGGAGAATTTCAAGCTGATGCGCTTCTTGATGTTAACAAACCGGAGAAGATTTCAAACGCCACCGAATGTTTGTGAATTTTTCTCTATCGGTAGCGAAGACGAATTTTGAGGCTGGGAAGCGAAGAATCTATGATTATCCAAAAATTAATGAACTGGTTGGGGGTCATAATAAGCTCTTAGGGGGTCGACAAACATTTTTTGTGACTTCACTTACAAGAGAAATTCCATTATTGTTGTATTGTACCGTCCCGATAACTCGAACTATTTGAGCCGGTCCCTTGGTATTTGACTGTATGTTTTTCGAAAGATATGGCCTAAGAATTTGAGCAACGCAAATATCTGACTCTGAGAACTCAGCAATTGTTAAATAAAATAAATAAACAGTGTTAATCCACTGTTCAGTGAGAAAGTTTTGGATAGTCGGAGAACGATTCAGAAATGGATATGAGCCTGGTAGATGAAATTGTTCCGGGACAGATTTTTTAACACTTGTTTCAGCAGCGTGTTGGTGTTTCCACCGCGTTTTTAGCATCTATCTTCTTGAAACATTAGTCGTTTGGTGGAACAGCAATTATTGGCGCATACCAAATGTGCAGCCTAGTTTTGTTGTTGGGTACGGACGGATGCAACTTTACACATCGTTGGGTTTTTAACCAACCAAATTATCGCTGTTACGATATTGGAACTTGAAATGTTCGTCCTCTTGCCTTTTAAAGCCAGTGAGGGTTCTTTTTTTTCAGAGAAGAATACTCAAGGTGATGTCGAATGTTAACAATAATATACCTTGTGGGATAAACGTTGGTTGGTTCGTAAACTCCGCGAAATTTATTTTTTAGCATAAAACGTAAAACAAAAATATCTAAATTTTTCAGTGAACCTTCATCCACGAAATGCAAAATTTTGGCCGCGAAATAACATCCACGCGAGGTATTGCTATAGTGGAAACCGGCAGAAACTAAAATAACGTATTTAGTCCGGACAGCAATACTTTTCTCATTCCGGATTTCTGGGAAAAGAGTGTATATATCTGCTTTCTTTGTTCGTGTTTCGTAGAGATATTCCATGCTCGTAATTTCCTTAGAGTTTAAGAAAGTATGGTTTCAAGGGATGGTTTCCATCAGCACTATAAAAACACAACTCCTGGCTTGCCAACAAAAATATTTCGATACTTTCAATCTGAACAAATCACATAAAAAAAATAATAATAAAAGTAAAAAATGTACGCATAATAAAGCGCGAAATGACGTCTGGGTAATGTGTAGTGTATGCTGGTTTTTTTTATTTTTTTGGTAGGTAGACTTTCTCCGCTTCGACAAGCTCTGCATCGTTTTGTAAACGGAATATTTCCTTCACCGGTACAATCTAATTAACATCGAACAAACAATTATTTCTTAATTATTAAGTTATTTTCGTAATGAAATATATACACAATATTCGAGTACAAAAAATGGTGCAGGACAATAATTGATGCATATTGAAGTGTTACGTGCTATGTTACATACACACAAAAAAGATACAATCAGTTTTCGCCTATGCATTTCTTTTGTCTAAGAAATGACGTTTAAATCTCTTGCCGGTTTTGTGTATCTATTTTTCCGTGCATTTTTAACACAGAATAATTTTAGTTTGCACGAAATAACATTGATGTGACTTGATGTGTTGACGCATTTAACAGATTGTGTCTGCGTATGTGGAGGTCGGCACTCCAAACATCAACTTCTCCATCATTTATCGCCATCGAAATACAACTTTAAGAAGATCTCATGGTTTGAAAATCTTGGGTTTTTAAGTGTATTACCTATGCGTATTTTGTAGTGTTTCACTATTTGCAACGTTCCTGTGCTATTTGTATTTGTACACAGATATTTACACAGATTTGATTTGATTTGCAATTAGATAAGACAGTGTAGATTTTTACCTTGGGTTCAACATCTACAAGCGATTGTTGCTCGTAGATTGTTTTGCACGTGTCCTGTATGGCTTTCACTGACGCACGGATATTATGATTGGCCCATATAACCATGGAGACGCCCCATTCATGGAACTCATTGGTAGGAGTCTGGTAATATTTCGTTGGAACGATCACTACTGGTGTCTAAAATTTCAATATAAAGTCGAGAATTAGAGTTTTTTATTGCCCCTGGTGACTAAAAATAGTGAAAGTACTAAATAATGTTTTGAAGAGTGGTCTGAGTACATATACTGGGGTAAAAATGCTGAAATGCTAATTGTAAAACCTCATTTACTGACAAACATACTTTTTAAAACCAAAACTGTTCATCATAAATCATATAAAATGTCACTTGAGCTTTAAACTTTACCCCACTCAATGAATCCGTGGTCGTTACAATACCTTGTTATTCCAAGCTTTCATGAACGCTTTGATTTCGTCCGGATCACTTCGCTTGCTGTGCATCAAGATGGCGTCAGCACCAGCATCAGCATATGCGTGCGACCGACGTAGGGCTTCGTCTAAACCCCACCCGGCTATGAATGCTTCAACGCGCGCCACAATGCAGAAGTCTGGATCTATCTGGCTGTCTATAACGTTCAAACATCTCACCAAGAATGAGAAGACAAATGAAAGTAAATATACACTGATGATGTATCAATTTGAGCCTTAAGTTTCGTAAAATATGACCGATTTTAAGCTCAAAAGTTTCTTATTTATTCTAGTTTAACATAAAAATTAAATAGTTTTTCATTTGCAACGTTTCTTATTTTTATTGTTCCACAATAGTTTGTCTTTATACCAACATCAAATTTATTGTTATTGAAGTCCATTCTGCCTTCTAAACTTTTTAAATATTTCCCGAAGATTGAGTTCTTATATATGTGTGTACATTGCTTTGGGTAACTTCTGCTAAATGATACAAGGAGATGCAATTATCTGTTTCTATGGTAACTATAACAATAGGCTCTCTGTAACTCGATCACTGAAGAGTACGTTTTCAGTTTATAGAAAGATTAAGTTATAATAATGATAATAAACTACGAACTATCGAACATCATCCCGATATTTAAGAATCACTGAGTTGATAATTTGAATGAAGTATTAATCATTAGTTTTCTAGACACGAAAATTGTTTAAATTTGACAGATGGCAAATCTGCTAAACTGTAAATGATGACATTTCAAGAGTGAAGATACAACTGAAGGTTTGGTGTACAACGATTCAATGGTGGAGAATAAATTTCTACGAGTAAAAATAATGTTTCGTACCTTTACAGGCTTTTATTTTCAGTGCAAATTCATCCATATCAGCTAAAGGCTGAGCGCGACCATCTAGTAAAGAGTTGGTTTTGGGGAATATTTTATCTTCTAAGCAAGCACCCGCAATTCCTCGCTGCTCCAATTTCATCACCACTCTTCTGGCATTGTTAAAATTACCGTAGCCAGTGTCGGCATCAAGGAGAATGGGAAGAGAAGAGGCGTCACTCATGAACTCCAATTGGTCGAGAACTTGAGTCCAGGAAGCTTCGTTGCTGTCGCGTACACCCATCGAGGCAGAGATAGAAAGACCGCTTCCCCAAATACCCTTGAAACCTAAAGTATTGTCAAAGAAGGACGCATAAAATACAAGATAATGCAAAAGTTTTCAGAAACAAAACATATAAAATAATACAATGCATGTGAGTTACTTATAAAAAACAACAACATAAACATCCCACCAGACTCCTGAACAATTTTGGCAGCCAGCCCAGTATGTGCCTCCATAATAAACTCCAATTTATCAGAATGTAGCATCTTCTTCAACTGCGTTGTTCTCTACACGAAACAAATAGAAATGTTACTAAGCAAAACAATTACTCAAGGATATTGCGGAACAAATGAAACTAATTAGAGATAAATTGAAAATCAATAAAATAGAAGTTTATTGTCGTAAATACATATTTTGGAGGTACGACCAACCCAAACACTAAAACGAAAAACCTAATACAAATGTTATAAATCAAACAATGTGATATTTATTCTGTTAGGATTCTTCTGTTTTTCATTGCAATTTTGTATAAATAAAGAACATTCTGAATAAAGTACTACCAGTTTAACAACGAAAGTGGATAATGAATTTTCATTCTTCAAGATCTGACACCTCCTTTTCACCTTTACTCCTTTCTTTTAACTATGCAGTTCCAGATATGAAGGGACATCAATTTGCAGAAAATACAATATGCCAACAACATTGCTCACTTGGTTCTCGCTATCGTTAATGCTGAAGAAATGTTGATGTTAACACTCGGGGATATAATTGTTGTGCTTATCTGCTTGTAACTTATTATAACTTTATCTTTACATAAATGTAAATAATCAGTCAACATGAAGGACTGTAATGGACTTTGGATTATGCTCTCAACTTCATCTCTTCTTCACTGGCACAACCATCAAAGCCAACCTCGACTAGAGTGCAAAGTGAGAGAGAGACTTTGGTTGGAAGTTGTAGTGTCTTGTGGGAATCAGTTGACAATAGTACATGACAAAAAAGAGATGGCACATCTAATAAGGGACAGCTGGCATTTCAAGCTGCCAAAGGATCTGTTTGTTGCTTGAGTAGCACAGTGCATAATAATATTAAGTGTATCAACACTCATACTTGCATGCATAAAAATGTTACTCATAGGCCGAGTCTAGTATTGTCACATGCTAAAGACTCATTTGTAAAACCTGGCTTGTAAGGCTTTCATTTAAAAGCAGTTGTAGTGCAGTGGCAGCACATTTGTCTCCAAAGTGATAGATCCCTGGTTCAAATCCAATGGGACCAGTTGGTAGCTGTTAGCCTCTTTCAGATTATTACGACTGTATGTATATTATTTCAACGACATTTGGTGTATGGTAGTAAGTGGGTCATCCATTGCATTGATCAACTTTAGGCTTTTGATGTGGCTCTGTGGAATATCCTACAATGCTAACTCCAATAAGGCTCAGAACATAACGGAGATACTGAGGGAGACAAGTATATAGGTACCTATTCGACCAGTAACATAACGTAATGTTGGGAGCAATGATAAAATTCCAGCCTTCAACAGTAAATATATTCGATCATTTTTCATTATAAATGTATATATAATTACCTTTAGAGGGAGTGAAGAATAACTTTTCTGGAAATGTCTTATCGATGATGGACACCTAGCACAACAAGATCGTGCGATTTTCAAGGAAGCCATTTTTCTAAACTTAAAACCCACACAAAGAATGAGTTGAATTGAAATAAAATGTGTAGGTCATGTATTTATTTTCTGCTTTTATCTTTTCCCAGTTTAATTGACAATCAATCAATCATCATTTAAAACCATTTGTAACAATAAAAAACAAAAACTCGTTTAATTCAACACGCCATGTTTATTTCGACATGTGCTTAGTGTAGCAGCTACCATTTCCTTTCTTTACTAAAACTCTTATTTCTAACGCCAAGGTTATAGTCAGGGGCCTTATGTACTTTCGTGTGCACAGACTTGTTAATAGCAAACGTTTTGATGATTTGGGTTCCTTACCCCTCAAGGATCAAAATCTACCTAGGCGTCACTTTTGGGTCACCCCTCGTATCACATGACATGATGTCATCAGTTTCCATAGTAACATTTTTTTGTTTTTAAAAATAATAATTTCTTTTTACACCATTCGAAAGAGCTTTAACTATAGATGAAAAAGGTAATAAAGCCATACCCTAAAAATAAACCATTACAAAGTTATAGGCATTTGAATATTTTATTAAAACCGGGGGTAAAATTCACTAAAAAAAACATACATATATATATTTTAGAAATCTGTCTCAAAAATACAAAAAATCACATATTGATTCATTGTCTTAGTTTAAACAATGTTACTTATCAATAAAGTATTCGGGACGTGGATATTGCCTTGTTTTCTATTCATTTATACAAGTAATTTATATTACTTTTTTTCCCACGGTTTTTATCAATTTATCTAGTTATTTCCAGTTTTAAATGGTTTTTAATCGTGGTTTTAACATAAATCAAACTTTTTTGCTATTCAAATGTTTAAAGGGAACGTTTTGAACGTTCTCATGGAAAAATTTGAATGTTTGGCAAGATTTTTGAATGCATTATTGCAAAAAGAAATAGTTTGCACATGTTTTACGTGGTTTGTTCTGGAGATATCCGTATTTTTTATTTGTCTAATAATACTTTAATTATCTTTCTTTAAGCTTCAACTAATAATAATTATAAAACAGTATGTAAGATATGGAAGACGATGTACAGCCGAAGCGAAAGAGATATTCAGTTGTCGACTATTCAAAATGCCTGATATGCCAACAGGTTGATTGCAAGAAAAAGGTTTGTTTGGTTGATTAAAGTTTGAATTTTAAAAATTTCTTTTTGAAATAATGCGTTCAAAACGTTCCCTTTAAACATTTGAATAGCAAAAAAGTTCGATTTATGTTAAAACCACGATTAAAAACCATTTAAAACTGGAAATAACTAGATAAATTGATAAAAACCGTGGGGAAAAAAGTAATATAAATTACTTGTATAAATGAATAGAAAACAAGGCAAGATCCACGTCCTGAATACTTTATTGATAAGTAACATTGTTTAAACTAAGACAATGAATCAATATGTTATTTTTTGTATTTTTGAGACGATTTCTAAAATATATATATATGTATGTTTTTTTTAGTGAATTTTACCCCCGGTTTTAATAAAATATTAAAATGCTTATAACCTTTTAATGGTTTATTTTTAGGGTATAGTTTTATTACCTTTTTTCATCTATTTTTAAAGCTCTTTCGAATGGTTTAAAAAGAAATATTTTTTTGAAAAAAAAATTGTTGCTATAGGAACTGGTGACATTATGTCATGTGATATGAGGGGTGACCCAAAAGTGACACCTAGGTAGATTTTGATCCTTGAGGGGTAAAGAACCCAAGTCATCAAAACGCTTGCTATTAACAAGTCTGTGCACACGGAAGCCTATTTTGGTACATTAGGGGCCCTGACTATTATATTGTAATGTACAGATTACAAATGAAATACCGCAAGACCCCAAGCCCTCCCGTGTTATGAGTTTAAAATGCCGAAACCCTTCGAGGATTAAACTTTTAAATTGGTTTATGATGAAGAAAGTGAAAATGATGACGATTACGAATATGATCTACTTTACGATGAAGAAATAATATTCGTTAAGTTGGTAAATTTAAACTTAAAAGTTTCTTATTTACCGGGAAAACTAGACTCGAAAGTCCTAATTTCACGGGTCCTATTTTACCGCAACACTGGAAGAAAAAGTTGCGTACATTAAATGTTGCAAGTGAAGTTGAACTTTCGATAATTGAAATGTCGTTCCATGCAACTTAGCGTTTGGACACTCAATTTATTCCAAAATTAGTACAACCTCCTACAGATTATTTGAAAAATCGGAGACGGAAGCAGTTTCTACGGTCCATACTCTAATATTTTCATACCTCAATGTACACATCAGAAAGGTGTAAACTTCATATAACGTTACTTAGACAATAAAGGACACATCGTGAAAATAGATTTACACTAAAACATTAACACTAGACAACTTCACGTAGAAAAACGACGTTACTACAAATAGCAAGTACAATGCAAATGTCCTAAGACTTCTCATCTTCTGCATCAGCATCAACGTTGACCCCCGGGAGACATTCGCCGCCATCATCTCCATCTTCCTTATCAAGAAAAACTTATGAATATACATTTAAGAAAATACTTATTTGATCGTGGGGCGACCGTGACGGTAGAGTTGACTAGTACACACTACAAAAGATCGGTTTTAGTTCAAGAAGTCCTCGAAATACCTTGTAAGTTTACAGCAAAATTGATTGCCACAACAAGAACAAACCTTTATTGGAACACTACCTATCTGTTAAATTAAATGATGTGGATGTTCCAAAGGAGAAAGAAGTAATTGTCGCCTCGTTTGTGGAAACAGTGAAAGCTAACACTGCCAATAGTAAATCATCATCGCTTGAACAACAAAAAGGTTCAAAAACGAAGTTTAAAACGTATGGTGAAGAGAAGCAAGCTGACATACGGAAGTGGTTTATGAAGTGAAGACAAAATAACAAAGAAACAATAATCATTGATTAAAATCTACGTTTTCGATTTTGTAAAAAATATTTATAGACGAATATTCTCGCACATTGCGTTTGTTGCAAAAAAGTTGCGGGAAGAAATTGTTGCTAACACTGAGAATAATTAAAAGTTGCGGGAAGAAGAAGTCGCGAAAGTTGCGAAAATTTGCTCGCATCATTTTCTTCCCACAACAATTTCTTTCTTTAAAGAACCGTAAATCTTCTATTAAACGCCCGAGGCGTTTATTCAAATTTCGAGGTCAGAGTTTATTAGAGGGAGGCGTTTATTTCAAAATATAAGTTTTTGTATTGATTTTTTCATATATCGACTACAAAATCGTCTTCTTCCTTATCTTCATCTAGAAGATTGAACGAAGCGTTTGCCTCTTCAACATCCGATTCTGTTGGATCACCAAACGGATTGGCGTCTATTCCCTCTACATCACGAAGCAATGCATTCTGCTCGTTTAATACCTCTCTTCCAACTTTGCAAGGTTGTTTTTGCAGAAGAGACAACAACACACTTTGATTTGAACTCATTGTTCATCGCTGCCGATTCTTGCTCAGCATCTCTGAAAACAATGAACGGCTTCAGCTTGGTACCGTCCGCTTTAGCAGCCAGGCAAACACTGACGCGTACTTTTTCGTGACCAGTTGCATACGTCGAAAGTAAAAATAACATTCGAACGCTTTGGAAAAACTCGAAATCCGAGTAAAAGTAAAAACAAAAACCAGTCAATCAATTGCGAGAACACACAGCGCGGATTTTTAGCATTCTTTGTTTAGACACGAAAGAGTATTTATAGTTTGTGTACATAATGTAAAGGTTGGAGTAACCAGTTTGTTGTTCAAAGGACAAAATAGTCCGAGATAGCAAAAGTATTTTAGCACGAGTGGCATATCAAATCATGAGGTGACGGTAGTAAAAATAGGTTGGCAAATTAGATGTGAGTTATCAGTTGACGAATTTGCTGGTAAAGCAAAGTTGTCGAATTAACACTAATGTTGGTAACGGGCGTAAACGACGCAAGACGTTGGGTGTAACTGTTGAGGCGGGCGCCACTCCTACCATCAACACCCGTACTTTGCCGCATCGAAATGCTACTCATTCGCTTAGAAATCCGAAATTACAAGCGCTCTACCAACTGAGTTATCCCGACCTTAAATAGTATAGTAATAGCTAGTAAATATTATGATCGAAAAAGATAGGCGGGAGAATCTATTTTGTCTGATCTGGTCTAGTCTTTTCTTTCGCCATATTTACCTCGACTATATCCCATCAGAATTATGTACATCACACCTTTTTTATCTATGCATTTGACAAATCAAAAATCGAAAGGAAATATTCCTGCAAATGAAGACACGAACGTTTGGTAATTGTCAAGTAACAGAAGAAACAACGTTCTAATATGAAAGCAAAAAACAAATTATTACTCAAAAAGCACTAAAATAAAGACAACAGCGTACAACAAACTAACGAGTATTTCCTTCTCGTGGATCAAACCAATGTAGAAAATATAGCGTAAAAAATCTTTTTTTTTAAGAGGTTGGGGACGCTTGCAAATAATAAAAATAAAAAATAACATTTTCACAAAGCTATACATTATTATCAAAGGAACCACAATTAAACACAAACATCGCATTGCTGAGAATTTTTGAAATCATCGAAGAAACGAACGAACACACACACACACAAGTTACTGATTTTGGGAAAATAAAACAATTTTACCAATTCGATAGCTAAGGAGGTGGTTTGGTTGAAAATTTTGCAGGCGGTCAAGAAACCTTTATAGGTGTAAAATGATTAAACGGCTAATTTCTCAAATCCGTTTCGCAACCTCGGGTGTAACATCAAAATTTCCCGCAAAAACTGAGCTTAACATAATGGCGCCAATTAAATAACTATTTCAGAGTTCACTTCTCCTCTTCGTCACTCTCCTCTTGCACAAGAGCTTCAAGGACGGCGATTCGTTCGTCGTTCTTTTTCACGGCGTCGCACAGCAGTTTTATGTCGCCAGTGAGTTTTTCGTAATCCTTCAATTTCTCGTGCAACGTCGCTAACTCCTTGCGAGTTTTCTTGTCAGAATCTTTCAACGAACGCACTTCGCTCTGCAATTCCTTTAACTTGGAACTGTCCACATCATGCGCGGCGTGGCGCTGAAATGAACAGGAGCTTTGAGTAGCAAGGAAATTTGGATTGATTGAATCAAACAGTATTATTTCCCTATTTTCTATTTTTCACACAAATATGTATGTTCGTGAATACGAAACAATTAACCTCTCGCCTACTGAAGAATGGAACAAAAGTCCTGTTCACACTTACTTGAACCACTGGTGAATCAGAGGCAGGTTGGACCACTTCCGCGGGTTTCGGGGCAGTGTGGGCAGTGTTCTGGTGCGTTTCAACAGGAGCTTTAACTTCTTCTTGAACTGCTGGTTGTTTAGCTTCCTTAGCTGCAGCCTTGTTTTCTTTCTTAGCTTTCAGACCTTTTAAACCACCTTTCTTCAACCCACCACCTGCGCCCGGCTTCGATTTGACCTTTGCACTAAACATGCTTTCCAGAGGTATACGTTTCGGGGGAAGATCTTTTCCATCAAACCATTCCGAAGCTTCACAAGCTGGCTCTTCGCTCACGCAATCCGGATATATATCATCTTGAAACGTTTCGCTCTACGCAAAGGTGAATTTAATGACTTATTTCGTAGTACTGACAATATAGATTCAACACGTTTGGCAGGCATGGGCTTTGACTTTTTTTAGTAAAGAAAAATGAGATGACGATCGTCTTCATTATAATTGCTAGCCACTTTTCATGAATCGATGGCAAACCATAAAATCAGAAATTATCTATTAATCAAAGTAAAGTTTGTCTTTTCTTTCTTTCAAACACCATCCAGTATAAAGCAACACAAATACTACCTTTCTGGGAACTGTGAAGGAAGTCGGTTCAATTTTGTTAACAAGCAATTTGTAGAATCTCATCACTTCGCATGCATTTACATTGACGTTCCTTTTCGGGATGGGAGCCAACCCACGTTGCGCGTTATTCGTTGAGTAAATTGAGATAAAATGGTAATAGGGGGGAACATTTGCAAGTTCATAGAAACGAATGTTGCTGTCACCCTGCAAGTAAAGAACCCATGAGTTTCATACATGTATGTATGTATGTATGTATGTATGTATGTATGTATGTATGTATGTATGTATGTATGTATGTATGTATGTATGTATGTATGTATGTATGTATGTATGTATGTATGTATGTATGTATGTATGTATGTATGTATGTATGTATGTATGTATGTATGTATGTATGTATGTATGTATGTATGTATGTATGTATGTATGTATGTATGTATGTATGTATGTATGTATGTATGTATGTATGTATGTATGTATGTATGTATGTATGTATGTATGTATGTATGTATGTATGTATGTATGTATGTATGTATGTATGTATGTATGTATGTATGTATGTATGTATGTATGTATGTATGTATGTATGTATGTATGTATGTATGTATGTATGTATGTATGTATGTATGTATGTATGTATGTATGTATGTATGTATGTATGTATGTATGTATGTATGTATGTATGTATGTATGTATGTATGTATGTATGTATGTATGTATGTATGTATGTATGTATGTATGTATGTATGTATGTATGTATGTATGTATGTATGTATGTATGTATGTATGTATGTATGTATGTATGTATGTATGTATGTATGTATGTATGTATGTATGTATGTATGTATGTATGTATGTATGTATGTATGTATGTATGTATGTATGTATGTATGTATGTATGTATGTATGTATGTATGTATGTATGTATGTATGTATGTATGTATGTATGTATGTATGTATGTATGTATGTATGTATGTATGTATGTATGTATGTATGTATGTATGTATGTATGTATGTATGTATGTATGTATGTATGTATGTATGTATGTATGTATGTATGTATGTATGTATGTATGTATGTATGTATGTATGTATGTATGTATGTATGTATGTATGTATGTATGTATGTATGTATGTATGTATGTATGTATGTATGTATGTATGTATGTATGTATGTATGTATGTATGTATGTATGTATGTATGTATGTATGTATGTATGTATGTATGTATGTATGTATGTATGTATGTATGTATGTATGTATGTATGTATGTATGTATGTATGTATGTATGTATGTATGTATGTATGTTACCAATCTATGCCAATCTCCCCCCAAAAAAGTCTATATATGGGTAGTCATGTACATATAGATAAATTAATTATACATTTAAATTGAGAAAGAATTTGTTTGGGAAACAAAGTTAGCCATAAAATATTTAATTATTATTATAAATTTTAAACCTACGCAATTGATAAGTGACATCACATCTAATTAATTTCTTTAAATAAAAACTTGTCAAAAAAATAAATAATAATAATAATAAAAAAAATAAAACCATCCCAGGGGCATCACAATCATACCCTGAAAATTTGGTTCCAATCGGTCCAGTCGTTTGGGCGTGATTGGCAGACAACAAACAAACAAACATACTCAGGTTTTTCCTCCATTATAGTAGGATAGCAGGGTGAAAATGGGCATTTTTTGAAGAATATTCTAAGAATATGCCCAGGGTGAAAATTCTACTGTGTTGGGGAATATTTTGCCGAAATATAGCTGAATTTGCAAAAGTTGATAAAAGAAAATAAGATATGTATTTATAAATTATGACAAGTTCTTCAGTATATCTTTTTGAACAACTAAAGTAAATGAAAATTTTTTATGGAACAAAAAATAAGAATACAACCTATTTTAAGTAGAATAAATAAGAATATGCTAAAAATATTTCAGCCTGAGTTAAAATTAAAAATACTTGACCCTGGCTGAATCAAGTATATGCTTATAAAAAAAAGTGTGTAGTACATTGATTGACTTCATTTTCTAACAGAAACCTATGCTTTCAATGTGTTTACGACTACCACTCATTCATAATCGCTTGTGACTTAACGCAGATTTTTACTAAACTTCAGTTTTTATATCACTGCAAAGAACACCAATCAATTGAAAATCGTATCACCTTGGCGCTCAAGTAGACCATTTGTGTGTCAGGGTCGTATGTTGGTATCAGGACACTATTCGCTGTATCGAGTTCAGCTAACACCAATTGCTTTCCTGTGGTCTGAATAAATTAATTGATTGTTGAAAAAAATACAAGAAAATAATCAAACCTACATAGCCCTTCTAAATGTTCTGCTGGAAAAATTTAATCTAGAGTCACCACTTAATTGTGTTTGCCTATACGATAAATCAAACATTTAGTTCGCAAATATATGCTACGAGACTGTGCAAAACTGTGCCAGGTCATTCCTACTAAATATTTCCAATCTGTTTAGAGGAAAGATGTATCAGCAACGAGATCTATTCTACGATGTCAAATGGTAACCCTTAAGTCTTTTAATCTTTAACCTAATCCATACTTAAATGATTTTGTTTGTATTTGAACATTAAACTTTAGCAGTATTTTTGTGGGTATGCGGATCATGTAACGTCTTTGACTTTATGGACATAAGCACCCATGCCCTTTAAACACAGCTGCCACAAAGTTTAAAGTACAAAGTTGGTATCTTGCGTGGGTTAACACACCAAATGTTTTCCTCTTACTGAGGTTGGTGTTGCAATAAAAAGATGATAAAAACATCTGCTTCAATAAAACCGTCAGATAAGTAAACCTGCAGTTTTTGTATGATAATTCCATCATATCTACAAATTGATTGCAGCGTTCCCTTTGCAGGATCTCATTGCATGGCAATTTCACAGCCGTTTTCGGACTGTATGGATTCCTATAGTAATCAGAGCAAAGAGCTTGTCTGAAATTTCTTGCTACATTGGGAAAAACGCTTGGAACTGAAAGAGAAAGTTTATGGAGTAATCAATGTATCTTTGACCGGCACAAACGGTTCTGTGAAGGCAGAGAAGACTCCAAAGATGACAAAAGGCCAACAGCGTGGACTGATGAGAACAGTTCCAATGACCATCAAAACACTAACGTTGAAAAGATAAAAACAGTCACAAGATACCTGAAGGGCAAGCTGGAACACAAGTTCGAGAAATGCTATGCTGCGGCATGGAAAAAGGATAGAAACTTGTGTGGGAGGTGTGTAAACATATTAGATAATGATGTAATAAAAGTGAAAGTGGGTTTTGTTTACCTCTTATAATAAACTTAGTAAAAAATCTGAGTCTCGTTGTTTTTCAGTCAATAAAGAACGTGAACGTACCGCATCCCAGCACGAAAATTGTCGTTCGCTCATTTTAGAAAATCCAGTAGCAAACAGGAACATGTCATCAAAAGTGAAAATTACTCGCATTGGCTTCGAGCCTTCATGGCCAGGCGTTATCTAAAGAGAAATAATTTATTAATAATCTCTTCAGACATTAACATTTCAGTTTCAGTAACATATTTTGTTAGATAACAGTAACAACCATTAGACCATTTTGAGCTTTAAAATGGAAATGAGGCTTAGTGGGTTGAGCTTCTTTTGTTAGTTAAGGTTTAGTTGTCAATCATTTTATGACCATTTTTTCGAAGGAACATTTGTTAGTGAGTTTTCACGCAATACTTCAATACACGCAATACTTGAAAATCTAAATTTGTTGAAATTTGCTGGAAATGAAAAAGGTCAGTATGGCACTAAAGTTAAAAGGTGCCCCGATGTTTGTGTTTTTGATAAGTGCTTTTGATATCAACCACACAGCGGCCGGTTATAATAAACAAAAATAATAAACAAAATATAAATAATGGAGTTTTGCGACAATCTCCACATGTAACAGTGGCTCTTCTTCTAATGTTTTTAAGATATTGTTTTTTATTAAATTGTTGCTAAAACAAGAGAGTGCAAGGAAGGTTTTCTTGCAGATAAACAATTTGAACCATCCCATTTCGTACGTTTTTTACTTATACAGGTAAACTAATGGTTTGGAAAGGATTAACTCCTTTAGATTGAAATTTGACTTTTTAAAAAAGATCACGATCAATCAGATAATGGATTTTACTTGCTTTACTTTACTTTATTGTCACACGCAAGAAATGGCTATTGACAGTAGTTAGGCATGAAGCTTAACAATAGCAGAAACAACCAGAAACCAACATTAACAATAGGGAAATCCTGTTTGTTGACAAAAAATAATGCATGAAAAATACTTGTAAAATATTACTCAGAGGTCATTCTAAAACACCTGAAAAGTGGCTTTATCATTTAAAAACAACAAAAACAGACAATTTACACAAAACTTACCATCAGACACTCTCCTGATCTTGCCCCGAAAACTCTGAGATTCTTATCTTTACAAGACGTGACAATTTTATCACCTTTAATACTCCAAGCAGCATTGTATATAATTTCGGGATGACATGTAATTTCAATATCAGTAGTGCCTTCGTCCAAATTCCAAATAACAACTTTAGGTTCTTGAGAAACGCTCATCAGAACGTTAGAAGCAATTGGGTGCCACGCAATTTGGGTGCACCTCCTTTCGTGATAATCTAGCACGAGTAAAGCTTTACTGTCATCAATGTTTGTCAGCACACCATGCTCGGGGATTTCCCATACTTTAATGGTTCCATCTTCACTACATGACGCCAGCATGTTGTCATTAAAAGGGTTAAATTGTAAATCCAAAACATAGTCATTGTGGGCATTAACCTTTCCTTGGTTTACATCAATGCGACCAGTCTAAAAATAAGGAATGGTCAAAGATAAAAGTTTAAAAACACTTTTTGGTTATTTCTTGATAGTTAAAAACATTTTGTGATGGTGGTAAAGTTGTAAGACAAACACAGATAACTTTTAAATGCACAAAGTTTTTGTATTATGAACTAGAAATCAATAAAATCTAACATGTCGTGCTTCCCGCCCGGGTAAACAGGTATTTTTTTAACGATTAGTGCAAAAAGGGATAACAAACCCAACCTGTCTTGTCATTCGCATTTAAACATTAAGTTTTAAACATACATAAAATGTAACTAATGGCTTTACAAGCCAAAACAAATTTGTAAGTTTATAGGATAAGGATATTGATTTACTGCATGAAGATCGTTCAATTCATGTAATTGATGTAAATACAAAAGAAAAAATAATATAAATACAAATATGACACTCAATAATAGCTTAGCACTGAACAAGGTAGTGACGCCGTAACATTACAAGTTTCTCTTTTCCTTGTGTTTTTTTTTTTAATATTCACAAGAAAAAAAGCATAATATATTCTTGTGGTGTGATATCGTAACCTTTCCCAAACAATAGATCTATTATTGTATATAATTGGAGGAAAACCATTGTATTTTTAGCAGGCTTAAGTGAAAACACCAATGTTGAAAACATTTCCTTTCGTAACCATTTTAGTAGAAAGTCAGTATGTAAAATATGGAAAAATAATACTCAAAGTAAGCTAGACTTCTGGTTGTGATCCAGGAAATGTAGTGCTTCTTGATCATAGAAAATTTAAGAAACACCTTTGAAAAACTAGGTCGTCCTCAGACAAGCCGAATCGGCTTTACAATGCTAATTAAGGACTGTGGGGCGCAACTCCTCGCAGTCCCAAGTCCCGTCTCTGGGTTCGATCATTAGTCTACCAAATTTCCCTCACATGGCTTTGGTTAACCCGTGGTATGTTTTTCAGGCACTTCCCAAAGGTGCCGCGCACTCAGGTGATTCTCGTTTTGAACAATTTTTATTTTAATTTTTTTGTCTCTAGTGAGAATCGAACCTGGGCCATTGCGGTCAGAAAACATAAGTTTCAACCACTAGACCACGCGCGCACTGAGATCACATTGAAATTAGACAATTTCACCTAATTAAGGCTCATCATTTTATATTTCGAGAAAAAAAAATCAGATTTTTTGATAGAATTTCAGATTGCGGTCAAAATAAGGCATTAAAGTCTGGAAAACCAAAAGAAATCAAAAGTTATAGTCAAATATGTTTTTAAATTAGTTTAAAAATCTTGTTTCGGTGCTGTTCCCTCTTAATAGCTGTCTTATAAAAATATTACAAAAACGGGAATAACTTTTTAACCACTTGGAGTTGAAAGAAAAATGGCTCCTCGTTAAATTCCATTTTTGAAGCTGATTTGAATTATAACAATTTCAAGAATAGATTTTGAACTTTGAAAAGAGGTTTGACCACCTTGATTCTGCAGACAACACTCTATTATATTCTGCCAGGCAGCTAGCTTGCTAGCTATATTCAAATGAATAAAAAAAATAAGAATCTTTCATCAGTAGAATTTCATTCCTGACTTTTTCGAGTTTGAATTTCTTTAAAAATTTCAGACAAAAGAAGAACAACTGAAAGTTTCCGACTAACTTTATCAATTGGTATAACTATAAAAGCTCCTCCGCCAGCAACTTCAACGCAGAAAGCAAGGAACTTCTTGTTGGCTGCTATAAAATTGCCATCGAAAGCAGAATTTGTTACTTTAAAACCTTCATAACAATCTTCTTTTTTCCCACATTTTCCAAAAACATGCCTAAATTTAGAAATTCTTACAAATAATGACATTTTTATTTGATCCCAACTCAAACGGCTCTGGTTATAAAAGCAAACCTCCTCCCTTCAAAATGGCCACTTGTGTTGTACATATAGCCTGGGTTCAAACGTTCATCTCCGTCATTTTTGTTGATATTGAATTTACCATATAAGGTACTTAATTGATCTTTTAAGAATTATCAACAACTAAAAAGACAAACTACCGAACAAGAAATAAACTATTATTTTGTTTTTAATTTTGCTTTTAATAAATAGAAATTTTAGTAATTTACATATTCCTTCGCAAAGTGATTGGAGAAAGTAACAGCATCTTATTTCCCTAAATGTTTCAAATATTTGCCTTCAAATGAATAATGGACACCGAATAAATATTTGGTTGATATTTTGATTGACATTTTATTTGCGAAAACCTGAGTTCATGAAAAATCAAATTCTATTTCAAGTTTTCCAAAACATTTCAAAACCGGTAAGAAAAGCATAAACGGATAAGAGAATGTTTGAAATCTGTTCTGATTTTGTTTCAGTTGTGTTTTTATCTGCAACCACATGATTATTTTGTTGTCATTGTCAAAGCAATGTGTGATGTAATCCATCGGAAATTAGCGATAACTGTTGCCAATGGTGCTTGCTTGTTAGTACTTAAGGCAGGTAACAATAAAAAGCATTGCTTAGAAGTTCTCTATAATCGGTGCTGAAATCTTGCAACGGACATTATTGCTCTTGGAAATAACATGCTAAAATTTCAAAGAGTCTGAACTCTTACCTTAAAAGCACTTTTTTAAACTTTTTAAGTTGACTCGCAACATTATAAATTTTAGACAATAACTATAATGTGAGATAATTTTTTGTTGCAACTAAAATTGATTAACATTGAAAACTTTTGCTGATGAAAAAGTACTTTTTGATGGTTTTCTAGATCAAGACAGGCATAATGGCGGCTAGAAATGTTTCATCAGCCAGTAGTGGTGCTTGTTAGAAGATGTTGTTGTAACGGGATAGATGCACACGGACACGATCTTATTTAGAACATTTTAAAGAACGTTTTTAACATTCCTACGTGTCTCGTGTGACGGATTCAAGAATTAGAGAATATTTTTAAAATACTATTTATTTTTAGTTTTACGAAAAAAATAGGGTCGATATTAGCAGTATTTTCGTATCCGAATTCAGTTGTTGTTTTCAACAAAGAAGAGATAATGTCTTCGAATAGAGAAACTGTTAGTAATATGTTGTAAGCGTCTGACAGATGAGCGTAGAGATATATAGTATACTCCCGATAAGTGGGACACTCAGGGGACCGACGAAATCTGTCCCACTTAAGAGAATGTCCCACTTAAGCAAATGCCTATATAAGGTTAGGAAGTTCAAGGGACCGAGGAAAAATTGTCCCACTTGTGGGAAGTCCCACCAATCGGGAGTATACCGTATTTAAACAAAAAGGTGATTATTAATATCGTTATTATTCACAATTGATGATTTAAGATATTTAATTTATTTAATTTTAGAGTCAAATTTTCCGTCAAAAAACATGTTTTGCAATAATCCAAAATCCAAACATTTTTGTATCCTCGCCAACCTGGCGTGTTTAAAATAACAAAACTGTTATATCCTTGTTATCTGTAAAGATGACGTTCTGGTTAACATATGAAAGGCGCCAAAAGTGAACAAATAATTTAAGTCATTTCCATTTAGCTCCTTTAGTGATTTCAACATCTATTCAAACAAAACGACATCTCTAAGGTAAACAAAAACTCTAAGGTAAACATAAGCAACGTAAATAGGCGGAGAGCAGCCGACGGGCAGCTGTAATAGTGCTACGATACAACTATCTTTGCCTAAAATCTCAAAATATATACCACAAAGTTTTATAAATACATTCAGAAAGGAAAGTCAATTTTCTTTAAGAGAAAGTATTTTTCTTAAGAGTTTTGGGATAAGGGGAGGAGTTGTCTTTGCGTGGTAAGTGTTAACATCGTTAACATGTCTGGGCCGGCCTCCATGTTTCATTTGTATCATACTTGTTGTAAACCTTATTGACCGTTCGCATGATAGTCCAGGGAATTTACGGTTCAAATTGCAACAGAATTATCTTTTATCGCAGAATGAATGGCAGCGTTCGATGTGCTAATCAAGTACCCGAGAATCCCATTGGTGGAACATGCCGAAATAAAGGGATGAAAATTTTCCGATTTTGTAACAGGAAACCCAAAATATTTTCTTTCATTTTAAACCCACAAACTGGTATAATCTCATGTAAAACGTCCGCAAATGAACTCAGGAGACAGGTTTAGTTTTAAATTCCATGTTTTCTTTACACGGGACCGCTTTAGAAAGCAAAATACATTTTTGGCTACACAGGGTAACCAAAGTAGAGTTTCTTGTAATTTAAACAGATATGTCCTTCATTGTGTATTTTCAGACTGACACCTCTAAGACCTCAAAGTACAACAGATAACTTGAGTTTCAACAACTATTTCCATAAGATACGGATAAGTTCTTGAAAATACAGGTTCAATAATGTTCATCCTTTTCTTCTTCAACATTGGGGTCATGTGGAGTCACATTGGAGCAACCTTCACCTTTACACACCTCACAGGCAGAAGAGTAGACCGTACCACACAAACATTTTTTGGTGCTGCAGTCTGTTGCGCAGTTGCCACGAATATACTCTAATAAAGACTCATGAGCTAGAGAAAAGTCTGTCTCGCTTACATCTTTCTAGTCTGCTTCGTTTCTGTTAAAGACACCTACAAGTTCACAAAACGTTATTTCGGTTCTTAGCTTCTTCAACGCAGCACCTTTCCCGATTGCATGAACTCTAGAGGTAGTATCGCACACGAGTAACGCATGCGCATATAAAACATGAGTACAAACATCACGACCGATGGTTATTTTTGTCTTCTTGGTGTCCTATGTTTTAAGGGCCTTTGCCAGCATGGTTCTAGTCTAAAGTAAAGTTCTTTCACATGCATCTTGTCATAGTACATAAGTAATACTAGGAGATCTGTATCGTCTCCAATCAGGACAGCCGAGGCGTCTTTTTCCATTTTCGATGGCAGTGTTCACAATCTGGACGTCGGCATCGCCCGTGACCTGACGGACCGCAAACCCAGCTTCCTGTTGCTTTACTGATAACATGTCGATGAATCACGTTTGTTGGCCTTGTTAGACAGGAAAGTGTCCTTCTTCAAGGTCAAAACCATGCTACCATCAAACAAAACTTCTGGCCCACCTGGTGAGTACTGTCTGTGGATGGATGGTCACTGTAGCCGTCGAAAACTACAGTAGCGCAGATATCTGCGCTGAACATACTAGGTGTATAAAGAGAAAATGGCGTCATAAGTTAGTCCACGTGGCCAAACCAAAGGATTTTTTATGCAAAGACATAATGTACACTTGTTCCAGAAATAAAATAACATATATTATAAATAAATAAAAACGAGGTCAATCAATTTTATCCGTTTATCGTACGTCACCTGTAATGTATGAGGGTTGCGAATCTTTCGTCATTGACCAAACCGTATCAGTTAGCACAGATTCAAACAATGATTGCGTGTTTCAAACTCAGTCATTCTATAAACAGGTAAATCGTCACACACATAAATCGTACGTCACACACATAAATCGTACGTCACACACATAAATCGTACGTCACACACATAAATCGTACGTCACACACATAAATCGTACGTCACACACATAAATCGTACGTCACGCACATTGCAATACCATGCGCTATTTAACACATACCATATTATTACAAAGCCGACACCAGACTGCCACAGAAACCAGCATTCATTCCCCTAGATACAGGAGTATCAGTTATCCAAATAACCAACTCATATGCATCCGACGGGGGAGCAGGGGTTACTAGGCTGCTGCATGCGATGATCTCCCCATGAATGGAGTGCAGGTTCACCACCAACTAGTGTTTTTATCGAGACACCATCTCCAGATGATTGCAAGGCTGAAGAGCTTATCACCTAATCACTTGTTTGATCTGGACTCGTGGATTCCCTGGACTGTATGTTAACATTCAACGCGCTTAATATATTTATTGGGCATTTCTAAAGAGGGCTTTAATCATCTATTTGTATATAAACAAGAGACGCCAAGAGGTCGCCTCTATATCCCGCGCGGAAATGCAAAAATAAAGGTTGCTAGACCGAAAAATAAAAATATAAAAAGCTTGTTTGGTTTTGGTAGACGAAAGCCTTGATTAAATTCTGGAAAGTTTAAACTGCCTTTTTACGGCCCCCTATCACACGTCTCAAAACAAAAATATAAATTAGTACTGTCAAAATGCTTGGAATTGTTAGGCCACGCTTTGCACACAAAACAAACGTGCGTGTCCCGTACGGAAGTGAAAATCTGTTTTAAAAAATTAATATTTTAACGACAAAGGTAAACAGTTAAAATAATTGAAAGTTGATCCTTTATATTTGTAAATTATATCTAGTCAGTGTGGGCGGCCTACACTCGTTGGGCCACGCAATGTTCTCCCTTCCAATGCTCGTGGCTCCGTTCCCATGCTCTCCCCTGCAATTATTGTGGCTCCATTCCCTTAAATGTTTCCACAAATTACATAGTGAAAATTTGAACTATTTACGACAAATGTTACAAAAAATTTTCTTGAAAACACTCTCAGATAACTATAGAGCCTGTCAAGTTTCATCCAAACCGATGGACGGGTCTATGATGGTGATGCCCACTTTAAGGTAAGAATCTTAGCTGTTAAACTCGTTTCACAATTTGTGAAAAACTATACGAAATTATTTTTATTTCGGCACGTATTGTCCACCGAAATTTGTGTCCTTTAAGCTATTCGTAAACGCAAAGTATCACTTTGTCCGGGGAGAAGCAAAAAACAAGTGCTTTCAAGCGATTCGAATAAACGCCAAAATATTTTTACCTAACCTTATTTAACAAGCGCATGCGCGAGATTGATGAATCTTTTTTAGAAGATTTTATTGGTTAAAATCTATAGTCCCTAAATACGAACATTCGTAAAATAATATGACAACCAGGGTGAAGCTTCTACAAACTGAGTTGTAATAAACAGTCTTAATTATTCCGTTAATGGCTACCGTAAATGACCGATTAAACGCCCTGGGCGTTTATTTTAACAAAGGAATTTTACCCTGGGCGTTTATTTGGGAGGGGCGTTAGTAAGGGAGGGGCGTTAATAAACAAAGTCCATCAACAAAAGTAATATAATCGAGAAGATGTACGTCGACTACATGATATCAAGTTTCTCGTCATTCTCTTCATCGTCATCGAGGAGGTGGAATGGCTGGGTCGCAGTCTTCATTAATGAAAGAAAAGGGTTTGGTATCACCTATCTCCTCGTTTGTCATTACAGCTAGTTGTGCTTTTAACTTTTCTGCTCCTGCCTCACAAGTCGTACCCTCCTTAAAGCAATGTATTTGGTCATCTTCAGAGCCATTTGTTGGGAGATTTAGGGCGCAAACCTTGAACGACTTGGCAAGCATTTCTTTTGATAGATGTGACCACGATTCGAGAATCCACTGAACAATTTTCCGCCGTGGTGCTGCTTTGATATTTCCAGCTTCAGTAAATTCGTGTAAATTCTTTGCTAACCACTTGTCGAATTTTTCTGTAATGTAGGCCTTGACAGGTTTATTCCAGCTAACATCGGGGGCTTGAATATGCTTTGTGCACTCCCCTGGAATAACAGCCTTGTGCACTTTCGCAGATTGTAAGGCTTCTTTGACACTTTCCATTATGTGACATTGGAAAGAGTCCCATACTAATAGCCGTTTTCCGAAAGCAAGCGATCCGAGAACATTCTTTACATAATGGAGAGTTAGCGCTTCGTTCATCCAGCCATTCGCTGAAGAAGCAACAAAACACCGATCTTTAAACTCTTGATTCAATAGGACTGCTTCACGTTTTGCTCCCTTGAATACGATCAATGGTTTTAATCTACTACCGTCTGCTTTAGCTGTCAGACAGACTGAGACTCGATTTTTTTCGTGCCCTGTTGACTTCATGGTAATAGTTTTGGCCCCTCTCGGATGAACTGTGGTATCCGAAATCATGTCAGCCAAGACAGCCGTCTCATCCATTGCGATTATATTTTCAGCTTTGAAGGCATATTTTTTCTGAATTCTCCGGACGTGAAGAACATACGAAATCAACTTATCGATTAAATCGCGAGAGAACATGACAAGCATGCCATCGGTGTTTACAAAAAAGATGAGACAAAAATGAACAGTGAAGTAGGCCATGTTCCGATAAAGTTATCGAAGTTATTAGTGCAATTCTTAGAATCAAACTCACAAAAAATGGTCGAAGTTTGAGTCACTGGGAAAAGATACAAAGAAGTTAAACTAGTTGTGCCTGAAACGTACTTGTGCTACACCAAGAGCAAGAAGATCGCAGATGTGTTGTTTAGCGAACTGAATAGAAAGAGTAACTTGTATGAACATTTTACGCTTAAAATTAGTGAAACTGTTTCAAAATATCCACACTTTAAAGATTAAAGAAAGTAGTATTAGTTTTGCTGTGAATCAAATGAAAGCCCATGGGCGTATATTTTAATTTTTCTCTATGGACCTGGGCGTTTATTCGGGAATGAGCGTCAGTTTGGGAGTGGGCGTTAGATCGGTCATTTACGGTATTCCCTTTATACTCACCTCCACCTTGTCACGCAACAAGATATTGGCTTAGCTGAATGCGACGGAAATCTGTTACTATTAAAAATGGCAAGTAAACATATTAAGATTTTTACAATAAATCCTTAAAAATTTGATGTAGACGAGGAAGGAAAATACAAAAAATATAAATACTTCCATGACTTGAAACTTGTGGAGCTCAGTGAACAGAATTTAAATATTAAAAAGCATGATGTATTACAAATAAACTCTTTGGGCTAAAAAAGATGTCTCCTCTCTTATAAAGATTTCTTGCAATAATACAGTCTTTCTAGTTACTCATGATTTTACGGTTATTCCGCTAGTATAGTACACTCTGTTATTTTCCGAAATAAATAATGAACTAAAACGTTTCAAGCTTTGACTGGTCCATGTAGAAGTTCGTTTCTATAAAGTGAGAAACAATGTATGGAGGAAACAAGGCAGTGACGTTGTCACACATGTTTTTTGTTTTCACATTCCCACGTGCCACCAACTCCTCCCTTTTCGAGTTGTTCTACATAAAGTGCATGGCAGCTGAACGAAAGTTGTTTACCCATCTGCACCACTCTTACACTACCCACATTCGAGTACATTTCTTGAATGCCAACTAATTATTCAGCTGTGATACTATGCTACGTTGCAATAGAATCGAACAGATTTTGAAACAAAGAAAAATTGCTGACAATAAGGGGTTGTTTCGTTTAAAAACGGAAACTATTATTTTTTGGGTTTTGTAACACCAAACATCATATACTTGGCTTTACACTCATTTTTGTGATTTTCAAAATACAATTATATGACAGTTAACAAAAATGATAATATGCATGCTGATACTGTTTTTTTGCGGTGTGTTAAACATGAGTCCATCGCTGGCTGCACCACTACATAAAGACGGGTAAAGTGTATTTTTAAGTTAGCTTAACATACTCCAAATTGCGAAGGTTAATTTATGCAATAATTAGAGCATAACTGACTCAAATAGTAGGCATAAATCTAGATTAATCTTTTGTAGTACCTCTTTCCGTTTTTCTCTTTAAAAATTAAAGCTGCAATTGAAGATATTATGATAAAAATTAGCTTTGCTTTTTTCTTCTTCTTTGCGAATTTTCTTTCTTCGCGCTACCATATTTGTTGTTTTGCTTTTGTGATTGGCCGGCTTCATAAACCGTCATTAACCGTATTTTTGGTATATTTATATTCCATATGGTGTTTTCCTGCTAGTAATAAACCGTCGACATACGAGGATAAATAAACATGTTTCAATTTTGAAAGAAACTTTCTAAATGTCGCTGGAAGATGTTTCCAAAGGGCCATTGCGCAATGTCCGACACATGCGCAGTAGGAATGGCGTTCGGCTCTTAACCGAAAAGTTCCGGGTTTGAGATCATGCTATCTATCACAAAGTTGTCTAGTGAGCGGTTATAAATAAAAAACACTGTATTTCATCAAAAATAACCGTAGCACAAATGAGAGCAAATAAATACACTAAAACTCCGGGTCGAGGTCTTCATGATAATACTTAATGAGCGTTCTGGGTACCTCGTTAAAAAACAAACATACAAACAAAACATTGAGTAAAATTTGCGGTTTTTCAAACACGCTTAATGTTGCACCATCTTTCTCTTAAATTTCACGTTTCAAATTAAACGTTCTGTCCTTGTTTTGCCTTTGCACATGGTTTTATTTTGTCTCTTCTAAGACGGATTTTAAATACCGCTCTGTCAGTCAATTATCTCTTTGAAAGGTTCAATCAAATATTAATAATGTTTTTTAAGAGATATTTATTATCCAACGAGCATTGATTTTTGTTGCTACTGGTAACATAATGCGTGCGTTTATGATCTTATAATTGCTTCATGGAGTTGTCGCTGACTATATCTATGTTCAACAATTTGCTGAACTTTTGGCAAACATTTGTTAATGCGCTTGCCAACATTCGTCAATTTTTTCTTGTTTAAGGGCAGCTTAAACTAAATCAATTGTCTTCCTTTCTGTTTTCTGTTATTGCAAACTTTTTCTCTGAAATTTAATTGAAATTTTGATGTTACCCTCAAGAGACCGAGTGAAATAGTACGAGATTGCGAATGTTCGATTTATCGGGAGTTTTAATGAGAAACCATTAGGAAAGGGGAATGGAAAAACTATTTGATTTATAGTCTGTCACATAGCTGGGCTCAAATGGGAAATGCCCTTCAACTACGAAATTTTACTGATTTTGTTTCTTCAAAAGTAGTATAATTTCATAGTGTCGACTGATTTTTTAAATTCTGTGCCCAAAATATGGGTTTGAAATTTGGGCCTATATTCCCATAGGACCAAATTTTGATATCATCCATAATTAAAACCAGTCATATAATCGGTTAGATATTTTAGTGAGGATAAATATATATGAAAACAGTATAATCAAAAAATGAACCACTCTAGTGATATACAGCCTAGAAGTTTTTAAAATCCAGGGGGTAAAACACATAAATAGTTTATCATTTAATACCATATTTTTGTAAGATATTTATTAAATTTATATATTATTATCTATGTTGACTTGCCAACAAATAAAGAATCTGAAAAGAAAAAAAATTACTATGCCGGGGTTTATAATTAATTATTTTTAAAAATTGCTACCCCCTGATATTTACAATAAATAGTTTAAATGCCAAATTTTACCTAATGACAATGTTTGATGACGCTAATATTATTTTTCAAGTGCAATAATTTCATTTTGGAACTATTAATTTACATATTTATTTTTATAGGACGAAAATTAAGTTTGAAAAATAAAGATTTCATTAAGAAGAATATTTTTATTCATTATTAAAGACTTTTTAAAAACACAAGTTGCTTAAAGTTGCTTAATAAAAAATTCTAGAAATCATCGTCACTTGAGCTGTCCACTTCAGATAAAATATCGAAATCATCTTCACATGATTCAGTGGAACTATCGTATTGATTTTCAAATTTTTCACTGTCAGCTCGAAGGTGTTCATCTATGCAACTTTGACTAGGTGAAGAGGGTCCATGGTACCAATCAGGTTTTAACATATCATTCTCATATTTCCACCCGTAATTCAAAGGATTCAAAGGTTCGTAGTATCCATTCATACAATTTGCCCAACTGTGACTGACGACATTTGCTCGCATTATCTTCATCGTAAGAGACTTTTGGTCTGGTGGGAGGGCCTTAGTTGATGCAAACTTCTTATTTTTTCCTTTTCCAACAAACAGCATTGCATAGCGACTATCTCCTGGTGTTTTTTCTCTACGTGGACGATTGTAAATTACACGCAGAACAAAATCGGTAATATCATATATGTTTGCCTGCTCAGTATTAAGAGAATCAAGCAAATTAGCGTAATTTGGATTTACCATTAACTTCTTAAAACTTTGAATCTTTGATCTTCGAAAAAATGTTTTTGTAAAGTCTGAGCTTGTCAGGGCGTGGAAGCTTGGAAGGATATTGCAAATTGTTTGACCCAACATACTGCTAAGTGTAGAAATATTATGATAGGTTATACCTGCTTTAGATGATTTTGTACCTTGGCGAAAGTAAAAGGTGATGTCTGTAGTTTGACATAAATACAGCAAGAGTATATAAACGTCAGTGTCATCAGCAACAATGCATACGGCCTGGGAGGTTGTATTAGCAGCGAACATAGCATGAAATGCTAACCTAGAGGAAATATAGATTTAATTGATTAGTTATTTATTACACAATTATAAGTAATAACATAATTCAGATTATTAAAATGAGTTAATCTTACCTGTGGTCCGCTTCTCTATGGCAAGAATATAAATCATTGATGTCTTGTTTCCTCTCATCAACAGACTTTTTGTAACAAACTTTCTCTTTGGTCACATAAATTGTTTTCTCAGTTACAATATCTTCAGAGGAGAAGAAATCTGCGAGTAGGTTGCAAATCTGTAATTTGTTTTTATCATTATTTAGGAAGTCTTGCCATTCATTCAGTTTTGGTAACATTTGATTTAAATTGGCTATCTTTCTTTTTATTCCTTTATTTGCTCTTCCTTAGTTCTTTATCAGCAGAATAAACGTATTCCGAAGCCTTTGATGAAGAAAAATATGACGATTTTGAAAATATTAGTTTACTCTTAAATCTCTCTACCAGTTTCTGCTTCAAGTCAACGCTTCTCAATTTTGATCCAGAAACACCTATTAACTCTTTGTATGAACTTCGAAGTTGTGCAAGAGTGTACACTTCATGACGTTCTAAAACATGGTGATTGATAAGGTGGAAAACTCCTCATCGGTCTGTTTTGTATTACAAACTTCTTTCAATTTGATTGAAGCAAATTTTTTTTTCCACCAGGGGTTTCTGAATTTTTGGTAGCATTGTCTATAATACGAAACATCGGCTGCATAGACTACTGGCATTACATGTCAGTAGTATTCTGTTAGCACTATCTATGTAAATTTCATTACCATTCTGTAAGTGGATTTTTGCAAACTCTCTCAAAGGTTTTTCAGATTCATGCATATTTACACCTCTTTTTCTTAGCGCTATGTCAAGCAGAGGGACCACCTCTGCCTTTTGAATACTTATTTTCGTTACAGATGATGCATCTACAATGATCTATCGAAGATCTGTATTTACATGATTGACGCAGACTTTTCCTTGAATTAATTTTTGGTTTGTTCATGACGAGGTCTTCATTGGAGGAATTTTTTGGAGTAGCTATGGCGAGTGTGCTAGTTTCATACACATGAATTAGCTTATTTTGAAAACTTAGGTAAGTTTCTTTAAAAAACTTCCCCTTACAAGCTTTATGTGCCATTTTAAAGTTCGTATCGCTCCAATCAACAAGTGAGTTAATGTTATTATAGGAATGGTCACATAACTTCCAACGTTCTGCAAATTCTTTGAATTTATTTACATTAATAATTTTTTCAAATTTATCTCTCTTCAAATCTTTCTTCAAAGAGCCTGTAAAACATATCTGGCATAAAACCCGTCCAGTATAAACAAACTGTCTTCCTTTGAATGATTGTTCCCTACACTTTGGAGAGGAAAGTGACGATGCAAGTAAATCATCTATGTTGTTGGTTTCTTCCATAATACCTTCAAAAGAAAAAATGTATATGTTGTAATTATTTAATAAATATAATATTAATTTTTAATTTATTAATAAATGTAATGAAATTTAATATAAATAAAGTTTGTATGTACTGTGATATTTCCACACTCTTTTGCAAAAAAAACAAGAAGAAATAAATCCTAATATTTAAATGGGATAATTATATAACTGAAACAGCAATAACAAATCAGAGGTATAAAAAAGTATTTACCATGCTATCTTTTACTTTAGCAATCTTTAGATATAACATTCACTGACAAAATGGAAGCATGGTTTACTATTATGTTTATACACACTAAAAAATAAATGTAAACATTTTTATTAATATCAGTCTGTTAATTTCATTGCAGGTGTTTCAATTATATTTTCTAATGAGAGAACGTTTAAATATTTATTTCATGAAAACTATGTTTAGAAAAAATACAGTTAATTTAGAAGTTTAAATCTTTTTATATAGAACTCTCACTCTAGTTTGAAGGTTAAATTCATGTTTTTACCCTCGTCCTATAAAAATAAATATGTAAATTAGCTCCAAAATGAAATTATTGCACTTGAAAAATATTATTAGCGTCATCAAACATTGTCATTAGGTAAAATTTAGCATTTAAACTATTTATTGTAAATATCAGGGGGTAGCAATTTTTAAAAATAATTAATTATAAACCCCCGGCATAGTAATTTTTTTTCTTTTCAGATTCTTTATTTGTTGGCAAATCGACATAGATAATAATATATAAATTTAATAAATATCTTACAAAAATATGGTATTAAATGATAAACTATTTATGTGTTTTACCCCCTGGATTTTAAAAACTTCTAGGCTGTATATCACTAGAGTGGTTCATTTTTTGATTATACTGTTTTCATATATATTTATCCTCACTAAAATATCTAACCGATTATATGACTGGTTTTAATTATGGATGATATCAAAATTTGGTCCTATGGGAATTTAGGCCCAAATTTTAAACCCATATTTTAACACTTTGGGCACAGAATTTAAAAAATCAGTCGACACTATGAAATTATACTACTTTTGAAGAAGCAAAATCAGTAAAATTTCGTAGTTGAAGGGCATTTCCCATTTGAGCCCAGCTATGTGACAGACTATTAACAGACTTCGAGTTATCGGATTTTCTTCCCGTAGAAATTGTCGTAGTTAAGATGGAGTCTGTTTTACTCTTAGGAGAAATGTATGCACGACTCAGAAAACGAAGTATCTCATTAAAACAAAACTCACGATACTGACGCGAACTACAGAAGAATGTAGAAAAAACTGGTGGATTGCAAGTAGATGTAGAAACAAAACGATGTAAGGAATCATATTTTCGTTTATTGATTGTAAATCTTTTTGCAATATTTCAAGATAAGTAACATATAAAGCTAGATGGTTGTCGTATGTAGAGAATTAATATTTAGTCATAAATGTGCAATTTAAGTCATTACGTTTTAAATTGTTATAATACAACAAATTATATTTTTCCTTTCATAACATTTTAAATTCTTTTCGAAAGAAAGAGAATTACTTTTGTAGTTAGTAATTATTATATTAATTTTCTAAAATATATATATATAATTTAATAATAACACCATTGTTATCTAGAACATTTCAGTCTACGAAAACTGTGCTGGTCACTGAACGTGCACAAGAGTACAAATGTTGTGATGGTTGGTCTCTACTAACGCCACTATCAACAGGATGTGTTCAACGTAAGATTTGGGAGCAGTGCATATAAAGTCTTAATATTATTATTAATTCGAAAGCCATTAAGATTGGCATATTTAAGTATTATATTTTGTATTTCATAATTATTATATTTTATTTTCAATTTCATAATTATTTTATGTTGTATTTCATAATTATTTAAACATGCTTTTCACATAAGTCATTCATGATTTTCTTAAATCCACGTATAAACTACGTTACAACAATTTAATATGTTATATATATTTATATTATTATAATCTGATATTTTCTTGTTCTTTTATTACTAAAGCGATTTGTAAACCAGCATGCAGAAACGGCGGGAAATGCGAGGCACCAAATAACTGCAACTGCACAAATACAAAATTCACCGGATCGTTATGTCAAATAAGTAAGTTTTTATTAAAATTCTAATACTGAATATCATATACCAGACAAAATTCTGCAGTACGTCATTATACAACCCTAATTATACAACCCACAAAGCAATTCATGGCTTTCTAATATCGCAAATTTTGAAAAAGCGTTTAATCAATTATTTTCATTCTTGTTTGTAATTTGTAGCTCATGACACAACAACCACAAAGGCGGTATCAGAAACAACGTATCCAACAACAGTTTCAGAAACGACCTATCCAACAACGGTATCAGAAACGACGTATCCAACAACCGTACCAGAAACGACCTACCCAACAACCGTACCAGAAACGACTTATCCAACAACGGTATCAGAAACGACTTACCCAACAACGGTTTCAGAAACGACATATCCAACAACGGTATCAGAAACGACGTATCCAACAACCGTACCAGAAACAACATATCCAACGACCATGTCAGATACGACGTACCCAACAACTGTACCAGAAACGACCTACCCAACAACTGTATCAGAAACGACATATCCAACAAGGATTTCAGAAACGACCTACCCAACAACGGTATCAGAAACGACATATCCAACAACGGTACCAGAAACGACCTACCCAACAACGGTATCAGAAACGACATATCCAACAACGGTACCAGAAACAACGTACCCAACAACGGTATCAGAAACGACCTATCCAACAACGGTACCAGAAACGACCTATCCAACAACGGTATCAGAAACGACTTATCCAACAGCCGTGCCAGATACAACTCAACCGACAACAGTCCCTGATACAACTCAACCGACAACAGCCCCTGCTACAACTCAACCGACAACAGTCCCTGATACAACTCAACCGACAACAGTCCCAGATACAACTCAACCGGCAACAGTCCCAGATACAACTCAACCAACAACAATCCCTGATACAACTCAACCTAGAACAGTCCCTGATACAACTCAACCAACAACAGTCCTTGATACAACTCAACCATCAACAGTCCCTGATACAACTCAACCGACAACAGTCCCTGATACAACTCAACCAACAACAGTCCCAGATACAACTCAACCAACAACAGTCCCAGATACAACTCAACCAACAACAGTCCCTGATACAACTCAACCAACAACAGTCCCTGATACAACTCAACCAACAAAAGTCCCTGATACAACTCAACCAACAACAATCCCTGATACAACTCAACCTAGAACAGTCCCTGATACAACTCAACCAACAACAGTCCCTGATACAACTCAACCTAGAACAGTCCCAGATACAACTCAACCAACAACAGTCCCAGATACAACTCAACCATCAACAGTCTCTGATACAACTCAACCGACAACAGTCCCTGAGACAACTCAACCAACAACAGTCCCTGATACAACTCAACCGGCAACAGCCCCTGATACAACTCAACCGACAACAATCCCTGATACAACTCAACCTAGAACAGTCCCTGATACAACTCAACCAACAACAGTCCCTGATACAACTCAACCTAGAACAGTCCCAGATACAACTCAACCAACAACAGTCCCAGATACAACTCAACCATCAACAGTCCCTGATACAACTCAACCAACAACAGTCCCTGATACAACTCAACCTAGAACAGTCCCTGATACAACTCAACCGGCGACAGCCCCTGCTACAACTCAACCGACAACAGTCCCTGATGCAACAACTCAGCCGACAACAGTCCCTGATACAACTCAACCGACAACAGCCCCTGATACAACTCAACCGACAACAGTCCCAGATACAACTCAACCAACAACAGTCCCTGATACAACTCAACTAACAACAGTCCCTGATACAACTCAACCAACAACAGTCCCAGATACAACTCAACCGTCAACAGTCCCTGATACAATTCAACCAACAACAGTTCCTGATACAACTCAACCTAGAACAGTCCCTGATACAACTCAACCTAGAACAGTCCCTGATACAACTCAACCGGCAACATCCCCTGATACAACTCAACCGACAACAGTTCCTGATACAACTCAACCAACAACAGTTTCAACAACGGCTCTACCTACAACTAAAAATCCATATTGCAAAACATGTAGGTTTCACCTTTATTGTTTTGGTTAGTTAATTAGATACAAAAAAACTTCTATTCTTCATCAAGGTGCTTACGCGTATAAAGGTTGTTACAAAGATGATGTAAACGATCGTGCTCTCTCGACTCTTTTTGCAAACTTAAGAAGTCAAATAATTTGGCGTAATTTGGAGTTAATTGTCAAAAGGTGCTACGACTACGCTAAGGAAAGAGGTAAAATTTTAATGTTATCTCACAATGTTAACTTTGATATGACATCGTTATGTCTGCGTAATGAAAATGATTATCGGCATACGTAGATAAACATCATTTGCCGATGTTTTTAACACTCTTTGTCAAAACTTGCGAGCTAGACTTCATCAAATACTTTTTATGCATTCATATATTCTTACAGCAGTTCAATGACTCAGAATAAAAATTAGTTTTTATATTCACGTTGAAATCTTCACAATAACTTGCATTGTGTTTTTGTCCTTTGATGTGCTAGTTTAAGTTTGCAACCAGTCATTGAGTTGTTTCTATCTATCTATTATCTATCGGCCTAACGTCCATTTTCCATTCTAGCATTGGTTTATTAAATTTTAATTCCATTCAACCAGGAGACAGGTATTTTGCCATCCAATTTTACGGGGAGTGTTGGGGAGGTCATGGAGACTTCGCAAAGCATGGGAAATCCACAAACTGCTGGACGAATATTGGAAAGGAGCGGGTAGGGGTTGGAAAGGACTTTACTAATTATGTGTATGAAGTTTTGTATTGAAACCACTTTGTTAAAGAATATACCTATTATGTAACCAAATTTATACTTTACGGGTCGCAGAGTTGAATAATATCCGTTTCCTGCAATCAGTTCCCTCGCTGTTTCTTCTACAACATCGACTTCCAAGCACAGTCCAATGATCAATTGACACAGTTTGTAGACTTAGAAACATTGTCTTGAACTACTTTTTGGTTTGCAGAGAATATTTAATTAGCTAGTCGAAGTTTTTCTGAAGATTGCACTAATAGAAACCAGTTTAATTTCAAATGAGTAAGGGGAATGTTTTTGTTAGTTGGTCACAGGATTTCATACGCAAGACCCTATATATAAATTTGAAAGCAATCTGAATTAGAATGAAACTGTAAACTACAAGCAACCAATTTAATTTAACAATTATCAAACAAAAGGTTGTATTTCCCTACATAACTTAAAGGTAAATGCAATATGAAAGAACAACCAAAAAACAGGAATTAGTTTCTTTCTTTTTTACTCTAAGAGTTGAGCTATGTGTTGAATATCAGTCAAAATTAAAAGAGAATAGAATGAAGAAATGGTATTTTGATAAACTAGAACCAAGTAAGTAAACATTCCCTCGCATTTACCGACATTTACTTGCGCGCCTGTCGCATTTGCGATTAATTTTAACGCCTCGTCTAATTCCTTTAGAATTGTCCTATCTATATCTTGTCCTATCCTATAGAATTGTTGCCCGTTAAATAAAAGTTAGTATCGTCCGCATACTGTAATAATTTCATTTCTAACGACAAAACTTTTATGCTGCAAATTTTTTCATCGTTCTTAATGTAATTTGAGAAAATCTCCGTCCGTATAATAAATCGCTGATTATATAAACAATGCTCACAAGGTGTCAAATCAATGGTTAGGACGGATTAAATATTCTATTCTATTGTATAATATATCATCTATAGAACATGTAAAACAAAACAAACACCTTAACATAAACCAAACAAGTTCAATGACTTAATTGTCTCTTCACTGTCTGAATTATGAAGTATTAATACCTTCAGCGTATTAATTAATGTTGGATTAATTTTTGCGATATTTATTTTTGCGATTCAATGGTAAAAATAATTGCGTATTGCTGTATTTATTTTTGCGAATTGGGTCCTGGACGAAAATTTTGCCATATTTATTTTTGCTAATTGTGTCTACAGCAGAATTTTTACGGGATTTATTTTAGGCAGAACGTGAAGGGATTTTGACCAGTAGTTAAAGAGATATAAGAGAGCTCTGCACTTTTTTCCATTTTTTTAGTATAAGGAATGCTGCCAACCATAGTATATTAGCAATCTCTCGTTAAATAATGAAGATTATCACTCCAAATTTTGAATGGTGATTGAAAATGATCATATTTATCAGAATGACCTGGTTCCAAATCTCAAAACTTAGCGTGAACACTTGTGTAACTTTATATCGTCCATAGATCGTTCTAATAAAGATTATTTAAAACAAATTTTTGTGTATGTACAGCTATGCTATTGTGTCACCGGTTAATAAACAAAAAATTTCGATAATACTACGTATCTAAGGGAAATAACACGTAACTAAGGAAAAGCAGGTCTCGAATGCGTATAAATTCCACATTTTAAACTTTTTTAAAAATTTGATTCCAGAATATCTTACCAAAATTGACAATGCTTCTTGGTGCAAAATTTCAGATTCCCATCATAGGTATCTCGCGAATTCGGTTTTGCGCATGGGCAAACGATGAATTTTGTCTTTAAGGTATCATTCACAACCATGCGTAATGCGTAACTTCTGTACACCAGATTACATATATATGGTCATGTAAATGCTAATTTGTAACTAGATTATATATACATATTGTATATGTCAATTTTCAAAGCGAACGGAATACTTTAAACTTTAGGCCCAAATTTGCCCCAATATGGTATTAGGGGTGAAAATATCCAAATTCTGGTAGTTAATCTGATATCAGCATCATTTAATTAGTAAACCTGCCAATTTTCAAAAGTAAACGCAATACTTTAAACTTTGGCCCCAAATTTGCCCAAATAAAATATTAGGGGTGAAAATATCCAAATTCTGGTACTTGATTTGAAATCAGCATCATTTAATTAGTAAACCTACCAATTTTCAAAGCAATACAGCCGGCACAAGAGGTTTTAAAAACTTTTTATATTTTTTTTTTGGTTTTCCGAAAACCGCTTCCAAAAGAGTTCTTAAAAATGTTTTAAAAGCGGTTTTTCCTCAGATTTTTTAAGCTGAAAAAAGAGGTTTTTTAGAAGGTTTTTTTGACGCTGCAATAAAACGGTATTATAAAAAACCTTTAAAAAACCTTAAAAAAACTGTCGCGTGTGATTGGCCTATTTAATGACCGGGGGTTATAAGTATTTCTAAAATCCAAATAGTAATTAAGAATTTGTGTTCTAATCTTAAATATCTGTTTTTTACATCATATATTTATAAACGTACATATAGTTAATATGACAATAAAATGCACTTCAAATAATCAAATCTTAGGTGTTTAATCTCTTTTTACCCCCGTCCATATAAAAGTTTATTGGCGGCAAAAAGAATTTGCATTCTGCAAACAAACAGCGAACAAAAGCTACAACAAAAACAAACGTGAGTTTGTAATTATTCATATTTTTATAATATTATTTGTGTGTTAAGCGATTTCGTGATTTCTATACATAGTTTGTTTTGACTTTTATAAAAAGAATGGCGAACGAAGATCTAGCTAAACAAGAAATTGTTGAAAACATGCTTTTATTTCAATATGAAATAAATCAAACTACTAATTTAAAATAAGTTAAGAGTATTTAGGCATCGCATCTATGAATAATGAGCAAACTTTGGAAGTTACTGTTAATATATATGAAATAAAATACGAATTTTTATTTCTATCAGATCCAACAACTAAAAAGAATCGGAGGCAGTGATTTTAGTTATGCAGTGAAGCAAATACTAAACACGTAAGTTGTTGATTTTATATCTTAAACTTATTTAGGACGTATACAAGTATAGAAATTATACTGCAATATGTATAATTTAGGAAATTATAGCATGTAATCACAACTTATTCGATGTTATCTATTTTATGTTTAGACTTTTCACTGTGGAATTCCTCTCCAGATGTAATTAGGAGGAAACAATAAGGTTGGAGTAGTGGATACTCCACTTTATAAAGTGATTGTCGGTGAAAAATTTTTATTATGCATGCCCTATTTTACCATAGACCAAAGTATCAAACTATATACAACAATATATGGGTCCTACTAAACTAACATTTTACTATGGTGTTTAACCCATAGATAGCCAACTTTTCACTAAGTATAACGGAAAACGTTAAAACGTTTAAACGGAATATTTTAAACTTCATTATCTGAGTTGTTTGTAATGTTGAAGAGATTATTATACTGAATTAAATCGCGCGGGATTAATTTTTGCGATACTTATTTTTGCGATTTTGGCCTAAAATCGCAAAAATAAATCCCGCAAAATTTTTAAAAAATAGTGATTCGCAAAAATAAATCCCGCAAAATTTTTAAAAAATAGTGATTCGCAAAATTTGACTGACTTGTTTCTCCTGAAAACCTTTCATTTTCATAAAATACAATTAAAAATGTTTCTTTAATATTAGATTTGCCAAAATAAATCCCGTAACAATTTTGTTATAGACACAATTTGCAAAAATAAATATTGCAGAATTTTCGTCCAGGACCCAATTCGCAAAAATAAATACCGCAAAACACAATTTTTTTACCATCGAATCGCAAAAATAAATATCGCAAAAAATTAATCCAACATTAATTAATACGCTTAAGGTAAGTGCTCAATTGATATTATAGATGCGTTGCATTGGTTTTCATTTGCGTACTCTATAATGTTGCGCGTATAAAACAGATTTTCGCCTATCGTCCTGCCGGAAATACATGCCGTCTGTTCTCGACCGATAATTTCCGGAAGGACTATTGTTAATTTGTTAGCAATACACTTCGTTATTATTTTATAGTCAATATTTACTAGCGATACAGATCTCCAATTGCGTATATCCAATCTATCACCTTTTTTATATATACAAGTTATTATTGCTTCAGATTGTCTACTAGGAGAGCATACTTTTAGAGGCAATGTTTGAAATTTCTAAACAATCGTTTTTGAGCAAATGCCAAAAGCATTTATAAAATTCGACGGAGAGACCATTGGAACCCGGAGATTTGTTATGTTTCATCGAGAACTCCTTAATTCTTTTGTTGTCAATTTTTTTTTACATTCCTGACTGTCAAGATCGCTTAACTGACGTAGTTTTCTTTTGCTAATTAAATAGTCTCGTGCGCTTAAATCCACCTATTGACAGGCAAGATCTCGGTAAGCGGGGAAATTTTTTTCTCATATGAACAGAATTTCCTCGGTAAGCGGGCAAATTTTTATGCTGAGTTAGCAAATATTAAAAAATATGAACATAAATCAAAATGGCTGATGTTGGTTTCGCAACTGATGTGACCATAAATAATACAAAAAATATATATTTTAAATTGGAAGAAGGTATGGTTGAAAACCTGATAAAATCGTTGTCTGCCTACAAGTCTAAAATGCTATACAAGGGGTTAGATTTTGATGGCGTTAAGGCGATGCAATGTATGCCTAGTGACAGATTCAGTAGTTTCGCATGATTTATCTTTCATAATAGAATTATTCCATTTAATTTTGAAAGTGATGAAGTCAGCTCTATGATGTAAGAAAGAAGTATTGCGATTATATAACGTTTGTTTAAAGCAGCCATATTTGTTTTTAAATTTCCCGCAAAACCTATCACGTGATATTTCCCCGCTAACCGAGGAAATATTTGTCCGATAGGCGAGGAAATATTTTACCATATGAACGCAACAAATGATTCTATTTTGTCGAAATATTTCCCCGGTTACAGAGGAAATTTTTATCCATATGAACAGCCCCTTAGAAACCAGTCAAGTCGTGCTTTAATTGCCGCGCCACGTGCCTTCTATTGTTCAATAACTTCTACTTTTGACTTGATAGATACCGCAAGGAGCCACATGCTCATGCTAAAAGGAGATTTCTTGTGAGCATTGCGTAATATTTTTCTCAACCCATATTCGTATTTATGTTCGCGTTTTTTACTTTTTGTTCGCGTTTTTAGAAATTTCAATTATTCTGTTTTTTCTTTTTCCCCACCATTCAAGAATAGTCGTAAATTCATGTTTAGGCCCTAGTATCAAAGGTTTCTTAATTTTTTAAAAATTTTAGTCCTAAAAGTTTCTTAACTATAGTTTCTTATTCTAAAGTTTGGTTTATAAAGAAAAAAACGCAAAACAAGAAAATAACAAATTCGTTCGATTACACGTTCGATCAGGATGGTTTCACATTTATAAATACATAGCTACAGTAGTATAGAGTATAAACAGTGAAAAGAGAAAGTTTTATCATTGGAAAATAATTATTTACGTCTATACAAGTTGCTTATCTAAAAATAGCCTGTAAATCTTGGTTCCAAAAGTTTCTTAAATTTTGGAAGGTCTAGTACATTTCGAGTTTCGTGTTGCCAGAAGGTGCGTAAATATTCAGCAAAGCAAAAATTTTACCAAAAAGCGAGATTTCAGCATAAACAAAATTGCCATCGTTATCAGCCAATGAGTGGATTACGTCTGCATGCTTGTTTTTCAAAAGAATCGCACAGCCACCTGTGGAATGTGTTCCAGGCGACTGCACAACAACACCGGGCCAATTATTCTCAAGGTTCCCGTTAATAAAGTCTACGACATTTAAGTATGGTGAGGTTTTTACAAAGTTTCTGCGGCTAAATGTTTGTTGTTGTGTTATTTTTTCAGAAAGCCATTAAGGAGAAAACTTTGACTTGTTGTTTTCAATTATTCCAATGTTCGACATTATGATTATGAAGTACCTGTTTCTACGTGTTTCGTTTGTTAAAACGGTCCGCGTAAGCAGACCACAGAAAAATAACCTAAATACTCATGTTATCGACCCTCCCCACGGAAATCTTTAGTAAAGGTATTTATATTTTACGTCTTCCGGCTACTTGCCTTCCGGACGGTGTAAACAATTTACAGTGTCAAATTAAATGTGTGACAAAACCTTTAGCAATCCTCCAAACATATACCAGACATATGCGTAAATAAATAAAAAAGCGTTAACAATCATCTTCTGACATATGCGTAAATAAATAAAAAACATAATTTCATAATTTTTCCAGACATGTATAAAATAAAAATGTTCACTCCATAGATATATAAAATAAAGGTAGAAATACTTATACATAGATACATCGTCGTAAGAGTATACTTGAAAGTTAAACGGGGATTAAACTGTTCTGTCATTTCCTGTTGTTAAGTCAAATTTGTCGTCAGTATTTACAATGTTCTTACATTGGTCTTTGAAAAATGCCAAAGTGTTTGTTTCTTTCGCGATTTCTCGTTCTATGTATAGTCTGTTGTACAGTTTATTGTCAAATTTTTTCAGTCGTTCTTGAATAAGGAGTGGTATTCCTGTTTCAAAGTCCTTCATCCTATTCAGAAACAGCTCTATCCTGAGTTCCTCGAATAAACAGCCCCCAATATAGAAGCCCCTGTCAGTGTTCATTAGGTAAAGTCCCAACAGCGCAAATTTTAAAGTGTTTCTAAAAGGCGCGCTGTTGGGGTATATTTTATCAAGAATATAAAGAAAATTTTTTTATGAGGGGTTGGACCATTGTACAGAAAAAATTGGCATGTTCGTGGGTTTCTGCAGTCTCGTGACATTGGGGGCATCTGTTATCAGGCGAACAGTTGATTTTAAACATATGGGTTTGGGTTGGCAGAATCATATGGAGTGACTGCCATACAACATCATATGCTTTGTTGTTTATTGTTTTATAATACAGGCAGTTGAAGAACTTTCCGAAATCGCCATGCGTCATTCCAGAAAACTCTTCAGGGTACCTGTATGTCCATCTCATATGCCTTTTTCTATAGTCCTGTGACTGAGAAGGATTCTATAGATATCTTTAGTTTCCAGACTTAATAGGGAAGTTTCGTTTTTATTTTCGTCTAGAATGGGGTAGTTATATTTAGAGTAATCGTACCTTTGCTAAAAATTGTTAATGATGTATCTCCAGCTCGCGGGAATGCAATTGAGAAGTCTTACATATTTTTCCTCGGGAATTTCTAAAGCTTCAGAAGAAAAGAAGCCACTGACAGGGGCTTTACAAATGTCTCCAATGCAAGTGATGGTCACGTGTTTAGATTTTGGAACGCTCGTTAGAAGTTTGCTTTGAGAGGACAATATTTTTCTATTAAATAGAAATGGCTCGTTTAGTATGCCTTCAAGGCACTGTTCTTGTGGTCGGTAATCGTTAATCAGTTCGCTCCAATATGTCAGTAGGTTTTTGTAAATCTGGGGTAGCGAGTTCAAGCCTTTACCAGTTATAAGCGTTTGAAACACATGTTTGCCCTGGTTAGCGTTGCGATATTTGTTCAAGTAGTAAGTCATCAGGTTTTGCCAGGGCGATAACTCGATAGCACTGTACAGTCTTACGACCCATTTCAATTGTAAAGCCTTAAATTGTTCTTTGAAATTGATAACGGCTAAACCGCCTTTGTATATCGGAGCGTAAATATTGTCCTTGCTTATACGCAGACTTTTGTTGTTCCAAAAGTAATTTAGTATTTCGTTCTCCAAATATTTTAATTTAGCCTTTTCTGGCATTGGTACAATGGTGGCTGTATACCAGAGCTTGCTCAGGATTAACTGGTTGATAATCAGTTTTCGCCCTTTCAAGCTTAAATTCCAGCGCTTCCACAGATTAATGGTATTTGAAATTTTTTCAAATAGATTGCTCCAATTATCTTCGAATTTAAAGACGCCGTCTTGATTATACTTTATTCCGAGAATTTTTAGCGCATCATTGTTCCAATTAAAGTTTAAAAGTTCACTTTTTCCCCTATTCACGTTTTTTCCTAGCCACATTCCCTCGCACTTACCGACATTTACTTGCGCGCCTGTCGCTTTTTCGTTTAATTCTAATGCCTCGCCTAATTCCTTTATAGAACTGTCGCCCGTCAAGTAGAAGTTAGTGTCGTCCGCATATTGTAATAGTTTCGTCTCTAGTGACCCCACTTTTATGCCGCTAATTTTTTTGTTGTTTTTAATATAATTTGAGAAAATCTCCGCCTGTATAATATATAAGATCATTGATAAGGGGCATCCTTGTCGAACGCCCTGTTCGAGAACAAAACTGTCCGAAAGGAGACCGCCTATCTTGACCCTCGAGGTTGTAGATTTATATAAGATTTTAACCAGATCTATGAGTTTTTCACCAAATCCGAATACAGCAAGCGATTTAAATAGGTATTCCCTGTCAACTCGGTCAAAAGCTTTTATTTGGTCGATTGATATTATAGATGCATTGCATTGGTTTTCGTTTGCATAATCTATAATGTCGCGCGTATAAAACAGATTTTCGCCTATCGTCCTGCAAGGAATATATGCCGTCTGTTCTCGACCTATAATTCCCGGAAGGACTTTTGTTAATTTGTTTGCAATACCTTTTGTTATTATTTTATAATCAATATTTAGTAACGATACAGGTCTCCAGTTTTGTATATCCAATCTATCACCTTTTTTATATATACAAGTTATTATTGCTTCAGATTGTCTACTAGAGAGAACGCCTCCAGAGGCAATGCAGTTCGAAATTTCAACAAAATCGTCTTTGAGCAAATGCCAAAAACATTTATAGAATTCGACGGAGAGGCCATCGGAACCCGGAGACTTGTTATGTTTCATCGAGAACAGGGAACTCCTTAATTCTTTTTTTGTCAAATTTTTGTCACATTCCTGACTGTCAAGATCGCTTAACTGACGTAGTTTTGTTTTACTAATTAAGTAGTCTTGTGCGCTTAAATCTAGACATTGTTTCTGGTATAAAGTTTCGTAGAAAGTTGCTACTTCTTTAACAATGTCGTTAGGGTCCTCAAGCGTTTCTCCTAAAATATTATAAGTATAGGGCATGTCCTGAGTTTTATTCTTCGCCTTTTCTAAATTAAAGAAGAAACGTGAACATTTTTCGCCGTTTAAAAACCAGTCAAGTCGTGCTCTAACTGCCGCGCCACGTGCTTTCTTTTGTTCGATAACTTCTATTTTTGACTTTATAGATACCGCAAGGCGCCACATGCTCATGCTAAAAGGAGCTTTCTTGAGAGCATTGCGTAATTTTTTTCTCAACCCGTATTCGTATTTATGTTCGCGTTTTTTACTTTGAAGCGAGAAGTTTTTAGAAATCTCCATTATTCTGTTTTTTCCTTTTTCCCACCATTCAAGAATATTAGTAAATTCATTTTTAGTTTCTTTCCAATCGCTCCATGCTTGCGATATTAACTCGCAGTATTCTTTATCGTTTAAATGCTTATTGTTGTGTATCAATACACCTGGCCCGCGCTGTGTATGGGCCAGCTCTATAGATACTACAACTGCGTTAAAGTGGTCCGTCATTGTCATAGGTGTGTGAATTGCCTTGATAACATGTCGTTCATACAGGCAATTTAGATATAAACGATCTAATCTCGCCCAGCTATTACTTCCGTTGGCATGAGTGTATTCAAAACTCGAAGGGTTTCGTTTTCTCCAAACATCAACAAGTTCAAACGTGTTCAGAAAATCTTTCAAGTAAGAAATCGAAGTGCAAGCGTTCTGGGGGAGATTAGGAAGTCTGTCTCTAGTATCGTATGTGACATTAAAATCCCCGCCGCAAAAGAAAATCTTATTTTCAAAATCAAAGTCTAAAAAAGTTTCTTTTAGCTTTAAAAATAAAAGTTTTCGAGCATTTCGTTTTGTGTTGCCAGAAGGCGCGTAAATGTTCAGCAAAGCAAAAATTTTACCAAAAAGCGAGATTTCAGCATAAACAAAATTGCCATCGTTATCAGCCAATGAGTGGATTACGTCTGCATGCTTGTTTTTCAAAAGAATCGCACAGCCACCTGTGGAATGTGTTCCAGGCGACTGCACAACAACACCGGGCCAATTATTCTCAAGGTTCCCGTTAATAAAGTCTACGACATTTAAGTATGGTGAGGTTTTTACAAAGTTTCTGCGGCTAAATGTTTGTTGTTGTGTTATTTTTTCAGAAAGCCATTAAGGAGAAAACTTTGACTTGTTGTTTTCAATTATTCCAATGTTCGACATTATGATTATGAAGTACCTGTTTCCACGTGTTTCGTTTGTTAAAACGGTCCGCGTAAGCAGACCACAGAAAAATAACCTAAATACTCATGTTATCGACCCTCCCCACGGAAATCTTTAGTAAAAGGCGAAAGATTTGTGCGTGTACTGAGGAGAACCAAGAGTTTGAATTTTTTCAACGTCCTGAGGGGCGCAATGTTTCTGACTTAGCTAAAATTTGTGGCGCGGCCAATGAACCGTAACATTTTTAATCTAATACTAATTTAGTTGGTGAATACACATCCGATGTGTTCTGAAAAGATGAGACTTGATCGTTTTAAGTGTTTACCTTACGAATCGTGCTGTGGCTTCAGTGTTTTGATGGCGAAAATCTGCATGTTTCATTCTCCTTTGTATAGCCCTATAGCGTACTTGTCATTTGCAACCGCCTCTTCACGAGTGTCCTTCTTCGTTTTAAGTTTCTCTCCAACCTTTGGTGTCCAGCCATCCTTGTATATGTGATGGCCATTGTTGAATTTATTTTATAGCGCATCTCAAATTCTAATTTAAAGCTTGGCCATTACAAACAAAGCTTCAAAATTCTTCTTATACGTATCATGCTTTATCTCTCGTCAACTTGCTCTCTCTGATGTATCTAATTTTTGTTTGTTATTTTAAAAGCTGGCGAAAAAATGATGCCGGTGTTTAAAGCGTCACGTGACCTCACAGATGTAAACTTCAATACATTACTTGTCAATCAATTAACTATATTCTTACGAAAATACAATGCGGTTTCCACGAAAGAAACATAAAACACTTTATTCTTGTTTGTTTGTTTGTTTTTAACAAGGCTTCCAGAACGCTCATTAAGCATTATCTTATTACAGTTCTTATTGTTTTATTAAAGAAACAAGTTGAAATTGTTTTGATGTTTTGATCTGTATCTACTGCGAACGGAATGCTTTTGTTTAAATGCTTTTTAAAAATGTACAATGATCAGTTTGTGTGTGTATAGATAGTTATGACGTCACAGATATATCTGCGCAAGATGCGTGTGGGGGAAACCATATTTTTGTAAGGGAAAGTATAAAAAACTTCGCAGCTAAGTTATATATCGTTTAATATTTATGTATTTATTTATGTTTTATATTTACTCTCGTTATTCTCTCGAGGCTTGAAATAACCTTTAAAATAATCTACGTTAGTTGATATTTCAAAATACGTCACAATATCACTTGATAGGTTCTCAAAAAATGTCACATTATCGTTTTTGTATTTTGGCGTCGTATAGGATCTCAAAATGAATATCAATATTCGTTTACTTGAGTCTTGTTTATTTCTATAACCATTTTCCATCTCCATCCCGGTTCGTATAACAGGAAGTCTACTGTAGATATGAATTGATGAAACAAAAACAAACAAAAAAGTAACTTTGTAAATAAGTAATTTTAAATGCAATAGAATAGATTAAATAAAATAGATAGAAATAGATATCAATTGACCATTTCCTTATGCGTATTAATTAATGTTGGATTAATTTTTGCGATATTTATTTTTGTGAATTGTGTCTACAGCAGAATTTTTACGGGAGATATGGATGATCGGAAACAAAGTAGCTGAACTGCGGTCAGGAATCGTATACATATAACTTTCCTTTGTTTTCCGACACCATCCACCAAACACCCACTGTTGTGGCAATACACGGCCTTAGTTATTTTTTCGCCTTCAGAAAAGTGATCCGTCAACTTCAACAGTCATATTTGGTCCACCAATTAAAATAGGGTTTGCAAGAAGATCCGCTGCACATACTTCCCGCAGAAAATTATTAAAATCAATGGTGGCATTTTTTCCCATGCCAAGTTCTGTCTGTACAAATTGTATTTTGGTATACTCTTTTGACCAACAATATATAAATAAAATTATGTCTCTATACGCCAACTTGGAACCTTCTAACCAGGTACCTTTTCGTACAGAAAATTCCAATCGACACTCACGAGAGCGAGACATCTCTATCTATCACCCTTCTCTCGTAGTTGAAGTGCCATTGCATGACCATCAACACAAATTTTTGGATCATGCAAAATTCTTCTTTGTTGCAAAAACTGGATACTTGATGCTTTGTCATGAACAATATTAGAAAGAGTTAGCAGATTCATTTTCACAGAACTTCACAACTTTGCCAAAATTAAGAGTCAACTGATTCTTACATGAAAAATTGGATATTTTATAGACAGTTGATAGTCTAGACATGCACTTCAAAACAGTTTTTGAACAGTTTCTGAACTGGTGGTCAAAATGGTGTGAATAAGATATTCAGACATGGGTTTAACTATTGTATAGACATTTTTTCTGTTATAAGCGACATTAGACAATTCAAGATGATTGTATTTGTCTTTCTTGTTCACTAATTCGTCGTGCAGAATATCAGCAAAACGAGATTTGTAAGTAAAGCATGTGACATTTGCTGGCATCGTTCATTCTGTGAAAACGGGATTTTCTACGCTTTTACTACCAGAAATTTGAAAACACCACCAAGGAAAAGTATAATAAAGTGGATTTTTGATGCATGGGCGACTCTTCTTTCAGAAATGTACATGCTTTAAATCTTCCAACTGATAGGTCATTTGACGATCGAATCAATGTTTTAAAGATAGACAGCCCTGCTTTCAAGGTGGAGAAATCTTGCGTGTGCAGCTCTGCATTCTTCACGACGACCATCTTAACCACTTTGAAGCAACAGAGTTGGATGTAGAGGATGCATATGATCCATACAAGCTGCTGGAACCCGATGAGGGAAAGATATAATATTGACATTTCAATATTGTAAAGTCAGGTTTACATGCTAAACGAAAATATTTGTTTTGTCAAAAATATTTTTTTGTAAATAAACGCCGCACTCGATTAAACACCAAAAACCTTCAGTTTTGAATAATAATATTCTAAGGGGTATGAGACTATGTATACTTATGGAAATATGTCACCTTTGTATGGCGAATGTAATTCAATTATCAAACAGCTAAACGCATAAAAAGTTTTGCAATATCGAAATTGCGTTTAAATGATCTTGTTGCCTATGGTGCATCATTATTTGGCTGAATCTCAAACATTAGCGTGCTTTCTTTAGAAAACATCCATTGAAACGTCGGTATACGTCTGCTTTTGTTTTGCAAATAACTTATTTTACAATTGTATCGTCAAAATTTAATATCTTTTACAAAGATACGCGAAATAAAACGGCTGCATTTAAATCAAAATCAAATCTTGTTTTAGTTGAACCTTCGTCTAGTTTTGTTAGGAAAGTTTTTTAAAGCGTGCAGCAACCCAATGTTTCACAATTATCTGTGTCGAATACGAGACTGCATTCACCACCAATCACAGTTTTAGCTATCATGCAAGAGATGGCATGATTTTGGTTGTTGTTGGTATATGCCTTCGAGTACTCCTCCAAGCATTTTTGTTTACAATCATCCATCGATGAGCCACCGCCTGGAGAAAAAGCGCGCTGCGAAGAACCAATCAGCAGCGATGGAAAACAAGACGTTTTCACAAGCATGAACACCAACAAAATGGCGCGTGACTACAAAAAGACAAATTTCAAAACGAATTATAGAAAATATTTTAACTAGCTAAAACAACTGACCTACCTGGATATTAACCATTGTGCAGCAGATTGCGTTTAAACCGTTCTCTTTTTCCAATTTGCAAGGATGTTTTAAATTTATACGAAAAATGACGTCTATACGATTGATGGTTTAATACCAAGCCTTAAGAACGGTTTTGACTGGATTAAATGTGTGATAGTTTATTTGCATTTTCATTACGCGAAGTCGCGTTACCAATCAAAAACAGGCGTTCTTTTTAATCTTTTTAAATGCAGTTCTCTGTAAACGGACAAACATTTGTGTTGAATCGCTTGCCGAAACCTTCTAATCCTACCCGATGATTGTTCAGTGAACTTCTGACCTGGATGCAATTTCTTGTGCCTGAATGCGTACTGAAAAGAATCACGCGTCATGTGTTGACACATGCGTGTGTTCGCAAGTTTTCTATACTAAAAACATCTGATTCTGTACAACACGTGTTTTAAATTTATTATTGTAGCAAAGCGATCGGGAAAATTAAGAATATATCCTTAATTAATAAAATATCTTAAATGCTGTATTAGGTGATAGATGGGGTAAAACCAACGGCCTGGTGAAATACCACCACTCCTGCTGCTATTGGTGGCTTATGTCATTGGCTAGGTATCCTTTCCTTCTTAATGGCAAAAGAGAGAAAGGTGAAACTCCCAATACACAGGACTCTGTTGAGTCATAGGCACTGTCTCTCATGTGTATTTCCTTCTAAAAAAAAAAGGAAAGGAAAGCTATCTTTCAGATTCAGAAGTCTCCACAGGTGTGGTGGACCTAAAGCTAAGAGAAAACTGACCGAGCTGAGGACACTGGAAATGTAGTTTTGGCATAAATGTTGAATCTATTTTTTAGACTTTGACGAACTGCATCATCAATATAACGCCAAAAAAATACACGTGTTTCCAATAACATGCCAAAAAATTAATGTGCCGGTCTGGGATTGTATATTACACTAGTGAGCATGCTTGAACGATGCTTTCAAAGTTAAATCTAAACTCAATCAGTCTGAGCTTTGTTTTAATTTACGTACTACTTTTTCATCTCTTTCACTGCTGATTTTCAAATACATTTTAAATGGTCAGAAAATTGGAAATTTTGAAAATCTCTCGATTGCGCACTGGGTTATTTTAACCCACGGTACATACCACCGTGTTGAGATTGTTAAGCGAACTAAGTTATTTGTAGCTAGCTGGTTATATTTAAAGAAATTCAAACAGTTTTTAATACTATAAATATATACGTATAATGACGTAGCTAGATCAGAACATCAAAACTTAATATGGGTGATGTTCCCTTACAAATGTGGATAGTACTCCCTTACAAACGTGGATGGTTACTCTCGTAAACATAAATTAACCTTTCAGAATAGAAAAAATAATCTTTTTTAAAATTTCCATGATGAAACTGTGTCAAGGTATCCGCTTCTATGATTAGACTGAAGTACACTGAGGTCAGGCAGATAAAAACAGTCACAGAATAATAACGATGAACAAGAAAGTGAATACAATAAAGTGAATCTGCTTCTTGAAATCTGTTGTCTAAACTTGATTTTACAGTCAACTAATATATTTTGCACGTTTATATTTTACACATTTTCTACTAAGGAACTACTTATTTTTCTAGTATTTTTTATATTATATATAACGTTTATTATCGGTATAATCAGCATTTGTAGGTTTGATAAGGCCTTCCTGCCTATACAAAAAATTTTTTTGTAAACCTTATATCCAATAATAATAATAATAATAATAATAATAATAATAATAATAATAATAATAATAATAATAATAATAATAATAATAATAATAATAATAATAATAATAATAATAATAATAATAATAATAATAATAATAATACAACTTTAAACGAATATTTAAAGGAAGTTCTTCCATGCAATAACATTTGTCTCATCTACTTATTGCTTTCAAATCCATATACATTAATCACCAAAAGTTTCGGCGGATAAAAAATCGGTGAAAAAACTTTCGGACAAAATTTTCGCCTATAAAAAACTGTCAGTCAAGCATATACCGTAAATCCTCGAATTGGCCCCCTGGGAGCTAATTAATTTATGATTTTTTTAAGTGGGGGTTTATTTGAGGGGGGGGGGGGGGGGGGGGGGGCTAATAAAAAAATGTGGTATGACTAATCCAGAAAAAAGATATATGCATATGTTCATCAATACTTCATACGTGTTCAATTCAAAATATCAATGTCCTCGGCATCATCGAGGATCAAGTAAGGAGGGCAAACCTCTTGTATATCTATACCTTATTGTTCCCGCAAAGTAAATTGCATATACGAGAGATAAAAAGCATGCCCAGATATTTGCGTCTAAGCTGTTGGAGAAAAAAAAACATATTGCATATCGATGTTGACACCAGCAAAGACATTGTGAAATTGCCTCTTTTATATTAGCTGTACTCTGGTTGCTTATATTCTTACTTGTGTTTTATTCTTCTTTCTATTCTTCTGTAATTCATAGCAAAAGATTATGGGTGTTTATAATTTTAATAGTTTATAAACCTTTTCAAAAAAATAACATGGCGGATGCGGAGCATTTAAAAAAGTTCTATATCCTTTGATATCAAAATGGCAATCGTAGCATAATCAAGCATAATGGCAGCATTGAGAGTAGACGCACTCTGTGGCATGTTGATAATATTTACGCTTTTGCAAGTTAATAAAGCTTGTTTTTTAACCTCTGATGGCATTAGCTATACATTGAATGTTCCTGCTGTATTTGTTGGTAAAAAAGAGAGTTTTATTGATGCTAGTTTATGGAATAATGGTAGAAAGTATCGCATGAAAAATACATTCATGTTATTACTCGTGTTAGCTGGAGACATCGAACTAAATCCAGGCCCTAGACAAGTGCCAGGGTTGGATAAGTTATTCTCATGTAGAGGATTTAAATTCTTGCACCAGAATGTTAGAGGCTTGCATGCAAATCTGGAGTTAATCACTGAGTTTTTAATTGAAAGAAAATATACAGACATATTGACTTTGAGCGAAACTCATACACAAGACACTGACAATTTTCTTGCGTTTGATATTCCGGGGTATACCTATGTTGGAAAAACCAGGAAAACTGGGAAAGGAGGTGGAGTGGGTATGTACATAGCAGATAAACATGACTTTATTCGTAGAGAGGATCTTGAAGCAGACGGAATAGAAAGTATTTTTATTGAGTTACAAATTAAAAACGCTAAAAATATGTTAATTTCAACTTTCTACAGACCCCCTGATTCATCACTTCATCTCTCAAAAAATTTCGAACAGCTTCTACAAATCAAGTTGCCATTAGAAACGAAAGAGAACAAAGAATTATTAGTCCTTGGAAACTTGAACGTCAACTACTCTGAAAAGCTGGATCACAAAGAAATAAAGGACATTTTTACGCTTAATGGCATGTCTCAAGTGATTAAAAGTGATACACGCTTTGATTTGCATCATAATACGTCAACATTAATAGACTTAATATTCGTAAATATCAATCCGGCAGATATGAAAACAAATGTTATACCGATGTCCATAGGAGACCATGATATGGTTGGCTGCGTTTATAAAATCAACAATTCAAAGTTTTCTCCTAAAATCATTCAATTCAGAGATTATAGAAACTATGATCCTCAACAAATGGAAAAAGACATTCGTGAGTCCAAAATCAATGAAATCGATAAATATAACAATGTTAACGTAGCTTGGAATCATCTCAAGAATATTTTATTGGATGTATTTCAAAAACACGCTCCTCTGATAAAGAAAAGAGTGCGTGGAAAGCCTTGTCCGTGGCTAACAAATGAGCTAAAATCAAAAATGAACACTCGAGATGCACTACTTAGAAAAATGAGAAAAACAAAATTACCCTGTGACATCCACGCCTACATGGCTAAAAGGAATGAAGTTAATATCGCACTACGTAAAGCTAAATCTAAATTCTATAAAAACGTACTATCAGAAAACACTCGTAGACCTGAGAAGTTCTGGAAAATCTTAAAGTCAATATTTCCTGTAAAGAATAAATCAATGAACAGTAAATCGTTCAAAATCGATAGTGGATTAACATCAGAACCTTTGGAAACTACCGTCCGATATCTATCTTATCAGTCGTGTCCAAGATAATGGAACGTGAAGTTCATTCTCAGCTTTCCGCTTATCTTGAAGAGGGAAACCTTATTTCTGATTATCAATTTGGTTTCAGAAAAGGCAAATCAACTGAGCATGCCACCTTAACACTCCTGGACAGTATTAGAAGCTCTGTTGATTCTGGCAAATTAGTTGGAGCATGTTTCATAGATCTTAGTAAAGCATTTGACACTATATCGCACGAAAAACTAATTGAAAAGCTCGAATGCTACGGAGTACGAGATAAGGAATTAGACTTTTTTACTAGCTACCTTTTTGACCACCATATACGTGTTTGTTTCGATGGCACTTTATCAGAGAAGAAACCAGTTTATACAGGTGTACCACAAGGCTCTATTTTAGGGTCTCTTCTATTTGTCTTGTTCTTTAATGACATTACTATCAATCTGGTCCATTTGAAAATAGTGACATATGCTGGTGACACTGTTATCTCCTGCGAAAGTAAAAACCTTGACGAAGTAGAAAACCTTTTGAATGATGACCTCAAAAACCTGTATTGCTGGTTTAAAGAAAACGAACTGTTATTGAACTTGAAACCAGGAAAAACTAAAGTGCTGTTATTTGGTACGTCTAAAAGATTGAGCACGTTACATAGAGAAATTGTTATAAAGATAAATGACCAACACATCCTTGTTACAAAACATTACAAGTACCTTGGCGTAGAGATAGACCACACACTAAACTTAAATTCACATTTCGATAAAACCTTCAAGAAGATGTCAACAAGACTTCGATTATTAAAAAGAATGAGAACATTTCTAACAGTGAATTCTGCCCGCTGCATCGTTAACATGGTAATCTTACCTCTGTTTACATACTGTTGCTTGCTGAAACCTACCTTCAATCAGAGTCAAGTGAAACGAATTACATCCTTCGAACGTCAAGCACAAGAAATAGTAGCAGCTACTCAACAAAAGAACTCCAGCATAAATTTACTGGATTGCGGAAAACAAAGAGTTTGTTTATTCGTCCGTGACATCCTACTTGGAAACGTAAAACTGCCCTTTGAGAATTACTTTACACTTGCAAACACGAAAGTTAACACAAGAAACAAAAACCTCTTCGTACGTATCCCATACGTCAAACTAGATTATGGAAAACGGTCATTAAGCTACTTTTGAGCCAAGATTTTCCAATCTGTCTCAGAAGCAAATATAGAGAAAATGACTTTAAAAATGCCTTGAAATATCATAAGTTTTTACGTTATAACTTTCATATTTTTATTTCTTATTGTATTTTAGTTGCAATGTTGTTTGCAACATTGAGACAACGTTGTGTGTCATATATGATATATTCTACTACGTTTTTAACTATTTTGTTATATTTTACTATCTTTTTTAACTTTTTATTTTATTTTACAGGACGCGTATTGATAACAGTATTTGTATATATTAGTTTGTAATTAATTGTACATCTATTGAAACGTTTTTATCCTGTGTAAATATTCGCAATAAATAAATAAATGAACCATAAATTCATGACATATGTTCCCAATTTAGCCCCCATGAGGGTTTAAGTAAACACGAAATTTGAGCGGGGGGAGCTAATTCGAGGGGGGGGGGCTAATAAAAAAAATTAGATTCAATGATGGGGGCTTATTCGAGGATTTACGGTATGAGACAGATCCCAGAGCAGAAGAGAAAAGAAGTACACAGCAGTGTTTGGATAGAATACCTCTACGTCCAAAAGTTTGTCGCGCCAAAACTTTTGGGGATTAATGTACAACCACCGAGATTATTTAAATAAACTAACTAATTAACTTAAAGTGGGCGTAGATTAGAATATGACCGTAGATTTCTCGGTTTATGTGTTTGGAAAATATGATTTATGTAATCCTACCTACAGTTTTATGAAGAGGCGTAATCTTATTCTATAGATATAAGATTTTGCATGCCACATATGTCTATATCGAACGGCGCAGAATTTAGCTACCAGGAAGCACGGATTGAGCACGGATTGTATTTTAAAGCGTCTTTTTACTCGGTTGCCGTAGATTTTACCAGCAACTTGATAAAATTGATTAGCTTTTCTTGCTAAGTATAAATACACATAACAAAATATTTATAATAATACAAACATCTATAAATAAAGTTCTGTAGAAAATATTAATAATTTAGCGACTTTTTTGATGATTGAGAGTAAATGTGCAAGATAAATACTCCTTTCATTAAATGACGAATCATTAAATGACGAATTTCAGACTCGTTTCGGTAATATGACTATTCAATCCACGCACGCGTCGGGATCGTGGTTTAACTCTCCGCATTTAAACCTCCGTAGAAACTCCGCCCACAACATGTGTCTTTCCTTGACCACGCCTTTCATGAGACTTCGGTTCTCCATCGCCCGACGTGATAAATACGGCATTACTTCCTCTACGGGACCGTAAGGTACATATTTGTACGCAGAGTATCCGGCACTCCCAAGTGCGTAAGTGATTACATCACACATTCCTGAAATAACAGAAGGGCATCGAGGAATATATTGAGAAAGTTCAATGAACAGTGAAGATTTTACGGGTTTTATATTTTAGCTAGCTGGTCCACCTGGCATTTTGGCCGTCTTTAAAAGAATTACAAATTATTACTAACAAAGTATAACTTAACTTTATTAGCTCCGTAAGCAATAAGACCTGAGTGTAAAATGCATATATGCAGCAAAAACTAAAATTCAAAATTTTGGGACATAAATGCCTGCCAATCAATGAATTGTAAGATTCACATACCCAGCAGTTGTCCAAAGAAGACTTTCTGTTCATCCGGATGCAACCGGTGTTTCTGCATCAACTCAATGGCGTAGCTTACAGACTGTTCGTTGTGAGTTGCCACCATTACATTGGCATTGTTCACACTCACCTCCGCAATGATAGACGCCAGCACGTCGTTGTAACATTCGTTCGTTGCCTCGTACGTTTCGTGAATGGGGTCCTGGTAGCCAACCGAGTGCGCGCGGAAACGCTCTTGTTCCATGTAAGCGCCTCGTACGAGTTTGGCGGCAAAATGAAAACCTTCGCGACGCGACAGCTCCATGTCCACGCTAACAGATGTTTTCGTGTCCTGAAGAAAATCAGCATATTCTCAAACGGTCATCAATTTATAGTAACATCATCATCTTCACTGTATGAACATTTAAAAATGTAGACTAACATGATGTTGAAATTTGACGGTTCATGAACTTCAAGGGGGTTTGAAAACTTGGCAACAAAAACATGAGGAATATCTCAATTTTTTTGGGAGGCGATTACGTAGGTGAATTCTGTTTTCACAGCATTTTGAAGATTGAAAAATAGCTGAAACCTCGTGGGAAGATATTGACAAAATACGTATTTTGGTTGATTGTTTAACTTTCTCATGTTTTTTGTGGCTATGCTGCCTATTATGTTGTACAATAAAAACCAATCTATCAATTCAATTCTCTTTTGAACAGTGAGATACAACGTTAAAAAATGTGTTTTTTGTGGCAAGTTTGCCATTTTGGAGCAAAACCCAACAAAACTTCTTCCATCAATGTATTTAATAGGCTTAGTTTTATCTGTTAGCATCATTTGCAAAAAGAAATTCATTTCATTTGCTCTGTCAATGTGTATCACTCGAAATGGAAAGGATAAACAAATATCACACTGAACTAAAGAGTAACCATAAAATCTGTGCAATCGGCCATTTTCTAATTTAATTTAACAGAAATCTTTGATGAAAATAACTCTTTGTGTGAAATAGAAATTTCATGGTTAATTTAAAAACTTGCTAGCAATGGAACTTTGCATTAGAACTTAAATATCAACCCTGATATCAAAAGTTCAATTCTCTCCTGTGGATGGTCTTAGGAAGTTTGAAACCAGAAAGTGGAAAACAACCAAAACCCTCTAAAAATCAACCTTGTCACCAGCCTAAAACTGAAATGTAGAAGAGTAGCCAATGATGAAAATGATGAACAGTACCCTTCACACAACAAAAACATTTCATTAAAGTTTCACATAGACATGTACCTTCAAGTAGCATTGGTATGTGTTAAAGATGGTAGCCGAGTGTTTGTTGAACTTTCTCATGGATTCAAGTGTGAGCTGGGAGATGGCCGGTTGAAAGTATGACTGTTCGGCATCCACCATTAGACGCACGCCTTTCTTTTCTGCGTGCTAAAAAAATGCTGAGTTCCTTTAAGAAAATTGGTTTTAGCCTGAAATAAGTTCTTGTTTATTATTGCTATATGATGACATTTGTTCGTTAGCTTCTATAAAGTAATGCATCTGTCTGTATCAAGAAAATTCGGCTACCAAAAAAACAAATCAAATTATTTTCTCATATAAATTTTTACATTCTTTGCCATCTCTTGCTAAATTTCTTTGCGTAAGATATGTAAGATTAATACTAAAATCAACCTGTACAATGGTATTCAATCGGTTTTGCATATTTTCCAGTTCTTTCAATTCTTCATCACTGAGTCTTGCAAGAACCTCCTTCCCAACTTCACCCTGAATAAAATATACATCGTTACTGAAAGCCTCCTGTGGTTGAATACTTGTGAAACAAACTCACTAACGAGATCGTTTTTACATACAACTGAAACAATTTCTCCACTTCATGAAGGAAAATTGAAATATGCTTTGAGTAATTTGTGGTGACAATATAAAAAATTAGAAGCTATTTTTGTCAAAGAAATTGAATTACCTTCAATGGTAATAAATCTTGGCAAAAAAGAGTGAAATTAAATCTATCAGTGTGGATTTATAACCAGTTAAATTGAAAAAAACTATTTCGTAATGCCTACATGAACTTGTGGTTTCGCACGGAAAAGTTTCGACAACTGCAGTTGAGGTGTAAGAAAATTCTTCCATTCAATAATGTCAATGCCGCTAAAATAGAGAAATCAATAAAGGTTTTGAAACCTGAAAAATAATGAATAAATATGACTTATGAAAGTATTTTAACAAGAAAAAGGTTAGGAAGGTTATAATATTAACCAAGAAAACCTTTCGAACAGAGGGAAATAATAACTATTAAGTCTTTTCAGACTTACCCATTTTTATTGACATCAATGATTTTGAATATCCTGTGCGCTTCTTCTTTTGTCATGTCAACCTGATCAAGGAAAGGATTTATTGGCAATTTTACAATGTTATGCACAAGTAAATAAGGTAAGTCAAATATATCAGATGAAAAGAATGATGAAAAGAATAGTTGTTGATAATATCCATCATTAAGTATTATTTCCTCTTCTACAAAGTTGGCATTAGGAACAAGATCCGGCTCTAAACACATCAGCTTCAATAAACCGTCAGATGTTTAGAACATACTCAATTTTGGGGAGTGCCTTCTTTACACACAAGTAAAACAAGTGATGAAGTGAAGTAAAACAAGTGATGAAGTGGTAATAAATATAGAATACAATAAACATCACAATCATTAGAAAAAAATTACCCCAAGTTCTTTTAAACCTTGATAGAACCTGTCTTCAGCAATTTCTTGTTTTTCAAGAACGTGTTCATCACATGACACAATGCAGTCAAAATAATATTTGGTTTGGTTTAGAATTTGGGACAAACGCAGCTAAAAAAGAACAATGTTTTTGCTCACCATGATGACAATCTGTGTGATACTTAAATTTACACAGACATTAAATCTTGGTTCAACGTTGGTGCTATATAATAGTTCAACAATTTTTACAGTTAAAGAGATAAAGTCATATATTAGTTTGAGTATAAAATATTTATAATAATTATTTATTTATATTTATTTATTTGTTTGTAATATATATATTATACATATATATAATTTCCAGGTGTTTTTTCTCAAAATAGCCATTTTCCATGTGTTTCAAGGTAGAGTGACCGTCCTGCTAGTTGTATAAAATCAGCATGTCAATAGCTCCTATTCAACCAATTACATAACAAGTCTCACCAACATTAATGGCCTCCCGAGAGCTGTAACTTTTATCGCGGCAAAACCATTCTTCGATGTGTTCCCTGTAGTTTCAATACAATCAAGAAACACCTTCATGTTTTGATCACATTTTTCTTCGCCTTCGTAAAAGTATGTCCGTGCACTCGTGACACACTGTCGTCGGTCCAAGAATTCTGAGTGCCTTTTGTAACGGTTTTCAACGTCAGATAAATCAAGTTTCACTTGCAACACTAAAAATGGATGTATATCAATTATTAACAGAGGTAGGTAATGTTACTTTCAAAAGTTACAGTTACTTGGCCAAAATAGTAACTGAGTTACCGTTACAGTTATATCGATTTTTAAAAAGTAGCTACTTTAAGGAAAGAAACTTTCACTTTGGAAAATAGTAACTGAGTTACCGTTGCAGTTACTCAAAAAGTAACTAGTTACTGCCCCACCTTTGATTATTAATATATATACAACACAAAAAAATGTTATAAAGTTTTAGTTGTTTGTTCTTTCAATTTCACAAGAAAGAAGATTTCTTCAATTTTATGGAAAAGACATTATGTAAATTTCACTTGTTACATATTATCAACAAGTAATAAGAATATAGCGACATTTGTATATCTAAATTGTACAAAATATAATAATATTTGTAATTTGCATGTCACTTTGGGTTGTATGTTTAAACATAAATAATAAATGCTCAAAGACATTTTCTTTTATGAAGTAATTTCAAGAATGTAATTCAAAATCATTGTTTGAAACAGTTATATATTTGTTACTCGTATTAGAATAAAAGAAATTTGTGTTGTCAGCAAACATAATTCTTTGTAATATTACAGAAGCGTTAAAAGTCATGTATATTAAAAAACATATATTACAAAAGCAATGGTCTGAGAATTGACCCTTGGGGAACACCACAATTGTAATAAGTCAGAAACAGGGTGGTAGTTTGTAACTTCAGCTCTATCAGAACTTTTATGCGATGATATAATTTTTGTGTTTTTAGGAGAATAATATATAAACATTATATTGAAAGCCCAAACACTAACCTTTGCTTTCTTCAGTCTGCTCTGGAATTCTGAATTTGAAAATTATATATTATATAATATAAACATAAAATTATAAACGAAAAAATATATACATGCACCATAAATCAAATGAGAAGAACAAAGTACAACAGATATTTCAAACTTACGCTGGTTCTTTTTGTGGAATGTCTGCTTCAACAGCATAATCAAGTATGGCCCCCACACCAAATTTGTTCATAAGAGACAATTTCTCTTTAATATCATCTTGAGTTTCACCAGCTACAAAATGTCCATAGAAAGAATTCTTCATAACAAAATTGAATCCATTCTTTCCCAACACTTTACGTGAAAGTTCAATGAGCTGAATGAAAAATAAAACTGATGTTCAACTCAAAAAAAACATAGACACTGCAAATAAACCATTTTAAAAAGTAAAGAAAAAGAAAAAGAAAGGAAATATGAAGTATAACCAATGTACATCAATAATTGCTGAAGCATGAAACTTTGTGTTCCGAACAAAGTTGTTTTTTATTCCATCTAATATATACGCTTTATATATATAGCTCCATCATTGATATTATGATATAGAGCACTCTACGTAGATAACGAATCCAACCAGCATATATATAGCTACAGCTGCAGATTATGTTCTAATTTTTAAATCTTAATGAAGAAATCCTGAAAATATAGTAGCAAGAGATAAGAAGGAAGCCACAAGCACTCTGAAAAACCTCAATTTGAATTTGTTCTGTACAATATGAGGGCAGATACAAAAGAACTTGAGAGCGCAAAATACATTCTTTGCAGACTGGTTGTCGTACCTAGCTAGGTTTATAACCTTTATAACCTACCTCCTTGTTTCTAGACACCAGTGAATCAATCGAACATAAACGGTACACAGCCAGTGCTCTTACAATATCCTGAGTTGTTTTCGCTTTAAATGCATTTTCATAATCAGCAAAGTCGAGTGAACGATTTTCTAGAATGTCATTGGATTTTCCATTTAACTGGACTGTAGCTAAATTCGAAGCTTGTGCGATAACGGATTTGTGTTTTCTGCATGTGCACACCACTGTTGGGATTCTTTTCAAGTGTTTGCGTTGTTGATTCAAAAGCCGAAAACTCATAGCACAGGCAAGCAGAAACAGCTATAGCTTCTAACTAGCTAACAGTAAGAAATTCGTAAATTTGAGTAACAAAAATATTGCGTGTTTCATTGGAATTAAGTCATCATTTTGGGTTTGAAAGAAGACAATAATTTGAAATGATCGAAAACATGCATGCTGCAGATGATATCTAGCTCAACGTCAACAAAGAAAACTTTCGTGACGTAACACTACTTTGACGTCACTTACTTAAACAAAATATCTGTTTGGTCAAATTGAACAAAAAGAAAAAAACTCGATAACGATACTGAATAGAATCAAGATTTAATACGCTCCGATAATTTTCAAAATTGGAGCAAATTAAACAAAAAATAAATATCTATTATAATAACGGTAACCCATCATTTTAACTATTCGTCGTAGTTTTTGAAGTTTGAACCGCGAGCGATTGCTCAACATTCTGCCATAACAATCCAGCTGACCACACAAACGTAAATGTGAATTTGCAGAAGCGATTGTTTTTTTTATGAAACAAATTTATCAAAAACTGGTCATACCAGTTAAAACTAGACCGTTGGACTTGTCAAGCCAGTTTTTGTGATATCTGACCGCGAAAGCGGATTAAGGTTTGTAGAAATTCCGTGGGATTTTCCCGCAACGGATAAGTTATAACTTCTTATGATTTATTCTTATTCCGCAAAATACATTTTAAAAATTGTCATGATTTTTATAACAAAAGGTTAACAATGTGATAGTCGGCAACTTGTTGTGTATGCTTGTTTAGACAGTTCTTTTTAAAAATCATGGCGTATCTTTTAAGGGAGACATTTAAACTGAAGAGTGTTTGGGTTGATATAAAAACCGCTGTTGTTGTTGCTGCTGTTGTTGTTGTTGTTGGTGTTGGTGTTGTTGTTGTTGGTGTTGTTGTTGCTACTGTTGTTGTTGCTGCTGTTGTTGTTGTTGTTGCTGCTGTTGTTGTTGTTGTTGTTGTTGGTGGTGGTGGTGGTGGTGGTGTTGTTGTTGTTGCTGCTGTTGTTGTTGTTGCTGTTGTTGTTGCTGCTGCTGTTGTTGTTGCTGCTGTTGTTGTTGTTGCTGTTGCTGTTGCTGTTGCTGTTGTTGTTGATGTTGGTGTTGGGGCTGTCAATAATCAAACTGAGATTTAGTGAGTGTAGACAGAGATCTACGAAGCGTGTCTCGGAAATTAAAAAACGTGTTTTTCTTATTGTCAAAACGCTACTTTGAGACTATTTTGAAAGCTCTAATGGACGGAATGATATAAACATATTTCAGTTACGTCATTGCAAATTAATCTTATAATAACTAATAAGATAGCTATGGTAGTTGGCCAAATACCATTTTTTTTTATAAGAACAATTTTATAAGAACACTAAGGTTTAAATTGGTCAAAAATTAAGAACAAACTAAGAACAAGGCTAAGGCTTAATTAATAATTAGGTTGGTGCATTTGCAACTGTAAGACCCCATTACGGAAGAATATTCAAAGATATAGGAAGAATAAAAGAGTAAAACAAGTGCAACATAAATTTAGTATTATTCTTCATGAATATTCTTCAGTGTAATTGGGCCTGCACGTGTTTGTTTTTATCTTTTCTTTGTAGATGTATTATGCAACTTATGGAGTAAAAACACAAAACGTTTTCTTACATATATTTAAGGAATAAGAACAAATCGAAGCAAGAATCAGCTAAAAATTAAGAACAGCTAAGGCTGGACCCAATTTACCTGGTTCTTATAAAAAACAAAGTGTATAAATAACTCGATAGCCTTTATCATTTTAGATTTCAAAAGATGGTCATAAAAAGATTAAATAAAGATTATTTTTACAAGAATCAAAGAATAAACTGTTTTTTGTTTTGCAATCGAGATTAACTATTGCTGCTTAGATTATGACGTAATTCTGAGACGTAATATTTGCGCAAGACTTTGCACTAGTGAAGTACCATAAACAACCATATAGAAAAATATACATGCAAAAAATAAAGCCACAGTCTGTTTTCATGTACATGATCTTATAACCTGCAATAAGAATTGTGTCCCTTTAGGACTATACCGTTTGCTGCACTTTGACAAAACAAAAGGTTTTCCATTATCTTATTTCATTGAAATGAGGTCTTTAAGGTTCTTTGAAACCTTTTTATTGGCTTCTTATTAAAATCCGCAACCCCTTTTGGGTCTTTGTTAGCAATAAATACATAATAAATTATAGCTACAAAATTAAAAACTACCTTCTTCGCAAGGTGAACTCATTATTTTTTAAAGCCGAAAACATAAAGAATTTTTAATGCAGCTATAAAAGTATGTGTATATTTAGATATAAATCCGCCAAAGGCAAGTTCATTCTTATTAGAGACTCTAATTTAAAAATTCAGTGCAATTTGCACGGGGGTTTGTTGCAACTTGCACGGGGGTTTGTTTTGCTAGTAAAATATAATAACGTCGAATGCAGTTTATGGGTTACGATTTTTACGACAAAAACGTTTTAAAACCGAACTTTTTAATTCGAATAGTTAATTTTTTTAATTTTTTTATTATTTTTATTTTATAATTTTCACGTCTAAACTCTTGTTTTTAATAAATAAATAAATGTATACAGGTGTCTAATGAAAAGAACGCTTGGTCTTCTATGGATTCCTAGCCATTTTGTCTTGTTCTGTGGTTTATATATCACGCACTGATTTGTAAATGTCTTTTATTTGGCGAAATAAACATAACAAGAACATAACAAGAACATTGACTGTTAGTTGAGTAGCGCGGGGATCATTCATTTGTTTTTATGTAAAATCTATTGTTTTCAGCTCATTTTGCGACCAAAATTTCGAGCAAACTCAACAATCATATTGAAAATTTGTTCTAGAAAACAATAAAAAAGGTTAATAATGCAGACCGGAACTGACACTGTAAACGCATGTATTAAACGTTTGTTAAGCTAAGCTTATCACGAAATCAATTTTAAATGGAAAGAAGACAAATTTAGTTTTCCTTTCAAAAATGGCTCGAAATTAGTAATGCAACAGAAAGTGAAATATCAAACAAGACAGATGTAAGGAAGGTATTGTAATAACATCCCACCGAACATACACACCAACCTCCAAAAATATCTCTGACAAAACGCTTTCAAAGAATGAAGAGATTGCAATTTGCGGGAAACATATTTTTAATTTTTAATGTTCTTATTTAAGGGTTTATTTATTTATTTGTATATTAATGATTCAGATTTGTTGAATAACAGCTACGCAGGAAACATGAATCGTTAAAATTTTAAAGAGAAGTAATGTCGCTGCAAACAGAGATGGACGCGCGTGGTCTAGTGGTTGAAGCTTATGTTTCTTACCGCAACGGCCCAGGTTCGATTCTCGCTTGATGGAAAAAAAAAAATTGTTCAAGACGAGAATTACCTGAGCGCGCGGCACCTTTGGGAAGTGCCTAAGAAATCTACCACGGGTTAACCAAAGCCTTGTAAGGGAAATTTGGTAGACAAATTGTCGAATGGGTATACTTTATCCCTCAGTAGAAGTAGCGATTTGCTGAGTATACATAGCTAGGAAAAAAACATGATGTATATCATGTCACCACAGTGAACTGTGGATGAATGAAAAAAACAACAACAAAAAAAACAGCGATGCCAAGATTAAACACTGTCTGTACAACACTTTTATCAAAATTCGTGTTTTCAGAACTGTAGACTTCAGATTTAACGATAACTTCGAGATTCTAGCTAACAAAGTTTAATAGATATAAAATTTAACACTTTTTTTCAGCGATTTTCATGGTCGGGATTAAGGGTATGGAGACACTTTCAGAGCTAAAAAATCTTCTAAGAGTTTTTGGTAGTGTATGCTATTCTAAAAATGGCTGTTTTTGTTTTTATTATTATGCTTATTGCCCTATGTTTTCCCGTCCTATATTTTTATCGCCCTATGCTTTTAAGCATTATATTAAAAGCATTGAAAACGTTTTACTTTGCAAAGATCGCAGGCTTCTTTTTTATATTAAGAGCTCCATTCATTCCCGTCTTAATCTCAACTTACCCAATATGCTTTTGTTCGGTAAAATATGCTTTTCAGTAAACTAAACTAAGAAAATAGAGCAGTTAAGATTGATTACAACATTTTCCACGGCTTCTTGTTATTAAATAACTCCGCGAGGAGTCAGTTAAATTAATAGCAAACTTAACGTCATTATGGAATGTCCTTTTAAACGGTTATCTTTTGTTATGCAACAATGAGTTATATAACTCCAAGAATTTCTTTTATCACGGACATAAAACGGACATAGTGGAAATCTTCTGGCTTGACATCACGCAAACACGAATGGCAAAGTTATCAAAATCGACCAAAATGTTTGCGCGTATCTTTGTTGAATGTTGCGCAATCAACAAAAACAAACAGTGGTTTTCGGTGATTCGGTGAAATATTGTTTTGTAGTAATCGGACATTACGCAACATATCTGGATTGACAAGTTTCTAACTTGTTGAAGAATTACTTACCATGTTGACTTCCTTATGATTGCGACATATTAGCTCTGTTTGTAGCTGCCTTTATGACTTTAATCACGTTCTTGAATATTATCAAAACCAATCATAAATCTTAACGATGTACATTAAATCCTGGGAACATATCATTTTAAAGGTTTTATACTTTGTTTTAATCCATTACTTCACTGCACAAAACTACCGTCTCAATTTACCACTATTCTACTTTCCGCGAATCTCAAATTTATTTTAAACTTTTAAACAAACGCCTGAACGCCTTGATCTTTTTACGATAAATTATTTTCTATGGTGATCGCGCCAGCTTCATTGGTAAACTTTAACTTTACTTCATTTAATGAAGCGACTTCGTGGACACACAAGAATGAATAACTTTATTTACTTGATGTAAAATATACCCCGTCATGACTTTTTTTAATTTTTTTCAGTTTAAGTATCATCATCATCTCAGCTATGTTTGTAGAGATCACTTGATTATACTTTTATCGTGCACATGACGGCTTTAGTAGCGTCTATGTGGCTGACATCATTTGTTTGTTTGTCTTTTTATTTAACGAGGCTTCCAGAACGCTTATTAAGCATTATCATAAAGACCTCGACCCGGAGTTTTAGTGTATTTAATTGCTCCAATTTGTGCTACGGTTATTTTTGATGAAATACGGCGTTTTTTATTTATAACCGCTCACTAAACAACTTTGTGATAGTATGGTCTCGAACCCGGAACCTTTCGGTTAAGAGCCGAACGCCATTAACATGGTATCAAATTCTTCGCGCAAATCTAATTTCTCGATGAAAACTTGAATGATGATTGGACCAAATCACTCAAGCGAAGAAACTTCAACCAATCAGTTTTCTTTGAAGCTGTTTAATTATGTTAAAGCTTTAATATGTGAACTGGTTTTTGTAACAGGGAAATAATAACCATTTTTTTAAATTTCGACTACCAGTGCACATTGATATGTGGTAACGGGAGGAAATGAAAGGTTTCAGGCGAAAAATTGTTGAAGGAATGGAAACAAAGTTGGCTCGGTGTTGCCTAAATTGATGAAAGCAATGAGTTGTGCAAATCTGTGTTATGGTTTGTTCAAGAATCAGCTATGAGTGGAAGAACCAAGATATATATATATATATATATATATATATATCAACCCAATTTTATTTCATGACCTTTTATATACACAATAAATAACCGAAAAATGTTTATATGTCCCTGAATGAAAATAATTATCATAAATTAACTTGAAAATAATTAAGATGAAAATAATTATCATAAATTAACTTGAAAATAATTATCATAAATTAACTTGAAAATAATTAAGATGAAAATAATTATCATAAATTAACTTGAAAATAATTAAGATAAAAATAATTATCATAAATTTACTTGAAAATAATTATCATGAATTAACTTGAAAATAACTAAGATGAAAATATTTATCATAAATTAACTTATTAAAATTTGAAACATTAACTGTGGATATGATTTAGAAGAAATTCATCCAGAGTTATATCTTTCGGAAATACTTTCTCCCAAACACACACTGTTTGTATTTTGCATAAAACGCCAATAAAATCATCGAGGCAAATCAAGCCTTGTTTGCCCGCGTAACGACTCATGATGCAATTGATTGTTTCTTGTTGTACGGTGAGTTTGAGTTTATCAAAAGCCATCTTGAGTTCTTGTTCTTCGATCATGTTGTCTCCGTTTAGATCGCAGTCTTCAAAACACTGTTTCCAACGCATTATGTCGAACCAGAGTTTTTTAAATTGCATGTAGCTGATAGTGCCAACCCTGTCTGTATCAACGGACGCTATTATCGATCTGCATACCTCTAGGTTAAAACGAGCCTCGTCCAGGTTTTTATTGAATATCAACTGCATGACTTTCTGCAACTCGAATGCATCTAGCAATTCATCGTTGCCGGAAACTTTGAAGAAAAACCGTCCGAAGTTTTCACTAAACACGCTCGTCTCGTGATCTTGTGGTGGTGTTTTTTTCTTCTTCAAATTTCTGTCTAATTGATTCAAATAGACGATGTCGTAAGATTCGTCAGCGAACAGGTTTCTTATTCCAAACTCGATCGCGTCATCTTTTCCCAACGGTGAAATTTGTGTCGATATAACAGGACATTCGTAAACAACTTCTTTTACCTTTCCACTCATCACTGTGTCAAAAGTAATTTGTGTTTACAGCTACAAGCTCCTATAAATAGAAAAATTCCAAGCAGTTTTAGAAATTCGCGGCAACGTTTCGCAGATTTTAAAACGACTCTTTTTGATTTGTAATTTACATCGAAACCATCTCATTTCTCGTGAAAATGTCTTTGGTTTGCATTTTTTGTGGCAACGCGAGGTTATTTTGCGGAACAAAGGTGGTGGAGAGCTAGCAAAACAAATCATTTCTAGCTTTCCTGTTGTACCACGATTTTAAACACGTGACGTTTTTGTTTTCGGATTAAAATAAAAGAAAACAACCAAAGAGGATATCAACATATCTTTCATAAAGCAACCTACAGATGTTAATTTTAGATGGATATAATACGAATTGAAAATATACAGTATTTAAATAGTTGACACTTTTATGTTTTAATTAACAAGATGATAAAAAACATGATTTGAGTGCCAATGCAAAAAACAATAGCATCAAACGTTTGATCGAAACAATTATTGTTTCTTTGTCTCCACATCCACTGGCATAGATATGAATCAAGCGTGGCTCTATGGGTGTTTGCAACACCAATTGCGATTGGATTTCGGAGCTAATAGACAGCATACATATCTCGTATATATAGCCCTGCCAACCAACGACCGTGTTTTTGTTTATCGTTCACAAACAAAATTATATATCGATATGATAGAGAAGAGTTCTTAAGTAACGTGTCTCTCATGTCGGTATCCGGTTTGTTATATATAGAGCTTACTGCAGACTGATGAGTTTGCCTCTACAACCTATATACAACGCTATACGCCTGCACAAATTTAGACTTTGTTTTGTGTGCTATCATTTTTGAAGCCTATGCTAGTAGTAATTTTCAATAGGGGCAGGCCTTAACAACAATAGCAGAATTATTGAAAAAAAAAACACATCTTCTTTCCATCTCTTTAGCATCAAAAATTGCACTTTCTTCAAGTAACAATAATGCATTGCAACGTAACTGTCAATCAAACATTTCACTTTCTTTAAGTAACAATAATGCATTGCAACGTAACTGGACATTGGTGACAGTTGACAGGTTTTTACGAACACATAAGACAGTTGAATGAAAAAACTCAACTGTAAAAATTCAATTCAGTTAGAAATCCAATCCGTTTATTTCTGAAGGAAGCCAAGAAAGGGAAGGCCAAAATGAGGGAGGCACTATTATCGGTATGTGATATTTGCACACGAGTCATTATTTAATTGCAGCTATCATTTTGTAGCGACATAATTGTTGCGGTGATAAATGCATATAGGAGAGAATTATTGCAGCCGTCATTAACGCCCGTTCCACATGCTAGAAATCTTTCCCTGGAACAGAAAACTACATGCCTGACAATAGAATAAACAGTAACGTGTCAATTTCACGCTTCATTGATTTCACAAAGTTTTATAGTTTAAGTTAGTGAACGTATATCATTTTACAATCTTTGCAATTTTTTTTTAAACTTTGGCTTTCGCTTTTCAAATGACATAATTTAACCTTCATTCCATTTTTAAATGTCAATCGAATTTTATTCAGGTATAGTCAACTGGGGTAAAAACGGGACAGTTAAAATGAATAATATTAGCTTTAGACATATTCTCCATCCATCATTTAACCAGAAAGAACCATTGATACCCCCACCTTGTGCTAGTTTTAAAGACCATTTCTCCCACATACTCAAAAACCATAAATTTGCCGATTTAAAATCATATTTTGCTTGCTTAATATTTATTACACCGTTTATTATCTTCAAGGTATTTTTAATAATCAAGACACATAAACATTCTAATTTGAAACCGCGGAAATGATTTTTGAGAAAGGGGTGCTGTTCATCCAAAAATTGGTGTCCCGTTTTTACCCCGGCTGGTTTTCAATAATCTGGGTAAAAACGGGACAGTTCTGTTTTTACCCCCACAGTGTTTCTAGCTTGATGGGGTAAAAGTAGGACACTTCTTTGTAACAATGTGTGCATGTGCTAGCCTCCTTTTCACGGCGCACGTTTTTCAAAGATCATACGATCCGACGTGGAATAGATTGATGTCGGCATATATTTGCCGACGTACTTTTTTCCTAATTCAGAGGGCTGTACATGTTTAAGAGAGCAGCGACAACAATATCAACTGTACTTGACGAAGTTATATATGTATGTATATTTTCCAACATATTATTTACGTATAGTCTTTAGTTTTCATATTTAAAACTTCTTTGTACCTAGAAAAAAACGTTAAAACATTAGAAAAATAGTTGTAAGTAACTCAAAGAAACAAAAACAAATAGTCCTTGTACTGTCCCGTATTTACCCCTTTAAAGCATTCTACTCAATACCCAAAACGGGACGCGTCCCACTTTTACCCCGAGGGTGTCCCGTTTTTACCCCAAATTGCGGGGTAAAAGCGAGACACATATCGATTTTTCGATAAAAGTCATTGACCGAAACCACTTCGTGCTCGTTCAAGACCATTTGTAGCCCGATAAAATCACCAAAGATGGTAGCCACAGTTACGGCGGTTCAATAATACTGCAAGCATATGTTGAAATCGTCCCGTTTTTACCCCAGTTGACTATATTCCACTGTAATAAAACTGCAACAAAAGTTGTATATGTTAAATGCTGACTAATCAGAAATTGTTAATTTATTGGATGATCTCTCAGAACGTATTTTTGTGTTGCTGTTTTAATGTTTTACATGGCATCTCATACCTAGCGAACATTTATTGATACCTCGGGCTGTTTAAATATGTTTTGTTTGATCATGTGCATGTTATACCTGATCGAAATGTTGAGTATTTTAAGGAACAGGTATAACAAAGTGCATTACCAGAACACATTTAAAATTTGAACATTTCGAAAATCGGATTTCCTACTAATTTTTCTTTTGGTTGAAATAACTTTTTTAGAAAATTGATGGTCTCACATTGTTTCTTACAGACAGCTTTACTTATTGCCGCTTGTTATTCTTTCGCTTGTGGTGACATTATCCCCCCGCGAGTGAACACTACCGCTTTCGATAAAATCATAGAGGCGAGGCTCCTAAAGACGGCTGTACCTTTCACAGTGTTGTTTAACTACACACGTATCTCCAGTGCCGATGAAAGTAATGATATCACTGAAGGAATGGGACAAGCCTGTTACCATAATGAACCTGATAGCTATTCGAGTGTCGATGAACCTGGCTACATCGTCACTCTTTCGCCTCATGTAGAACTCACTGGCGTGTCTCTGCGGAACTTTAAAGTGCTGAAACCATACAAGTAATTCAAATCCAACTTTTATTGGCTTGAATATATTTATTTAATCATGACAGATTTATAACACTTAATTCGCCCTAGGTACATACTAGCAAGCCAGGGTGTGTTTCCGGGTATATTGATAGGGCCATTTTGAGACAAAATTAGCGCCATAATTCCGGGTCGTAAATTGAAAAAAGGGAACGATAATTCCGTGTCACCGAATATGTAAAAGAAACAAAGTTTCAGTAGCACCACATTGATGGTATGTGAATAAACCATAGAGCAAAGAATATAAAGAGAATGACTCAACAACTCAACAACAGTTAGCTGTTAGGTCATAAAATATAACCAGAATTATGTATTGTTTACGTGAAATTCATGTAGCTATAGTTTTTCTAGTCTTTATTTCTTAATAAAGAAATTATACCTCAAAATTCATACCCATAATTTTGGGTACAATGAAATTTGGTGAAAATATATACCCACAATTCCGTATTTGACTTTAAAAAGGTACCCTTAAAAATCCCGCTATCCCATATCCTACCCGGAGAAAGATCATGCTAAAGGCGATGCGTACGTCACAGAATAAAATGAAAATTCGGAAAGAAAAAAGAAGCTGAATGGTGAAAATTATTTTGGCATGGGAAACATTGGGATAACGAGTCTTATCCTCTCTCTTGATCTTATTCCGTTTGAAGAAGAAGAATGGAAATGAGTATCAATGAAATCCGTGAAATAGATAAAGACTTGAACATTTAGTGAAAGTTTTGTCTGTGAAAAATTACTTTTATGCGGAAAAAATGTTCTTGACGTTTCTAGCTAAATTTGCGGAAACAATTAAAAAGCCAGCGGATCCATTATTATAGGATTTCACAGACTTTCAAACTAGGTTCACGCAAATATTTTGTTACAAATAAAAAGCATGTTCTTTTTAAAGAAAAATAGTATTGGCAGAGCTCTAAAAGTGTCTGTATAGTATGTGTGTTCTTACGCATCGCTCAGGTTTCGTGAGCCCGTAACATGACACCACTCGCCGACTTTACCTCGTGTTATGCTTAAAGCATGGCTTACTAAATAACAGGCCTTGCCAAAACGTGCGGCTGGAGGCCATTGAATTCTAATATGAGGAGGGTATTTAATTATGTTCTAGTTATCAGATTTACACAAAACTTGCTCAAAATGTGTATCTTACTAAGATATTTTATATTTTAAAACAAAAATCATGAAAATTAAAATTTTTGATGACGTCACTCATCACCATTTTAGGGGTAAAACCAGTATAACTTTTGTTCTACTTCATGAAATTTACAAAATTTGTCACAGGTATATACTATATAGATCAATATAATCAGTGCATATATACATGCTCGTAAAAATTAAACTTGGTAGTATATATACCAATAAAAACAAATTAAGAATCAATACACTCTTTTTTATAAGCATAACTTTTATACTTAGACTGAAAAACCACTAAAGGCTAAGCATTAAGTAAGTATATTTTAAGGCTGAAACTAACAAATTTTTTAAGCACATTGAGGCTGGACTCAAAATACACCTATGTGCTAATAAAAAACATTTTCCCACAAAACATAGAAAACTGCAGAAAAAGGAAATTTCTAGTGTTTTTTTGTTAAATTGTAAGTCAATCTGACAAACTCAATCCTCACATATTCTGAAACACATTCAAGTATTAAAACTACACAAAAGACAACATTCACATATATATTATATACAAAACACTGTTGATTATCAATCAGTGCCTAGTCTAGTTTCAAGATTTTCTGTTTTGGTTCTTTTCCAGAACGAGGTGAGTAAAACTGACAGTGATTTTTGAATAGTATATTTGCTAAAATCATGCCATGGTTTCTGGTCATATTTAAATTATCCTTGTCTTAATTTCCCAAACTGCTTTTCCAAAAGATCTGTAGTAAAGTTACCAATTATCACATATTCATGATGTGAACTTAAAAGAAAACATGCCAGCTCTACAATTCCATTGCAAGTTTGAGAAAAAACATTTTCCAGTGTCTTTAGTCAGACATTTGACACGTTGACCACTACCATGTGCCATTTGCTCAGCCAAACTACCCATAGCACGAAGTTTTACTAAATTCTCATCATCAGGAGAATGAATAACAGCTCGGTTTGGATCCCTCATCCGAATATCTGCATACAATCCATGAACATTAACAATTTTCCAAAACTCGATAAAACGGGAAAGGAAATGTATAGTTCCATCATTGTTTTTTAATTCTGGATGAGTTTTCAAAGCTGACAATGTTTCATCAGAAAACACTTGTAAGCAAGTACAAACATTTTGTCTTTCAATTGGCTTTGGGTAAACAGACACTTCTGTGAGCTTTGATAATTTTACGATTTGATTTTTTTAAGATCATGCCGGGCTTTGATGTCAGCCCACCGTGCTGTTTTCTTTTCTTCATTGACAATAAACTCTAATTCTTGAGTTTTTTCAGTTATCCAATTATTTCTTATGTTTTTTAACAAATGAACATAAATCAAACAAGAGAAACATATTATCAACAGTGCGCCATGGTTTAACTCTTTTAAACATATTAAAAAAACTCTGGTTTTTTTATATATATATATATACATTCAACCATCAACAAAAAGAGGAAATAAACTAGAAAAATTACGAATAATAAACTCAAATATAATACAATCTCTCCACCTTCTGTCATGGTTAGGGGCTTGTAGAAAGCTAGAGCTTTATCATCAAGCCCCTATTGGTGGTAATGCTAGACCAGAAACAGGCATATATTTAAAAAAGTTATCAAAGTTGAGAATTTCTGTTTTGACAAAATATTTAAAAGCGTTTAATGTTGGATGAAATTCTTTACTACCTAGAAAATCTTTCCAAATGTTAGGTCCTCGAATTAAAATTGAGAACTTTGATGTTCTAAACGATCCAAGGACTTGATATTGATTTATTCTGAAGCGTGTGCTATATGGATGTGTTACATTTTGGAAACTATTATTTAATATTGTTGAAATGGTGTTTGATTTTACACGGTACATAAATATTGCAATTTGGTACATATACCACCGCCAATACGCCCGTCATATCGCGCTTGAAATATACTATTATAGCCATTTAACTGATATAAACTCAAATCTCGTGGATCGTCAGAACACCAAGTCTCTGATATCGCAATTACATAAAATTTATATTCTAGCCCCGATATAAAATCTTTAAACTCATCAAAATGCTTTCTGAGGCTTCGAAGATTAAAATGTATCATTGAAAAATTTTCATTATGTAAAGTCTTTTTGCAAAAGTTGGTTTAATGAAAAATAAGTAGTTTCTTTAAAAAAGTGAAAATAAAAGTTATCGGAATCATTAGTTGAATTAGCTAGCAAAGGTTCAACTTTAAACGGGTTAAAAGAAAGGTTTTCAAACTTGTCTCTGTTCAGAAAATCAATTGTTTATAGTTATCATGGGGCACATTACATCAAAAGGATATATACAATTCACAAAAATGAAGTTCGAAATAAGAACGCCGCTAATAATAATAATAAAAAAAAAACTACCACAAAAAAGAACAGTCAAATTGATGTCACACAACTCTGAAAAGTATATATAAATATAAAACAACAACAACACCGACAACAAAAAATCATTCAGTTAAAAGAATGTCCTTGACCGTCGTTTGCGTAAAGCGAGAAAATATATATATATATATTACACATTACAATTAAATAAGTAGTTAATTTAAGTTGTGAAGACAACCCCCACTAAAACACACAAACAAAAAAGAGTTCAGGTATTCAAAATAAAATCATCATTGCACAGGATAATTATCATTACAAAAGATTTTTTGCAAGCAAAGCATGAGAATTTTATTTAAAATATGAAATTTCCAACATTCGGAAGCGTAAGAAGAGAAAAAATGTTTAAAGACAGAGGATGAAAAAACAAAAACAATGCGAACAACAACCTAGTCCATTAACAATTTCAATTTTTCTAAATTATCAAAAAAATGAAAATCGCCTCTCTCTCCCATCTTCACCTTCAAACGGCAATTTACATCCGCAAAAACGAACCAGCCTTCCATACCTTCCACCAACGATCTTCCCTCTTTCAATAAATTGTACCTTTCCTTGGTCAAGTCCAAACGAACATGGAACCTCATCTTCTTTCGTGCGTTGTATATAAGTGTTTGATGCCGGAAGGTCGTAAATCGAATTATAATATCCTGACAATTTCTGCCAGTCTTTCTATTTATGTACGGTTTACCTATTCGGTGTGCCCGATCAATCGCATAGTCAGGAACCGACAGACCAGCATTGCTAAACTCCGCATTCACCATCTTCAAAACATTCTCGGCCGTTTCTTCTTCTCTTCGTTCAACACTCCCAAACCTCGGACACAATCTCAGGCCATACTGTTCTAATTCTTCACATTTACGAGCTGTCTTTATATTAGAATCCTTCAGCGTCACCACATGATTCCGAAGCATGACAACAGTTGATTCTAGCATTGTGATTTTCTCCTCATGTTTTGCCAATGCCTCGGATACTGCATTTGACAATTCAATTTTAATTTCATTCATGAATCGTTTAGTGAAGGAAATCTCAAACTCACTTAATTTTTTTAAGATGCTATCACTAAGCTCCTCGTTAATTGCGGTACTACGGGTTTTCACTGACATCATGAAAATGAATCAAAATAAACCCCCATAAACAACTAATAAACAACTAATCTAGCATCTGAAAATAAAAACACGTCTGTCCGCCATTATGACACGTAGCATTATGTTAACTCGATTTCTATCACAAATTACGGCAACATTAATTCCACCAGCAGATTTCACCGTATCAAGAATTAGATTTGCGTGGCTGAAAACAAATTCAGAATTAAGTTCACGTACGGGCAACATTTTACACAAAAACTTTGGCCCTCCAAATAAAGTTACAATCATAAAAGACAGCATGGTATTTGCTAAACGGTTTGGTTTGTTAACTGCTTTGCCAAATACAATTCCTCCATGATATTGTAAAGTCGCTTTCACGTACACTTCATCCAATAACAAAATACCGGTCCTTTGTCATTCATCTTTTAGATTTGAAAAAAATATTGTTTATGTAACAGCTGTCATCGAGACTTTTAACTTTAGATGTGATTCGTGTTAGGGTGTGTATACTAGGGAGTTCAAAGTCTTCCCTTAGTATGTTATAAGCAGTTCTTGAAAGTGCAAAATATTCAAATGCACAAATACTTTCTATCCCCAATAAAAGTTACATTCATGGAAGTTATTTGCTCATGGAGCACTTCTTTTTTGTGAGTCATTTCACAACAGTTTAGATATCTCAATGCTTCCTCCATATGCGACAATCGGTTCAATTTACAAACTCTGTTAACTGTTAATGTCTTTATCGTGCTCTTTATACCACAGTGAAAGGATTCATAACTTAAATCATGATTGATTTGTAATAAAAATCTTGGAACAGCAGTATCTGTTAAAAAGTCTGTTGATTGCATCATATATTTTTCATTGCAGGAGTAAGTAATAAAGTGTATATTGTTCACCTCTAATTGTTTAATTTTATCAGGGATACAACCAAAGTTTTCAATTATGTCCTTGTCAAAAAAAGAAAGCTCATCTGCTTTTGCACTTCGAAATTCATTCAATGCCCTTAAAGTGGTTCTTGGTACTGAAGGAGCAGTAGGCACTAGACTTGGAGTGACACAATCAAAGACTGATGGGGGATCACGTGGACAAGGTTTTCCATAATTAGTAACTGTGTGATAACACGTTGGCCAATGCCTTTCACATACTACAACATCTCTTGATTCTGGAATGTTATCTCTCGGAATAGCTGCAATCCACCTCCGTCTTTCATCTGCTTTCCTTGGAAGCCTTAAAGTTTTGGCTTTGTTTTCCGCATTATAATTTCCATTACAATTTGTTACACAGCATTTACGACCCATTTTACTTTCTTTCTTAAATCAATTTCTTTCTGGAACAGTACTCACCCTGTCCTGGTTGATTTTTAAAATGGCGGCAACTTTGTGCTATTAATTAACCAAACGTTTACATGTGTATTGTTATTTTAGCCAATTGCGATAGTTTGTTGATAATTATGTCACGAGTATATAATTATGTCAACATTCTTCAAATTATGCGAAAAACAATAATAATAAGGAAATAATTTCAATGGCCTCCAGTTTTTGCCTCCAGCCGCACGTTGGCAAGGCCTGTTATTTAGTAAGCCATGGTTTAAAGCCAAGGTGGCGACGAAAAGAATGTAAGAGTTATAAGCGCATTTATATCTGTCTCTATCTCTTCCATTATCATCGAATACTGATTATTACAGTATGATATATATGATCTATCCCCGAGTGGTACTCTACGGCATACATTGTAGCATATCATTTGTTATTGAGAATTAGAAATGCGAATGTGACATGTGGCTTTGTTGCCTCTAAACCAGTATGGCTTTAGCTAGTATATACACTAATTGATTCAGCTTCAGACAGTTTTGTTTTGTTCAGAATAGGAAAAAGCACGACTTCCTTGATAATAACTTCTTTTTAAAAAAAGAGTGAGCCAAAAGTTTAGAAAATGAAATTGACAGTAGTTCACTTTCCATTTGTGCAACAATAAAAAATCAAACAAAAAGTGGTATTCTGTGTAATTAAGGTGTAGCTAACCTTGATGGACCATAACTCAAGAACTAAATATTTAGCAAAAAAATAAAAACAAATTTGTTATACTAATACCCTCGCTGTGTGTAAATTTGAACAAGATTAGAGAATAGCACTATGGGGGTAACAACTTATGCTATTCTGGTCTCGTCAATTTTTAGCTCAAATTGACTGTTTAAACTACAAATATATATACCAGGTTTAGTGACACGATTGACTAAAAAAATTAACGACGCTGAAATATTTGGACCAATAAGTCAAAATAAAAAATAGGGTGGGGGGAGGGGGGCTATGAAACCAGAATAGCGCCCAACTTATTTGTCTGATTTGCTCAGAACATGGCTCATGACTCTCTTTTAGTCTATAGAAAAAACCTTTATGGTTTTAACAAATTCCACACATTAAATTCAACGTAAAATAAAGGTTAAATATAGTGGTTGAATATTCTTTCGTAAATTCACAAAACCATACAAATATACACATTGCACGCGAGTATTCAGAAGTATTCAATGTTAGTGGGGACAAATGTTGCATTAAATATCCATTACTAGACAGACAAACTGTATAAAACCTAAAAACCTAAGTCTTCATGTTGTAGCACAACAGTGAATAATAAAGGATGTTACTGTTGGTCATCCATCATGTTGTCCTCTTTATATATATATATATATTGAGAATATTATTTTAGCAAGGATTCACATTCGGTCCTGATCCAGCTTGATATAACATGGACGGAAATAAAAGGTGTAAATTATACAGACTTTGTTTTATCTACGGAACAAGATGGGATTTTGGAAATGTTTTTTAAATCGGCTGTCGATCCAGATAGCTTTGGAGATCCTGCAATTAATGGAAATTCGCAGACAAAATGTAATGCTACAGAGTTTTTTGCAGTCCGTAAGTTTATTATTTATTTTTCCATTTCGTTGTCTATCAAAGATGTTTAGAAGATGCAAAATCTGTTTGCACAATTACAAAAACTGCTTTTTAGTGAATGTTTTAATGATTTATTTTTCCAAAATATTTGTGTTTTTTGCGTTCTTTTTCTTCCAATCTAATTTTGCTTTAGAATACATCCAATGGACTTTACTTTGAATAAACCATGAACCTCTTGCATCTTTGTATTTTCTCTTCCCTAGATCTTCTTAGGACTTTATTTCCAATATTCGTAAGATTCTATGATACCATCTTTCTTTCAATATATATATATATATATATATATATATATATATATATATATATATATATATATATATATATATATATATATATATATATATATATATATATATATATATATATATATATATATAAATAGATAATCAATGATGAATGGTTTTAAAAACATTTACAGCTCTCGATTGGTGTAAACACAATGCTACCTACAAAGAGAAAATTGTAAATGTTGAAACACAACTGATAAACGACACATGCCAGATCAGTTTAAGAGACCAGGTGACAAATAATTAATGCATCCAGTTTAATCAATTAGTCTGCATTCATTTTGTGTTCTTTGGTGTTTTTATTTAAAGGAAATATAGGAGAAATATGTTGAAAAATTTGTGACTGTTTTTTATTAAATTTTAATTTGTTCTGCTTAGCTTCATTTGATCTAGTCTAATTTGTCGTAGCGCTGTGATTACTTAGATGTACTTTATATTATAGTTTTTCTAGGCCAGTTCCCTTGTTTGGATGGTTTGTATACTTACTTACATTGCGAAAAACATTTTGTTTCCTTTATATGATTGCAATATTGCTGTTAGATCACTCATTATATTGCCATGTGGAATCCAGGAGCGATGGCAGTTGAATATCGAAAACGATGCATGGAAGGAATCACAACAGATGTTGAATTTACAGACTATAATGCAGTGAGTAGAAACCACCAGTGTTTGTTTAAATAACGACAGTTTGTTTTCAGGAAATCAACTTATGGTTGATATAATTATCATAATAATATGAACAACCATGCGGCGTCTTTAGAGGAGCAAGAAAGTGAAAAATAGTTTAAAAAACAGCAAGTGTTGAAAAGTGTTACACCACTAACCCATGGATTTGATTGGTCTGACTCTACTTTAAATTATGTTACAAGTCTAATTCACATTCAGGAAAGATTACATTTCAGCTTTACAATTTATCCGATACCAAGACAATGCAAATCTTCATTATTGTTTCATAACTTCCTATTCATTTTTTAAGAGAATGATGTCTTATTCAAATTTTATGTTTACCTCTTAGTCAAAAATGCAAGAGAAATATCCAGATGTTTTCATGTGTCATAAAACTTTTGGTTCCAACACTAAATCGTGCAAGGACAGCATAAAACAGGTGTGTGTTACAAGGTCATTAGTTTCATTTTGCCCTTTGTGTTAATTTGAATCAAAATGTGTTTTTTTATTACACTGCTTAATTAATAATGTAAAGTTTAGAGCATCTATTTTCTGGATGTTGTCAAATCTTTTAAAAGTCTATGGAAGTACCACACTCAACTTTATACCTCAGTGAAGTGATATCATGTTTCTGAGGTTAGGGTTGAGAGAGAGATGGAAACACTTTAAAAAGTCTCTGGAAGTACCACACACAACTTTATACCTCAGTGAAGTGATATCATGTTTCTGAGGTTAGGGTTGAGAGAGAGATGGAAACACTTTTAAAAGTCTCTGGAAGTACCACACTCAACTTTATACCTCAGTGAAGTGATATCATGTTTCTGAGGTTAGGGTTGAGAGAGAGATGGAAACACTTTAAAAAGTCTCTGGAAGTACCACACACAACTTTATACCTCAGTGAAGTGATATCATGTTTCTGAGGTTAGGGTTGAGAGAGAGATGGAAACACTTTTAAAAGTCTCTGGAAGTACCACACTCAACTTTATACCTCAGTGAAGTGATATCATGTTTCTGAGGTTAGGGTTGAGAGAGAGATGGAAACACTTTAAAAAGTCTCTGGAAGTACCACACTCAACTTTATACCTCAGTGAAGTGATATCATGTTTCTGAGGTTAGGGTTGAGAGAGAGAGATGGAAACACTTTAAAAAGTCTCTGGAAGTACCACATTCAACTTTATACCTCAGTGAAGTGATATCATGTTTCTGAGGTTAGGGTTGAGAGAGAGATGGAAACACTTTAAAAAGTCTCTGGAAGTACTACACTCAACTTTATACCTCAGTGAAGTGATATCATGTTTCTGAGGTTAGGGTTGAGAGAGAGAGATGGAAACACTTTAAAAAGTCTCTGGAAGTACCATATTCAACTTTATACCTCAGTGAAGTGATATCATGTTTCTGAGGTTAGGGTTGAGAGAGAGATGGAAACACTTTAAAAAGTCTCTGGAAGTATCACACTCAACTTTATACCTCAGTGAAGTGATATCATGTTTTTGAGGTTAGGGTTGAGAGAGAGATGGAACTATTTATATCAGAATTAAGTCTGCTTCATGCTTTAGAATAACTTCAACACAAATGGGAAGGGTTTAGTGACAAAAGTCTTCCTTGGAAAGTATGCTATTAATATTACCTACAATTACACGGCTCTGGCAAACAAGCGTTGCCCGTAGCAACGATCGCTTCCTAAGTAAATGTTTAATATTTATATTATATATTATTATATATAATTATCATTTTTCAAATACGGGGTGGGGTTGTTAATCATAGATCCAGTGAAGACGTATACGACTTAAATCTCACGTTGTATCTCACTCACTGGACTTATGATCTACCGAAAATCTTCAGTAATTCATTTCTTTACTGTGACTGGAGCAACGAGACAACCAAGCTGTATATCTCCATGTTCAAGAAAGAGCTCATAATTCCCCCTGGTAAGCGAGTCAAACACATCTTCGTTATTGGAATAGATTATTTTTCTTTCATTGTAAACATAGAAAAATCTTTTATGCAAAATTATTATTATTTCTGTAAAATACTTTAACACGTGCGTGCGTGCTGCTCACTATTCACGTGGCACATGCTTACTTTTCACGTTTTCAGCACGTGGCACGCCGGTTAGCTTTTACGTTTGGGTTTTGTTTATGATCGCCCCAGCAACGATGATTTTGTCCGCGGTGTTGCTGTGCATTTTGACGCGATCAAACAAAGGATTCATTCCCACCGTGTGGGAGTACTGGAAGAAAGTCAAAAAGCAGAATGCCGAATCTCCACAAAAGACCCCGGGGAAATGATGATGGAGTTTTAATATATGGGGTACATAGATATATCGCAACATAGCCGTATACTCTCATAGAAATGTGTTATTCCAACCAACCAATCATTCTTCTTTCTTTTTCAATTTTATGTTTCTCGTGTTGTACTAAAATCGTAGTATCATTGACGAGATTTTCTTTGTATCGGGTCTAATTGATTTGGTGCCCCAAAAGTAAAACCATAGATACCGCTTTATTTTGTGTACGCATAAATGAAATGTAACTTTTATTAAACCTATCTATTGTTATAAACCTCCGCCATGTTGACTCGCTACGTACACGTTTTCATCACGTTGTTGACTCGCTATGAGCACGTTTTCATCACGTTGTTGACTTACTATGTGCACGTTTTCAACTGATATTCTTTACGCAACTTATAGAATTGTAACCTCTTATTCCATTCATCTATTTATGATATTCATTATAAAGGCATTTTCCATGCAATTTTATCTTCCGTTGTTAAAAACACAATTGAAAGCTTCTATCACTCTAACCCAAAAACCGACAACGTATACAAGACGCGATATCCGCCCGTAGTTCAGTGGTAAGGCGTTCCACTCTTAACAGAAAGGCCCCTCGATAAACATGTTTCTGGAATACGTAGGCGTGCCAGGAATTGCTCCTTAAAGTGGAAAATTGGCCGGAATATTCGCTCACTGATTCCTATTTAGCATTTTTCATCAAAATAGCGCGAATGTCCCGCGTTTCTAGTGATGTTCTGCGTGAAACAATTGGAGAACGCGAGTTAGTGGAATACATATTGTTCACATATACAAGAACATCTTTCACAAAAGTAGTAGTTACTTAGAGCACAGCGAAAGAACCTGATGGGGCTTCAGACCTTTGAGCGAGAAATGCGAAGTGGACTTCAAATCATTTTTACTAAAGGCTATAACCAGTGTTGGTATCAAACGGAAACTCGCTTCGATTGTGTAAGTTCAATCGGGACTATGGTCTTAATTGACCCGGTGGATATTAGACGAGAAATGATCAATAATATCTTTCACTGAAATAGTGGCTTCTTGTTACATACCGTAATGCCCCGATTAAGCGCTCAGGCGCTTATTGAATTTTCGAGGCTCTAGGGTGTGCGCTTATACGAGGGGGCGCTTATTTGCAATTCAGAAAAATTGAACACAAGTAAAAGGCGGTTTTTAATGGAAACACTTTTTTTCTCTCACAAAATATCTATTTCCACATCTTCGTCACCCTCCTTGTCTTCGTCGACGAGTAACATGTCTGGACTCGCGTCAGCGATATCACTCTCATCGGCTTGAAACGGGTTTGCTTCCTCTGTATTCATATATTCAAACTGCTCTTTCAGCATTGTACGGCCTTCGTGATAAGGTTTACTTTCTTTGAAGCATGTAATAAAGTCATCTTGGCTTCCATCCGTGGCGCAAGTCACTGTACAAGAAACAAATAAATCTCAAATCATTTCCTTCGTCAACATATTCCATGATTTCAGAATCTACTGTACCACTTATCTTCTCGGGGATGCCTTCAAGTTGCCACAATCCGTCACCTTGTTTTAAAACTGTGTTCCGTTGCCTTTCTTCTTTCCGTGCTATGCACTGTTTTTGCCGAAAACTCGATTAGGCGCCCGTTTCTGAATATTGAGGGGGGCGCTTATTTAATAATTTAACCAAGAGGGTGGGCGCTTAATCGAGGGGGGCGCTTAATCGAGGCATCACGGTAGTAATTTATTTCAATAAGACACGACATTGAAAAGACAAAATTGCCTTAATTCGCACATTTTAAAGTGCACATCATGTTACATAGACACAAAAAGATACATATACAATTATTTTCTGTCTATAGATTCCTATTGCCTAAGAAATAACGTTGAAAACCCCTCGATTCCTCTCTCATTAAAAATATCTACTTTTCGGTGCATTTTTATCACGGAGCGTTTTATTGTTCATGAAATTTGGTTTCATATGTTCTGAATTTCGTCTATGTAGAAGAGCGTTGGGAGTTTTGATGGAGATCAATAGACCATTTGCGACTTAGCAATTTTTTAAATGAAGCCTTCTTTTGTTAGTTCAGGTTGAGTTGTCAATCATACCTCAAGTACTTTAAAGGAACAAAAAGGTTAGAAGAAAAACACATTTTTCTCCCCGCGAAAATAAATTTTAAAACATAAATATTTATTTACCTTTAACAATTCTATACACTAAAGACAACATTTTTCGTGGTTATGGTCAAAAATCACGGAAATGAAATCAATTTAGGGCTATTCCATGTACAAAGATAGATCCATTCGCGAAAATAAGTCCCCGCGAAAAATCGAAAAAAACGCAAATCCGCGAAATTAAATCCCCGCGAAAAATCGAAGATAAGCCAATCCGCGAAATAAAAATATCTCCCCGCGAAAATTTGTCCCTTTAAAGTATATTAAAGTGATTCCGAGGCAAAAAATATTTGGTTTCAAAATCGTTTTAAATATGATTGTTAAAACATTTTAAAGTGTCATTTTAAGTACCGAAGTCTAATAATGAAGGATTATAAAAAAATATCTTTGTTTAATACATTTCTGTCATGGCCGCCATTTCTCTCGAAGGTCCCGCTTCAACATGTGTTTGTTATTTAGCGTCCAGTCCACGCGGCCCGCAAAGCGGTTTTTGACGTCATTATGGAGTATGATTTTGAAAAAAACATTTTAGCGAATAACTAAAAATTTGAATAATTGTTCTTGAAATTTTTGTAGAGAACTTTTTTTTTATTATTGAAGATTGCTCAAAACAAAGCCTAAAAGGCCACTTGCGTGTAAAGAGCTACAGGAGAAGTTATGCAGATTTAAGGTTGCAATGAACATTAGATTTGAACAGTTGAAAGTTAAATTCAGGAGGAAAGCATGTAGATGGAAGGGAGTTCCAAAGTCTGAATGTACGCGGAAAAAAACTGTTTTTATAAAAAAAACCTACGACAATTTGGAACACAAACAGTCCATTGGTGAGACGAAGAAGACAACCTAGTAGAACGGAGAAAAATATTGAGAGAAGGTGTAAGAGATGATAGTTCGCATGAACAACGACCATAAAAAAAACTTGTAGAAAAGACAAAGAGACGCTACGTTCCGCCGGTGTGAAAGGGAGTCCAATTTCAAAGAAAGGTTTTCGCCAATTGCGTTGCAAACACGCCGTTGAACACGGTCTAACAAATTCAGGCAATTTTTTGGTGCACCTGCCCATATGTGGCAACAGTATTCCATGCATGGACGAATTGACGATTTGTATAGGTAAAAGACACATTCGGGAGTGAGGTAATTCATTTCTCGTAAAAGAGAACCAACCTTTATGGCAGTTGATTTAGCTATATTTTCAATATAAGATTGCCATGAGAGGTCGCTGGTAAATTAAGGCAAGAATACAATGTTGAATCATCAGCATAAATAACGGTTTTGGATGATAAATTGTCTGGGAGATCGTTAATGTACAGTAGGAACAGAGTCGGACCGAGAACTGAACCTTGAGGAACACCAGCATTGATGGAAAAAATGGAAGATGAATGACCGCTAAGGACCACCTTGAGTTTACGATTAGAAAGGAAGGAGGAGATAATATTTAAAAACGGACCTTTTAAACCATATGCCTTAAGTTTGTGCAGTAGCCCCCGGTGCCAGACTTTATCAAATGCCTTGGAGATGTCAAGGGCAACTGCTCGCGTTTCACCAGAGACATCAAGGACACGATAAAAACGTTCACATATAACTGTCAAAACGTCAGCAGTGGAACACCCAGAACGAAACCCATACTGAGAGTCGTAAAACAAATTATTTTTTTCAATAAATTCAACTAAGCTCAGGTTAATTAAAGTCTCGAAAACTTTGCTTAAGATGGAAATGAGACTGATTGGTCTATAATTAGAAGGATTAGATTGTTCACCACAATTTTTAAAAATTGGAATAACAGAGGCAAACTTCCAAGATGAAGGAAAACAGGATTCATCCAAACACTTTTTGAAAAGAGCACACAAAACGAGAGATAACTCAGTAGAACACCTTTGAAGTACAATTACAGGAATGCCATCCGGTCCAGTAGCCTTATTAGAATCCATTTTATTAATAATCTTAGAAACCTTATCAGGAGATATAAAGCAATCATGTAAAGTCTGGACAGTTTTGGAGGAGAAATAAGGGAGATCATGACCAGAATCATCGAGGGTGGAATGACAACTGAAGAGTTTAGCGAATAGTTCAACTTTATCCTTAGATAAACTAATGACTTCAGGACCATTGAAAAGTGGAGGTACAGATGTTTTAGAACTACCCCGGACGTTTTTGATAATACGCCAAAATTTGCAAGAACCTATTTCTTTGGATTTGATAAGATCTTTAGTCCTTTCAGCAAAAACAGTTTTAGCTTTACGAACAACATATTTACAATTATTGCGCGAGGCAATAAACAGTTGTCTGTTATGATCAGACGCATCACGACGGTAGCGATGAAAGAAATGATTGCGATGAGCTATGGCTGCAGCACAAGCTGGAGAAAACCATGACAAAGAATGAGGTTTAAACTGATGTTTCCCTGACGGAACAAATAATCGTATTGCTTCGGATATTATTGAAGTAGTTACATTAACACAATCATCAGCTGAGTTGGAAAGAATTTTTTCCTTCCAAGGGACAGACTGAATGTGTTCTTGAAATTTTAGCCAATCCGCAAGATCATATCTAAAAAAGGTTCTATGCATGGGATGTTCATGGGAAACTTGCCTATTGAAATTAATTTTGACCTCCAAAACAACATGGTCAGAACGACCCAATGGAGCGCTATGAGATATCTTACAAATGTCAGGGTTAGAGGTTAAAAATAAATCCAACAAGGAGGGCGATTGACTTGAGTTATCAGGAATGCGGGTTGGAAAATCAACCAATTGCGAGAGAGACTGAGATACTGCAAAGTTATAGGTTTCGACACCAGAGCTACTTGTTCCATTCGAGAATCTTTGCCATTGTTTATGGTGAATGTTAAAGTCACCAAATACAAAGATGTTGATTGAACGATGATTAAGAAGAGCTAAGTCAGCGGACTTTGAAACTGATTTGATAACAGAACAGTCTTGAGAAGATGGAGAGCGAACAAAAAACTAGTTGAATGTAGAAGAGACAAACGAAAACACATAAAAGGATGATTGGGGTCTACCATGTCAATTTCACGAGATATAAGTTTCCTTGACATAAACTGCTAGACTATGCATATGAATAGAGGAGTCCAATCTAAACAGATGTAGGTATCTAGGAACAAGGAAATCATTAGAAGATATACCAGCATTTAGGTTAGATTCGCAAAGTGCTAATAAATCCGGATTATTTTTTATCAAAAAAGCCTCCACATCCGAATAATTGGTACGAAAACCACAAATGTTGCTAAATGCTAAGGAGAAAGGAGGATGAGTATTCAACTTTATTTTGGCTTTGTTGTTGCGTTTAAATTTAAAGAGGGGTTTTTCTTTATTTGTTTTACAAACAAATTCCACGGCGGACCTCTTACACAGTAGACCCATTCTCCCGAACTATTACCAAGCCTCCCTCTGTTTAGCTTCAACTCGAAGTTTGTTGAATATATCCCTTTCCTCCTTGCTCCTGTCTGGATTATTGAAGATATTTCCATCAGCTTCTTTCAAAATCCATTTGTGATTTAAGATGGAGATTTTTGTGTCATAATCACGCAGAGTAACTCGTAACGGTCGAATTTTAGCGGATTGCAAAGGACCGAGTTTTTCACAAATTTTAATATCGTCAATGCGAATATTAAGTCTAAGCTGATTTATTATGAGACCCAATACCTGCAATGAGTTACTAACCGATTCAGACTCTTTCAAACCATAGATTATCAAATTATTTTTGCGCCAGTTGTGATCTTCAATATTTTTTAAAATTTCTTTAGTTAAAGTATGTTTGGAGTCTAAACAATCAACCTTGACATTATTTTTTAAATTGGAAATTAGAGTGTTTAAATTCAAGTTGTCATCAACTAATTTTTGAATTAACGAGGCGTTTGTCTCAATGCTGTCTTTGATGCTGGACAATGAAGAATTATTTAAAGAATGAGACGCTTCGAGAGAAAAAAGGCAAGACTCAATTTTTTCAAAGTAGGCTGCGCATCTGGATTCAATATCTTTTTCTACGAAGATTGTATTTAGAGCAGGTTTAGTGCAGTCCGGACAGAACCAAAAGTTATCAACTTTCTCATTGAGAAGCTCAATGATGCCCCTACTGAACTTACAACACTCACTGCAACAGTATTTAGAACAACGTGTGCAGTGCCTAAAACAAATAATGCTGTCCTCGCTGGTGCAATTTTCGTTGAAACAATGGGCACTCAGATTGGACCGATTTTTATTGAATCTGTCAGGTTTTTTCAAAATTCGACCGAAAGATGACTTGTTAGATGACATGATAAATGAAATGAATGGAGTACAGTTTAAGACAAAGATAAAATTTTTATATACAGTAATTTAAAAAAATGTAATTTTAGTAATTAGTTTAAAATTAAAAAAAAAAAAAAAATGATTGTTAAGCAATTTGATTGACTCAACAGGCGTGTAACGATAAGTTAATAAACAATTAAAACGATCAATTAAAAAATTTTTGTACTAACAATTGTTAGTAATTATGTTGCAAATGGGGCAATTATGTTTAAAGGATTTCTGAGTGAAACACAGGAACTAAAAGTACTTAAGACTTTAGAACAGTTGAGAGAATGTAAACTTTGATCAGCAAAGTCAGAAAATACCAACTGTTTTAATCCACGTTTCAAGGAATTTTACAACAAATAACTTCCTCCTCTACACCAACCCGACTCCACAGTAATCAATTAATACACTCCAATTAGAACGGAAATCCAAATCCAAAGCAACGGCCAACAGCAAAGAAACAGCAAAATTTTGAAGAGCTTCTCAAAACACAACTACTGTCAGCAATTAGCGCAAGCACAACTGCAAAAAAACAAACTTTTGACGATTAAAGAAGTAAAAGCATATAACTTTGCAAGTTTCGTGTTTTCGTTTAAAATGCCTCATTGCTGTGTTTTTGCGGGATTTATTTTTGCGATTTTAGGCCAAAATCGCAAAAATTAATCCGGCACAATTTAATCCAGCATTAATTAATACGCTTAAGGTAAGACAAAGGTAGCTAAAGTAATGATAGATTAAGGTCGATAATAATTTTAAAATTTTCATTCTTTTCGATACAGATACAATAAAACTGTCGAAACATTTTAGCCGATTCAAGATGCACTGTTAACAATCACTGTTTTTCACTCTGTGTATCTGTATCGAAAAGAATGAAAATTTTAAAATTATTATCGACCTTAATCTATCATTACTTTAGCTACCTTTGTCTTACCTTAAGCGTATTAATTAATGCTGGATTAAATTGTGCCGGATTAATTTTTGCGATTTTGGCCTAAAATTGCAAAAATAAATCCCGCAAAAACACAGCAATGAGGCATTTTAAACGAAAACACGAACTTGCAAAGTTATATGCTTTTACTTCTTTAATCGTCAAAAGTTTGTTTTTTGCAGTTGTGCTTGCGCTAATTGCTGACAGTAGTTGTGTTTTGAGAAGCTCTTCAAAATTTTGCTGTTTCTTTGCTGTTGGCCGTTGCTTTGGATTTGGATTTCCGTTCTAATTGGAGTGTATTAATTGATTACTGTGGAGTCGGTTTGGTGTAGAGGAGGAAGTTATTTGTTGTAAAATTCCTTGAAACGTGGATTAAAACAGTTGGTATTTTCTGACTTTGCTGATCAAAGTTTACATTCTCTCAACTGTTCTAAAGTCTTAAGTACTTTTAGTTCCTGTGTTTCATATTTTCTTTTTCATAAATTTTTAACAAAAAACACAATTCTCCTAGATAAATTCAACACTACATTTTGTAGTTGAAAAATTAATATATATATATATATATATTATTATTATTATTATTTATTTATTATTTTATTTATTATTATTATTTATCCATTAATATAAATTTATAAAAAAATTAATTCATCTATGCATACAAAAAATATATGATATACAAATAAAAATTCTTCAAACAAACAGAACAAAAAAATAACAAAAGATAATTTAAAAATATTTATATATATCATTATCCAGTGAAATTGAAATAGATTTAAAAAGGCTTTTAAAACTGAAAATGAAATATTTCTTTTGATTAGATTTGAAACAATAAATTATTCCAAAGATTTGCAAGTTCCAATTCAGATTTACAAACTGATAAGTTATTTGTTGATATTGCCATTGGAACTGTGGATGTCAAATGTGAACAAGCAACTCAAACCGAAGTCCAACCCAGATTGTTACTCTTCCACATCCACAATAACATTGGTGAACTCCACAACTGACTGTATTTCAAGTCAGACTAATATTATCCGAAAAAAGCCAAAGTCAGCAGTTTCCCTCACATAAAAGAAACTGAATCTATCTAAATGTAAACTTGAAAGTTTTAGTTACGCACCAACCAATCAAACTTTCATAGAATATGCTTGTTTAAGCATACAGGTCGGAAATCCACACAGCTTGAATTCCACACAGCTTGTAGCTATAATATAAAATAAAAACTTAATCCAGTTAAATAATTAAATTGTATGAGCAAATTTGAACCTAACTATAAAATGAAACAGGAAATAGCAAAGAATAAAACTAACCTTCTGGAAGTCGAATGCGAGCCTGATTAATTTCTACACAGCACAAACACTCCCTGCTCACTTCTATCGTTTGACACATTCCACACTTACACCACTCAGTCACTTCTTTTTTCTCTCGCTCCCTTGTCCTTTGACCAACCATCTTTTCCTCGCATTCGCCTTGCATGCTCACTATTTTCAAAACTTTTTAGCTCTTCCTCGGAGAATTTCTTTTTCGGTTCAAACAAGTATGGTTTACTGTGAAACGTCTTCGAAAAGAGTTATTTCGCGATGTAAACCAGGATTTTGTAAAAAATCTCATTACGATCATTTGTTGTTACTCCATAACTACGTCACAGTTTAAAAAGGTCTGAACACTAATTTGAAAATCGGGCCGCAAACAACATTTGAGAACAGTTAGAAAAATGTCGAAAATTTGTTTTTAAAAAGCTATTTGCCAACGAATGGTTTGGCATTGCAAAAAAATGAAAAAGCAATTAGTTTTCATTTTTTGTGTTTAACAAAATAAGTTTGCATGTTTTTAGACCTCGGGATCACTTTAAGTCAGGTCAGGTGGAGTTGTCAATCAAGCCACAATAAACACGAGGGAAGCGTAAAGCGATCAATGCACATTAAATTCAAAACAACTCCTTTGTCCTTCGAGACGGGTTTGTCAAGTTTTCACAAAATTAAATTTTCGCTTTCTTAGCAACAAATCCTGTTTCAGTCAAAACAATAAAAAGGGTTTTACACAAGAATAATTGCTGCCATTGTTTTATGTTCACTTTCATGGGTTTATCACAATTTTACCACGAGATTTCCACGTGCCAGTAGCAAATAGCCATTTTATTTCCTGTTTCACGATGAAAACATGTGTTTATCACGTGATGGGCAACTGCAGCAAGTTATCTGTGATAGACGATTCGTTTGAAGGCGTTTTAACGGCACGACGTGAGCCGGGTGTGCGGCTTTTAGGCGACGGTGTTTGTAAGTTTCTTAGCAGTGGACTGGGAGAGTAACTCGCTCTCAATGTTTTATCTGTAGGCAGTCTGACGTTTGTTTTTACGAGCTTCTGAGCAGCTGGTGACAATTTACTGAGTCTCTCAGATGCCAGGTGTCGCGGACTGTTTCTTGGCGAACTGCAAATAAATTTGATTAACAAATGTAAAAATTAATAATTGCAATATACATTTCACTACAAATAAACCTGAAGGGGTGGTAATATCACCGCTATATATATATATGGACCAATTCTGGTTTTGTGATGTATCACTATTTTCTCTCCTCATAAACATTTTACACCTGCTTCACGACAGCATTACTTAGAAAACAAACAAACGAAACATTACGCACAGTAGTGAGGCGGTGGCTGCAGCGAAAGCCTTCCTTCTTTTCTCGCGATGCTGTTTACTCGCCTTCTCTGCCAGCGAGTGGGCGAGTTTCTCACGGCGAGGAGGTTCCGGGATTTTGAACGAAGGAGCGTTTCCAGGCGTAGCATCAACACGTAATGGCGTTCCCTCGATTTCACCCCAGGTCATTAAGGGTGAAGCATCGACACCTTAGAATTGAGAAGAAAAAAAATGAAATTTATGTTCTTGTAGATCTGAACGGTTAACTAATTTATGAAGAAAAGTACAAATTTTCCTTTTAAATTTTGACAGTTTGACCATAATAGAACTTTATTTTGATTGAAAACCAACAACCAACCAGAACAAACACCCTGACAAATATCCAACAGATGGGTTACAACAACATACCAGGAGCAGGGGAGGGTGTTGCCACGAACCCATAACCTCGAACCTTGGGCACATCACGATCTGACTGTTCTAAGCGCCCATCAACGCCAACCTTCCCCACCGACTTCTTCATGTTCGATACATCCCGCGCGGCGCGCAACAATGATGCTTGACTGGCCTCTGAATCGAATGGATCAACATTGAACCTAGAACATGTAACGTTATAGATAACCTTGTTACAATGTTACAATCTATAATAGAATATATATGTTTATATAGAAACAGGCAAACGTAAGCTGACACAGTTATTCCCCATTCAAGGATGAGTGCAATCAACAAGAGTTTCAACAACATTTTTCGCCTAGAGGTTATATATATATATATATATATATATAAAGAGAAAGTTGGAAAATTTGTTTTTACAGCATTGGTTCCCTTATAAGATTATATTTGGGCATCAAAAGATCAAATAAGCTATTTGCAATTGCTAATTCGGAATTCAAATTTACATATATAAATTCCCTAGCGCAATATAATCCCTTTTACGAGGTACGAGATCATCCAAATTCTTATATTTTCTCGAAACGTTTACAAGCTCACCTTGTATTTTGATATCTTATGGTTTGTTCTTTTGAGCCCTTTTCCTCGAGATGTTCCTCCAAACTCAACTCAACACCGTCAGGTACATACATCAACGCGTTCCGTGGTACATATTTCCATGTCTCCACATTGTTAGACAAGCCCTCTAATGCACGAAGTTGCTCTTCATTTGACAAAGGTAGGGCCAGCGCAGACGCTTGCTTTGATTCTTGCTCCAGTTGTTTCTCGTGTAACCAGGCGTATTTTTCACGGTGCTTCTTGCGAGTCGCTTCCATGATCTTCTCAAAAGAAGCATTATCCTCTGATGTATTTTTTAGCAGAAACTTATCTAACGAGACATTCTCTTGAAGAGATTGCGATTTATCATCAACTTCTTTTTCGGCATCGTCAACTTCAAATGTCCGAGGAGTTTGCCCTAAAAGGGAGAAATAAAGTTAAAATATACACAAATAAAGTGAATAATTCACTTCCAATCCGTAATCCAAGTTACTTGAACCAAATTAAAGTTAATTGACCCAAAAAAAACTCAATTTCTGCTGTTGGTTCTAATAAAGATAATCTCTTACTTCTGGCCACATCAGGAGTGCCTTTTTCCAACTTCAGTTGAATTTCTCGTAACTTTTCTAAATCATTGTTATCCAACGCATACAGGTATTCCGTGCGTAGTTTAAGTTTGGAGAGTTCTGGATAGAAATCACGTTCAACAATATCTTCTAAAATCTATAAGACACAAATAAGAAAATTCAAAGAATGGATAGTTGTATTTCTGTTTCCAAGGAAACCAATTGCTGTCAGTCACGAGAAAGTTGACCTTATTTCATTAAATAGACCCGTTGCATTTGTTAAAAAATGTATATAAACCTCTTCAAAACTCAAAATATATCCCAATGCTATTTCAACAATTCAACACATAGCCAAATTTACAGTACTAACATTAAAAGTTATAACCAGTACCAGAAGTTAGAACAAGTTTGGTTGTGAATTTAATTTTAAAATTACAGGGCCTCAAAATTCAAACAAAACTCCTTCAGACTCCTTCAGATTACTTGTCCCACTAGATCTCAAATGACATCTTTCCGATGCATCACCAAGGAGAGGAATATGTCAATATGGTTGTTGAACATGCAGTTCCGAAAGGTGTAAACATAACTATAGCAAATACACTTATTTTTAAAGTGTATAAAGCCTTATAAAAATGTTTTGATTTAACAGGAAAAACGTTTTAAAGTCTACAGACAAAAACATTTGTTTGAAAGTTGTTAAACAGTGATCTGTAAAACAGGAGATTGTAGAACCTTTTCCTCTAGTTTGTTTTTCTTCCATATATAATATTCTTATTTTTCCAATGTCAATGTCAATGAGCTGACATTTAAAAATGGCATAAACATTTAAGGAAGTTCGAAAGTGTGGAAAACATTTAATCATTGCAATATCATTAAAATAAACTGTACTATCTACTTACTTTTCAAGTTAAGTCTAAATAGTAACTTACACTTAAATAATCTTCTTCTTCCAATATTTTCTGTTTAACGTTTGAATTTGTGGTAAATAATGGTTTTGAAATAGCCAAAACATTGTTGTCCTTGTTGTCAATAGAAGCAAGACTTGTTTCACTCATTTTCAGCTAACTAGTAGCTAACACTTTACCTAAAATCAAAATTGTGGCATTCTAACATGTCGCACCGTAATAAAAATTATAATCAAATATGGAAAGTGTAAAAACCAAAATTTACGGACGGTTTGTTGACAAAGCCTTTAAAAGTTGGTTCGATGTCAGGATTTACTAAATAATTCTCGTTATGCTCCGACAATGTTTCGGTCGTGTTAAATTCATAATCGATAATCGATAAATCGAAGAACAAATTTGTTAAACATAATAAATTTTTGTATTTTCCCAATATATGCAAATACAAAAGTTTAAGGACCCTTTACCGCAAAGCCGCCGAGGGGGGACAGCTAAAAAATATGCAACACAAATGATTATAGTTTTGATTTGTCGATTAGGAATTAAACGCAACTGTTTAAATAGCAACAAGAATATTTAACTCTGCACTCAAACTTTGCAAAAAATAAACAAAGTATTATCCGTCTGTCATGAAATAAAACTCAGGAGCACAAAAGACACTGCAAAAAGTAAAATCTTGCTCAAAATCCTAACTTTAAAACTTCTTCTTTATACTTAATGCAACAAGCAATATGTTATGTTGGTTTATTTTTAACGAGGCTCTCAGAACGCTAATTCAGCATCATCATGAAGACCTATAAACCTGGAGTTTTAATATTTGATTGCTCTCATTTGTGTTATGGTTATTTTTGATGAAATACAGCATTTTTTATTTATAACCTCTCACTAAAAACAAATTTGTGATAGCATAGTCTTGAACCCAGAACCTTTCTGTTAAGAGCCAAATTGTGCTATCAGAGAAATTAGCCGGATATATATATATACCTATGATGATGTCAATCAATTGAAATGATTCATTATATATATTCTATATTGTTTTATTTATTTATTATTTAAACGAACTTTTAAGAGACTAAAAGTATGGTTGTGTAACATTTGATGATAAAAGATTCCAAAGCATAATGGACCCAACTTTCCCGGTAAGTTCAGCTAATTATTTTGTGTGAATTTGTCATATATATATATATATATTTATTTTTAAATTATTATTATAATTGTGGTTATCACTACGCACACATATTTATTACATATTTTTTGTTTCTAATACTTTGAACCAACTGAAAAAGTTGCAGACTGAAATAAAAGTTGAACTTTAGTGAACTTTTTTCCTTTTTACACAAATTACGAGTTGACAAATCAGAATGCGAGTCTTTTTTCAAAGTTTTCCTTAAAAAAATGTTATAAAATGAAAAAATAGTAAAATTCCAACATTATTTTACGGGCGTCTTTTGAGAAGCACACAAATAACGCTATTCGCTAAAGATGACCTTTGAACAAAAAAACTTGGTTTTTGAGGAATTCAAGAAAATATAAATATATATATATATATTTTTTGTGAAACCAAAAAGAAAATATTTTTTACGAACAATTGTTTTGATGCTTTCTCTATTATTAATATTTTTCATTTCAGGGCACTGTGATTGTAGTGAACAATGATGCAGAATTTCCAACAGCTGCCATTATTGTTTTGGCTGTGGGGGGTTACTTGATGTTGTTTATCATCGGCCTGATCATTCGCAAATGTATAATTGTAAGTGAGCATCACAAAGAATATTTTTATGATTTATCAGGGAGATGTTTAAAATAGAGAGTTTTTGCAAGTCCCTTGAATATTACTGATGGATAAAGCATAAAAGGAGTTTTTAAATTTGACCACAAAGATGTTAAAATAGAAGGGGAAACAACATAATAACATATGTTATGGCTTCTTGTTATTTCTATTTTTTATTTTCAACAAGTTAACAAAAAGAATCTGATGATAAACAAATAATTTTTCTACGAAAATATTTCATTATTGCTCAGCTCTAGCAAATTTTTAAATAAGTTGTTTTATGCGTTCACTCAATATTATATATATATATATTTTATATAAAACTTGGGTTTTGATGTTCCGGAAAAGAATATAAGTCAAGTATTTGTTGATATCGCAAAGCTTATTTTGTGAGACCGAATTATGTTTAAACATATTTAGGCAATTGTCAGTGTTTCTCGCACCCGTTGCATTCTTATTCTAATAAATTAATTCGAATTTTATGAAGTTGATAATATTTAAAACCTATAAAGTTTTTGATGCATTTTTATTTGTTTATTTGTTACTTTATCTCCATATATATATGTATATATATATATGCATTGTTTTTTTTATAAGTAACCTGGTTACTAATTGTTTAGCCCTCAAATCAAGCAATCTCCAAGGAAAAACGAAAGAGGAAATTTTTTAAAGAAAAACATACAAGAAACTAAAGTTTCAATTTTCCTTTGAAAAAAAATGTGAACGTCCGCCAATCTTCTTAGCAGAAAGTAATTTGGTTAATTTTATATCAAAAAGTAGTTTTTTAGCACTTAGCAACCACAGGGCTGACTTATAAAAAGAATATATCGTACAATATTTGATGCGATTGCTCTCTCTTGCTCACAAAAATAAAAGCCTGTTTTCTAGAACAAAGGTGAAAGTGTTTGTCCCACATGGTGTTCTGAGGTGTGCGCATGTCAATCGTGTTGCGCCAACACAACCCCTGAAGAACCCGGTTGCATCATGAGTTGTGCCCAAACGTGCAATTTTCCGATGCCCTACAAAAAACAATGCATGGAATGCTTGCCAACCAAGCGGGTATAATACATGTTTTTAAACATAATATCTTTAATTAACATTTTGTGCAACTGTCAATATAGTGTTTGATTAGGACATTCGTTTGGTTCGATGTAATGGTCACCTTGTTTACATGCACCTCCTCTTCCCCTCCATAATGTCAAACTTCCAATTCTCGAAGGTTGATTGATCATTGAATCATTTTTCTAATATTTTGTTATATTTCAGAGTGGCAAGATGATATTTGTCTTCCCTCTGTATTCTGATTATAAGGTGTTTATTTCGTGATCAGGAAAGCCTCAATGAAAAAATTTAACGTAAGAAGTTATCATAATAAACTGATGATATAGTATTATAGTTCGCCTCAACAACGAAGGGTGATTGTGATTTTTATGTTTCTAGCAATTTGACGATACTGTGTGTTGCTGTTTGAGTGGCCAACCAACAGGAGATTGCTGCACAAACAATAACACCTCTGTAAGTCGTAATACTACGCGACGTACTTGTTTAAAACGTTTAAATATTTTTGCCATTTTTCTTTTTGTTTCTCTGCGAAACATGACCACATCGAGTGCAGTTATGTAATAATACTGTGTATATGTAATTATGTATATCCCTTATGAAGATAAAATGATAAATGATAATGATCATCAGACAGACATTTACATATTTATATATATGTTATAATTACTAATACATTCTAATTGTAATCAATAGTCATCTCAGATTGTGTAGAAAATCGCAACAACAAAAAATTTTCTTGAGTTTTCTCGCTTGAAAATCATCATAATGTAAAATACTGGTGTGTATATATTTTATTATATTATATATATAAATATTGCTTCAATATAATAATTCAATCGGGAAACTTTTAACTTTCCAAGTTGATGTTAAAAAGACCATTTTTCATTTTATATTTTTTTATAAAATTTATCAGTTAAGGAAGATGTCGCCATCTTGTCAAGGAAGGTTGTTGGACGATCGATGACAATCGGGATTATAATAACTGTTATTATTCTATTGCTGCGATTTGTTTTTTCGCAAATTCACACACAATGTTATTTGAGTTGCACAGTTTGAAATTGAATTGCTGTTTAAGAGTAAATCAAGTAAAACGAGTGGTGATGATGATGATGATGAAGGCGGAATATCTTGAAATGTTTCAATCTAGGGCGTCGATTTTTGAGTCTAGACCGCAGATTATTTAGTCTAGGCATTCGATCCTATTTAATAGAAAACATATTGTACAGAACGGTAATGCCTACTCCAATCCAGAGCCTGTCTTTTGTGGTGTACCACAGTGTTCGATTCTGGGACCGTTACTGTTCATACTTTTCATAAATGATTTAACTGAACATTTGGAATACTCAACAGTTCTTATGTATGCCGATGACACAGTCCTGTACGTCTCAAATAAGTACTCAACAGAAATCGAACGTTGCTTAAACCAAGACATGAAAAACATAGTTTCCTACTTTCAGGAAAATGAACTCATAATAAATATGAGAAAGGGAAAGACCGAATTGATGCTTTTCGGTACGTCAAAACGCCTACAAGCTGCTGGAGGTATTATCGAGGTATTCTACAACCAACAAAAAATAAACTTTGCAAAAAGTTATAAATACCTTGGTGCCATAATAGACAGTCAATTAAATCTGAATGAGAACTTCGAAAAGTCTTACAAGAAAGCTAGTAGCAGATTACATTTATTGTAAAGAATGCGGTGTTACTTAACGACGAAAGCAGCACACTTGGTTTTCTTGACAATGATAGTCCCAATAATTACCCTCAGTTGTACACTCAAGCCATATAACGAAACACAAAGAGCTAAATTAAATTCACTCGATGCAAGAGCAAAGAAAATCATTGGTATGGAAAAAGTGATCCCATCGATAGAACATTTTGCTGATAGAGAACGTTGCTTGCTTGTCCGAAAATGCATCACCAACGAAATGAGTGGGAAACTTAACAATTACTTCACAGTACTGGAACATAAAATTAGGACCCGAAACAATGAACTTACTATCAAATTACCAACAGTTAAATTGGAAATTGCTAAAAAAGGATTTTTCTTTGCAGGAGGGCAATTATATAATAAATTACCGATTGAGATTAGAAAAATTAAGGATTTTAGAAAATTTAAAACAATGCTGAGGGCATTTCTTACATGACAGATATTATGTGACGCATGCCTGCAGTATTGATTTCTCTTTTTTTTTATCTATAAATATATTTTAACCTTTTGTTTTATTTACCGTAACAATAAATTATTAACTTTTTTTTCATTTTTGCACAGGACAGACACTGATAGCAGTTTTTTAATTCTATATATGTACATTAAAACTGAAGTTTTTCATCCTGTAAAAATATTCATTTATAATAATAATAATTTTTGAGTTTAGCCAATGTTGAAAGTTCAATTGCAATATTGTTGATTTTAATCTCAGAGATTGCTTCATGTTCTAGCAATTTGAAAAATTCTAATTCTATTGAATTGCCAAGATCTGCCAAAAGCTTTGTTTTTATGGATCTTTGTTGCAATATAGGTAATTAGCCATCATAATAACATTTCATTAGAGATATCCATCATTGCATTCTGTCTCAATATTTACAATCTCTAATACATTTGAATTCCCGTCGAAATCTGATTCAACACTTATGATGTTGTCTTCGGTTATTCTTGTTTCGGCGGGGAATGACATCTGATTTTGTCTCGTGCGATGATGTCATCTGAGCCAAGTCTCAAATCCATTTGCTTGTCATTCATCGAGAATTTCGCCAGCTGTCCGCGGAAACCTTGGACCATGTGAATGCTCTCGTACCCTGTCCTGTAACAAAAAAAAATGTTTTTAATTAACTTTCACATTTCCTTATTTCTCTCCCTTCAAACAAAATAAAACAGTTTTGCTCACACCAACATGTCGTTTGCGAAACCCACTTTCACCTCGTGGAAATTAGCCAACATCGGCTTAGCCAACATCGTGTCTGACATGACTGTTTCCGTGACAACGCCATTCAGCACGATTCTCAACGTTCCTTTGTTGCTTAGAACTGTCACATGATTCCAACCACCGATAAGCGCTTTCTGTGACGTCACCAACTCCGTGTTGATTTTACGGGTGTCCGTGTGGAGTCTGGTAAAGAGAGTGGAAGGCATAATGGCAGATTTCTCCACGAAAATTGCAGATTTATAATGGATCGTCTTTGGTATAGATTAAGAGTTCTTTATTCATTATTAAAAGGTTAACTTAAAATGTATGACAGCCAGATTTGAAGGCAATACATATAGACAGAGTTGGGGGATGGGGGCGGGGACAATGGGGTGGCCATGGTGGTTGGTTTCACGGCTACAGATCACATAGCTTAAGTTAGAGAGAGTACAATTCCACGGAATCATCTCACATTGTTGCGACATGGCCGCTCTTGTCTACTTTCACCACCACGTATAACAAAACACCAAGCGCAAACAGCACCATCCCTTCCTTTCTCTCCGGCTTGAAGATCAGCTCAAATTTGAACTGGTCCAAGTCCACTGTCGGTTGGAACGCCGGCTTAAAGCTCATCATGCTTGTCCTGCTGAACAATGGGTAGTTTTCTGCAAAACAGAAAGGAAGTTAGCGGTTACTAAGATTAGCGATCCCTTTACCGATTTCTAAATATAAAAAAACGCAAAAATTCCGAATTGGAAAGGGAGAGAGTTTGTATTATATTTGAGTATATTATCAGTAATTTTTCTTGTTTATTTCCTCTTTTTGTTGATGGTTGAATCTATATATATAAAAAATTGATTGATCGGCTATTAATTTCCTCTGCGAGAAAAACAACTTTTTTACGCTCTTAATGTAGCCACCAACAACAACAAAATTATTAGTTCATAATTTAAAGGTAAGTAGATACTGAAGAGATATCGCGAGCTTCCTAAGTGGATTAATAAGAAAGATTGATATTGTTGAGGTGTTTAATTGCCGCGAAAGCATGAGTGGTAACTTAAACAAATGATCGTGTATTACTCGTGTAACAGTAATCTTTTACTCGCCATTTCACTCGCCAAAATGCGGTTCTCTCTCAAGTGCAACAATCAACCTTTCTCACCTTTAAACGCTCGCAAGTCCAACTCATAAGCGATCTTATAGCGTTCGAACAAATCCACGCGTCGATTCGACAGGTCTGTGAGATCGGCAATTGTTGTTCCCATATCAGTTCTGATGAATTCAGCGTTATGCAGTGCGAGCGTTTTGAAATGACCTCCTGCGTTCCACTGGACATACGTCACGTTAAACACGTCACTGTGCGCCGTCATCAACACTTTGTACGGCGACGCCGTGTCTTCGAATCGTTTCCTCACGCCAACATCGCAGGGATCAATGAACGTGTTTACTTTCAGCACGAGCGCGTCCTTTCGCCCTTTCCTCATATCGAACGCCATGTTGACGTCGTTTTCGAGGTCATCCTTCGCGGAGCACTCCAACACGAGTTGATCGTCTTTATCTGTAGCTTGCTCGTTTGCCTCTCCCTCCGCCACGTCCATCACTATCATGTTCCCCTTTGCTTTCTTCACCGGCACCTCATTCAACTCTTTCATCACGTCGTTGATAATCAACTTGAATCCGTTCCTCAATCCCTCCCACTTGACGGCGGCGTAATACTTTTTATCGACGAACACCGTCACCATTTTGTCGACGCCCTTCACCGACACATCCGCGCATACATCCGTGTGGTTGATGTTGAGCGTGGGCGGGTTAACACTTCTGTCCGCAATTCTGTACACGCGCGTGTAATTGTTTTTCGATCGCGCGCTGATCTCCAACAGATAGAAATTCGTTCCGCGCTCGTTCACAATCTCTACGTCCTCCTCACCGCCGCGTCTGTACTCTGGTCGGTCGGGAAGATCCAGGTATATGACGTCATCGAACGGCGTGCATTCCAGAACTCGGACGCCTTTGATGTCGCCGACGTAGTTTCTCCACGCCAAATCGATGTTCCTGTTTTTGCGCACGTATCTGTATCCTAGCGTCAACCAGTTCCAAGTGATACCCACGAACCGTGCCAGCTCGCCTTGCCTCACATTTACCTCTTCGGCGTCAATCTCCTTCGACATGCCGAAAAACGAGAGCACATTTCGTCCCGAGTCTCCCATATGCGCGCTCACTCTTTGATACCGCGCGTCTCTTTCCCACGACATATCCTCGGCGCTGGTGAAAAAGCTGTTGATAGCGATGATGTCATCGCCATCGCCTGTGCTCACTTCAATGTTGGCGCGTGACGTGTTGTCGAGTAGTTTGTTGAACTCGTCGAACATAATAAAGTCGTCACCGTTTCCTGTGATAATATGAACGTTGCGAAACGAGAATTCGTTTTTGTGCGCGAGATTCGTGAAACAGTACACGGCAACGCCTCCTCTTTCCTGGTTTCCAGTAAACGCCTTGTTTTTCAGACCAATGAAATCGAATCCGACTTTGTTCTTTCCGTCTTCAGTTTTGCAATCGTCACTTTGCGCCGTTACGTGTGCGTGTGTGTACTGTAACATTCCGTTGGCCGTTAACTGTGCTTCATAGGGTAGACAGCCGAGCGAGCTTGCGTCAAGGTGCGTTGTTTTGTCGGGTGAAAACTCGAGCGTTGTTACCGTTTCCGTTTGATTGCAGCTGTTCAATGCGAACGTCATGTCGACTATCTCCTTCCTTTCATTCAGCGCCGTCCAACGCACTAGATTCGCCTGACTCATTATGTACGTGTAACTGTAAGCGAAACTTCTGGAGAGAGCGAGGTAGCCGTTTAAGCTCCGTTCCGTTTCGCCCAAGTTTGCCAGGTATCCCGAAACATCTTTGAATTCCCTGAGCGAATGTTGTCGTTTGATGTATTTTTTCTTGGTTTGAATGGCCATCAGGTTGTAAACTAACGAGAAGAGCGAAACGACGCTGTTGCTTGACGTCAATATTTGGCGGCCTCCTTGTAGCGACTTTAGTAGCTGTCCTAACGTCAAGATGTTGGACGCCAGACCGAACATGGCCGCGATGTGCTGTGCAGATCCGGGCGCACGTCTTCGCATTATCTTAGTGTTCAGATCGCTCGAAAGGACGTCTAACAAGTCAATCGTCAGCCAACTGTGAATCTTCGATAGCTTCTTGTAAAGCGGCAGGTCGAGTTTTCTCAGCTGCCGCAGATCTTTCTTGAAGTCTTTCTGTCGTATTTTCGCGATCTCTTCGATGTCTTCATCTTCCACTTGCAGTTCTCTGTTCTTCAGAAGTTTCTTCGCGAACCTCACGATTGCTTTGTTGTAGCGGAGCACGTTGCGACGGGTCTTACCGAACGCCACGTGCTTTGTGAACCACCCCACAACGCCTTTGATGGGCTTAGGTACCAGATGCTCCATGCCCGTGAGCAGCTCAGTGCGCAGTCGATTCTCTAGCTCTCTCTTCGCTCCTCTGCTCTCGTTCCTCATGATGCTCGACACAACTTGAGAGGCGACCTTTACTGAAGAGTATTTGTTATATTCGATTACTCTGTAGAGTTCATCCACCACGTTCCCACATATAAGAGCATGTTGTAAGAGAAACACGAAACAATACAAGATCATGTTGCCGTACACTGCTCGGATACCTACTGTTTCGTCGCACGTTGCGTATGATATTTCGACCTTACTTACCTGTTTCTTAGAATTGTTCTGCAAATTGCACTTGTTTGCTAAATTACACATGATTTTTCTTTCGAAATTACACTGATTGGTTTTGTAAATTTCAGTTTGGTTTGTTCTGTAAATTACATTATGTTCTGTAAATAACACTATGATCTGTTCTCAAAATTACACTTAGGTTTATTCTGTAAACTACACTTAGGTTTATTCTGTAAACTACTTTTAGATTTTTTCTGTAAATTACTCTTAGGTTTGTTCTGTACATTGTACACGCCCTCGAAACTCAAACCTCTAGTAAACCATCAAAAGGGACTCTTTGACTGAATCGCGTGAAACTCAAACCTCCAGTAAACCATCAAAAGGGACTCTTTGACTGGATCCCTTGAAACTCAAACCTCCAGTAAACCATCAAAAGGGACTCTATGACTGGATCCCTTGAAACTCAAACCTCCAGTAAACCATCAAAAGGGACTCTTTGACTGGATCCCTTGAAACTCAAACCTCCAGTAAACCATCAAAAGGGACTCTTTGACTGGATCCCTTGAAACTCAAACCTCCAGTAAACCATCAAAAGAGACTCTTTGACTGGATCGAGCGAAACTCAAACCTCTAGTAAACCATCAAAAGGGACTCTTTGACTGAATCGCGCGAAACTCAAACCTCTAGTAAACCATCAAAAGGGACTCTTTGACTGGATCCCTTGAAACTCAAACCTCCAGTAAACCATCAAAAGGGACTCTATGACTGGATCCCTTGAAACTCAAACCTCCAGTAAACCATCAAAAGGGACTCTTTGACTGGATCCCTTGAAACTCAAACCTCCAGTAAACCATCAAAAGGGACTCTTTGACTGGATCCCTTGAAACTTAAACCTCCAGTAAACCATCAAAAGGGACTCTTTGACTGGATCCCTTGAAACTCAAACCTCCAGTAAACCATCAAAAGGGACTCTTTGACTGAATCGCGCGAAACTCAAACTTCCAGTAAACCATCAAAAGGGACTCTTTGACTGGATCCCTTGAAACTCAAACCTCCAGTAAACCATCAAAAGGGACTCTATGACTGGATCTCTTGAAACTCAAACTTCCAGTAAACCATCAAAAGGGACTCTTTGACTGGATCCCTTGAAACTCAAACTTCCAGTAAACCATCAAAAGGGACTCTTTGACTGGATCCCTTGAAACTCAAACCTCCAGTAAACCATCAAAAGGGACTCTTTGACTGGATCCCTTGAAACTCAAACCTCCAGTAAACCATCAAAAGGGACTCTTTGACTGGATCCCTTGAAACTCAAACCTCCAGTAAACCATCAAAAGGGACTCTTTGACTGGATCCCTTGAAACTCAAACCTCCAGTAAACCATCAAAAGGGACTCTTTGACTGAATCGCGCGAAACTCAAACTTCCAGTAAACCATCAAAAGGGACTCTTTGACTGGATCCCTTGAAACTCAAACCTCCAGTAAACCATCAAAAGGGACTCTATGACTGGATCCCTTGAAACTCAAACTTCCAGTAAACCATCAAAAGGGACTCTTTGACTGGATCCCTTGAAACTCAAACTTCCAGTAAACCATCAAAAGGGACTCTTTGACTGGATCCCTTGAAACCCCTTAATGTTTACTTTAAATATATATTATTTAAACGTAAATTTAAAACAAATTATTTCACAAACCCTGACCCTTTTGGTCAAAAATTTGGGTAACAACAAATAAAAGCAGAAAAAATTTTCTTTGGTTATCAAAAGGAATTCCCAGGAAAAAAAGTATGTGTGGAAACTTTCCTGCCACACCACGAGATCATTATTAAAGTATATCTAGTTTTTCATGTGTTTTCCAACATGGCATCATTTAATTGACACGAAATGTAGTTTCGTTTGTATTTTCCGAATTTTTTATGTGTTTTCCAACATGTCATCATTTTAATTTACACGAATTGTAGTTTCGTTTGTATTTTCCGAATTTTTTATGTGTTTTCCAACATGTCATCATTTTAATTGACACGAAATGTAGTTTCGTTTGTATTTTCCGATTTTCGAGTGTTGTAGTAGAGCAATGAGTCAAAATCGATTTTGGTTTTAGTGTGGCGAATGTAACGACTGCTTCGATTGCGCGGACTGCAAGGGTTGTTGTGATGACGTCACCTTTTGTTCGCAACCGGACACGATCGATTGTTGCTGTGTTGAGGTAAAGCTTTCCGGCGGTAACCGAGGTGCTCAAGGTTATCCGAATCAGTTTGGTGGTTACCCGCAGGGATACATGAACCAAGGCGGTTTCATCAATCAACAACCCGGTTTCAACCCCATGCACTCTGGCATGTATAACGCTGGATATTCAGGGCAACCTTTTAACCCAGGGCAATCCTTTAATCCAGGACAATCCTTTAACCCAGGGCAATCCTTTAATCTAGGACAATCTGTTAACATGGGACACCCGAGGCAATATTTTAACCCAGGGCAATCCTTTAATCTAGGACAATCTGTTAACATGGGACACCCGAGGCAATATTTTAACCCAGGGCAATCATTTAACAGCGGCCAACCAGGACAATTTTTAAATCCTGGTAACTCTAGGCATCAATTTAATCCGGGGGCGTCCTTTAATCCGGGGACTTCATTTCATCCAGGGCAATCCTTCAACCCGGGCCGTGAAACGGTTACTTAGATATACGCTGATTGTTTTTTAAAACTGTTTTTTTATTATTATTTATATGGGTGACGTTTTAACCTTATTTATTGCCTGTAAATATCGCGTGTAAATATTTTACCCTCGAATATAACTTATGTTTAACCACGATTACGATTCTACTTAGCTAGCAGTTGTAGTTAGTTGTTGCACGTGTTTAGTGGAACATTAGAAGTTGTTCGTGTACGCGCAAGTATAGTGAAGAAGCTAGAAAGTGTTCTTGCGGCTGTCACGTGAGAGAGGCGTGCGCGGACTGTAGGGAATTACTGACGACATCTTGCGGCGATGCCAAGGATGGTTTCTATAACGCGATCGAGTCCTGTTTCCACGGATGCAGATACGTGATGACGTGTCAGTGTTATGCGAGTGTCGCGGCCTGCTGTGGTTCTTGTTACGAGGGCATCACGCTCAAATGTTGGTCATGTTGTGAGGATTTCGAGAATCCATTCGTTTGCTGCGAGGACTCTGAATGTTCCTGCGCGTACCGCGAGGCTTCTTTCGAGAGCTGCGCGAATTGTTGTAAATGTCTACAGCAATGTTTTTTACGACCGTGCGGAGCGTGCTCGAACTGTTTGAGATTCGTAGTTATGAGCGGTGAAGAGAGGTCAAACTGGTCCGACTTCAACTATCGCATGAACGAATACCAGTGAACGTTTAGTTAATTTGTTCCGAGAAGTTCAGTTTACAGGATCAGAATGTTAGTTAGAGTCATTCTAAAATATATATTTATACAACCTATTCAGCTGCCTTATTAGTGCCCGCAGAATTGAAGTATATACCGTTAATTTCTTTTTCCCTTAAGCTGTTTCGTTTCGCGGGACAATCGCACAATTTTATGATTTTGAAATCTTCATCTTTTTTTGGTATTTAAATTTGACGATTACGTGAACGGAGTTGAAAATTGCGCAATCATCGATACGTCACAACCATACTCGTGAATTTATGTAACCCTACCTATATTGCTTTCTGCAGTTTAAAGGCATCTAGGGGTGACAGTCCTCATCCCCCCAAAACTTTAAAAAGGTCTTAAAGGTTCGCGCTTTTGCTATAAATAGATAAGTGCCCCAGATGGTTTCCAGTCGCAAGGAAGAGAGTCAACGAAACAAAGATTTCTTTATGCGTTTCCCTATTTTCTATAAATTCTCGAAGCGTACCATGCAGAAAGCCGTGAATATTGTGAAATCCGTTACAAAGTGATTTTCACATCTGTTTGATGACACAAAAGTTTGAAAGGATAAATAGCAAAGGCAGTTTGAGACCGTAATTATGAAGTGCCGATATCCAAATACGTTATAATCCCGATAACTCGAACCCCCAAGGGACCGAGTAAAATAGTTCGAGATAACGAATGTTCGATGTCTTTATGAGAAACTATTAGGAGAGGGAAATGAAAAGACAGTTCGAGTTAACGCGAGTTCGACTTAAAGGGGGTTCGAGTTATCGGGATTGTACTGTATATGATGTATTGGTTGCGTTGTTGTTTTTCGTTTGCAAAAAAGAAACGTTCAATATTCGAAACTGCACAAAGAAAGTAAATGATGCACCTGAACGACAGGACTTGATATTAAAGCATCTTTTCGGATAAAACAGTTTCAAAATTTATGCTAAGGTTCAGTGGTGTGCGCTCGTGGTCTAGTGGTCGAAACTTATGTTTCTGGCCGCAATAGCCCAGGTTCGATTCTCGCTAGATACAAAAAAACAAACGAGAATTACCTGAGCGCGCGGCACCTTTGGGAAGTGCCTGCAAAAACTTACCACGGGTTAACCAAAGCCTTGTGAGGGAAATTTTGACTAATGGTCAAATAATAAGTTACGAAAATGTACTTACCAACAGTGGAAACAACTACAGCACCTTCTCGTGGTCTGGGTTTTCTGGGTTATCCACTTAAAATATGAATCATTATTATTATTATCAGTTGCAATCATTTCCTTACTCTTTTCTAAATCTATTATTTTTGCTGATGACACGATCTTAACCTTAATAGTGATATTAAACCCTTTTTCAAACATTAACAAAGACTTACTTAACATCAATATATTGTTTAGAGCTACCTTAAGGACAGAAAATAAGGCGAGGATAAAATAGTGCGGAATTAATTAGTGCAAATTAGGGTGTATTTTGCATTAATAAATTCCGCCCAAATCTGATCGAGCTCTGCAATTCGCACTAATAAATTCCGTCCAATGTAAAAAAAATGGCCAACATTAGAAATTTCCGTGAAACTCACCATGAACTTAGGACTTCCACACGTCTAAGTTGTCTTAGAAAATAGGGCCGTTTGGGGACCTTGCTTACAAAGTGAAAAAAACGTACGGATTCGCATAAATTAAATCTGCAAATTTAGCCATTTACCTCGATTCGCACTAATTAATTCCGCATTAATATAAAAAATTTGGCTCTTAATTAGCGCTAATTTATTCCGCACTTTTTTATCCTCGACTTATCTTCTGTCCTTAAGGTAACAAGATTTCGGTGTAAGTATTTCAATATTGATGACTTTGTCTCCTCCAAATGTGACAGCAATAACTCTTTTTCAATTTTTCATTTAAATATATCTTCGCTCAACAAACATTTTGATGAATTTTGTGTCATGTTACGTTTACTTAACTTTGATTTTAGTGTTATTGGTTTAACCGAAACTAAACTAAAACGTGACGTTCAACCACCATTTCCAATATCATTAGAAGGTTATAATATTGAACACACTCCTACTGAATCATCTTGTGGTGGTGCACTTCTTTATATTTCTACAAAATTAAATTACAAACCAAGAAATGACTTGTTGATGTATAAAAAATTACACTTAGAATCGATTTTCATTGAAATAATTCGTCCAAAAAAAGTTAACATTATTGTTGGGTGTATTTATCGTCATCCATGTATATGTCTATTAATGTTTTTACAAATGATTTTATTCTTCCTCTTTTTTCAAAGTTAAAGCAAACAAAACCATTATAAGAAATACTTCATTGATAACTCAAAGAACCTTCGAAAAATCTGGATCGGTATACAACGTTTAATTAATCTTAAAAGTAAAAAAGATTCTGTTCCAACTGTTATTCTAGATGATAATGGTGTTTCGCTGACCGATTGCTGACAGATTTAACTCATATTTTACGACAGTTGCACAAAACATCCAATCTAAAATTCATTCATTTCATACAAACTTTAAAAAATACCTAAAAAATCTGAACCTCAACAGTATTTTTATATCTCCAACTGATGAAATAGAGATTTCCTCATTAATACATAATCTAAGTAATAGAAAAGCTACTGGACCAAATAGTATACCTATTGTGATCCTAAAAGAATTAGGTAATTCAATTTCTGTCGTTCTTTCAAAGTTATTTAACCTATCTTTTACTACTGGTGTTTTTCCATTTAACATTCTTAAAACATCTTCAGTTTTGCCGCTTTTCAAAAAAGGTTCTAAATTAGAATGTTCAAATTATAGACCAATATCTTTGCTTTCAAACATCAGTAAACTCTTGGAAAACCTTATGTATTCTCGAATTTACAATTTCCTACATAAATTTAATGAATTGAAATGAATTTCAATTTGGGTTTCGATCGAAGTATTCAACAGCTCATGCCTTATTAAGTATAACAGAGAGAGTGAGAGAAGCTATTGACTCTGATCATTTTGCATGTGGTATTTTTGTTGATCTGAAGAAAGCATTTGATACAGTCCATCACGAAATTCTTCTCGAAAAACTTGATCACAGCGGTGCAAGAGGCATTGTTAATGAATGGTTTGCTTCGTATTTGCAAGATCGGCAACAATTTGTCGTTGATGAAAGTTGATGGAAACTTAACTTGGAAACCTCACTTCAGCAAACTTTGTAAAAAATTGAACCGATCAAATAGCATGCTTTCAAAAATTAGATACCACGTTAATACAAAAATTTTGAAAAGTTTGTATTTTTCAATTTTTTCATCACATTTAACTTATTGTTGTCAAATTTGGGGCCAAAAAAGAAGCACAAATCTAAATAAATTATTTTCTATTCAACGATTAGCTCTAAGAATTATAAATTTTCAACCTTTTAGATCAAATGTAACTGCTGCTTTTACTAAATTGAATATCTTTCCATTTTCGTCAACTATCAAACTCCTCAACATTATGTTTGTTTTCGATTCTTTAAACCAAAATATCCCCCCTTCGATTGGCAATTTCTTCACTAAACTTTGTCATTTTCATCTTTATCCATCTCGCAATGCCCTAGCTAATGAACTTAAAATCAGTTCATATAATACAATTTTTTATGGCAAATACTCAATTAAACACCAAAGAATCATTAAATGCAACAAATCAATTAGAGACATTAAAAATATTTTTGATATAAAATATAAAAACAGGCATTGGTTAAATTCTATTTTTTACTTAAACAGTAAACAATTTTCTAATTTAGTCAAACTTAGCCTCAGGGATAAATCAATTGTTTAGCTTAGTGTAATTAAACAAATATATGTTTTGCTTGGTGGTTTGTATTTTTTGTTGTGTGTATCTTGGCCAATTATATAATATATATTTATATTCTAGATATTTTTAGGTATATTTCTACTGTGGTGTCACTACATTGTTCAGCTTTATGCTATCGAGTGACACCAACCATATATTTTTGTAATTTGTTTTTCTATGTATTTTTGTATTTTTTTTATTATATAATTCTATTTTGACAGAGACATTATGTATTTATGATATTTTAATGATTAAAAGTGATCACATGACCAGAGATAATGCTTTATAACACGGAAATATCAGTATTCGCGAGTTTAAATGATAATAAAAGTTGAATTGCCTTCAATTCTTTTTAAGAGATACCAAAATCAACTATATTTGATTATTTTTATGACTTTAGGAAATTTGAATGTGTTCACGTGACCAGAGTAAACATGTCATAACTTTAAAAATTTAAATATTCAAGTGTTACTGTTATTATGAAAACTGATCTTCTTTAAATTTCCTTTCCAACGATACCAAAATCAGCAATATTTGATAACTTTTATGTTGCTAAAATTTAAAGTGGTCACGTGACTAGAGTAAAGGCGTCATAACTTGATAAATATAATTATTCAAGTGTCACTTTTATTGTGATATTGATCTCCTTTAAATTTCCTTTCCAACAATACCAAAATCAACTACCTTCGACAAAATAACTTTGACCAAAATTTGGGGCATTTGGGCCCAAAAATCCATTTTCCGGTGGTCAGATTTTGGATATGTTTTAAAGGACCTATTAATGAACCAGAATCCGTCAAAAAAGCTTCTGTTGCAATTTGTTCCCGGTTAAAAGTTAATTTGACTGGACTAATATGGTAAATAAACAATTTGAACTTGAACTTTCTAAAATTGACTATGTATTTCACAACATATAATCAACATGATAGTCCGGCAGATACATGAACATTCTTTACCGGACCTTTTATATCTGACTGCATGTTTTTAATGATTTATTATTACCCAATGGGGACTTGGAGATGTGATTCTGACATATTGCCATCCAGATATCTTTGAGCGTTCTAAATAAGGGGGTGTAGTCATCAAATGGTATGGAGAAAGAAAATTCCAAAAAAATATTGATTCTACTTTAGAGTTGGGGAAAACCTCATGATGCCCACATCGTTTACTCGAGAGGAGGCATCATCTATTGACTTGATAGCAGAGAAATCGCCCTGTGGGATCCCCTTGCCAGTACCCACAGCTCATTGCACGACAGTTCATTTCTCGAACAAAACATGAAATCTTTCTCCTTGCTATTTCCTGAAATCAAAAGTCACGCGCTCAAAAGTAGTACTTTATTTGAAACACATTAACTGTCTGCAGGACAATTACATATGCAATTATTTTTTAAAAGCATTGTTATTCGTGTATTATACTAAACGCAAATCTCTCATGGAAAGACTGGTTAAATGAGACAAATCCCACGTGTTTCACTTTTGATTTCCCGTTGATATTAAAGCACCTGAGAGTATATAATATATATGTTCCGTACGGATGTGTAACCTATCCGGTTGTTCAACCGGCAGTCCCGATGCTTGACTTACTATTGTGGTGGTCCGGTTGAACAACCGCTAGTCAGTGGCAGTAAATTTAAATTGGCCAACAAGTGAATTATGATTACAAACAAATAATAAACGTTATTCCATGCTTAAAAATTGGTCCCCCAAAAATGTACATACGTAGCAAATATTTAAAAGCACAGTGCCTAGTATAAATCAATAGTTTACAACTCGACTGTAATATGACAGCAAATTGTTTTAAATATACAGTACACTCCTGACAATTCGAGCCACCAATACGACCATGAAAATGTGAATGGTGATTTTTATAAGAAAGTATTAGGGAATTGCAAAACAATTCGAGTTAACGCGAGTTCGAGTTACCAGGATTATACTGTAATAAAAACTTATAAATTAATTCGTTTTTTATTTTTAAATTTTCATTAACTTTAGAAATCAGAGCTTTAAAGCGCCATCATTTAACAAACAATTCTTATTGTACTACTATCCCAACAAAAGATCGGGCAACAGTTTTGATTTCTTCAGCCATAAGTGAACCTTCAACCTCATCGCTCAGATTTCTAAAAGTCATCGCAATTCTTTTCGCTAAAATATCTTCAGCCCTTACACCGTGCAGCCATTTATAACGAGCCTCGTTCTCAATAACGACTAACGACCGACCGGGCATTGGTATTTGTATTTCCAGCTTTGCGTTGCTTTCTTCGCTCAAAGTTAAAATGGTAGCCGCGCATAAATTTACGGTAACGAGCTGATCTCCCCATAACCACGTGTCATCAATATGAGGATCAATAGACGAGCCTCGTTCTGGCGTGTATTCAAGGTTGCATAATTCAACCGGATGAAAACGAGGCAAGTAAAATTTGAAACGTTCCACGAGGGATTTGGAGTAAGAAGGTAATCCGTTGAATGTTCCGAGCTTTAACTTTTTCCGCTTGAAGTTGGCTTTCGGTCCAAAATCCTACATGGTTAATAAAGCTACAGAAGTTCCAATCGTTCAATAAGCATACGCATAAAATAGATACAGACTCGTTAAATCTTTAACATTTAATCAAATATTTAGATAATATTTCTACCTAGACCTTCTCATAATATTTTTCATATAAAACAAACATTTTATCTTAAAGTGGAATGGACCGCAGTGAAAACAGCTGATGGTCCATATCGGAGTTGTTAAAAATTAATTAACGAACTGAATTGTAAAATGCAAAGAAGAATCTATACGACAGTTAACTCCTCAACAAAATTAACAGTTACTTAAATATCTCAGTCGTCTTCTTATTACTTTCAATATAGCTTTTATTTTCTAAACCTTCAAACGTGTGGCCCAAATATGTAAGGTACAGGGCCGTAACAACTTGAAATTTTTTTGGGGAGGCCAAACATTTTCAAGTTGGAAACTTAGAAAAATCGTTAGGATAAGGGAGTGGAAAAATTGTCGACCACCATGGTTGGCCGACGAAGAAAATTTTCTAATCTGAAAGCTCTGAAAACACATTATAAGGCTATTTTCATCCCTTGAGAAGAAAATTAATTGTGAAATGTTTCACTTCCATGAAACTTAATAATATGTAAAGTATAATTGAAAAGATTTCTGGGGGACATAAGACGTGAGAAGTAAAGCAACAAACATGGTTCCTCGGAAAATAGTTTTTTTGCCGATCAGACGTAAACATGTTGAACTGAAAAATATATAAATAAAAACCTATGTATTGTCTTTATGTCCACAATGACCCTAACCCATTGGTACACAAAGAAGGATACATTGCTAGTAAAAAGGGAAAAAGTATTGGACAGGAGGCTACACACAAGACACAAGCGAAAAATTAAACATAGACGCATTGTAAATTTAAACCCAAGATGTTTTTATTCTTAAAACATGAGCAACCTACAATATACAATCTAAAGGCATATATGCTAAAACAACAACTGTCTCCTTATCATCCACATCCATTTTTGTTTTGTTTTTTAAGGAGGCTCCCCAATGCTCATTATGCATTTTCATGACGACTTTGACCCAGTGTATTTAATTGCTCCCATTTGTGCTACGGTTATTTTAGATGAAATACAGCGTTTTTTATTTATAACCGTTCACTAAACAACTTTGCGATAGCATGTTTTCGAACTTGGCAACTCTAACCCACTTTTATCACCTTTCTAAACTTTTATAGATCTCTTACGTGAACTCTGTAAGATATGAGAAACTAACAAGAAATTGTAAAAACACAGATAATTAAGAATCAATAAAAAGTACAACATGGCACCTGTTTTCTCCTCCCAGACTGTGACATCTTCCATTCTTCTTTATTAATTTCTCCCAGCAAAAATTCTTCCTCATCTTTCGTAATAAAATCCAGAAAAACACGTATCCCTTTTACCTGAGTATCAAACAGTTTCATCTTCGTGTGAAAAGTACACGAATTCTCAAAGGATGAAGACATACGCGATTGAACACTGCCACTAAAGATTCCATTGCAGTTTGGACAAAACCAAGTTTTCTTGATTCCGCTGGGTTGTTGATACAAATTGTTTTGACAAAGTAAACAATGCCGTATCCCAGTGCAAGCACATTTTGGGGTCATATTTTTTCGCGACTATAAGAATAATCTCTTGAAGAAAAAACAAAGAAATCGTATATTATGAGAAATAAACATTCAGAACGAATATATATACATTATAATATACCATAAACATACAAATAACAAAGCTCCACCCATTAATAAATAACAAAAAGATGACCGTCCGGTCTTTCTTCGAGATAAACGCAAGCATTTCAATTGGGTTGCATCATTTAATCACCTATACATTTAGGCTCGAATTTTTCAACAGTATCCTGACCATTTCCGCACAATAAGCAATCCATTTCATAGTACTGACAATAATTTCCATCAACTTCAAAGGTGTAAGTGTGCTCAGCGATAAAATGGTCGCACAAAGAACACAAATGTGAATAGCACACATTCTCGATTGTGTTATCAACGTTAGAAACACATTTTGAAATCTTAACTGTATCACGTTTTTTACAATCAAAACAACCTAAACACAAAAAATATATAGAAAGTTTTTATAAGAAGTTATTTTTTGTCGCAAAACAATTCTTAAAATTTTCTACGATTATACATCTTTTACAACATCGTAAATTGTTTTTATAAGTAGATGCAATATTGACATGTTGCCCAAAATACATCTATGTAGTACAAATTTACCTTTGAAATTTAGAATATATGATCCTCCATCTAAACATGTTGTCTGGCGTTTAGGGTAAGCAACATTCACACATTGTTTACACATGCTGCAAACGATGTCCATAATAGAATGATCAAATAATGAAATAGTGGTGAAACAAATTTTATCAGAAAGTTGAAGAGATTAAAAGGAAAATTAGGATTACAGTATATAGGTCCAGTGAAAAACATTAAATTTTTAATAGCAACTAATAAATTCCCACTTTTCACTCAAATATATATATATTATACTATAAAGCTTTCTGATAATTCCATTTAAGTATAGAAAATACATCCTTCGTTCTGCCTGAAGCTTTTTCTTGCGAAAAATGTCATTAAAATTACAACTGATTGCCAATTGATATAATCACTATGGTAACAACTTTTGATATTGTTCGTTATATGCTTTTAAAGCTTTTTTTGGAGGCACTAGAGTTTCACTGACACCAATTCGTTTCTTGTTTATGTTTTTATTACCACTACCTCTGAATGATGGACTGGTTATTGTTGAATTTTTTTGTTTTGTACAAACGTGTGCTTCCTTCTCTAATGAAGTCATATAATTTGGGTTATTTTGATGATTATCACTTAACTTCTCGTCCTCAGTTCGAATTGAGTGTATGAACTTACAACCAACACCATATTTACATTTCCCATGTTTAAAAAAGTGCAAGCAAAGTTTAGTTTTTTGTTTCTTCGTTTTCGGTTTTATTGTTTTTTCAGCCAGCTTTTTTTCTCCTTCTGCTAGTGGGCCATGTTTTGATAATTTTTCGATAGCCTTTTCTTGTGCAGAAAGAAAAGGATTTGAGAACACTGACGAATTCATGAGTTTTCTTTTCTTTATATCGTTTGATGAAAATGAATCATCTCCAGGCCTTAGTTCTGATAATGACGGGAGTCGTAATTTCGTGTCATTCCCTTCATTTTCGCTTTCTGAAGAACTGTCGGATGACGTATCTGATCCATAATCGTCGTTTACTAACGAAATCATTGTATAAATGATATTAAATTCTGAATAAAATTCTCAAAACTAAAGATTCGTCAAACATGGTTTATATTAGTACATATTTTGATATGCCTTACTTATTCAAGTCTTATTCTTCTAATCTTAAAAACAAAATCGATATTTTGTTGTCTGAGCGAGTCAAAAGACACAACTAAAAACAATGCTCAGGCAATGAAGATGGCCGCTGTTTCAAGTCGTTTGTTTCAACGGACGAATATTTCTATTTACAAGAAAGTTTCCGTCTCCTTTCCTGCAAATTATTTCACGAATAAAAATTACTCCGATGAATCGCCATCGAAAACATTTTTACAAAAATTGCTAGATATTTCGCCTCATACTCAATCTCATTCAAAAACTTTGACTCAAAACAAGGCAACGTACGAGTTACAATGTAAGTTTTCTCGTATTGACATAAACAAATCTGTAATTTTAATGTGACACTTTTTGTTTGTTTTTAGTTGAATATGTTAAGCCAGAATTTATGAAAGAATACTTAAATGAAACGTAAGTATTTAATTTGTTAAGGTGTTATCATGTGAATATCCAATACATTTGGTCCACTAATGATATCTTTAGAAGACCTTTTGTTGGTATATTAGCAAAATGTCGGTTACGTACAAAATGAGGACTCGTCTGTTTGCTTGGCGAAACGAAACGAAAGCATACAACTGTGTGTGCCAGGTTCAAGATCAGTGCTTGTCATATGATAGGCAAAAAATCTATCTAGTAGACCTAATGTTAGGAAAATTTAACGGCCAACATGAACTCGCTTTCTTTATTTTATATTTTGTCTAATGAATGTAGACAAGGATAATTTTTTTTCCTGAAATAAAATTCCGATATAGGTATCTGACCAATCGGGACTTTATTTTTTATTAATTCTGCCGATCTTGGTCAAGAAATCTCAAAAAACTTGATTAAAACTTAGTTTGTAAAAGAAACTCAACCGTCGTTACCAGTTCCTGCTCAAACAGTCGAGTCCTCATTTTGTACGTAAATCGGAAATCTAGGCCAAGCTTGTAGGCCGAGTTAGTAGGCCATTTATAATATATATATATATTATTTATATCTAGCAGAAATATATACCTATAACGTTTACTAAGTAAGATAAGCGAATGTATGAAATTTTGCATAAATAAATGACACACTATTGAAATATATGTATATTTTTTTAATCGCCTCCCATCAAAGCATTGATTGGAAGTGTTTCTGTCAAATTTAAAAACTCCTTTATTTTAATACTTTATCCATTGTTAATATTCAATGGAATGTCACGTTAAACCTACTCAATTATACACATAACTTTTATCTTTATCAGAGAACCAATGTTGTTTTCAAACTAAACCATTAAATCCCAGATTTATATCTTTATTGAAAAACTAAGCTCGTCATGACATTTTCTAGGTCAAGTTGCCAACATGGCGTTTAAAAATACTGAAAAATAAGATATATATATAAGCGTCTGACAAACAGCAACAATATCAAAAGACAAATCAACAAAAAAAGAAAAAGTCAAAGTTCAATGGGCAGTTATCTGAGCCAAGATCTTGTTTCGGCATTCGGACAGCGAAGAGCAGTGAGGGCGACTTGAGTAAGACACAGTCAGTCACCACGTGCTCCACGGTCTGGGTCGGGTGGCCACATGGGCATGAGGCTGCTTCTTGTATGCCCCAATGCAGGAGGGACTCATCGACGCGAGCAGTGCCGGAGCGAAGACGGTTTAGTTGCACCCACTGCTTACGCGGTAGGTCAGCACCGGGCGGCAACGACGGGCTGGGCGGGGGACAGGCAGATCGAATGAGAGGTGGGCCAAAATCAATACAGTCGTTCCATGTCATGGGAGGGACATAGTTGTTTGTGACGAAGTGAGCAGCGTGAAGCGAGAAAGGTCGGCGCGACTTGAGGCGTTGTACGTTGGCGTTAATGACTGCGGCTGAGACCCGATCATGGAGGAGGTGACTCGTATTGTCCATCGCCTTTTTCGTAAGTCGAGCAGCCTGTGACTCGTGCCGGATGTCTGGTGGCACAATTCCAGCGAGGACGGGAAGAAATATTGACTTTGTTGGGCGCAAGCAGCTGGTGATGATGCGCATTGTGTCGTTCAGGCTTGCGTCCAGCTTTCTTGTATGGGCGCTGCGAGACCACACAGGTGATGCATACTCGGCGGCGCTGTACACAAGGGCTAATGCTCCAGTCTGAAGGGTAGAGGTGTACGCACCCCATACATATATATATATATATTTTTATTTTTCGAAAATCAGTGGTGAGTTAACCCCAGCTGCTTGATATCAACTTTGCATTTGAAACTCCATGGCAGCTGTGCATAAAGGGCATGAATGCTTATGTCCATGAGGGCATGGATGCTTATGTCCATGTGATCAAAGATGTAACCTGCATACCGACAAATATTTGTTATAAAATTGATTACTGCGGTCAATCTGTTGCAATTTCAGTCAAGACATGAAACTTGTTCAGTGGTATAAAGCTATACTTTAAGAGATAGCCATTTAATAAGTTGGAGAAAGTTAATAATGAGGTCACATGTTCCTTGTATAAGGTGCAAGTTTTTTACCTTGAAAATTTTCAGAACTTGTTGATACGTACTTCTCTATCATTTTTAGATGTGAAATTGATTTATTTTCAGTGCATCAATGAATGCCAAATTGTCTGCCAGTTCTGATTATCCAGGTAACTTACTTGGTAATTGGACCACCCTCTACGGAGACTTAGATGAAGCAAGTAAGCTTTTAGTTTGTTGCGTAATCGTAAAATATGAACTAAATTAACAAAGAACAAATATTGGTATTTAAAACTTTTCAGTACTTTTTTCGTTTCATTGTTTGTGTAAAACTTGCCCAACACTGTGAGCCAAAATGCTTTGTTTTGTTGGCTTTTGCTGATAATGTAGAACTATTCTATGGAGTTGATTGTCTCTTTCATGAGAAGCAATAAGATCCTCTACTTGCAATGACTCACATTTGCTTGTATCTACATATATGTTGTTTGCGGAGAGGCTTCTCTCAACATTACCTACCTTGGTTTATATCAACTTACCAGATTACGTTTCCCTCTCCAAATATTTCTCTTTCACATTTCTTTAGTGATTTTCCCCTGTATTCATTTGTTTCCAATTAGAAAAGTTTCTTCTTCGTTTACGCTCATTTTTTTCAGGAATTAACTTTTAAAGAAACTTGTTTTTAGGATCTTTTGCAAATGTAAGTCTTTTTTTCTCCAGAAAATGGTGTGAAATTATATTTTCCACTATACATGAGGATATATGTAGTTAGCAGTCAACTTTCGTTTTTGAATCTGTTTGTGTGTAAACTAGCAACATATCAACTGCTTCCTATTTCAGTTTCTTTATGGACGTTCGAGGATGGTTACGAGGGTGCCTCAAAGCACATGGAATTCATGAAGAAACCAGTAAGTATTCAGGAGAGATAGGTGTGTTCACACTTGCCTCAAAATTTTTCCCTCTTTTTCTTTTGGGTGGCCGTCCCATCTATGCTTACAAAGTTGCTCATCCCACAAACAAATGTGAGCTAGGTTGGAATTAGACAATGGTTTCACTCAAATGTAGCTGGAAAATATTCATTATCATTGTGTTGTTTGTTTGATTTACGTCCAGGAGATGATAGAATATCAGCGCGAGAAAGGTCATTGGCTGAGGTATCGTCGAAATCAACTTCTGCAGGACTTTTCGTTCTGGGGAACGCCTCAACCCCGTAAACCGGCACATATCTACGAGTTGCGAAGCTATGACCTGAAAGTACGCTTGTTCTTATAAATCTCCCTGTTCTCACCGAGTCATACTTAACAAGGTCTTTTAGAAGAAATTGTTTTCTTAATTAAGTGTTAATGAGATTGGATTCGTTTCAATTTCATAACTGTGACTTTCTGCATTACAGCCTGGTACGTTGATAGAATGGGGAAATAAATGGTACGTAAAATGATTATGCGACATATCTGTAGGTATATCAGTCTTACGCTGTTGTCTTGGTAACGCAGTTACGCGGTGTCTACACAAACATGTTTAATATGTTCTTGCAAAGATTATTCGGCTGTTTATTGATATTTATATGCCTTTCAAGGGTCTTTGTAAAGAAGTAACTTTACGACTGCCCGCTAAAACACCGGCAGGTTGCTTCTATGTAATACACTTACCTTAAGGGAAGAAATTTTCGCGATTGACAGGTCTAAAAACTGCGAATTTCGCGGAATTTATTTTCGCGGATGAGGTAATATATCTGAATTTCGCGGAATTTATTTTCGCGGATGAGGTAATATATCTGAATTTCGCGGAATTTGTTTTCGCGGTGGGCAGAGTTTAGGGGAATATTTAGTACTGTATTTTCTTATATTTTTAATTGCATGTTAAGTGACACGAAAAACAAAACAGAGAAAAATTGAATTTCGCGGATTTATTCGCTGTTAAGGCATTTTCATTAAGATTTTGGCCCCTACATCGGGAAAGTTTCTTCCCGCGAAAATTTCTTCCCTTAAGGTAGAGTCACCTTTCTTGATGTTATATTTACTAATGAAATGATGAATTCGAATAACACTTAACTGTTAAAGGTTGACGGCATTTAACCGTACACACATAGAATTTTCACTTGTTCTCCTCAGGGGCTCGGCGATCCAGATCCGCAGGAAAGATGCTGTTGGCGGCTTCTTCTCTCAGATTGGAGAGCTCTATCAAGTACATCACATATGGGGTATGCCTCACTGTTGTTTATAATGTCTCTATTCTGAACCAAGTTGACAACGCCACCCAGTTTTGACTGTCGCATGTCACGACGGCCCGTGGAAATACCTTGGGAAGAAATTTTCGCGATTTTGGCCCCAAATCGCGAAATTAAATTCCGCGAAACTTAATGAAAATGCCTTATCCGCGAAATTCAATTTTTCTCTCGTCTTTTTAATGTCACTTAACATGCAATTAAAAATATAAGAAAATACAGTACTAAATATTTCCCTAAACTCTGCCCACCGCGAAATTCGCGTTTTTAGACCTGTCAATCGCGAAAATTTCTTTCCTTAAGGTATTTAAAATTTATTAACGTCAAAACAGTTCGTGAATAGGAACCGCATATGCGCTTGGTTGCTCTTTTATGAAAACAGCTAGTATACAAAAGCTGTGATTTTAAAACGCAGAATTAAACGGGGTAAAAAATTCCGAATAGCTAAGCTCGGTTAGGTTTACAGGTGATACACAGTTTAGTAACAAAAAGGTAAAGTGAAGTCAAATACAGAAAGCTACATATCGAGGTGATGTCATATACTTGTTTCTTTATATATACTGAGAAAGGTGGTTTTGAGCTATAGCTTAGAGTTTAAAGGCGCGTGTTTCTTTGGCAAAGTGCCATGGTTACATTGAGGAAGATTTTATGAAATCAAACTTCTCTTTGCATTACTTCTTTAGCGTACAACGACTTGGCTCACAGGAAACTACAACGTGAAAATATGTGGGAAGCACCAGGATGGGATGATTTGGTTGCAGCTACAGGTACACCCAACTCTTCAAAACTACATATTTTCGTTTTTAAATATCATCATCCACTTAGTTTATAGTACATACATAAAATTTCAAGTCGGGATAACTCAATTTCAGGTTGTTTCAGACAATCACTTATTAAATATTGATTACTCGGTTATTAACTCGATTGTTAAAAATAAATTGCGTTTATAAGTTGTGTTTATCAATAATTTTTATCATTCCTTTCAGACAAGTTTATTTTAATCAAACGCATGGTAGCTGTAGCACGTGAACAAGTGTCTTAAGAACGTGACCGATATAATGTGTGTTTTTGCCGTTTCAGTTCCGTTGATCCGATCAATGAAAGCGAGAGTGTTGCAGCCTACAGCTGCTTCGCCCATGCAGTGAACTCGATTATTCCAAACAAGATTGGTCTCGATTATTACGCCGAATCGACTTGGGGTTTAAACTGCTCGCTACTATCAAAAATAAAACTTTTCCAAACCTTTTTACATTTATAAGGACATTATACAAATAAACCGTTTGTAAACACAGGACAATAATAATTTACTTACACTTATTCGCAACTGTTACGCCACAAAACTCGTTTCAACTCGACGCGCGCGCGCGCATCAAATAATATGTTTGACAATATGAGCGGCTTCTACGATGGTGTGCTGTGGTTTGCTGCCTACACGAGGGTCCGTAACCGGCACCGATAACCTGAAAACAAAAACCATCACAGGCATTAACACGAGTGATTGTATGCGATTTTAAGTTGCACTGAATCTTTCTTACATTTTGCTTTAATGATGCACTAATGATAATTTATTTGTTTTGTTGACCGGGATATGAAGACTTCAAATTTTGAAAACTCCTCCAAAGATAAAAGTGAAAATTCGATAAGCATTCAATCCTTCATATTTTTCATGGAAATATTAACTCTATGGCGATTTTATTATTCTGACCGCGTAAACAGAGGTCTGGATCATAATAAGAGAGACCAATCGTTATGCTTTGTTTTCTCATGTCATATTTTGGGTTCCCGTTCATTTCGTCGCATTCATTTTGTCGTAAATCATTTCGTCGCAGTTCATTTCTTAACCCTAACCTAACCCATTTCATAACCTTAACCTAACCTAACCCATTTCATAACCCTAACCTAACCCATTTCATAACCCTAACCTAACCCATTTAATAACCCTAAGGAAATTATCTGAGACGAAATGAATGCGACGAAATGATTTACGACGAAATGAACTGCGACGAAATGAACGGTCACCATATTTTGTCCTAAAATCAGGCGTCTCGATTTACCAATTTTCATATTTTGTAAAATTCGCGATATGGCATTTATACAAGGATAATTTGCATAATAGAGCGTAGCAAAGGCGACATACTTGACATTGGTTTTGTTGTTGACGATAAACAGAGGGTTGTTTTGGCTGAGTATCTCCTCGTTTACTGATATGCCTGCAAAAGAAAAAGTGAATTAAATGAGGGCAATTCAAAGGTATGCATAATTTTAAGTTCGGCATCAAAACCATGCGATTAACTCGTTTTATTCGGAAAGAAATGCGTTTGATAAAGATTTCACTTTCGGAAGAATCAGGGGAAATACATTAATGCGGTAAAAGATAGATTTTCTCCAGTTTCCCTATACAAGTATATTACCATTATTTGGTAATCTTAAAAACGCTGACGTCATCAAATTTTCAAAGACACAAATTTACGTACATTTCATACAATTTTCCGTCCTTGAAATAAGTTAAATTTAATTTGTCCTTAAAAGGTAGAGTCCGTCAATGGACAAAGTTCAATGCAATCTTTGACGTCAAAAGAATTTTGGCAACATTAAACAAAGGGGTAAAAAAGTAACACAAATTTTTTTTAAAAAAAATTTTACCATCAAGGTATTGCTTCAACACTGATCTCAGCCGACCGTTCTCTTGTGCAAGTGTCGACATTTCCTTGTCCAACGCAAGCTTGTCCAAAAGTACCTAGAAACAACGATCCAAACGGGAAAATAATATGGAAAACAAAAGCGTTTTGTAAAGATATTGTTAAAAATAACAAAATTCGTTATAACAAAAGAAAAAAAAAGTTTGACCACGATGGGGATCGAACCCACAATCTTCCGATTCGAAGTCGGACGCCTTATCCATTGGGCCACGCGGCCATGTTAGTGGCTAAGATATCTAAGGTTTTAAACTCGGTAGGACATATAAAAAACAATGTTTATGTCAAAAACATCACTTAACTCATGTAATTATTTAAGTCATTTAAGATATAATTATTTGATTTATTATTCATTTTTCTCTTTGCTGTTTCTGGTAGTTTTGGATTTTTCTCCACCATACTGGCGGGTAGACCTTTGTTACCCTTGGTTGAGATTAACCCCTTTGTGGCCGAATAAATCAAAAATTGGAAAAAAAAATTGGAATTTTTTTTTAATTATTCGCACATTTATTACAATGAAACTGTATTCATTTTGCAGTCACAATAAACTTCGTCACTAGACTTCGTCATTCATCATCAGACTAGATTAACAGTAGTTATATTAACTCCTTCCTACATGGAGTCGCGAAATGACCAAAAACGGGAATACTCATCAAGTTAAGTAATTGTGGAGTCCACAGAGTGAGAAAAGTATTTTACACCTAGACTCCTATCATGTAAAACAGTGTGAACATTTATAACCCCATCATTTCCAATAGGAAACTGCCTCCTCATCAGGGGCGGATACAAGAATTTTTTCTCCTTAGGCGAAAATATTACTCACCCCTACATTCCTAATTAAATTATCGTTTTTAAGCAGGGCGTTTAAAAGAAGAAGGCGTTAAAAAGTCCATTTACGGTATGCGAACAGCGGCGGTTTTAGGGTGCGCGGGCCCTGGGGTAATTTCTGCAGGAAAAATGTAGCGAGTTTACAAACCCATTTTTACAATTTTCTCGTGGCGTAAAATGAGACAGATATTTAATGAGAAAGTCGTGAGTCCTGTAATTGAAATAGAAGAGAATGGATAAAATTTATTGATGATATTTTTCAAACGTGCAACGTGAAAAACATATTTTTCGCCTAATGGACGCTACCTAGTCCCTAGCTCTTTAACCTAATACGATTATTTTCTTGCATTAAAGTACTGGGACTAGGTAGTGTCCGTTAGGCGAAAAAAATATAGTAGCTGTAAGGCAAGATTTTTTGGCATGTCAATTCCGTCCCTAACCCTAACCCTAACAATGAGTATTTCGAAAGTAACCTGTACACAAGTTGGTTAAATGACACAAAACATGCGGGGGTGTTTGAGGATACGCCCTAAGATTTTTCATTTCTCCTTCGGCGGCCGACTTATTTGCCGTACTATGAATCCGCCACAGCTCATAATATATCTTCAGACCATCTGTTGTCCGAACATCTTCTCCTCTGTCTGAGACTTCAATTAATTGGACATGGGTAATCTCCAGTGACGATCAGGCAATGGCCACCGAGGAAAGCATGGAACAGCGCGTCTTGAACAAGTTCATATGATGTGCATGAGTTGTACCTTGTTCTTGACAACCGCGAGGCAACTTACACCAGTTTCACGCCCATCCTTAGTTACAGACTCGACTGAAGTCATGGTATGGGACCAGTCAAAAATCAGGTAACATCACTGTATTCCAGATGCTTAGCGATGCGCTTCTTGATATTGCCCACAAAGTCCGACAAAATCCCTTGCATTTTCAAATGGATATCACATTGGGTGTGTCTTTTTTCAAACTTCGTATTTTTTTCATCATTGACATCTTTCAAATCTGTTGATGAGACATTGCTACTGAGTTTCTCTGGAACTTACTCTGTGCATCCACTTTCTTTGATATAATTAGAAAGGGGACATTTAGGACCATTCATGGTGAAGTTCACAATTTTTCAAAACTTCAAACCCATGTGCTTTTCATCGCCATCTATTGTAATGCTATTAAACTAAATCTGCTAGGTCCGTGGGAGCCATCTACTGTAGAAGTATGTTTGCTTTTTTAAGTATTTACAGTAGTTCATAAGACTTTCAGTCTAAACCCAGAATGAAATAGATTAAATAGAAGATTCTTAACAGAAGAAAGCCTCGTTTTCAATTGCAGCCTCATACCCAAACGACCACGAATATGCATACAATTCATAATATTTCCATGACTGTTCGCAACGCACTCGCATTTTCCAATTACAATCGTAGGCCTGATTTATAAGAAAGGTTAAAACGATACCACTATGGCACCTCTTAATGAGGCGTATATGTGATACTTTCTTATCATGTAACAATCATCAACGACCATAGATATCAACTCAATGTAAAATATTCCCTGAAAAATAAAAATTTAGCCTAAAACACGCATATCGGCCGGAGGGAGTTAATATCTGAAGTTGACCAAGGGTAGCAAAAGTCTATCCGCCAGCATATGGAAAACGTAAAACTTTCCGGTGACATTTGGTTGAAATAAGGAAATTTCGAATTATCTGGCCACGAGATTGTATAATATTGTCCTACTCTCCCAAAACTTGTCTCGCTAACTTTATTATATCGTTTCAAACAATTGTCTCGCTTACCTTATTATATCGTTTCAAAACACTTGTCTCGTTTACCTTATTGTATCGTTTCAAACATTTGTCTCGCTTACCTTATTATATCGTTTTAAAACACTTGTCTCGTTTACCTTATTGTATCGTTTCAAACACTTGTCTCGCTTACCTTATCATATCGTTTCAAAACACTTGTCTCGTTTACCTTATTGTATCGTTTCAAACACTTGTCTCGCTTACCTTATCATATCGTTTCAAACACTTGTCTCGCTTACCTTATTATATCGTTTCAAAACACTTGTCTCGTTTACCTTATTGTATCGTTTCAAACACTTGTCTCGCTTACCTTATTATATCGTTTCAAACACTTGTCTCGCTTACCTTATTATATCGTTTCCAGAAATTCTCCAACGAAGAGTATTCGTGAAAGAGCTAAACACAATTTCCACATTTTCAAGTTTCGTCGCAAATATCATATTTAAGATATAATTTAAAGTCTACTTATTCACATTTATGCATTTTAGTTCAAATATTTCCACATTATAAATTTCTCTTGGAAAATTAGAAAAACGATAAAAATTCACCTCTGCCAAAGGTTCCAAGGGAGGTTCCTGCGCAGCCAGTTTGGCTTCTTCCTCTTCGTCACGTGTTAGCGTGGAGGCGTAAAACGGTAGAACCTGGCAACAAGATAGGAGACAATTAACCGGTACCGATAGGAAGCATACTGCAAAAGATGGTCTTAAACCTAACCTTACCAAATAAGCGAAAGGGAGATAAGAAGATCTTGACAAACACGTCAAGTTTAAGGTAAAATTTAAAGTTTGACTTTAAAAAGTGGTAAAAAACATTTTTAAAAATCTATAATATTTCCAATGTTTTTTTATGAATATGGAAACGGTTATGTTCATACTGGTGGAGATTTATTTATTCTTTACACAAACTAGGTTCGAGAGAAATACTTAAAAAAAGGTTTATTCGCGTAATGTTTAGAGTGCAATTGACCAACTTCATTATTACAAAGTAATATCGCCCCATGCGGAGGAAGGAAGCAAAGGTGAAATCTAAAAAACTCTAAAACTATTTTCACCTTCTCTTCCTCAGTCTCCAGTTTTCTGCATTGTTCGGCAAGCTTTAAGATTCTTTCCCCCTGCGTGCAAAAAAACGTTCATTTCATATGCAGTTTACTTTACCGTTTACTAGAGTACTATAAATTGCTACAAACTACTGTAACAACCACCTTAGCCTTCTTCCTCTGTAGCTCCTTTATGGCGCCATTGCTTTGTAACGTCAAGTTGGTCAATTGCACTCTAAACAGGAAGTGAATAAACTTTCACAATTTTACTAATAAAGATCAATTGAATTTGATATTGAGGAATTTGTTTGCACGCAAAGCATGCGTTCCCATGGTGAACCATGAAGACGAAATCATGACGTCATTATTAAAGAAGAAAATCTTGCTTTACTATGATGACTGAAGTGATCAAGTAAAAAAGAAGAAGGAATGGGTAAGGAAGGCAAATAGTTTTGTCTCACTTACCTCTGCATACTACGAAACTTGTTCATTTGACTTTTCATCTTATGGAATTGACGAGCAACTGTTTCCCTCTCCTACAACATAACGTTCATTGAGTGAAAGTACGTTCAACACCTAAGCAAAATATAATGGAAAATCGTATAATTAAGAATATTTCAAGATGTGTATATCGTTTTTGTTTCTGATGGTGGGTAAGCGAGACATGTTAACTAAAATGATGACGATGATGATGAAATCCCTTTGGCTCCTTAATTTTAATTTTTATAGAATGTTCAATATCAGTCCAATCAGGAAGGAAGAGAAACTCACAACAACTTCTATTAATGTTAAAAACTATGATTGCACGCGGGCAAACACGTAAATATCTATATTCATTTTGATGAATCATTAAATCAGTAAATAAAACATTTAACTTATAAAGGAACCGAATCAGGATATAAACAGTACACTTTTCTAGTCAGGATATAACTTAAAAATACACCTTTCACTAGAAAACATAAACTTTATAAGCATAATTAGGTGAAAGAGGTTGAGTTACATTTAAAGAAGGCTTGTTTGGGTCCTGGGGGTCAAATCCAAGGGAGCAAGAGAAGGTGGAATTTAGAGATCCATGTTATTATTACTACTTCTTGGTGGTAAGGGTATCACGATGGGATCCAGACCTCTTGGCCCTTTCAATATATTAGGAAACCTATACTGTACAATCACCGCAACAAGAATTTCTAAAAGATACCAAAAATTCTAAACAAAACATCTAAATTGAGGCTTATTCACAAAAGAAATGCAGGGGAGTGTCCTGCTTACACGAAAAGTGCAGAAAATACAACAGCTGCCATACATATTAAAATTAAGATTTCCATGCAGAATTTGTGGTACGATTTCTACTTGGCAACTTTTAAAGTTCTGGTAATTTGAGTTATCGCTGAACTTGTTTAAAAAGGAGTATGGGAGAGGTCTGGGAGAGGTCTTACTGACTCAAACATGGAAACCACAAGACTTCTCACCTCCCTGATGAAACGATTCTTCTCGTCGTACTCTTTGGTTGTGGACACCATCTTAGATTTGAGATGTGTGATTTTATCCTGGACAGACAGAAACAAATTACGGTTAAAGCAGTAAGATCTTCATTAAAATTCTCACTGTTAATCTCCAACTTTTAGCGGAGAGAGACACAAAAACAAAAGGGTTTTTATATTTCCATTCTCATACAAATTGAAAGTTTAAATAAATAGGCCAGCTCGTAACAATTACAATAAATCCGGGGAAAACGAAGAAGATGACGAACTCAGTAAACAGGGTGCTTCAAATTATTTCCTAGCCCTCGTTAACAGGAAAGTTACGGACAGTAAAAAGCACATAAAATGCCTTATGTATGCATGACAGAATGACAGTGCTGTTTTTGTTGCTCATTCCGAAAAACACTTCATATTTGATTGTTTTTTAAACATATGTTTGACAAGACTTTTACTCGCACACAAACACCTGTATTCTTTGTAGCTTCCTCATTTGCATGTCAATTTCCTTTGCACTCTTCTTGTCTTTCGTTTTCAACGTTTCGAACGCCATCCTCCTCTCTTCAGTAGATTCATTGTAGTTCTTCAATGACTGAAAGAAAACTATTGATAATGAATGTTGATCTGTGTTGTTGATATGTAAATACAAACCTCTCCGGAAATTCCAGCGGTCACATGCTACAGTATTTTAACTCTACTTTTTGTATAATTTTACTCTTTACTTTTTGTATATTAAAGAAATTTAAGTCTATTAAAAAGGTATCCAATATCACCAATAATAAAGCTTGTTATTGTAGATTGTCTTTTTCTAGATTACTTCTACCACTCAAAAGTATCTCTTACTATCAAAAGAGGTTGTTTTATTTCCAATATCACCAATAATAAAGCTTGTTATTGTAGATTATCTTTTTCTAGATTACTTCTACCACTCAAAAGTATCTCTTACTATCAAAAAAGGTTGTTTTATTTCCAATATCACCAATAATAAAGCTTGTTATTGTAGATTGTCTTTTTCTAGATTACTTCTACCACTCAAAAGTATCTCTTACTATCAAAAAGGTTGTTTTATTTCCAATATCACCAATAATAAAGCTTGTTATTGTAGATTGTCTTTTTCTAGATTACTTCTACCACTCAAAAGTATCTCTTACTATCAAAAAAGGTTGTTTTATTTCCAATAACACCAATAATAAAGCTTGTTATTGTAGATTGTCTTTTTCTAGATTACTTCTACCACTCAAAAGTATCTCTTACTATCAAAAAAGGTTGTTTTATTTCCAATATCACCAATAATAAAGCTTGTTATTGTAGATTGTCTTTTTCTAGATTACTTCTACCACTCAAAAGTATCTCTTACTATCAAAAAAGGTTGTTTTATTTCCAATATCACCAATAATAAAGCTTGTTATTGTAGATTGTCTTTTTGTAGATTACTTCTACCACTCAAAAGTATCTCTTACTATCAAAAAAGGTTGTTTTATTTCCAATATCACCAATAATAAAGCTTGTTATTGTAGATTGTCTTTTTCTAGATTACTTCTACCACTCAAAAGTATCTCTTACTATCAAAAAAGGTTGTTTTATTTCCAATATCACCAATAATAAAGCTTGTTATTGTAGATTGTCTTTTTCTAGATTACTTCTACCACTCAAAAGTATCTCTTACTATCAAAAAAGGTTGTTTTATTTGGATGTCATTGCTAATTTTGCAAATTTATAAATATTTTTTGAAGATGATGAACTCTAGGTTTCAAACCTCAATACTGACATCACAATGAACACTTAACTGTCAAAATGGAAGGAATTCGTCGGAGAAAAAAATCTTTTTGGTTGTTTGTGAATTTGAAATTTTCTTTTTAAAACTAATATAATTCAAATTAATTTGATTATTTGACCAATTTCGAAAGATACATAGTTATGTTTACAAAGAGTAAATTACGACAGCTGCTTAAGAAACACCCACGAGTTCAATACAATATACAATAATATATTTGGCTTGATAATAACTGTTTTGTTTGTTGTGGTTCTTATTTAACTTGTTTTTAGATATATTAATATTGAAAGGAGAAACACGTGAAAAAACATTTCCCTTAAATCTTCAACCAGACATGATGTATGTGATGTTTTTTCTTCAACATGTTAGCACAGTTATCAACATTTGAGAACTGTGAAATATCATTAGCATGGATTTATTCTTCGATGAAGAGGATTGTAAGAAGCATTTAGAAATGAAAAATAGTTTGTTTAATATTAAATACTAAAGAATAATTAAACAAATATAAATATAACAATATATACGTTTTAAATTCCAATAATTTCATCATCATGCCCTAAACAAACTTAATTCTTAGATATCAGACCAAGGAAGATGTAACTCACGGCTTGGAATTGCTTCCATAAGTCCTCCACTTGAGCCTCCAGTTGAATGCGTAAAGCATGCTTATCTTCGAGATTCTAAAACAGTAACAAGAAGAAAAGATGGCTTGTGATGCACCACACTAAAAGCAAATTGATGAGTGAGTGGAATAGTGAATCACATCATTTTAGCTATTTAACTCACTAAATTTAAAGTGGTGTAAGATTGCACCAAGACACAAACAACAGCATATGTGGGGAAAACACTTGGTGCTTTCTCAAACCAATGCAAAATGTGAATGCAAACATAATCGTGTAAAATGCTATTTTTTGATTTTTAAAGTCATTTAAGAAAATCGGAGCAAATTCAACGTTGAAGAAGAAGGTTTTATTAAAGGAAAAGTTTGTAAGTTTCTTCTGAGAAGAAGAAGTTTTTGGACAATGGGACATGTGAAGATGGCACACAGGAGACAGGTGACAAACTTATGACATATTCATTTGAAAATAATCAAGTCATTTTACATTTTCTTAAAATCTGTTATCTGTTCTGTTATATCCTTTTGTGGTGGTAGAAAAAATTTCTCTCAAATAGTACAGTTTTAAAAGAATTTGTGAAGGATGCCATTAGACAAAATCAACATTTTATGGCATCCAAACCCCACAATATAGACGTTAAGCCGTGTAGTGAGGAAAAAACCTTTTCTTTTCATGTCTATTGAACTGTAATTGGTACCTTGTTTTTCATCTCGTCCCTTAAACTGTGAAATTCCTGCCTGGCATCATTCTGTGCATCTTCAAACTCTTGCTCCATTGAGAACATGATGTCCTTGATTTCATTCATCTTGTGATTGTGCTGACCCATCAAATGACTCCTTTCATGTTAAAAAGAAATGTTTCAAAATTTCGTCAACGAAACGAAACAAAACGATTTATTGCATCTACGTTTTTCTTGAACTCAAAATATTTTTTAAATTTTTTAATTGTTTTATAAAACACATCATGTTATATTACCTTTCCGTCTCAAATTCATTATTAAGGGCATCAAGCTCTTCATCATATTCATCATCTGCCGTCAACAATCGATTACTTTGAAAATCTGAAATATACGTGCATTTCGAAGAAGATAACTTTTGACAATCACTTTCTTTAATTTTTAATAATGCATAAATTTCTAAAATTGAACAATAAACAATGCAATTGTTACCAAGCAGTTTGCGCAGGTTCTGTAGATGACTTTTTATTGCTGTCTGATATTGCTCCTCTGCTTCTTCAATATCCACTACCAATGATTTCAAGATGGCGTCCTTTTTATCAACAACACGCTCAAATGTTTGACTTAAGATTTCAATATCTTTTTTCAATTCGGCAGATTTGGCTAAAAGAAATGTAGAAAAAGTTCATCAGTCTTAAATACTAAATTTCAGCATGCTGCCTTTTCGTCATTGTACTAACTTTAATTTTAATGAATGCACCATATGTTGGCACTATAGAACAAAATATTAAAGTGACATCAACAGCAAAACCTACCTATTATTGGCATTTTCATTAAATTAGGTTATTTATAGACTTCGAGAGGGAACATCCAGATTATCTCAGTTATTTATATAACAATTTGAATTTATAACTTCAAAAAGTTTAAACCGAACGTTGCAACAATCCTTCGTTGTGATTTGGAAACATCCAAATTATCTGAGAGAACATACTTTGGCTTTTGTACAGACATACATGGATAGTTAGTTTTTACAATATATATACCGTAAATGATCGATTAAACGCCCCAAGCGTTTATTTAAAAATAGAAAATTTTAGGGGAGCGTGTATTCGAAAGGGGCGTTTAATTAAGAGGGGCGTTTATTTCAAAATGCAAAAATTTGGATAACACAACTTTTTTCTAAAATGATATTATGAGTCACATGCAAGCAAACAACGATTAAATGACATTACAACTTTACTGGTAAAACTCAATTTCAATGTCAGTATCATCATCATCTATTTTGTTGAAATCTTGCGCAGCATCTTCCTCGTCGGAACTCGTGATAAAAGGATTACTGAGGTCTGCTTCGCCTGATAACAAAGACATTTGCGACTTCAGTTTATCTTTCCATGAAGCGCAGGAACTCGTGATAAAAGGATTACTGAGGTCTGCTTCGCCTGATAACAGTTTATCTTTCCATGAAGCGCAGGGTTCACGCTCTTTGAAACAATGAATAACATGGTCTTCAGTGCCATCGGTTTGAAGATTCAATCCACAATACTTGAATGAATTAACAATACTTTCCTTCAAAAGATTAGACCATGCTTCGAGAATCCACTCAACAATCTTCTTCCGTGACGGAGCTTTCATGTTCCCAGCTTCAGTATAGTAATGTACGCCATCACTTAACCACTGATCGTATAATTCGGTAACTCAAGCTTTGAAGGGGCGATTCCAACACACGTCAGGTGCCTGGATGTATTTGGTGCATCCACCAGGTATAATGCATTGATCAACCTTCATATCATTAAGCTCTTTCTTCACAGCATCCCTCATATGACATTTGTAAGAATCCCATGCAAGCAGGCAACGGTTAAATGTGAATGCACCAACTCTTTTCACCCATGTCAAAGTTAGTTCTTCATTTTGCCATGCGTTTTTAGATGTTTGTACAACACATTGATGTTTAAATTCTTCGTCAAGGGTTTTTGATTCTCGTTTCGCCCCTTTAAACACTATAAAGGGTTTAAGCTTTGACAAAAAGCAGACGTTTTGCAGCCAAGCAAACACTCACCATGCATTTTTCGTGTCCAGTAGTTTTCAGACAAACTGATTTTGCACCTCGAACATCAACGGTTGTATTTGACACCATGTCATTCCACACCGGAGTCTTGTCCATTGCGATAATACATGATGCATGATAGTTAAATTTAGATGACAATCGACGCACATGCAAGATATATGATATTTTCACTTCTTCCGAGCTCATGTTCGTCAATGATATGAGAAAAAATTGAAAGAATGTTTGAATGAATTTGATTGTCTTTCAAATGTTTTTTCTACTTTGCAAACAATACGAATAAAAAATGTAATCGCAAAGATGGCTCGAAGTAATGTTCGCGTTTTATCTTATTCCTTGCTCTATGAAATACGTTTTGAAACTGCTATAAGAGGGCATCACGTGTACAAGAATGTATGGACACCACAAAGAGGCAAGCTTCTAACTTGCAAGAAAGACGACCAATCAGAAGAAAATTTCCAGTGGAAATAAATATAGCATTTTCCTAACAATAAACATTACTTATTTCTCCTTCTTTGCATGGCTAGGGGAGGGGCATTTATTCAAAACCTCGCCATTAAAATTCACTCTTTTTAGAAAAGGGGGGGGGGGGGCGTTTATTTGAAAGGGGCGTTTAATTGGAAGAGGGCGTTTAATTGATCATTTACGGTATACATATCTGTGGGTATATTATATTATATATATCTTTTTATTTGTTAAAACTAAAGCAGGGTGGCCACATAAGTTGACAAATCAAATTCTTGCTCTTTAAAATAAAATTTGACTTTGTTCCTCCCTTTTTCTTGTTCAAAATACATATTTTTCCAGCACAAGTTTTGACAATTAACAAATAGAAATAGACCCAGAGTCAAAGAAAAATCACAAAAACAGGAAGACAACTTTTTTTTTACCTGAAGATGTTACAGTGGTAACAAAAAGCTTTGTAAGCATAAATAAAAATGTGTTGTTAATAATTTTGTATGAATTTTGACTGGCTTTATTGTTTCAACAGGAAGACAAATTAAGTCAAAGTTGATCACCAATAATATCAGTAAACAAGTAGGAATGGTGATCATGCTGATGTTTACACTACAAAATCATTTCATAAAAAAGCACCTAATTATATACATGGATATTTAGAATTCCAAGTTTTCTAGCTTCCACTACTTGAAAATGGCATATACATATTTCCCAGCTTTTCCAGCCAGTTTTTCAACAACAAAAACTTTTCCCAGCTTTTTCAGCCTATTTATATCATAAATTGTAAATCATTTATAAATGAAAATTATTATTTCTTTTCAATATTTAATTTGATGAATAAAAAATCTTTCTCCACTGACCTTCTCTCATGATTCTCCTCCACTGGTTATGCAATTTTGAAACATTAAACTTTGAATTCTGTTCTTCCTTTGACAATTTGTCTTTCATGAATTGTGTTAGCATTTCCTCTTTCTTTCTTCTCATAGTTTCTTCTGCCAGCATTTTCTGCTCCATGTACAAAATCCGTTCCTCTTCAGTCATTTTGGCTTGTTTACCTTTCTTCGTACCACCTTTCTTCGGCATGATTATTCGATTGAAATGTTGTAACAAATTATACTTTTGGTCCCTGTGCACAAAATGTATTGAAAGTAATTTTATTATATTTTTCGTAGGTCATAACTGAAACATATGGAGAAGAATCAAAAGGTGGCATTAAAATAAATACAAATTTATTTATTTATTTATTTATAAACGAATATTTATACAGGATAAATTACACTTCAACAATAATACATGCTGTTATCAATGTGCGTCCTGTTGAAAAATTAAAAATATTAAATAATTATGTTATAATATAAATTAGTGGTAAAAAAGATAAAATGCAAAAACTTAAATATTAAAAGAGTAAAATTGAATGAGTTAAAAATATTAAAGAAAAATTCAGCACTTATAAAATTCCTTTAGTAATTTTGAATATTTACTAAAGTTTGATTCTTTTCGAATGTACATTGGCAGCTCATTGTAGATCTTTGCTCCCATATACTTATAAGATTTTTTGCCAAATTCTGTTTTCATTTTTGGTAGCTCAATCATACAACCCTTGTTTTTTGTGTTGATTTTGTGATCTCGCATTGTAAAGTAGCCATGAAAGTTGACACATGAAGTAGAATCTAGTGACTTTCGTACGGACATACATGCATGTTTGTGGTTAATATTGACTATCGATGGAATGACAACTGGAGATTGCTTGTCCTCGTTTACCACTTTCGATGCTCTATTTTCAAGACTTTTTATTTTTCTCTTTTGTCCATCTGTATACTTTAACGCAACAGAGCTACAATATGTCACTATTGGAACTAACATTGAGGAATAAATGGCTAATGCTGATTTGTTGTCAAGTAAATATCGAACTTTTGAGAGCAGGCGTAATCGCGAAGAGAACCGCTTGTAATTTCTATCAAATTGAATGTTCATATTAAGGTGGTTGTTGATTTCTACTCCAAGATACTTGTAAGATGTGGTATGGCTTACGGGTACGTTCTTTAAAGTTAAATTAAGTTCTGAAGAATTTTTTGCAAGCCGTTGTGGAGTTCCAAATAATATACACTCAGTTTTGCCTTTCTTTAGGTTTGCGACTAAATCGTTACTATCGAGCCATTGCGAGAGAGCTTGTAAGTCTTCGTTTAGACATCTTTCGATGGCAGTGATGTCTTTACTGCAAAAGTACATAACGGTATCATCGGCGTATATTACGACTTTTGAGCTTAGAGATATATCCATTACGTCGTTATAGAATATAAGAAATAACAATGGACCTAATATAGATCCTTGAGGCACGCCACTTACCATCGAACTTGGACTAGAAAGAGTACCATTGTATGAAATAGTTTGTTTTCTGTTAAACAAGTAATCGGTTATCCAATCTAACTCTTTGTTCTTTATTCCGTAACATGGTAACTTCTCTAACAGCTTCGCGTGGCTGATGGTGTCAAACGCTTTACTGAGGTCAAGAAACACAGCTCCAACTAGATTACCTTTGTCGACATTCGATCGTATGTTATCAACGAAAAAAGTGACAGCTTCTTCTGTTGATCGGTTTGATCGATATCCGAATTGCATGTTTGTTGGAAGGTCGTTCAATTCAAGATGCTGCAACAGTTGTCGGTAAACAGATTTTTCAATTATTTTGGAGACAAGCAATAATATGGATATAGGTCGATAATTCTCATATTCAGTAGTGCTTCCTGATTTAAAGATAGGAACAACTTTCGCATGTTTCCATTCAGTTGGAAAAACACCAGTCTTTAGTGAGGTATTTATAATACAACTCAGTGGAGTAGATATAATTGATGCTGTATCTTTTAAAAGTCTAGCAGGTAAGTCATCAATTCCAGGAGACTTTTTAACTTTCAGTTTTTTGAGAAGGGACTCTGTTTCTAACTTGGACACGTGCTCAAACTTAAACAGCACATCACACCTTTTGCTTATAGGAAGTTGTTTCCTCCAGACAAGATTACAAAATTTTATCGATTTCTCTTTAATAATCCGGGGAGCGTTTAAAACGTAGTTACAAAAACCGTTTGGTGTGATATCGGTAGATTTATTGCAACGGGAGTTATTTGATTTCGAAGGATATATTTTCTTTATCGTTTTCCAGAAAGTATTCGGTGTATGGTAGTTTTCACGAAGAAGATTTTTGTGGTACAAGGACTTAGCTTTACGTATCAATATGTTAACTTCATTTCGTTTACGCTTGTATGCAGAATAGTCAGTTTCGTTTTTTGATTTTCTGTAACGTCGTAATTGTCGGTCGCGTTCGTTCATAGCAGATTTAATCTCAGACGATAACCATGGTGACTGCTTTCCCTTAACTCTTTTTATAACTCTTGGTGCATGCTTATCAAAAGCTGTAGTTAAAATATTTTTCCTATTCAACCAGGCTACATTTACGTTTGTTACAGAGCATACTTCATCCCAATCAACTGATCGTAACTCACTGCATAGATTATTTAAGTCGTAATTTTTGTAATCGCGACACGTAATCGTTTTCGGTTCATATGTGGTGCTATTTAGTTTTCTAGTACATCCGACCATTTCGTGATCTCCAACACTCGTTGGTATTACTTCTGTACATGATATAAAGTGTGGTTTATTTGTGGCAATGATGTCAATTAATGTACTGGTGTTATCAGTGATACGAGTTGGTTTCGTTATTAACTGTTTAAAACCCAAAAGGAGGAGAGTGTTTTTAAACTCTTTATTACATTTTTTGTCTAAATAGTTGACGTTAACGTCACCCATAATTATGATTTCTTTTGATTCATCATTAATTCTCGTTAACATATCATTTAATAACACTGTGAAGTTCTTTTCTAGATATTTGGATGTATCAGGGGGTCTGTAAATAACACTAATAATAAAACTCTTCGCTTTCAGTGGAAAAATCTCTATCCAAATAATTTTTAATTTTGAACATTCCAAATCGATTCTTCTTTTCCAGACAAAGTTGTCTGAAATATAGAGACCGACTCCTCCACCTTTTCCAGAAGCTCTGTTTTTATTAATGAAGTTGTACCCCGAAATATCAAATAAGGTGTTTGTTTCAGTAGTTATGTGTGTTTCGCTTAAGGATAAAATGTTGATGTTTTTATAGGATTCAAGTAAGTTGCATATATAATCTTTATTCCCAAAAAGTCCTCGAACGTTTTGATGAAATAAATGCATACCCCTAGTAGACGTGATGGTAGTTAGTTCAGGGATGTTGTAAGTAACCGGTCCTGGACAAGACTCTATATCTCCGCACAGAAGTAACATCAACAAGACGATTGATTTTCTCGATTTTAAAATGCAAAAACTGTTTCTTTTTAACCATTCCATCCATAAACTCGACACAATAAAAGACTCTCTTTTTATAACAGTAGATTCTACATTTAGCGTTAAACTAATGCCATCTTCCGTTAAGTAACACGGATTTTTAACTTGTAAACACATAGTAATTATCTATGCTACTTTCGCCATTTTTAATTTCTAATTTCAAACAAAGCTATTTTCGTTTTCAAATTCTAAAAACCACTATAATAAATATTCCAAACAATAGGTGTGGTTCATTGAGCTATTTATCAACAATATAAATACATATATCCAATATATTAAAAAGTGACCAGTGTTAGATTGTTCAGCAACCTATTCTGTATCTATCGTTAAAACAACTGGACATATACATAAACATTCAAATTGGCTAGGTACACTAAAAGATATGTAAGCTATGTTATATTGTCATTGAGAAATCTGACAAAATGATATTATGTTACTTTTTTGTAAATGACGTTAACAATTTCAGAAAGAATACATCTAAAAACATCTGTTCCACTAAATCATCAAATGGTTAAACCTACACAATTTTTCATACTGAAAATCCCGCCCAACCCTAACATGGAAATGGATGTTAAACGTTGATGATGATGTAACATACCTTTTCACCAATATCCTACTTAACAACCCATTGGTACTCTTTAGAATACAGTTTTAGAGTAACTGGAGCTCAAAAAACATTCAAAAAGACTTCGGCGGAGGTTTTAGCTACCCTCCCACAATATCTTTTCTTCATCTACGCTGCTGCTTTCACAAAGGCATTGCAAATCAAATTAATGCATTACAAACTCTTATATTTTCGAAAACCACCATTCCAATCATAATTGTTTCACATCATTTTCACATTAATTGGAAAAAACCTAGTCTTAACATTCAACTCAACCACTCTATTCTATTTCTGTATATATAACCTTGATCGTTAGACATTCCTTTTATCATATCGCCTGTCCTATTCTATTCTTCACTCTCCCCGACGATCTCAATTTTAATTTTAATTACAATTACATAACATTTTTACTTTTTTATACACCAAGAGATTTGTAACATTTCTTCGATTCTGATGAAGGCTAGAGACTAGAGAGAACATTCTTCTAGCTGAAACATGTTTAATAATAATGAAAAAGTTATATCTTATAAATTGTATCTCTTTACAAATCGTATATACATAAAAATAATGAAAAAAGGATAAGCTTAAAACTCATTCGTACATCAAAACAGACTACAAAGTTGAGATAATAAATAATCACTCTGATTTCTCATGTGGAAAAAAATGCACAATTTTTCTGACTCCATATTTGTTTATGGCATTACAAAATGACGGTTACCGAAAAATAAACATTTACAGCAACACTTCCTGTGGCTAGGAAACTATTTGGTTGCGGTCAAATACGTGACATGTCGAGTATATCGTTTTTGCGTGAAATCTCACGGACAATTAGCATACATACCAACTTTCAGTAAAATGATGTCACTGTTGAGGATAGATTTTGTGCCGTTTTTACGTTGCAATTAAAAGGTATCAGTGTTGGAAATTATGGGCATCAAAGGATAAGGGCGCTTGTGTTTAAATTAATGTGAGCGTGGGCGGTATTAAGTAGAGCATAGGCGTTAAAAAAGGTTGGGGGTTTATTTGAGTAACTACAGTGACAAACTTTCATTGTTGATTTCTTGTTTGAAGATAGACATTTTTTGTTTTGTTTTTGTTGTTATTTTTTTGTTGCTTTTCATCCTTCACTAATATATCTTGAAGCCTTACGGTTACACTTTTTTTGCAATTTACGCATGCGCGACAGTTATACCGAAAGCAGAGTATAATAAGGGATTTGTATCTTTGTAACAGCAATCTTCACCCATACTAATAGCAATTCGATAAGGGGTTGGTCAGTCATTTCATCGCCGACAACTTATAAAGAAAACGAGAGACAGGTGTTTTAACACGTCATCAAACAATATCGTATTTAATAAATCGACTTTTAAGATGGCATAACAATCTATCGTATTATCATGGTGAAAATGAAGAGATTTCAGGTGACGGTTAGAAAGTGCCGCCATTAGGACTGAGAAAAGTACGCCCATCTTAATTACTAATTTCCATGTGTTTTTCAATGCCAATAACACTTGACCGTTTAAGGTTAAATATATGCTATTTTTCGTCGTGTAGTGAAGATAATTAGGGCGGGACACACGAAATAGTTTCCAGGGGGTCGTGTATTTCTAGCGTCGCGATTCAAATAGAACAAGGTCTTCTATTTGAACAAAGCGGTTTAAATAATCAAAAATGAGTAAAATCAAAAATCAATCACAGTAAATGATTCATTGAGGGTTGTTCTTTCAATACTCTCTTATAAAAGGCAGTAATAAGTCAGAGTTTACTCTTTTAAAACTTTTTTTATAGCAGGGTGATTAATAATCTGTGCTTCTTTTCTGACCCTTTTTTGTTCTTTTTGCCGAGAATACGTGATGCTTTTTCAAAGTTCAAAACACGTAGAATAAAAGTCATGTAGATAATCAATCCTTATTTTCTCTGTCTATTAAAATAGTCTATATACATGAGCAATAATAATAACAGCTGTAAATGTTTAAATTCGTTGCTTCTCCAGCGTTTAATGCAATTAACCAAGGCAACAATAACAACAACAAAATGTTCTACTCGAATATCATCTGCCAAAAGAAACACGAAAGAAGAAAACAATTGAACGATTCTGCAGACCACATTTCGCTATTGAAAACGATATTATGCCCAGCTCTTAGTAATTTATTTTTGTTTTCGAGCTTCCTTCTGTCGCCCTTTAAAGAAAACGTATTAAAAAGAAGACAAATAGGATTGCGCATGCGTAATAGGTGAAAAAGATCGAAGGTCCAGGTTGTTTTCTATAGAAACATCAATATTTTGAGCGAATTTAAAGAAAAACCAAAGTTTATTTTCTCAACATCACATTCTTTCCCTTCACTAAACAAAATATAAAAAAACATTGGAAAACTACCGTTTGGTTGTCATGGTAACCCATGTTTATTTTTGTCCGCATGTTTATAAAATGCAGAGTGACGTCACGATTCAATCCACAGCGTCAACGACGTTGAAAAACGAAGACCAGTTGACGAAGGCATTGAGTCCGTTACAATTGAACCTGGAGAAGCGATGATAAAAGAATTGTTTGTTTTTAAAAAATGCACCTCCGACTGAAGTTTATTGAAAAGAGTAGCAGACATTTTCGTAAATTGCTAGGTGGCAGCGGTTTTTCAATTTTGCTTTAAAGCAGTACAAATACAATAGTATTTAACAGGGCCGTAACAACTTGAAAATGTTTAGGGGGGGCAAACATTTCCAAGTTGGAAACTTAGGAAAAATTTTTAGGATTTAAGGGAGTGGAAAAATTGTCGACACCATCTGAAAACTCTAAAAACACATTATAAGGCTATTTTCATCCCTTGAGAAGAAAATTAATTGTGAAATGTTTCATTTCCATGAAACTTAATAATTAAAAGATTTTTTGGGGGACATGAACCCTTTGGCCCCCGGTTGTTACGGCCATGTAAAAGCAGTACATGCGGCGATTTTTGAGGTATAATACAGAACAAAATACTTTCAAACTTGGATTTTGAAATATTGTTCATATTGGAGCACAAAACACTAAATTGTGAAAAAATATTCACTGATCCATTTCCATTTCGTCCATGGAGACGAGTGGTAATGTGTTATTTTGATGCAAACCAATGGTTTCTTCCTCTAGACACGTGCTTTGATCACGCCATTTACTTTTAATGAAAAAGCAAAACAAAGTGTTTGCTCCGTGAAATTGAGGCGACAATAGCTTTTCGCATTTTCCATTTCGACTTGTAGAAAATAACACGTGTTCGTTTTTCTAAACAAATCAAATGATATTGTTCACAGCACAAGCGTATTGCGAAATCCTTTTCAACATTTTTACGAATTTTCTCGATTTCGTTGGCTAATTGTGTTCACAGGTTTTCCGTTAAAAACGATTATCAGCGCTTAAGGATCGAGTGTTTTCAATAAGCATTCACCGAAACACGCTTTATAAAGCCCACACAAAAGAAAATAGAAACTGGCTTAATCATGAAAAGGTTTTGCTTCGAGTAGCTTATTACATGGCAAACAATGCGGAATTACCCCCGTGTCGAAAATCATAGTTTTAAATAGAAAGGGGAAGGATGTTATGGAGGCCTATTGAAAGAAAAGGTTCTCAATGCAACGGAAATTTGCGTGAACACATAAATAACTGGCAATGAATATAGAATGATGTCGATGAGAATGCCGTGGATAAGAGTGGTCATTAACCTGTTCCTGCTAGCCATTGTTGAAAGCTCCTATCTAAAACCAGTGAGTGCTATGTGCATATTTTATACATCCTCATACCTGTGAAACCTCTTTATGTTTGATCGTCAATAACTTCTCACAGAATAATATCGGATTCAGACAACATTTAACGAACAACTTTGCTAACTTGCGCTTGGATTTTTAGGTAAATTCTGGAGTGTTTCTTTTTGTTTTGATTAAGTTACTTTTTTACTTAACGATCTGTAAGAAGTCTGTGTAGAAAGGCTAGAAAGGCATTCGTTAACTCGTCTAATATCGTTTTCGTTATTTTTCACTTTGCACTGGTACATATTGCATTAGTTTGTATTTTTTCTAGTTGCTAGATACATATTATTATAAATATATTATTATTTTATTTATTTTTATTTATTTATTTTCTTGTTTATTTGTGGAGAGTTCTGGCATACATTTTAAGCCTTTTCTTTTCGAAGTGAGATGTTTATTTTGTGGATGTTGAAATACATATATCAGCTACTAGATGAAAAATGAAATTGAAGCGGATTTTAGTAAGCCAAAAATCGCCTGTCGCATTACATCTAGCTAATATGGATAGATACCGCCTTCCTTGACCTTGTGGAGAGGCATTCTAATTAATTTATGTTTACAAAATGTTTGTTCTGAAATTTCCGTGAACAGATTTTCAAAGGAACCAAACCAAAGTATGTTTTAAAGTTGGAGCGATTTTAAGGAAGAGCAATTCCTTGTCTTTCCAGGTTTTCTTTTTATAGAAACACGAAATTATTTCTTTAACGGTGAAAGCTCATCTAGGAATTTGATTGAAGATCAATCCATCCATCTCGTTTAAAGTACATGAATCACATTTTACTGCCGGGTTTGCATACGAAATGTATTACGGGCATGGTGTCATATACAGAACAATCCTGATAACTCGAACCCCCGTTAAGTCGAACTCGCGTTAACTCGAACTGGTTTCCATACTCGCAAAACGGCGGTTAAGGTTTTCAATAAAAAATATTTTCTTCGCACACGAAATGGAAATATTGTTTGTAGTGATTGAGAAGGTATAAGCTAATTTCCAAGTAGGATAAGCTCTCTAGTTGAACCTAAATAACAGTTCTAAGGTCAAACATATATTCAATTTAGAGCGCGCCACAATAGACCATTCGCGAGAAGGTGAAACTTTTAAATTAAAACGATGCTTAGGTTGGACTTCTTTTGTTTGTTAAGGTTGAGTTGTCAATCATTTATGGACCTCTTTTGTTAGGAATGGCCGATTAGGGAACTGTTTATGTTTTATATTGCTATCTCGAAAAGGGTTCTATTATCAAGTCGTGAAAGCTTCAACGATTCTTTTTTTCTACTAAATGTTTAACAAACGTTTGTTATTTTGCTATGTAGTGTATTTTGAACAAAGGTTTGACCCTAAAACCTTTCCCTACAACAAATATCTATCTTTTTTATCTGGTTACTACTTTAGATTTGCTCATGTCACAAATGTGTTTCTTTGAAGATATCAATGAAAATACGTATTGGTCAGTACTTTAATTGATGACTTTGCTAAATTTCAGGATGGTCTCTGTCGCTCGAACCTCGATTGCCCGATCACCTTTTTCTGTAATGCTGATAATTTCTGCGAGTTAGTCAAGACAACAAATGAAGTTGAAGCGAAACAACCTGTAAGTTATTCGTCTATGTTTAAGGATTTTACCAAACATGTTTTGATCGAAACGCAGGTAGATAAATGCTAAGGCTATAACTCTATTTGCTATACAGCATAATACCGATAACTCGAACCTCCAATTACTCGAACTTTCAATAACTCGAACCTCTAATTACTCAAACCTCCAATAATTCGAACTTCCATTAACTGGACTGTTAGTATCTCAAACATTTATTAAATAGAATTGCGTTTTCATTGCGCTTTCCCTTAATAAGAAATCCCAACATAACGTTAAATCGTAATTCGTGCGTATTAAAGTGTCTCCATGCCACAAAAGCACAAAAAAAGAAAACAATTTTCGTAATAATATTTCATTCATTTTTAATATTTTTTGCAGGAAATGTGATTTCTTTATATTATTCCACTTTCGAATACTGTGTATTCCATGGAATGGCATTCTTACGTCATAATGGTTATTGTTACGTGATAATGGTTATTGTTACGTGATAATGGTTATTGTTTAGTGTTCCGGGACGTTTAAATCGAAATGTTTACACGCCAGCGAGTGCAAATGTAGCATCGAAAAAATGGTTTGCAAAGATGAAGAATGCGTGTATGCGTCTTCACAAGAATTCAAGGTAGAAAGATAAACAACTCAAGTTCTGAACGGTCTGTGCATTGGACGGTCTGTGCATTGGACTGTCTGTGCATTAGACTGTCTGAGCATTGGACGGTCTGTGCATTGGACGGTCTGTGTACTGGACGGTCCATTGGTGGTAATTGCCGGAAATTGTTTTCATTTAGTACAATCTAGATATAATTATCAAACTGTTGAAAAATAATGGTTTTTTTGACCTATACAAGTATAATCTTCTCCCCTACTTCGCCACTAAAATAATGGCATTTACAGCAAGCTTTAAGATTTATTATTCAATTCATGAAACACTAAGGTAAATTAAGAAAGAAGACTTTAGAATATTTTTATCGTAACTTTTGGTGAACATACCGGGCTTTTAATTATTAATATTTTGTTTTCAGGCTCGTCTGCCAGCAAGCATATGTGAAATAGATCTCGACTGCCCTTTCCTTTACACATGCACGCCTAAAGGAAGCTGCCGTTTGATGAGTCTGAAGGAACTTCAATCGCTCATGGGTGATATTATGTGACGTACTGTTTTGTGCTTATGAAAATCGACTTTCGAGGTAGCAATGTAAAACTTAAACAATTACCTAAACCACAGAACAAAAGAAGTTTATGAAATGATTGACAGCTCCACTTTCAAAAAATCAGCCCTGTTTTCGTTTTAAAATTTGCTATCTCGCAAATGGTATATTAAAGTTAGTTTATAACGAAGAATAATGACGTGTGAAATTATTTGATGAAACTTGCTTGAAGTTATTTCGCATTTTCGATATTTGAAAAGATTTTTTGTACAATCACGATGGAAGAAGATTTTCGGAAATAATATAAAAAAATAATAATAAAATAAAATAATAACTTTTAAAGGCAAGTTATGAATTGAATTTGACTGAACTATTAGTTATAGATTCTATATATGATTAACAGTGTAATCTATGAGAGGATTAATGTATGCTAATAATTGCAGAAGAAAAAAGTTTGGTTGCAAAAAGAAAACCATTCCAAATAGATATGGGTGCAACTTATTTTGTTTTGAACGGTTGCAAAACGGCTTTATGAATTATATAATTTAAAAAATATAGACAAATTATTACGACCGGTTTTTCCACTTTTTACGGAGTATATTTTTTTTATGTCCGTACAGTATTCTCTCTAATTAGCGGACACCATTGGTGCAAAAAAATCTGTCCGCTAATTAGAGGTGTCCGCTTTTCAGAAAGTTAACTATTTTTGGGCTATTTTTTGTCGTTGAGTCAAAAAAATAATGTATTTTGAGGTTTTTAGGGAATATTGGATTATTGTAGACTCAGAAGAACAGTAAAAATGGGTTATTTTAAGACATACAAGCTTTTTTATAAAAACACAAGAAAAATATTTTAAAAATATTAAAAAAACCTAGAAAAATATAAAAGTTAGTTTTTGTTTCAAATATCAACAAAATCGGCACGTGCCGATAAAAATATATACCTATAGCTATACACTAACGTCTAAAAAAATTGGTTATGTGTGTTTGTTTCTTTTTATGCATTATTTTCTTCTCTAACTTAGTTCTCATTAAGTACAATGTTTTTCTTTCATTTTCATCTAACATGGTTATGTTTACAAGTTTATCTATAATTGATAATGCTTCTATATCGCTGATCTCTTTAATTCTCTATGTTTCTAACTTTACCTCAAACCTCCATACAAGCCGAAGTTGTTGGTAAAAGGGTTAACCGCGAAGGAGGAAATGTGCTGGAAATTCCAGTAACATTTCGTTTTATGGGGCCTTCAAAAGCCTTCAAGTGGTCGATGAAGATAATAAAGAAATCGGAACTAACCCAGCCGGCACAAAGAAGTTTTTTTTATCTTCCAAAGAGGTTTTTAAGAGGTTTTTTTTTGGTCTAAAATGTCCGCTTTAAAAACCGCTTTTTGAAAGAGGCTTTTAAGACAATTTTTTTATTCGTCTTTAAGAAGTTTTTGAAAGAGGTTTTTAAGAAGTTTTTTCATCCGTTTTAAAAACGTTTTTGAAAGAGGGTTTTAAGAGGTTTTTTTTCGGTCTCAAATGTCCGCTTTTAAAACCGTTATAAACGTTTTTAAAACCATTTTCGGAATCGTTAAGCCTTCAAAAACATTCTTTCGGCGTTTTTCGTAAACCTTCGAGTTTATTGCAAACATATTATTAAGCGAAAAGAAAAAGGGAAAGATAATTTTCTTGGATTGTCATGTATATTGAACATTATTCACATAATATTATAGCTAATATATACATATAAATATACAATGCGTCCACTGTTAGGAACCGAACTTGTTCGCTGTTTGTTTGCAGACATTCTTCAATTTCTTTGACAGGATATTTCTTACCGCCTTTTCGGTGGCATCCCCATACTTTTCATTGACCGTAAAATAAACGTAAAATAGATAACATCGAATAAGTTGTGATTACATGCTATAATTTCCTAAATTATACATATTGCAGTATAATTTCTATACTTGTATACGTCCTAAATAAGTTTAAGATATAAAATCATGCTTAAAAAACCCGTGGTTTTTTTTAACCCGGATAAAGAGGAATATAAGAAGTTTTTGGAAAGAGCTCTTTTTAAAACCGCTTTTAAAACGTTTTTAAGACCTCTTTTGGAAACGGTTTTCCGAAAACCAAAAAACCAAACAAAAAAAGAGGTTTTTAAAACCTCTTGTGCCGGCTGGGAAACGATTGTATTAATAAATGCTTAAAGTAAAATAAAGTAAGAAAAAAAAGTTAATAAACGAGAATTCTTTATTCTTATCAATGAAAATCTTTAAAACTTTGAAAAATTTCTCGTGGTCCGCTAATTAGAAATGAAAAATGGCCAAAAAAGCCATTTGGTGTAAAAAAAACTGTCCGCTAATTAGAGTATCCGCTAATTGTTTGTCCGCTTTTTAGAAAGTTATTTATGAGAGTTTGACTAGGATTCGTTCGGTGTAATGAAATTTGTCCGTTAATTGGAGGTGTCCGCTTTTTGGAGTGTCCGTAAATTAGACAGAATACTGTATTTAGAATTTCGCCACAACGTTATTAAGTTTGAGCACATGGTGCTACATTAATAATGGCTGAAAGTAGCGACGAAGACGGACCTCCAGCACAAAAGATTCCTCGAGTGCTTAAAAAAAAAGACAATGAGAAACGCTTAATTGTTGTTCTTGAAAATGCATCGCTAGAAACTGTCAAGGTAATTGATAATTAAGTTTTGCTCTAAAAGATTTATCGTAGCTAAAAAAAATTTCGTTCTAAGATTAAGGTGGTACAAGAAAACAAATGAAATGATGGAGATATGGTCTTTTAACGCAAACGAACTAAAGTAAATAATAAAAAAACTACTAATGACATTTAATAGTGCTGGTTGAAAAGGAACTAGCGCCTATAAAACTCTTAACTGCAACGTATGAAAGTATACTGAAGTTTTATCCGCTTTTCCACTGGTATATATATATAGATATCAGATTATAATATCAGTGAATTAGGCTTCAAGGTGAAGGAAATCAGTTAGAGGTTACTTGATAGGTCTGAAACTCAGTGGATAGGTTCAAGCTACTTTTATGCAATCTTGAAAGGTTGACGGAAAACCCAACCTTAAATAAAAAATCTCAATTATTGTATTTTGGTTTATTGTGTATATAGAAGGTTTCTTTTTATAAAAAGGAGCAAATATTGAAAGAATCACACAAAATTTCTTTAAGTAGCCAATCTTCACAACTCTAATCAGATGGGGTAATTACATGAAAAATTATATATATGGTTAGGAGATATTGAATAACTCAGCAAGGGGAAATATTTGTTAAACGGTTATATCTCTAAGAAAACTACTTTAGCTGTGTTTGCAGAAAAAATGATTTCACATTGTTTTGTTTTTGTGTTCTTGTTACTCAAAATGCTTTTTCGGAAAGGAGTGGCTCCGTCAAATATATATATATATATATATATATATATATATATATATATATATATATATATATATATATATATATATATATATATATATATATATATATATATATATATATATAATCGTTATTTTAAATAATTTATATGGATTCTTCACCCTTTTCTTCATCCTAAACACGTAAAAAAATTTTATGCTTTTTTTTTTATTCCCTTTGAAAAATGTGATAAATATTTTACACAAATTATCTCTGATGTCGTTGTTGATAAATAATGCTGTAAAGTTTCACAACATGATGGTTTATTGTTATTGTGTCAATAATACAAACTAAAAGGAGAAAACAATTTTTTTAGACCTGGTGATATATGTTAAAAAGGGATTTGATTGGCTAAAATAAAACAGGTTTTTGGTGTGGTGGTTGTCAGGATATTATGGATCAAAGTTGTACTGCTGCAAGCCAACTATTAAAAGTGTTTATAAAAAAAGTCAAACTAAACTATAGAATTATCTCAAAAATATTCACTTTCTGATGTGGAATTTGCCATATTTATTTAAATATTGTAAAACACAACAACCTTTAAAATGTTTTTATTTTCTTCTTAGTCTGCTACCAACACAGACGTTTTTTATGAAATATATTATCATTACTCAATCACGTTCGTCTACAGTGATATTCTCTGACATCGCTCCTTTAAGTGGGGTTTGTGCTGTTGAATGCCAGTGACTACTAGAAGGAATATTTGAAGAGCATATATGTAAGAAGACTTGCACAGCAATTTGGAGGGTTCAGTCACTGAATATATGTGTGCTTTAAAAATTCTGCTTTTTGCATCTCAATTATTGGAAAAGAATCCAACTTATCTGCCGAGAGTAAATGGAAATTTAAATATAATTACTGGCCATCTTATAAGACATCACTTTTATAAAGTTGGCTTGTGTTACTGCTACATTCAATGTGATTGAAGTTGAGGGAAAGGTTACATTGGTTATATAATCTCATGTAAATTGTTTCATAGAAAAATTAAAGTTTAACTTTGCTTATTTTAATCCCCTTAATCCTCTTTGTGGTATATATATATATATATAGAGAGAGAGAGAGAGAGAGAGAGAGATTCAACCATCAACAAAAAGAGGAAATAAACAAGAAAAATTACGAATAATATACTCAAATATAATACACTCTCTCCACCTTCTGTCATGGTTAGGGGTTTGTAGAAAGCTAAAGCTTTATCATCAAGCCCCTATTGGTGGTAATGCTAGACCAGAAATAGACATATATTTAAAAAAATATCATTTCGTTATCAAAGTTGAGAATTTCTGTTTTGACAAAATATTTAAGAGCGTTTAAAAGCTAATAATAATATCTGTATCGTTAATTTAAAGAAAATTTTAGCTGGCTGGTGTAATAATGATCAGTCTAATAATTACCCCAAGTATGTCCCTGTTGTTATGCTTGCCCCAAGTATGTCCCTGTTATGCTTGCCCCAAGTATGTCCCTGTTATGCTTGCCCCAAGTATGTCCCTGTTGTTATGCTTGCCCCAAGTATGTCCCTGTTGTTATGCTTGCCCCACGTATGTCCCGGTTGTTATGCTTGCCCCAAGTATGTCCCTGTTGTTATGCTTGCCACCCCAAGTATGTCGTTGTTATGCTTGCCACCCCAAGTATGTCGTTGTTATGCTTGCCACCCCAAGTATGTCCCTGTTATGTTATGCTTGATTATACATATAGCAAACGGATCATTCTATGTCAAATCAACCAAAAAAATAATAGTTTTGAACAACAGAACAAGTATTGTAGAAGTCAGAGTTATTTATGTAACGGGATATGCTTAAAATATGAATGGCGCTGAAAAATAGGCCCAAAAAGGGCTTGAGTCCAAGTATCCATATCTCCGGTACGGTAAGGAGAAATTAAAAAGCTCAAATTTCTATGCTGAAACCTTTTGCTCCTGTAAATTGTAGTGAGCTAACAAATTATTATGTAAGAGAGTTGAATGTTTAGAATGGTAAAAACTTTGAGTTGTTGAATTGCGATGACCACAAGCACATCTTGAAGAAGCATGGACGCGATCCGACACGCTCTCGTCCGGACATCAGCCACCAGTGTCTCTTGATGCTGATGGACAGTCCGTTGAATCGCGCCGGACTCCTGCAGGTGTATGTTCACACGGAGAAGAATGTGCTTATCGAGATCAATCCACAGACCAGAATACCTAGGACTTTTAATAGATTCGCCGGCTTGACGGGTAGAATTTTGCGTTTTAGCTATTTCAATTTTTTCAATATTTCAATGTCATTGCTGTGCATTGTAGGGTATGTCTCTCTGACTGGTAAAGATTTCTCGATTGATACATACATGGTTATACTTAAATTTACCGATGATTAAAAGACGTTCAGTGTTTTTCGGGAAAACCTCAGTGTAAGATGATCAAATGATGAAAAAGGGAGAAAGACTTTTTTCAATTTTTTTTTCTTCGAAACTTAATTTTGCTCATAATGATTCATAGCAGATGTCCTAATTCATTCCCTGGTCTAAGGAGGCATGCTAGTTTTTACATGAAATTCCTTGTTTTCAGTGCAACTTCTTCACAAGCTCAGCATTCATGCTTCCAATGGTCCCGTCAAACTTCTGAAGGTATGCATTCTTGATTTGTTTCAGTGTTGCATCTTCTTCCTGACTGCCTCTCATCTCACTGACTGTAATTTCACCTGCCCTCACATCTCACTGAGTGTAATTCCACCTGCCCTCTCATCTCACTGACTGTAATCCCACCTGGCCTCTCATCTCACTGACTGTAATTCCACCTGCCCTCTCATCTCACTGACTGTAATTTCACCTGCCTTCACATCTCACTGAGTGTAATGCCACCTGCCCTCTCATCTCACTGACTGTAATCCCACCTGGCCTCTCATCTCACTGACTGTAATTCCACCTGCCCTCTCATCTCACTGACTGTAATTTCACCTGCCCTCACATCTCACTGAGTGTAATGCCACTTGCCCTCTCATCTCACTGACTGTAATCCCACCTGGCCTCTCATCTCACTGACCGTAATTCCACCTGCCCTCTCATCTCACTGACTGTAATCCCACCTGGCCTCTCATCTCACTGACTGTAATTCCACCTGCCCTCTCATCTCACTGACTGTAATTCCACCTGCCCTTTCATCTCACTGACTGTAATTTCACCTGCCCTCACATCTCACTGAGTGTAATGCTACCTGCCCTCTTATCTCACTGACTGTAATCCCACCTGGCCTCTCATCTCACTGACTGTAATTCCACCTCCCCTCTCATCTCACTGACTGTAATCCCACCTGGCCTCTCATCTCACTGACTGTAATTCCACCTGCCCTCTCATCTCACTGACTGTAATTTCACCTGCCTTCACATCTCACTGAGTGTAATTCCACCTGCCCTCTCATCTCACTGACTGTAATCCCACCTGCCCTCTCATCTCACTGACTGTAATCCCACCTGCCCTCTCATCTCACTGACTGTAATTCCACCTCTCATCTCACTGACTGTAATTCCACCTGCCCGCTCATCTCACTGACTGTAATCCCACCTCTCATCTCACTGACTGTAATTCCACCTGCCCGCTCATCTCACTGACTGTAATCCCACCTCTCATCTCACTGACTGTAATTCCACCTCTCATCTCACTGACTGTAATTCCACCTCTCATCTCACTGACTGTTGTAATGCAATGTTAGTTTTGTTTTTATGTGTAAAAATATCTCTTGAAAACGAACAAAGTAATTCTCATTATTTTATTAGTTGTATTTTCTTAAATGTTATTTTATTTCTTTAGGTGATAAAGAATCCCGTCACCGATCATTTTCCCGTCGGTTGTAAGAAGATTTGTAAGTGTACTTTCTTATTACCAACCGACCTTATCTAAACTTAATAAGATTTTCTTTGTATTTGTAAAAAAACAAAAAAACAATTAAGAAATATATATTTAATGAGATTGAGAAGTTATTTTTTTTATTTATATATAAATAAACTCACATGAACTTTTGTATATATTTTTTAAAACAGTAAAAAAATTACAATCTTTTACATAAAACTATTACATATTTCCAGTCTTTTTCTTTCTTAGTGATGACATTCAAAGCAAAGAAATGTGTGAATGTCCGAGACACGACCACCGATCAACCGACGGTCGTTGTAATAGGCGCTATGGCTCATGGGAAGGTATATAGATTATCCCCATTTTATATTTCTTTGATTAAGACGGTAAACGTTAAATTCCCTAAGGTTTTGTGTTCAGATATAGAATAGAAGTTTGCTATGATTGGGGTTGTATAAAAATATGAGATACTTTGGGTGAGAAGAAGTAAAAGGCAAGATAAATTCAATGTCAAATTTTGGAGACCTCATTTGCAGAAATAAATTCCACAACAAATAATGCCCTTTCGGTAAAGATGAAATAGCAACGTTAGCATGTTATAATTATCATGTTTATTTGCGTTCGTAATATTAAAGGTGGTTGCTGTTCTCTACACAATGTCCGTGTGTTTCCGCGCAGGTGGAGGTCGATTACTGCGAAGAAGAAATTGCGATCAGTGATTACCCCCTGTCTGCTGCTCTCACGTGCGCTAAAGTTTGCTCCGGTTTCGAAGAAGCGTGGGACGTCACATGATTAGAACGTGCTGCCCACGTGATGGACAAACTTCTTTTGAGAATTTTAATCAGAATACGCAATGGTCGAGCGTCAGAAAATGCCCTTCTATTTCGTTGTGCATTTCTAACACGAAACCATTTTAATCTGCACGAAATGTAGTTTCTTGCTGTTTTTTTACTTTCGAATATCGTGGAAGAAAAGTGCTGAAAACGAAAAAGTTGTTTTGGTCAAGGATACAAAGTTGGAATGGAACTCTCTACTGTGGGTGGTTAAATGTGGAAATGGCGAGGGACTTGAATTTGGAATTAGTTTAGACTTTTGGATTTTAATTGTGTTACTTCCCTAGCAACCACCTAACAACAGGACTATTACCTAGCATAAAACTAAGCAATGACTTTTCTTGTATCCGTACAATGGGAAGAAAGGTTCCGGTAATGACAGTTAAAAAAGTTGAAAAAGTTGTTTTCTTCAAGGGTACAAAGTTGCAATGGCAGGTAGAAAATGGTCCACCTGTCGCATTTTATTTATATCCAACTCCAGTAGTTTAGGAATGTGACGTTGAACGAGGCGTTCTGGTACTGACGTTCCCGGCATCCTCCAGTATGATGGCGTCACGTGGGACGTTTCCAGGCCCTCCCCGACAACAGTTTTAACGTTACCGTGAAAGCGGTTTTTTTTTTTTGTGGTCAGTCTTTCTCCTGTGGATATGTAGGTAATTTCTTCACTTTTCAACAGGCAGGTGCAGTCGACAGTGAGGGCAGTACCATCGCGGCGTTGCAGTAGATCAGTTAATAGAAGCGCCGCCAGCTCCTTTTCTTTTTCCAGTTCAGCTTTCTTTTTCGACCATTCTTCTCCCTTCATCTTCATTTCCTCTTCAACCAACCGCATGTATTCCTTGAATCTCTCATTTTGTTTCCTCTGTTTGCCCGCAGCAACGACTGTTCGTTTGATGCGCTCGAACCTTCTCAAAAGCACGTACCGTCGCACGAAATGCGCGAAATACTCCAGAACTATGTTGCGCGTACGTGATAAAACACTCGCGGCGCTCAAATGATCTTGCGCGGGCATCCGATGGCTGTCTAGACCGATGTTGATCAACTTCTTCCGGTTACTTGCCTTCACAAAAAAGTATATCAATAATTGTAATTATACCTTCAGTATAACAGACTATTTGGTTTCAATAATTGTAATTATTCCTTCAGTATAACAGACTACTTGGTTTCAAAATTTTGAACCAGGACAAGAAAATTATTTTAAAAAACTGGAATTGCACTAAAAATCGTCATGCCCATATTAATAAATATTTATTCCATATTATTTTCAAAACGGCACATTAGTCCAAATTTTTTACCTGTTTCCATGACAACTGTTGTGTTTCTTCCTGTTGGAAAGCGTCCAGGCTTGCCTTTTCGCTCTCTGGTGCGGGCTCTGAATAGCTGGACAAACACCTCTCTAGGAACGTTTTACAGGGTGCAATATTCCTGCGCATAATCTTGTTAGACGCCTGCAAGAGGTCACGTTGCTTGGCGAGAGCTTCGTTATCGGTTTGTATTTTCACGACGAGTTTTCGTTGCTGGCGACAGGATTCGGTCGTACGTTGTAAATAAATGCTTTGCGTTTCAAGATCTTTAGATTTGTGACGCGCTGCCGCGTTAGCTTGGCTCACCAACATTCTCTTCTCCAACAGCAGTCTGTTGATATCTTTCTCCATCTGGACGAGCATATCAATGGCGTTGGTGCTGTTGGTAGAATCGCCGTAGAATCCGACCTCTTCTACGTCATCGATAATATCATCTTCTCCCGCGTTTGTCAGCCGTTTAACCGCGGTTTTGAAGCGCACAAGCGCTCGCATAGTTTTTGCGTGTCCGGCTTTAAGTGTCAATACGGTTTTCTGGTGTTCCATGTGCATGCGACGCAAGTTGGCCTGAAACCTGTGACGCTCTTTGATGATAAAATTACGCAGTTTGCGAATCTGTAAGGGATTTGCGGTAAACAAAAACGTTAATGCAATGCAACCATCATGAAGGCTTCCTACCTCTTTGAGATGCGAGATAATTATCTACTACTACTAATCTCAATTTTCTAATTTAAAAGTTACATCCTTTTTTAAATTTGACTGAATTTGATCAATTTAAAAAGGATTTCTAGAAGATTCCATAGAAAAGTAAAAGTATCTATTCAGCCATTCCTAAGAAGATTTCTAAGCACTTATGAGACATGTTTACTTTTTTATCAATTGGCATTTATGTAATGAGACGACGAAATCATATTTACCTCTAGCTCTAATTGCAGTTTTATTCTGGCCAGCATCTGACTGTGTGGTAGTTCTTCCATCATGCCATCATCCATCTGTTCTTCGAAGGTGTCTTCAACCGGCAACATCTCGCCGAATGCCAGACTCTGCATCATTTCGTTGTTGCGATGCTCCTCCGTGAGGTCTTTTTGCGCAGACAATTCCTTCTTTAGACTTTCGACCTCTTCAGACAGCGCTTTAATTTTCTTCACGTAAACAGACACATCCACGGTTGGTTGGACTTCCGTAACAGAAGGTTTTTCGGGAGATTTTAAGCCGCTGTTCTCATATTTAACGATTATTTTCTCCATCCGCGATTCTTGTTCTTTGAATCTCGCCTCGTTTTTGCGTAACGTCTCTTTCAGTGTCTCGATTTCGTCGCGTAACGGTTCCGTGCAGTCGGTGGACGGTTTCACAGTCGCCGTGGATGGCTGGAACGAAATACGCGACGCGGACGAGCGAGAAGAAAGTGTTTGTTCGCTTATTTTCGAATCGGCGGAAAGATCTGCGCTGCTACCGTATGCGACATCGGCAAAGCGTAGGCTTGATATCCTACTTTTTGGCTTCCCCCTGACTGTTAAAGCGTTTTCTACCGTACTCAGTGCTCCCTTAGCAACTTCTACTTCCTCCACTTTGTTATCGTTATCGTTATCGTCGTCAGCCACTTGCTCCACCAAAGACACTTTCGGCTGAACAACTTCTTCTTTTACCAGGTTGGCCAGTAATCTCTCAACTTGCTGCTTCAACTGCGATATCTCCCCCTCCAGATTTGCTATTACTTCCGCATCTTTCGCCGCCTGCTCTTTCAGCTGGAGAATGCTAAATTGATCGGTATCAAGATTTTTTATCTTCTCCAAAAGCTCATCGGCCAGTTTAACCTTGTTGTCGATGAAACTCCACAGCACGTTGCCCTGTTTCAAGCACACCTTGAAGTTCGACCTGTTTTGTTTGTGAGCGGCCGCACGCATCCCTTCCTCTAGAACCGCCATCACATTTTTAGTCGCTTGGTTCAGATTTTCCTTCGACGCAAAATCTTCTTCCGTGAAGATTTTCTTGGAGAGCTTCAATCGATCTTCTTTGTTCTTATCGGCGAACAATATCATCTCGGAATCGTCTGGTTCAGAGCCATCATTTTCGCCTTCACTGAGCGATTTTTTTTTCATGGCAAAATAGTGGCGGATGAGGAACAACAGCTTATTAAACAGTTTGTGTGATTCTTCAAACAACTCATAGAAGTCACCTAAATTCACGTAGTGTTTATCTTCGGAGCCGATCAACAGCAGAAACCTCTTCAAATCGTCCCGCAAGGTAAAGAACCAGGAATCTAAATCTTGTATGACACATTTTCTCGAATTACTCAACTTTTGACTTTGATTGAATAGCTCCGACAGCCTGTTCTTATTTTGGCGTTTCGTAAGTTTGTTCTTGGTTTCTGCTATGTCATCCATATCGCTGTGTTCCAGAGCTCTCTCAACACGTAACATGATTTCGTCGATCTTCTCTTTCTGCAGCATCATCTTCCTTTTTCGTTTTGCGTTCTTCATATTATGAGACACTGTTAATGCTGCTTGCGATACTTCGCTGACCATTAAGTCTTGCTGAAACTCCAGTGGTCGCTTGCAACTCTTGCATTCCACTGATTTCTCATTAAGGCAAATTGAGTTACTGTCACTCTGGCTGTCGTAGCTTTCCTCAATAGCCTCAACAAAAGCCCTAGGGAGAGTTTCTCTCAATGGTAACCAATGTTTTTCTCCCGTTTCGTGGCAAGAATCCGCCATATTTACTTCGGCTTGCCACCGTTAAAAATTTGACGTCAATTAGTTAACACTGGCCAGTCTTCAAAATAAAAACGGAACCGTTTTTAGATTTTAATAGACGATTTTTGTTTCAACTGCAGAATATTGTTTACACAAAGGATATCATGTTGTTCCGAGTAAACGAAAGCTTAAAATTAATGTTTATTTAGGAAGAAGCTGACCTTTTATTATTTTTTAAGATTTAAATTCAGTTACGTCCAAAGTAATTGAAAATCATTCATCGGACAATCGAAAGTAAATACTCGTTAAAAAATGTAGAAGAATATTTTTGAATTTGCATTAAAGCGTGCTTGATAACAAAACATCATCAAATATTTGCATGCCTTACAAAGTGGTCTTGCTCTCCAACATACATATTAATTGAATATTTGCAGCCTGATAAAGCGCTCTCCAACGTAGATGTTATAATTAAATATGGAAGCTTCAAGGAATGGGAGCCAGCACAAATTTTTGTTTTTCCAAACGTTACAATTTTAATTTTTTTTTTCTATAGAAAACCGGTAAAACAAAACGTATATAAAATATATATAAAAAAACACGAATACTAATCAATATTTAAAAACAGACTGCTATTAGAAAATATAAAATCTTAAAAAAAATTTTTTTTTCACTTCGTAACAACTTCGATTGTTCCTTCGTCCTCGATGACATCCCCTATTTGAGCTGTGTCTGCTGCAAAAGATGAGGAAATGCTTATACTATTTTAGTATGCTTTAGTAACAATTTACTACATTAAAACCCAAAAATTCCGAAATTTTTTCCTGCCGAAATTTTTGGATTTTAATAACTTTTCATATACTTATTTTCAAAAAATTATCAAAAAAACCTTAAATTATGCTTAACTGAATACAGTATACTGAAGCCTATCTTAAGCGAATGTACGTTTTTCAAGATAACGAGCGAAAAATACATTACTTTTGGAAGCGTAAGTAGCATGTTTAATGCAGAATGAAGTTGTAAAATGCTAAGGGTACTAAGCATGGGGACGAGGTTGTTTAGAAAGGAGCGTTAGGTTGTGAGGATTTTACCGTCAATCTCCACACAAGGAAAACTTGATGGGTAGTCGCAGACATCCGTGTTAGGGTCGTAGTTGAGGACCGTCTGAGTTGAGCACGGCCTTCTATAAACAATCCTACTAATGCATGTTATGTAGCCATGACAATACCACGGGTTGCGCCAGTTTCCCCAGTATCTGGCAATGCAGAACTTGTCTGAAAAGTAGGACAGTCAAGTCGGTAAGTAAACTTCTGTTTCTAGATAAACAACCCGTGAAATGTACACAAGAGACATCCTTTAGAAAGAACAGCGAAGACTGAAACTATGAAACGTCTAGCAACATCATCTAACATGAAACCCATTAGGGGCGTCAATTTCAGATAAAACTCAATAATGGGTGATGTAATAAGTATTTTTAGAAAGTAGTAATTATGACGTCATACAGCCCAGAAATTTTTCACATGTGCGTCAGAGATTTCATTGATGTTCGTAAAAGCGCATGCGCGTTCGTTTAAACAAACAAAGAATGGGCGACAATGGCAACTTAAGTAAACGTGTGACTTACCGATATCAAACCCTTTACCGGATACGCATGCGCTGGCTTCTGTCGAGTAGAACTTGTCTTTGGGGCAGTCGATAAACTTCGCCACGTGACTTCGACAGTTTAGGTATTTGAAAACGTCACGAATCGGATAATCTCCGTCGTTCTTTCCATCGCACAGGTTTGTCGCCGGTAAATACAATGACGGCAACGCTAAACCAATCCGATTGAATGACGAATATGTCATTGAAAATATTTTTTTATTGCTACTGTTTTTGGTATTCTGATTAACGTTGTTTTCGTATATTTTAAATGATCGCTTGCATCTGTTCAGTGATGGTATGAGAAAAAAAATCACTTGTAAAAAAATCAATCCGATAACGTGCTATATACTATGACACCATGGCAACAAACTTAACAACTCACTGAGGTTTTTGCATGGAAAGATGGTTGGATATTCACAACGGTCGTTGTAAGGGTCGTACACAATCATGGTCTTCGTGGAACAGACACGATCGAACGCCATTCCAGCATGGCACGTGATGAAGTTATAGCAATCCCACGGGTTGCGCCAGTTACCATCGCTACGGCCTTTACAGAAATCTTCTACAATAAAAAAAACGCGTTTAGCCAACGTGCGCTTCGATTGACGAAAAACTCTGAATTCCCATGAATAAAATGATTGTAATAACAGGTGACATACTCATCTTCAGATCTTTAGCCGACGAGCAGTCTTTATGCTCCGGTAGGTATATTGTTCCAGACGGGCAGGTTATGTAGCGGTGCTTGTGGTTGGAACAGACCAGGATAACGAAGACATCTCTTATCGCGTAGTCACCGTCAGCTAGTGTAGCGCATGGATCAGCTGGCGGTGTGTCAGGCGGCGCTTCTAGAGACCGATGGTGTCGTGTTAAGCGGGCATCAATCACAGCTTCACTATTTTCTCATAACATTATGTGGGAAAATCACTTTTTAAATTTCTCGTTTAAAACTTTCTAACTATTTTTAACGGAACTTTGACAGTGATAACAGTAGATATGTTACCCCCGGGAAACGATATTTACCCATGCTCGGAAAATTTCTGCGCAAGAAATACTAATTTTGTTTATTTTGCTGTTGCTGGACTTTAAGAGGTTTAATTGTTAGAGTTCGGATGTATGAGGCGAATAACAAAGGCAAATAACGTTAATGAGAAAACAAGAAGGAAAATAAAAATAATAAAATAGCAAAAGGAAAGAAACTCTAAGTGGCAAACCTAATTGTTGGCACGGTGCTTGTTGTGGATACTCGCAAGCATCTCTGACCGGATCGTAGTTCAGAACGACGTAATTGGAACAGTTAGTAACGGTCATTCCTCCACTGCTGCATGTTATGTACGAGTGACAATCCCATGGGTTTTGCCAATTCCCTGCACTGCGCATGTCACAAAAATGCTCTGAAAAATCACACAACAATCTCAAATGAAGAAAGACTTGTGCACGCAACAAGCAAATTGCCGGGGAGATGTTAAAATCATTTTTTTAGCTAGTGAACATACAAGATACCTTTTTGTGGGGGATCGCTGCAGTTCTTGGCACCAGGAGTGTAGATCGTGTGCTGCGGACATTTGTAAACTGTAGATTTGTTTCCAGAACACTGCAAGATCTCAAATACGTCACGGGTTGCGTAGTTACCATCTGGTAGAGTGGTGCAGATGTCTTTAATTTGCGGTTTTCTCTCTCCAACTTGCTTACAAGGATAATCGCCGGGCTGCACGCAAACATCCAGCTCGGGGTTGTAAACAAAACCGTTAATTAAACAAGCATAAACCATAGCCGCACCTTTGTTACATCGGAGGAAAGTGTGGCAATTCCATGGATTCATATAATCTTTGTTTTCACGACCCTTGCAGAATGTGGTGATTGTTTCCGTGTGAACAAACACACAGTGCTTCATTGTTGGATCAAACAATTTATTTGGGGGACAAGTGTTTGTCGTGTTTTTTCCATTTTTGCATGTGAGGTAGTCAAAAACGTTTGGAACAGTGTAATTACCATCTGCCTTGCCTGAGCAGGGGTTATCTTGGTTGGATGCTAGAGAAATTGAAGAAAATATCAAAAGCTTGCGCTCACATTAACCCTTTGAAATAAAACAATAAAAGCACCTGAAGGTAGCTGCTTACATGACAATGTTGCAGATATATAATCACACAAATCTCTGTAAGAGTCATAAATCAAATCCCATGAGCATAACCTGCTTTGAAAAACACCATTTAGACAACTCCCGATAGCATGGCAATCCCAAGGATTCCGATAATTACCCGATTCCCTATTAACGCAAAAATATTTTTGCGTCATTTTGGATCCGTTGAGACATTTCAACGTTTTAGCGCTGAATACGAAGCCGGATGGGCATGGTTTGATGGTTCCCAGCTCATTTAGACAATAAAGATAGGAGAATACGTCGCGGATAACATAAACACCATCTTTAGCGCCCTTGCAACTACGGTCTAGAAGACTGGGAGCAACATCCTGGGGCTTAATTTGCTTGCACGCATATTTTTCAGGATAAACACAAGCGTCTGTGTACGGGTCAAACACTAAGTTACTCAACTGACAGTCAAAACTGTATGTGACTTCGGAAAAACATTTGATAAACTTATGACAGTTCCACGGATCAACCCAGTCTCCATTTGGTCTTGCGTTGCAGAAGGTGTTCAGGCTAATCGTTTTTGAGTCCACACACTCGTGTTTCACAGCCGAGTAGATTTGATTGTCAGGGCAACTTTTGTATGAAGATTTTCCACTTTTGCATACCAAATACTTGAACACATCGGAAATAGCATATTGGCCGTCTGGCAGCGTTGCGCATGTTTCAGTGACAGTTGAAGACTGCTCAATTTGCTTGCACGTATATTTTTCTGGATAAACACAAGCGTCTGTGTACGGGTCAAACACTAAGTTACTCAACTGACAGTCAAAACTGTATGTGACTTCGGAAAAACATTTGATAAACTTATGACAGTTCCACGGATCAACCCAGTCTCCATTTGGTCTTGCGTTGCAGAAGGTGTTCAGGCTAATCGTTTTTGAGTCCACACACTCGTGTTTCACAGCCGAGTAGATTTGATTGTCAGGGCAACTTTTGTATAAAGATTTTCCACTTTTGCATACCAAATACTTGAACACATCGGAAATAGCATATTGGCCGTCTGGCAGCGTTGCGCATGTTTCAGTGACAGTTGAAGACTGCTCAATTTGCTTGCACGTATATTTTTCTGGATAAACACAAGCGTCTGTGTACGGGTCAAACACTAAGTTACTCAACTGACAGTCAAAACTGTATGTGACTTCGGAAAAACATTTGATAAACTTATGACAGTTCCACGGATCAACCCAGTCTCCATTTGGTCTTGCGTTGCAGAAGGTGTTCAGGCTAATCGTTTTTGAGTCCACACACTCGTGTTTCACAGCCGAGTAGATTTGATTGTCAGGGCAACTTTTGTATGAAGATTTTCCACTTTTGCATACCAAATACTTGAACACATCGGAAATAGCATATTGGCCGTCTGGCAGCGTTGCGCATGTTTCAGTGACAGTTGAAGACTGCTCAATTTGCTTGCACGTATATTTTTCTGGATAAACACAAGCGTCTGTGTACGGGTCAAACACTAAGTTACTCAACTGACACTGAACAACATAAGAGAAGCTCACATGACATTTAACTAAACTGTGACAATCCCATGGGTTCGTCCAATCACCCTCGGTGCGATTCTGGCAAAACCTTTCAATGGATTGCATGGATATGTCAACGCATGTTTTTTCACCTGGTGAGAATATGTAATCCTTGGCACAAGAGTGATAGGTGGCTTGGCCACCTTTACAAGATAGATAATTAAATACATCAGGTATTGCGTAGACACCGTCTGCTTGCATTGTGCATGGATTGACGACAGAAAATTCCTGTTGTTTGCATTCAAAGTCCTCGGCGTACACGCATCGATCTATTTCCGGTTGGTAAACCAAAGGCGGGTCCGCCGGTGGACACCTCATAAAATAAGCCACTTCAGCAACACAAGCAATAAAACCATGACAATTCCACGGGTTACGCCAATTTGACGATGGACGACCTTTGCAAAAAGAATCCCTCTGTGTCATTAGAGAAACACACTTGTTAACTTTCGTACTGTATATATATCCCTCTGGACATGTGACATGTGTCGCAATGTTACGTTTGCACATCAATACACGAAAAACATCTCTTAAAGCAATATGTGTATCTCCAACACCCAAACATGGATTGATCGTTTCTAAATGAAAATAAAACTATATTAATAACCTTCATCTTCGAGTTTTTCACTCAATTCTTAGCCCACTAAAAACAGGTGTAGGTAAAACACCCTAAGAAAAAAGCCCTCAAGAACACTTGCATTTTTTTTTTCCTAGGGAGATTTTTTCCCATATTCCTACTTAAATATACAACCAATGTTTAGAAATTTAGCACTTTGCTTCACACACTACAATCTTCCTGGTCATCTAGTAACTGACATTTTCACATTTGAAATAACACTCACTCTGCATGATTTTACAGGTATTGAGACGGCTTTCTTTTAAACACCGCTGGGCTCTTGGATTAAACACCAAGGTCCTATTGTAGATGTCTTTTGGGCAAATAATTTTTGTAAAGCTACGACCAGAGCACTGAGCATAATAATGGCAATCCCAAGGATAACGATAAAGCAGAGTGTTCCCACGATTCAAGCAAAACGTGTTATCATCAATAAAAGTTTGATTGATGCAGCGATTATACATAGGCAAGAAGAGTTTGTTATATGGACAGGCAACCAAATCACCGTAATCATTGATCACATTACAATACAGAAAAACATCAGCATCTTCGTACCGTCCATCCACACGGCCTGAAGCATTGCAGCTGCTTACGTATGCTAAAACAATTCACAAGACACAATTATTTGGCGTCAGTAAAATCAGACTTAAAAATCCTTACGTGACATCTCTTCGCAACGATTTGTTGAGCTATTGACTTCACAAGCACCACTTATGCAATTAAACACAGGTTTAGATGGATAACATGGCATTTTTTTTGGGCTGCTATCATTGTTATCCTCGCACAAATAATAACTATGACAATCCATAGGATTTCGAAACACCTCTAAGCCACGTCCCTCGCAGAAATTGTCCAGTTTAAAATGGATAAGATTCTCACACCTCTTGCTTTTCGCATTATAATAATCTCCTTTATTGCATGCCACAGTGTGTGCTGCTGTACGGCTGGTAACGTTGCAATACATGAATATGTCTCGACATGGATATATATTTGGATATGGTCTTAGTGCATAACACTGACTGACCGTATCTGAAATAGGAATCAGTTATATGAAGGAAATCTGTGAATTTTGATTAACTCACATGGTAGCTGCTGACAAGGCATTTCTTGCAAATACTCGCACTGATCTGTGGATGGGTTGTAAACAAGATTTCCTGGACAATCCATCACATGGGTTTCGGCGTGAACACACATTAAAAACTTTGTACAATTCCAAGGGTTGCGATAATTTCCGTTGTTTCGAAACATGCAGAAGTTTGCCAAATTGGTCTGAACAGATGGGGTGCATAATTTCAACAGTGGTGAGAAAAGATCTCCGGGATAACAGGTCTGCAAATATGCCATCTTGGATTTGCAATGCAGAAACTTGAAAACATCTGGCACAGTATAATTTCCATTCAATTTCCCATCACAGCTTTCTAGGACAAATAAAATTACTTCTTGCTATCTTTCGCATTTGCAATATACCAACAGTAACAGTTTTTGTGTGATGTGGCAGAATTGATTACAGAAGGAAACTCAGAGTGTGTCGGGTTACGTCAATGCAAATTATACAAACTGTCATTTTATGTTTGTTTTAAAAGAGCTTTGAAACTGTTGTGACAAAGTGCTAAATCTGTACACATGGTCACTTCGAACGTATGTACCAGAAGCAAGTGGAAGATAATAACATTTCTTTAAAATATGGTAAACTAACAATTAAGTTGTTGAACAATAGTAAACTCGTCTAACCCGTGCCAGCATGGAAAGAGAGAGAGGGAGGGAGGGAGTAAACAAGACTACTGGGTTACTGTATAAAGTTTTCCAATAAATTTGAGTGCTCTGAAATTAGTAGATTTGTGTCTTTTATTCATATCTCCTCAAAGCTGGCATGTTGCTGACAGACTTTGTTTTGTGCTGGTTTTTAAAAGAACAGAAGTTAAACAGCCCATCACCAATGGTGCCCGCACCACATACGTGACAGAGAACAGATATTTATTCCTAGCACAAAGATAGTGAGTGTTTCACAATACAGGTTTCAAATTTACATCCTAAAGTCTGGTGGTAAAAAGGAAAAGTAGAACTGGAATCTGGAACTGGTTAAAAAGTACTTTTCTCGTTATTTTATGTACTAAAAATTTAGCCAAACCAACATTCAAAGTTTTGAATTTAATAAATACATTACTTGTTCAAGTTCTAATTTGGATCAACTTTGATAGAATCAAATTTGCGTACTCCTCCATTCTACCAATGAAAGATGGTAGAAAAGTACCAGGTTGGTTACCAGGCCACCACAATTTTACTTTGCACTTTAGCCAAAAAATTGTCATAAAACGTATTTTTAAAATCTATTTAAATTTTTGTCAAAATATTCACGCACCGGAGAAATGTTTTCATCAACTTCATAAAAATGATGACTCACCAAGATGTTCGCATGGTGCTTCTTGTGGGTACACGCAAGCATCTTTGACTGGATCGTAGTTCAAAGTGATTAGATTTGAGCAATTTCTCACGGTTGTCAATCCGCCATGACAGGTTATGTACGCGTTACAGTTCCATGGATTTTGCCAATTCCCTTCGCTGCGCATGTCACAAAAACTCTCTGTATTGAATATAAAATTAGAACTATTTTCCTTAACTCAACAATAAAGTCAAAAACAATATTTTTAAAGTAGAAATTGCATGTATTATTTCATGTAAGAGCCAAACATTTGTTATTAAATATGATCAATTGTTTTTTTGTAATTTACTAAATTAATTGATTTTTTACTAACCCAAACTCAATCCCGAAGCATCGGTGCAGTTATCGTCGCCAGGAATGTAGATCATGTTTGGCGGACATTTGTAAACCATAGATTTATGTTTGACACACTGCAAGATCTCAAAAACATCACGGGTTGCATAGTTACCATCAGGTAGAGTGGTGCAGATGTCTTTAATTTGTGGTTGTGGTGATGCAACCAAAGCAAACTCTTCCCTCTCAGCAATCAATGGAACAGCATACGTAGCAGATCTTTTATCTGAAATGTGAAAATCAATTTATCCAGTAAAAATACTACCTGGCCAATTAATTGCACAAAACAAACAGGACAACAGGTCCTGTCAATAATTTTCAATGTTAATTAATGCCATCAGGGGGACAAAGGTTACAGATCACACATACATATAAAAAATAAATACTACGAAAAAAGAACACATTTGGTATTGTTAACATTTACCCAACTGAGTGCATGGAAATTTATCAGGGTGTTCGCACCGGCTTGAGTATGGGTCGTACACAAGAAGACTTGTAGAACAATTCCTTGGGTATGGTTTTTCTCCAACACAACTGATGAACGAATGACAATTCCAAGGGTTACGATAATCATCCGTGGATCTTCTGACACAAAAGTTTTTCAAATTAGTCTTTGAAGCATCGGCACATTTGTCTTCTGTTGGATCAAAAATCTCATTTGTCTTGCACTTCATAATGCCACCACTTTTATTTTTGCAGTGTAGATATGCAAAAACATCTCGGATACTGAAATCTCCATCACCTCTCATTGTGCACGGGTTGTCAACTTGCGGTTTTCTCTCTCCAACTTTCTTACAAGGATAATGGCCAGGCTGCACGCAAACATCCAACTCAGGGTTGTAAACAAAACCGTTAATTAAACAAGCATAAACCATAGCCACACCTTTGTTACATCGGAGGAAAGTGTGGCAATTCCATGGATTCATATAATCTTTGTTTTCACGACCCTTGCAGAATGTGGTGATTGTTTCCGTGTAAACAAACACACAGTGTTTCATTGTTGGATCAAACAATTTATTTGGGGGACAAGTGTTTGTCACGTTTTTTCCATTTTTGCATGTGAGGTAGTCAAAAACGTTTGGAACAGTGTAATTACCATCTGTCTTGCCTGAGCAGGGGTTACCTAAGGAAGATAAATGTTTAGAGCATAAAAAAGAAAGAAACCTCATAACTAACCTGAAAGTTGCTGACAAGGCATTTCTTGCGGATACTCGCACTGATCTGTGGATGGGTTGTAAACAAGATTTCCTGGACAATCCATCACGTGGGTTTCGCCATGAACACACATTATAAACTTTGTACAATTCCAAGGGTCGCGATAATTTCCGTTATCTCGAAACATGCAGAAGTTCTCCAGAGAACATTTGCTAGGAACATCACAACTTTTTTGTTTCGCAAAAAATATTCTTCCTTTTATACAATCCTTAAGAATCCCCTTTTCCTTTTCACATTCCAAGTATTTGAAAACATCTGGAACACTGTAATTCCCATCTTTTCGTGATATACAATGATCCTTCAAATATTTTGTATCTAAAAGATTACCTAAACAAAAAAGTTACCAAAAATAGTTTATAGCGTGCAATAACAAATTCAAGAATTCAAAGTTTCCTAAAACTTAAAAAGCTGGTATAGCTGTCTTCATGTGTTTTTTGTTGTTTGTTTCTTGATGAAAGAATGTTTGCTATTTTGTTTTCTGTAATATTAACCAACTCAGACAACAATATGTTAGTTTCTTTGTGATCCTGGAATCCTAATTACTGGAAAATGACACAGAAATTGAATATATCACCATATATATTTTTTATCATTAATTAAGATTTCCATTTTCCTTGGTAGAATACAAAAACTTTTTTATTTTATCATGTTTCTGTGACCCTCTTTCCTGAAGGTACACCCTATGGTTTTTGCTGAATCTAGCTCCTGTTAGGGTTAGGTTTAGGCTTAACAGGAATCTTGTGCAGCATAAATGTCAGGGGAGTGCCTTTCTTGAAGAAATAATGTTTGCAAACTACATAGCTATGTTCTGGCTATCATTAGAAATACAATTCCATGTATTCTATAAAGTTTCAACCCTTTACAACCAAGATTTTATATTCTGCAAAGTTAAAAAGTAGAAGTATTAAAAGTAGACTGGAGTAATTATACATTTTATTATTGTGACTTGAACTATAATATATAAAAAACAGTTGCCTACCCTAATAATGAATAAATAATCAATGTTGCTAACCTGTTGAAGATGGTATAATAGCACAGATCACTAACAGCAATCGCACACCCATCATTCCAACTGCAATTGTGTCTGACAAACATATAACTTTTTATTTTTTATAGCCAGTTTCAATCATATGACTTTTTTTTGACCAGGGGGTTTATTTGCTTGTATAATATAAACAATAACAGCCCGATGTCGCAATGTTTTGAAAGGTATCTTACTTTATTATAAGAAACACTGTCTATTTCTCCGTTTGATTTGGAAATATATTTTTTAATATCGCTTAAAAATTAAAACCTACCTTAAAAATTTATTCATCATGGTCATTTTTTATCTATACCTCCTGTAAAATGTACAATGCTACAAATTCTTGGAAAATCCCTTTTTTTCAAGTTATTTTAATACACATCGAAACTCGTGACGCGTTCCTTAAAATATATATTATGTGTTTCAGATCATATATTATTTGCATTTAAAAAAAGATACTCTCAATTTTCTTGTTTTCGACGGTAATCTGAACCATTTTCAACTGTTTTTGGTGGTTTTGCTTTGTTATAAAAGAACTAAGAATATCGGATTAATTCGCTTCTGGAGTTTTGTAAATCGCCTAAACTTGAGCTTCATCCTCCCCAACTTCTTTGTATATTTTTGTTTATGATATTATAAGGTGGTGTTATCACAGGACCGTAACCTGGCTGAAATTATTGGAGGGCTAGATTTCCTAAAAACAGATAAAATTCTTAATTATTGTTGACTCTTTTCCTATGAAAATTATTAGCTTCAGCTGTTTGGTTTTCAATCCGATTGAGTCCTGAGAACGAGTATGAACGAAACAGTAACACGTTTCTTACGTCATAAGGACAACTCGTTTATTTCCTTTAAGCCTTTGTATACATTATTTCTGACATTTAATGACCGCTACTGTTGCTTTACATGGCCAACTAATATATAAATAATTAAAAATAAATAATAATTCAAATAATAAATCTGACTTCTTTTTGTTCTTTGTTTGCTGAGAAAAAAGTTGAAATAATCGCCTCATATTTTGTCGCAATTTTACTGGCTGAGTTTTGCTTGTTTGTTCAAGTAGTTTCGCCGAAACTAGAAAATCGTCACTCAAAAAACATCGAAACTTAAATTTCTAAGGGATATCTTTTTGTTCGATACGATAAAAACTTTTTTTAAAGATATGTTGGCATTTTGGTTGTGGGAGTATTATACGGACCAGCTCACTTTGTGAATTCTTTTAGGTGTACATTGGATTTCTAATTTCAAATTTTACAATGTTGTTATGTTATGTTATGTTATGTTTATTTCGCCAAATAAAAGACATTTACAAATCAGTGCGTGATATATAAACCAAAGAACAAGAAAAAAAAATATGAAAACAAAAAGGTAGTAGATGCAACACATTTTTGTCACGTCTCGTGTTGATTTAAAAAAAATATTTCGCTTTATCAATAGATTGCGTGAATATCTGTAACGTGATTGGCTAATCACGAGGAAATATCATATTTCGGAGTGCAAAACTCAATATTTTTTCTTGATTGGCTAAAAAGGAGTGCAAAATTCAATATTTTTTCTGATTGGTTAAAGCAACTATTCCCGGGATTCTTATTGGTTAAAAACAGAGTGCAAAATAGGGGGCCATGGCCATGACCCTGCCAAAAATCTTTTCGATTATACTTACATATTATTAAGTTTCATGGAAGTGAAACATTTCACAATTAATTTTCTTTTCAAGGAATGAAACTAGCCTCATAATGTGTTTTTAGAGCTTTCAGATTTTTTAAAATTTTTCTACTCCCTTATCCTAAAGATTTTTCCAAAGTTTGGCCCCCCAAAATATTTTCAAGTTGTTACGGCCCTGAATACATATATACCGTAAATGACCGATTAAACGCCCTGGGCGTTTATTTTAACAAACGAATTTTACCCTGGGCGTTTATTCGGGAGGGACGTTAGTAAGGGAAAGGCGTTAATAAACAAAGTCCATCAACAAAAGTAATATAATACAAAGATACAGAGAAGTTGGACTAGTTGTGCCTGGAACGTACTTGTGCTACACCAAGACCAAGAAGATCGCAGATGTGTTGTTTAGCGAACTGAATAGAAAGAGTAACTTGTATGAACATTTTACGCCTAAAATTAGTGAAACTGTTTCAAAATATCCACACTTTAAAGATTAAAGAAAGTAGTATTAATTTTTCTGTGAATCAAATGAAAACCCATGGGCGTTTATTTCAATTTTTCTCTATGGATCTGGACGTTTATTTGGAAATGGGCGTTTAATCGGGAGTGGGCGTTAGTTTAAAAATTTAACTTTAACCCTGGGCGTTTATTCGGGAGGGGCGTCAGTTCAGGAGTGGGCGTTAGATCGGTCATTTACGGTATATATACAAACTCCTATGAGGCATGTAGTGTGTCAATCAAGCAAGAAAAGAAAGTGACACAAAACAACCGCTAGTTCGCCGGGCTGGCCTAACTCACCCTAACGGAGAAGTTTACCTCCGGACTTTAAAGAAGTTTTAAAGAAATTCTACAGTACACAACTTAAAGCTTCATTTTCACTGTGTTTTCATAAGTAAGCGGTTATCCATGGGGTACGTTATGTTTCTGAAATAATCCATTCGCTTTTAGGACTTCAACCATGGTAATCAAGTGAGAACCATGATGATATGTTTGAGTCACTGAAAAAAGGTACAGAGAAGTTGGACTAGTTGTGCCTGGAACGTACTTGTGCTACACCAAGACCAAGAAGATCGCAGATGTGTTGTTTAGCGAACTGAATAGAAAGAGTAACTTGTATGAACATTTTACTCTTAAAATTAGTGAAACTGTTTCAAAATATCCACACTTTAAAGATTAAAAAAAGTAGTATTAATTTTGCTGTGAATCAAATGAAAGCCCATGGGCGTTTATTTTAATTTTTTTCTATGGCGTTTATTCGGGAATGGGAGTTTAATCGGGAGTGGGCGTTAATTAAAAAATTTAACTTTAACCCTGGGCGTTTATTCGGGAGGGGCGTCAGTTCGGGAGTAGGCGTTAGATCGATCATTTACGGTATGTATCTATCAGGTGTTACTTTGACGGGGGTCGTTTTCCAATTAATGCGTCTGTTGTTATTTTGGCAGGGGGTTAAACTCGTTCCTAAAAGTCTAAAAGACTCATAGTGGTGGCTCTAGCAACAAATGCAGCGTCTGAAAGAAGTTTCTCGTCTCTCAATCGAATGAAAATATATTTGCGATCATTCAATGCACAAGTAACAGATGAATTGGATTTACACGAAGTTGCAAATGACTTTGTTTCCAGAAAGGAAAACCACGAAAATATGATATTTGCATGCTTACTTACATGTTTCCATTTTTGATCTTCATTTCATTTCATATATTATATTATATATAATATTTGTTATTATTATTATATTTGTATATATATTATACTTATTTTATTATATGCTTACATGTTTACACATATGTTTTACTTACTTTCATAATGCGTAACTTACCATATTCTCTTGGGAAATCAACATTCCGTTTATATTTTCTAATCTTCAAATTTCAAAAATATACTAGGTCGCGACGAGCCGATTGGCTTTACAATGCGAATTAAGGACTGTGGGGCGCAACTCCTCGCAGTCCCAAATCCCGTCTGCGGGTTCGATCATTAGTCTATCAAATTTCCCTCACAAGGCTTTGGTTAACCTGTGGTAAGTTTTTCAGGTTTTTCAGGTTTTTTAGGGTTTTTTTTTTTATTCTCGTTTTGAAAAATATTTATTTATATTTTGTCTCTAGCGAGAATGGAACCTGGGCCATTGCGGCCAGAAAACATAAGTTGCGACCACGAGACCACGCGCGCATAATAAATAGTAAAATAAAAAAATAAAAGTGATAAAAAAAGCAAATTTTTGCAACTTTTTTTTCCCACATCAATTAATTTTTTTTTACAATTTGCAACTTTTTCTTTCCGCAACTTTTAATTACAGTTGACTCTCTCTAATTCGAATCCCAAGGGGAAAATATTTTGTTCGAATTATAGAGAGATACGAATAGTAGAAAGTCTCTCTTATTCGAATTTTCAGGTTTAAAGGGTAAAAATTCGAATTAGAGAGAGAAATCGGAATTTTTGAAAAATTGAGAAAAATCATAAAGGTGAAAAATAAAAAAGAATGATTGAGTTTTCTTTGATAGCTACTTTTTTTCCAGGTCGAAAGCGTATAGGCGGGATACCAAAGATTGTGTCACTTCTTTATTGGACGTCCCTTTCTCTAACTCCAATAAAGCTTTATACTTTGTCTCAAGCTTTCGAACTATATGGAGTCGTTTAGCCATTCTGAACGAGAAATAAGATGCAGTTCATCAAACCATATAAAGTCACAAGAAAATATGATCAAACTTCATACAAAAGACGTGTATTTACGAAAAATTAAAACATTTGAACAGAAATGAATTTTGAAAGAGAAACATTCGAAAGTGTTAACGGTTCAGTTTACACTCCGAAAATTCGAATTACAGAGAGGATTTTGCTGAGGGGACCTGAAAAAGTTTTCGAATTATAGAGGTTTTCGAATTACAGAGATTCGAATAATAGAAAGTAAATTATAAGAGTTTCTTAAGGAAAATTGACGGTGACTTAGAATTCGTTCGAATAATAGAGATTCGAATTAGAGAGAGTCGACTGTATTTCCAGGTTTTGCAACAATTTCTTCACGCAAGTTTTTCTTTTTTTCTTGTTATTTTATTTCGTTTTTGGACCTTTTTTGTATAAGTAAAGTTATATAAAGTTTACACCTTTCTGTGTACATTGGGGTATGAAAATATTAAAGTCTGGTCCGTAGAAACTGCTTATAAGAAAATCCGTCTCCGATTTTTCAAATAATCCGTAGTAGGCTGTATTAATTTTGAAATAAATTGAGCGTTCAAACGCTAAGTTGCTTGGAACGACAAGAAAAATTATCGTAAGTTCAACTTCACTCGCAACATTTTATGTACGCAACTTTTTATGAACGTTCCGTCTCGCAACATTTAATGTACGCGACTTTTTCTTTCAAAGTTGCGAAAATAAAATCCCAACTTTCGCAACTTTTTCTTTCCGCAACAATTTCTTCCTTTAAAGTATTTAACAATTGCAAGGTGAAAGCTCAACATAGAACCATTATATTCAGTGTTCTCAAGCTAAAAGTTGACTTGTTTTAGTTTTATTCTAAAATTTATTAATATGGCGAGACATTCTTGACCAGTCTAAAAGAACGCAAATTTAAAAACTACTCTCTGACTTCTCTCTTTGTGTGTCGCCAAACTAAGTTACTGAAATTTTAGCCTCCCCAGAACAAGAGTCTACGGGCTCGAATCGTTGGTCATTGTAGCGGAGGAACTTAATGAAAATCTTCTATGGGATTTATAACAATGATTCAGACATGTCAAGAGAATAGAAGCTTTGTAACCACTGTTACGAAGGAAATGAAATCTTTCGCATTTGAGCTCATTGGAATTTAACAATAAAAGACTTTGCTGATATTAAAAAAAATTATTTATTAATTTTCGCGCGGACGTGTGTTCGCCTGGAAAGGTATTCGCAAAATGAAATAATTCGTTTTACATGGAAGCGGATAAAATAATATCAACAGTAAACCTTGACTTGTGCGATCAATTAAACGATTGACTTGATAACGGGGTCGGGTATCGCAGTTAATTTAGATGACCACCCGTGAAATGCCCAGCCAAACTATTGATATACAACCTACCCCATTGTACTAGCATGCTAAGAAGTGATAACATGTATGATAAGGAGCAAAGAACAAACAAAACACACCTTGATGTTGACGCTATAATCTCCTACCCAACTAACACAGGCGGTGGCGCGCAAGAAACCTCATAATCAGCAGGTAGTACGAGATTTCCCTGGTAATTTGACCCCTTATGAGAAAGTAAGCCCCAAATAATAGGAAGTTTTATAATTGAGGGACGTATTGACGCCGTTTGAAAGAAGTAAGGGGATATGTATGCGGTACCACTCATAGGAGACCAGAAACCCACATAAAAAAACCTTTATTCATTACATCATTACAAACATTCGAAAGTAAGGAAGGAAAGCATAAAAATAAGGAAAAGATAAAAAAAGAATGGCAGTCAGGAACATCGTTTTTCAAACGTAAAAGCAAAAAAGGTATGCATGAAACATCAAGAGTGATGGAATTTATGACGAGCATGAAAAGAAGAAATCTGAAAAAACATATCTTTGTGTTGAGAAGGCTCGGCTGGTCAGTTTGAGAAATTAATTTGTTTTGTAACAAACGTCCATGTCGACTTTATGTAGAAGAGTGGAGACCGAGGATAGTTTTACGCGCTCTCCACCAATGATATCGTGCTCTTTACCAGGCTCCCACGCGGCCGGCACCGTGCAATCGAGGTCAGTGTAAGCCAAAATGTCGAACGAACCTAAAACACCACCATTTCATTAATAGGATAGATAGCGGAAGATAATCTACATGGCTTAAAGGTTTTGTACTTCAATTTATAAATGGTTCTTTATGGTATCTTATCGATCTATCTTTATACAAAATCCCTTTTGGAGGAATCTATTAAAATGGCCCTTTTTCGCAAAGGTTTGTCCCAAAATTTCTTTCCAAATTTCTAAGATTGACTTTCGCAGGTACTGATAACTTTGTAATTTTGGTTTCCTTTGATATACCAGTCATCTTCATTATCATCATAACATCACGAAACTTGCCATCTTGGTCAAGGTTTCCATTATTAAACAAGCGGACCACGCTGCTACGTTCCAAAGGAGATCGTAACGAACGACCATTCAAAACCTATTATTCCCGCTGATTTTCTTGCAATTACTCTGGGGGCTTCTCCAAATTATTAGAGTCTTTTTAACTTTGATTTTTTAATTCCATACAGCGTCCAGAGATTTTGCATTCATCCATGCATGAAGCCATGTTCTGCGGTTCTATCTTTACAACAGGCGAGGAAGTTAGAGCACTCGATTAGTCGAGTAATTGAGGCAAAACCAATTTTTTAAGTACCGTCTTTATTGCCTGTTATCTTTTTCCTGCATAGCAAAAAAAATCATACTTTTGTTTTGTGTTTTCGCACGACGTATGAACCCAAAAGAAAAAAAGTCGCTAACCGAGAGTGAAGACACTTAAGTTAACATTAGAACGCTTTTTGCTATTAGTGAATCTTCTGATCTCAAAAATTTGTTCCACACATACAAAATAGAACACTTTAATAGTGAAGAATGACAAAGAAAATTTCTCAACGTTTTAAAGATAATAAAGAGCTTACATTCTTCGTAGATGTTGGGTAGGAAAGTGACCGATGACACGATTTGCCTTAATACAACACGCATTTCACTTTGGATTTCCTTCAAAGGTTTCTCAGTTTGCTGCCTGTAAATCAAGTGATTAAAAACTCAATGGAGTAAAATTAAGGCTGAGAGAGATTGAGATGGGACCACATTTAAAAGTCTCTGGAAATACCGCACTGAAAAAAACTCGAGGGATAATTTATAGTTCTACAAAAGATGATTGGATTGCTTACGTTGTTTCATTAGCGCTTTTGTCACATTCAATTTTAAATTGCCACTTTTCAATATCTTCCTTCCTTTCTAAGGACGTGATCAACAAAACCACTTTTTGAATCGACTTCCTTTCCAACCAAGCTGAACAAAAAAACTTCCATTAGATGTTCTTTGATAGTAGAAGCCATCAAATCAACCAACCTACCACCTCAACCAACCCTACCCACTTAAGCGGATTTCCTATCAAAATCAAATCAAATGTTTTGTTTACCAAACACAATAACACAATTTAAATAATACAAATACAAGTGACAAATATAAACAAAACAATTTTATATATTTCATACTTTTTTCCAATATGCTAAATGAACTAGATAAAAAGAAAAAAGAAATATATATTTTAAAAAGTGATTATTGTGAATGGCTGGTGTGATTCAATAGAAAACTAGGCAAAGTAATGACACTATTGTTTGAGTTGAAAAATTTATAATCATTAAAAGTAAGAGAGAGTAATAAGAATATATAGCAGGTTGGCGAGACAGCAGAGAGAAATTTTAATGATTTTTATATTATTGAATGGGAGACAAAAGCCCCCTACTGCCAATTCAGTAACCCTCCACCTGAACAACTGAAAAGAAGTTATGTGTTTTGGGGGGCTTTTGTTCGCTCCGTATTATTATAAATCTTTTGATTCCATTCTTACACAAATTAGTGCATTTTATAACTATTCAATGCCCTCAACATTTGTGTGAAAGGTAACCTTTTAGTTGATCAACGAATTGTTGTATAAACTCCTTCACTTTATCATTGTCGGTCACGAACACCGGAAAGCCGTAAGGTTTCTGACGTGAGAAACTGTTTTCGGGATACACACCACGTTGGTAAAGTATACTAGAACAGCAAGTTATCATTGAAAGTCATGAATATGCAGTTGTAGGTTGTAGTTGTTGTTACCTGTTAATTCCATAACCTAAAATAAACAAAGATATCATATATAATTATTTCTGGATGCTTTTCATAGACCCATACTTTGATCACTCTCAAAGTCATAAAAGTGCATTCAAAATGGTACATATATATATATATATATATATATATATTGAAACATATTATTAAGCTTACTTAAAAAGTCTCCAATCAGCTGAGCAGAACCTTTTAGTGTTATAGCATTTGATTGTGTTGCTTGATTAACTTCTACAGGCATTTTGAATAATATTTATTTGCTGCGAATATAACAAGATATATTCCCAGCTATACAAATGTAACATGCAACATTTCTTGTATAGTGCATGACAAAATAATTTAGGTGTATGCATGTATCTTTAGCACAGAAGTTTACTTTTTGTGTGAGTCTAATCAGGTTTTTGTCAGGGCAGGAGTTAATAAGCCTTTGTATTGTATCCTTTACATGTGTTGCAAGGCTGCATGTCCTGTTTGGAAGATGATGGATTGGTAGTTGTGGTAAGCGGGCTGTTCTTCTGCGCCACACCTTTTTTTAGAAGAATCATCCAGTGTCAGATCCAAGCAAGTCTTGAAAATGTTATGCCTGGTTGGGGGGGGGGGGGGGGGCTATGATTGGGGTTAAAATCACAGAGTAACAATTGCCAGATATAAACTGTTTTTGTGGAGCAGTGTTGGGTTCTTGGACGCGGTGGGCAAGAGAGTTTATATCATTTGCTTTGAAGCGCTAGTCTGTGTTGTATACAACAATGGGAAGGTTGTCTCATGAAGTGGGGTGCATTGTTACCAATGACAGGTGCAAGCAGTAGAATGCATGAATACCGTGTAACAGGATATTTCCTCGGGACAGTGGGAGGTAAGTTGTAAATGCAGATGTTGAAAAGGACCAAAGTTGTCACTTGGATTGTTGCTTTTAAGGTAATGTAGTTTGCTGACCATCACTGATAGTGACACTAAAGTTTCTGACATATTTAATGATCATCCAGACAATGTTCCAGTCAGGAAGTAAAAAATCTTTCCTCAATGTAAAAAATGTGGCCTGATCCATGATCTACCTCCCGTTTAGTAAGCCTGCATTCTCACTGGAGAGCAGTGGGTTGACATCACGATCTCAAAAAGAAAACAGGGCACAGATATGGGCAGGTAGCTCTTGGGATCCTTACGCATTGAAGGGTAACAGCATTTAATGTAGACTTATAGAATAGGGGAGAGATGGGCTAGTTGGTACAGGCTGTTATTTAAAAACTATGCTATGTTGAACTTTGCCCTTTGGTCATGTGATGTGTTTACAGGTCAAACAGCTGCCATCTTAGTTGCAGTCATATGACAAGCGCATGGTTTTTGGTGAGTACTTAAATTTTCATTTCTAACCGTAAAACATAACTTTTTTAATATTCAGAAACATTTTTTCAGAATGAAGAACATGCAGTGAATGAAGTCAACACTCTGTTTAATAAATTTTCTAATAGTAGCTTGTTATTCCTGCAAATAATGTCTCCGGCCCATCATTTTTAAGCAGAAAGAAATCAATATTTATAGTTTTTGACATCATCCCTACATTAGAAGATGGGGTGTACGTTGTTGTGAAATACATAACTAAGAAGACCTCAAAGGTGTTTGTTGGCCAGGTGACAGCAGTAAATAGAGATGAAAACCTTGCAACAACAACATTTCTGAAGAGGAACGGAGCATCATTTACTCGCCCGGATCCCGAGGACATCGACATTGTTTAGTGAAGATGACACTGTACAATTTCTCCAACCACCAAACACAATTGGTACAAGAGCATGCTTGAAGCTGCCGTTCAGTGTGAGCCCGGATACAGTTAAGCAATGAGACAGACAATCAGATAATTCAGTTGGACAATATGTCAAGTCATCAATCAACAATCATAACATTTGCACACTGTGATAATTGTCATTTGATAATGAGTATTATCACAGTGAATAATTGGTTTTGTTGAATAATTCATATGTTCTGCGTTGACATGTAAATAACCATTAAACATATTTTTCATGTTCTTTTGTAGCAGGTAGCTGCCGAGCATTTTACCAATATAAAGTGGTTATAAAATAAACAAGCATTGTATATTGATTGGGATGATTTATGAATTGTAAGATAGTATTTAATAGATTTACCAACTAGCCCCCATCCATTGTATCAACATGCTCCGTTATGGGGCACGTTGGTACAGCAATTGCAATTTTCAATAATCCAAGATATCAAAAAAAGTTTGAGGCCTAGACTAATTCTAGGGTTTAATACTATGACACATTTCCATGATTTTCACCAAACTATGTCGGATTCCAACAGTATTCGAATGGCTGGCTTCTAAAAAGTTTTATTTATTTATTACCTAATTTACATACCAATAGCAATACTTTTTGTTTGAAAACTAATGACATAGATTTTCACGTGAGTTTAGCAATCAGTCATTAAAATATACAATGAATATAGCACAGAACTACAGATGATACTGCTAACCTTTGAAGAGTCCTAGCTAACACTTTTAAGTGCTACCTTATTACGTTTAGGGTAAGATACTTCAGGTTCAGGGAAAGGAAATGGCACCCATTTTTATAGGATTTTCAATATAATTCATTTTCCCCATTGCAATTTCGAAAATAACTTTTATTTTGTTAACTTTCAAATCTGTTTAGCTCATATTTTCGTGTTATTATTATTCATGTGACATTTTCCCGCGGATTTTTAACCTGTATTTGTGTTGCTTCTTGTTTTTTGCATTTGAGACATGGCGTACTGAAATTTCAGGCCTATTCACCGTGCAAGGATAGCTCAAAACTGGGGGCCTAGAATTCCAGGTTTTGGACTATGTTTTCATAACAAAAACAACTGAAGTAGCCACTCAAAACACTGAAATAACATTATTTTTGCTTCTTCTTTGAAACCAAGATATTCTTTTATGAATTTAAGAAAGTTTTGGTATATTTTCATGACAAAAAAGTGCAAAAAAACACTAATAGAAGGGTTATCTGAGGGAAAACATTTAGTGTAATCAACATAAGAATTTTCATTATAATTTAAACAGGACATGTATGATAGCAGTATTTAGTACTGAACAGTTTATCCTGTATAAATATTCACTTTAATAATAATAATTCATATCATTAAAGTATAAACATGTATAATAATAAAGTGATTGTTTTGCCCAATATCAGGGCTTTTACTAAGACAACACAACAAACTGGTAAAAAAGATCACATCTATACATATTACTGACTAAACACTAAAAAATCTCATTTAGTAGAAACAGAATTCCAAATTTTGAAAATATTAACAACTTGCATTAACCAAACTACAATATCAACAATATAACATAGTATGCAGAACTGAGTATCTAACTAACAAAATATTAACAAAACAGTATGTATATAATAAATCAACTGGTATGTATATATATATATATGCATTTCATTATATTACAAGTATTAAACATTTTTTAACAAGACATCAGCATCTTTTTTCCAATGAACTACAAGTATGAAAAACAGTCAATAATCTCCTGGGATACCAATCAGTCAATTAGACAACTTGAGCAACTTCACTTTCGGTTCATTACTTGAAATCGGTGAATTCAAACGACAGTAGTTATTCAATAATACATTTGACAAAATTACTGCATGCTTTCTCTCGATATTAAAATTAAACGATTCTGCCACGTTCATAAATATGTCACATAATGAGGTACGACAAACTTCTCTTGCAACAGAGTGAAACGTAATGTAGCAAAAAAATGTCCATTCACAAATATTGTCACATGGAATGTTCAAACCACCTCTATCTAAACCAGTAGTAAATGTGCCATATTTCTCAAAATATGAAAATGTATCATCAACACCACTTTCATCCTTTCTTGTCACATAACCAGCAATATAAACCAATGGTGACTTTAGTTCATCACCAAGTGTTTCTTCAAGTCCTGGCAGACTGTCAAATACATAGCACTGTTCTTCTGACAACATATAAGAACATTTACTACAACAATGTCCATCTTGTGCAATGGAATTGGGAATGTCAATGTCGCATCTTAGCATCAATTTTGTCTTGTTTATATTGAACTTTTCCAAAACTTGTTGAACATTGATGAAGTAAGTACCTCCACTACCTTGCCTCAACTTGCCAAACGCTTTCTCTAAAGGATCAGTTCACGAGGAAAATGTTTGGCACAAACAACTGTATCTGGTCTATCAGGAATATTGTCCCTTGGAATGGCTTTTATCCATCTTTTTCGTTCTTCTGGATTATTTGGTAGGCGGTATACAGATATCCTTTCTTTTTCTTTAGAATAATTTGATTTACAACCAGTAACACAACACTTTTTAACCATTTTGTCTATATTCCAAGCATGCAAACTGCTCACACGGCTTTACTTTCTCGAATCTCCCGCTAAAATGCTCAGCCCCCAGTCTCGGCGCGACTTTGCACGATGAATAGGCCTGTTATTTTAGTACGCCATGATTTGAGACCAAATAATCGTAAAACATCCGCAAAATTTAATCGCGCGCTGCTTATCCAAAGTTTCAACGCCATGGTGCAATTAAACATGGATCAAAACGTTTTCGGCTCGACAGACCTCAACAGAATCTCCGGATTGTGTACTTAACAAACAAACTGCAATATACCTCAACATTACTAGTAGGTGTTTTCGTAAAGTGAAAGCAAGTGAACTTTAAACCCAATTAATAATACAGTTGAACCTCCCTTTTGTCCCCTACGCTTTAGAGAGGTGTTCGGTTTGAAAATGTTTATCTAAATTTTTCCCAAATTTTATTTCGACTGTGTTTATTTTATTATGTCTGTTATGTAAAATTTTCCAGTTATTGATTCCTTTGTGCTCCATAATGATTTGTATCATGCCAAAGAACATTTGTGTCAAGTTTCATGCTTGTACAACAAAGTCCAGCAGATTGGTTTCATTTTTACTTGACTATTCGAGTCATTCGTCCGTGGATATCATGTAAATCAGCACATCTGGACGCCTGCTGTTGTGGAGAAGTATCCTTGCATGAGAGAGAGGGATAATACACATGACAAGCACGCAATTACAATAGTAAATGAAGAAAGAGACGTTGGTCATATCTCTATATGTCTATCAAAATTCGTGAATGTGTTTTTGAGTCTTGCAGGTTCACATTTGGAAGCAGAAGTAGCAACAGAAAAGGAGTATACGGCTTAGAAGTTCCATGTAACTATTTCTAGCCTGTAGTCAATAAAGCGGACTTCCAAAATTCTAATGTCCGCTTTATAAAGTTCAATTTTAGGCAAATGTTCGCGCGGGACTGGAAAAATTTCTCCGTGTCATAAAAACCAAACATTTCACTGATAATTTCCTTTGTTCTCAAATGTTTAGTGAAATGTCGCATCGTTTGACCACTTCACCCAACATTTCACCGAACGTTTGATGGCAAGCTCCTCAACAATATTGTTGAAGTAACCCTTCTTTTATCCATTCTTTGGTCTTGCCCCTCCTTTCTGCCAAATGGGCAATGGCTAAAGCAGCGATTGCTTTGCGTTTCATAATTTGTTTTTCAAAAAACTGCGCCATGTTGCAAGTCTGTGTTGTTGATGATTGAAGACTGTTTTATTCTAAAACTAGGTTCCAGACTCTCTTGCAGCCGTGCGCACAAGCCTCGAACAAATGTTGGATCGTTTGAACGCTAAAGCACTGAACATCACTGATCATAACAATAACGTTCAGTGACATGTTGTTTCGTTTAACAGAAGCTTTAGAGAGGTGTCCCCATTATGGAAGTTTCGCTGTAGTAACATCAAAATGTTTTATCAAAACTGCTTGATTTGCATTGAAGATGTGAATCTCAATAAAAGATTTTTCATGAGAAAATCATAAAACATACAGACTAAATTGTTTCCAAACTCAGGTTGAAATATTCTTAATGGAGAGATGTTCAAGACGTTCCGATTTGGATTTAGTTCAACTACGCCTTCTGACGTTGAAAGCAAAAACGGAATTTTCAACATTTTTCTTCTGCTGGTGTTTTAAAAATAGATATGGAAAAGGATCGGATAACCGACAGTGTTTTATTTGTATTTGCTCCCTAAAAGCTGGAGAACCTTGCATTGATAATACATACGTCGTGGACGTTTATGACAAAAATAGTTCTGTAGATGGCTTTTTGTTAAACAATCGTAGTGGAAGATGCGCCAAAACTACAGTACAATCCCGATAACTCGAACTGTTTTTCAGTTCCCCTTCCCTAATGTTTTCTCATAAAAACTCCCGATAACTCGAACATTCGCTATCTCGAACTATTTTAGTCGGTCCCTTGGAGGTTCGAGTTATCGGGATGGCACTGTATATTCCTATTTCTCCATGAAAGTGTAGCGCAAGTGCTTCTAAACCTTCTACTCATCTTACTTTGCACAGTATTATATTATCTTTAACTTCTAAAAGAAATAAAAGACCAGTTTCAAAAACTCAATATTCTTCAAAAATGTTACAAAATACTGAATGGAATCCCATATACTTGCCGTTTTTTATAAAAACAATAACTTTTTGTAAACTCCACAAAAACTCACTAAACCAAACACGGTAATACTGAAAAGCTCAGTTACCTGACGAGTTGAGTAAGACAAATTATGATTGACATTTTACATGTGTACAAAGTTAGAAGAAGCTTTTAGAAAGATTTATTTTTCTTAGATACAAAATGTAAAAATAATAACGACTAATATGAATTTTAAAAAAATCTACAAAAAATGCATTAAATAAAAAACTACTTTTATAACAAGATTCGACTTTAAATAAATATAAATTCATATACAGGGAAAAAATATTTATGGAAAATTTATACACGCTGGATAATATGACGGCACCGAAAAACACCATAAATATAATTTTTGTTTTTAAATAAAGAATGGTATTTCAATTCTTTTTGAATGGCATGTCGAGTGTATTATTATCAGGGTATTTCTAATACTCCCATTTGCCCTTTTGTATAGCACCGAGCAAGTTTTGTTAGGAGTAATAAGTCTTCATTAAACGGTTACCGGCTTGATTGAAAATATGTATTCCCACGTCTTTTCTTTTGGCCGGATCTAAACATAGACATTAACAAATAACATAGCGGATATACAAACATGGCGCTATATACATACTATACGTGCAATATGGTAGAAAATCATAAGGTATATTATTTCCCTTAGATCTATTAAAATGCCTGGATGATAAATAATGAAGATGAGAATGATAGGTTTTAGTGAAGAAAACGTTTTGTGGCAAAAAATGTAGAGTAAGCTACTTTATGAAATTCGTTTTCGAAATAATATTTGAAAATATTTCTATATTTTGTGTAAATGTTGTAATTTTGAGTTATAAATATACTATTGGTATCAAAAAGTGAGGACTTTAGATGTTGCAGGAAATAGATCACAAGTATGTAGCAGTTTTTTGGATCAGTGTTTAACTTAACTTTTAATTTACCTAAAATTTCTAATAATTGGAGGTCATAATGGGCCTTTCCCATAATTATAAAATCATGAATACAACTACCAGAATCCTTTGCGTTAAATCTTTGAATAAAACAAATTTTAATTTGAAAACACATTAAATAGAATCATATTAATAGTTAAAATAATTTGTGCTTAGAAATGAATCTTTGTCGTTAATAGTTCAATTTATTTAGAGGATTTAAAAGTTAAAACGCAAGGGATTCTGGTAGTTGTATTCACGAATTTACAATTATGGGAAAGGCCCATTGGTAACATTGCAAACAACATACTGCAAAATCCGCATGTGACTGGACAATTTCGACGCATGAACTTTTGGTTTCTGTCATAAAGCGAATTGCAAAGTCTGATGTGCGTTTTGCATAACGTAGAGTGTGTTTCTTTGCATTCTAAAAGATGTCAATAAAGCAAGTTAGATAATAAAAGTCTCTGGAAGTACCACACTCAACTTTATACCTCAGTGAAGTGATATCATGTTTCTGAGGTTAGGGTTGAGAGAGAGAGATGGAAACACTTTAAAAAGTCTCTGGAAGTACCACACTCAACTTTATACCTCAGTGAAGTGATATCATGTTTCTGAGGTTAGGGTTGAGAGAGAGAGATGGAAACACTTTTAAAAGTCTCTGGAAGTACCACACTCAACTTTATACCTCAGTGAAGTGATATCATGTTTCTGAGGTTAGGGTTGAGAGAGAGATGGAAACACTTTTAAAAGTCTCTGGAAGTACCACACTCAACTTTATACCTCAGTGAAGTGATATCATGTTTCTGAGGTTAGAGTTGAGAGAGAGATGGAAACACTTTTACCTCTATAACTTTTGATGAATTAGTATTTACAATAGCTCGTAACTTATATGCACTAAAGATAAATCAATTTCCTACCGGGACAATTTCCATTCTCTGGTTTAACCGAAAAATCCCAGCAACAGCCAAAAGGAGATGACTCGCAAGAGCGTTCAGGATATGATTGCCCTAAAGTCAAACAATAATGTTAAACAAAGACAAATAATTATTTATAAAATGAATTCTTGATGAATATCAAATATGTGAGCAAAAAACAAAAAATTCATATAATAAAACAAATAAACAATTATATATCAATAAAATTAATAATAAACAAAATCAGATTTCCTTACTTCTTTCTGGACATAGTCCGCACGTTTTCGGACAAAACTCTTTCATTGAGATATGGTATGTTTGCATTGAACACAAACCCAACTTCTTCCACGTGTCACATGTTCCAGATTCTTTTTCCAACTTTCTGTCTTCGCATATTTCTACAGAATGAAAGTAATATATATGTTCTACAAGGCTTTCATCTTTCAGGCTGATGACAACATAAAAATACCAGGAGTTATCTTCAAATGTTAAACACATACCTTTTTCAACTATGTACAAAAAAACATCATATTAAATTGCTGAACAACTTGTATTATAATCTGTCAATTATAGCGTTTAGCGTTTTGAAAGTTTTGTAATCAACTGAATTTGAGATATTTATTAACTTCTTAATGAAGAAAACTAACAAAGATTATTGCCGATGTCTACAAAAAGAATTAAGTTTACCGGCAGTAGGACATTTCCCATATGAAGCAACTGTTACATCTTTTCCCTTTCTACAATTCACTTCCTGCATACGACAGAGATTCGCATACGTTTTTCCATCAGTGCCACATACTTGGCCCAAAAACTTATAATCTTTCCTGTTTGGGCAATAGGTGGGGCATTCACACCGAGGCTGATTGTCAAATCCCAACACACAGACTTTACTCGCAACACAGTTCAGTTTCTTACACTTTCGATTTGCATCTGGAAAAAGGAAAACAAACATAATCTAGATGAACACTATAAAATTATAACATTGCTATACAGTACAACTTCTTTTGCAAAGTGGAGAATTCAAACACAGACATTGTTCAAGTGTTTTCTTACCACAAAGGTTGCATGTTTTTGCACAACTGTGTGCCATGAGGCTTCTGTGAGTGAGACAGGCACCATTCCTCTGTAAATATTGACAATTAAACGGACCATCTTTGTCTATACATTCAAGACTCTTTTCTTTAATTTGATCTGGAAATAATAAAGGAGAATACATAATACTTAAGAAACATTCTTCACAAAGCAATATACAATTTTAAAATGAAGTTTAAAAGAAAAGAAAGCTGATATAATGTGTGTTAAAACATCAATAAACAGATGCTGTTTTTTGTGATATAAATCTACTTATACCCCAAATATCATTGTCACGTTGCATATGATTGAAATATTTTAAATTGTGAATATTCATTAATAATAATTATTCACAGAAGATTCATATATATATATCAATGTTAAATTCTAAAATAAGAAATTCAATCCAAGGTATTTAATATATATATAAAGATCTTACCACATAGATTGCATGTGACAGGGCAAATTTCTTTTAATCTTTCTGCATATACATTACAGTATCCTAGTTCTCTGTAATAGTTGCAGTCTTTCCAACTGTATTTATCTTTACAAAATTCTAAAAGACAATGTTGAACACAATTATTGATTTTTAAAGTATTAAAACAGCTAACTTCAAACTTCGTTTCTAGCCTATCGCTGTTATGACAAAGAAATAAGTTATTCTTCTCAAATTTGAAAACGACCTCTTGTTTCAATAATTTCACTTACTTTCATCGATGGCTTGTACGGACCACAAAGTAACCACAGAAATATAGAGAATTTTGTTGAATGTCGTCATTTTCTGAACTTTTGTCTGAAATAAAAAAAGTAAAATAGACAAACAAAATTTATTATTAAAAATAATTAACGTCAAAAAAGGTCTCAGATTTCTGATAAAAGACTTTTTATTGTCATTTATTCATAGATCTTTCGTTCTGTAAAATTGTTTCATAATTTCTTGTTGACCTCGGAAAGAAAACCACATTTCAATAATTCTTGGTTATGTTATGTTATGTTTATTTCGCCAAATAAAAGACATTTACAAATTAATGCGTGATATATAAATCACAGAACAAGAAAAAAAAATGGCTAGGAATCCATAGAAGACCAAGCGGTCTTTTCATTGGATACCTGTATACACTCATTTATTTATTAAGAACAAGAGTTTAGACGTGAAAATTATAAAATTAAAAATACACAATCTCACAGAAAACAAAACAATAATAAAAAATAAATAAAAAATAATAATAATAAAAAAAAAGAAATTAACTATCCGAATTCAAAAGTTCGTTTTTAATTCGACGTTTGAAAATTGCGTAAATTTTGTGAATAAAGAAATATCATAGATTGAATACGAAGAAAATATCGCATTTAAAAGTTTTTTTATGACGTAATTTTGTATGTTTCCCGCTAAAAATAAAGTTGCAATCATTGAGCATCGTATAAAGCTTTTTCACCAATCGCACCGGTTTCCAATGACGGTTTAGCTTGAAAGGTTCCCTCTAATTTTTTTATATCCTTCCTTCAGGATAATGGGAAATATGAAACAGTTTATGCATTTAAACTCTAACTTTTTATCTTGCTTTGTATATTTTCCATATCATCTGTGGTGGTTCCCATGTATGTGAAATACTTCTTACAAAATTATTATTGTTATTTACATATATTATTATTATCCAATAACACCATTCAATAGTTATATATATTTTTTAAAGCATTCTTTTTGTTTTATATATAATGATTTTTTAAATGTATTGAATAAGGCCGGTACTTCATGAATCCGGTGTTAGACTTGACACCAATTGCTCTTTAAAATCAATAACTTAAAGGCTTATTGGAAAATCTTCTTTGTTTCAGATTAACAGTTTTACATTTGGTGGCAAATAGTTTGCGAAGTTGACGGTTCAAATATAAACTGAATTTTGTTTTTCAAATTCAATTAAAGTTTATTTTATAATTATTTGCTATTTTTTATTGTGTTAACACACAACTAGTTAAGATTTAATTGAATTCAAGCTTATCAATTTTCAAAATTATATTGATTACATGGAAAAAATGTTATGTACAATGGAAAATAGGAGTGAGAGGAAAGAAGCCGTGACGAGTCATCAGACTACCACATACCCACGTAAAACGTGATTGTGTTTTCTTTGACCAACCGATGTCTGCAAAACATGTAGCTTTAACATAAATTATGTATGATAATTCGTGAGAAACTACATGAACTCGCGCATCAAAACTAACCTATTTGTATAAAATGGTTTATATTTAGAGATTCTGAATTGAATAAGGGCTATGATTATTATAGTTTCTTTTTTCTTAAATATTCTAATCGATTTCACTAATGACTCCATGGAGTGGCATTCGGCTCTTAACCGAAAGGTTCTGGGTTCGAGACCATGTTATCACAAAGTTGTTTAGTGAGCGGTTATAAGTAAACAACGCCGTATTTCATCAAAAATAACCGTAGCACAAATGGGAGCAATTAAATACACTAAAACCCCGGGTCGAGGTCTTTATAATATTGCTTAATGAGCCTTCTGAAAACCTCGTTAAAAAACAAACAAACAAACAAACAAAACTAAATATTTTATTGACTCGAAAATTCCTTTATTTAAATCACTTCTATTATTTTCTCCGTCCAAAAACATCCGAAATTCGTCAGACATTCTACCCACTCATTTGTAAACATTTGCGGCCTGCTGACGCAAACCCGCCCCAAGTCAACTTGCGGTCTGCCCTTTGAACTCAAAGGATACGAAAAACAATGCTTTGTCACAATGTAAAACCGGCCACTCAACTTGCGTTAATACAAACTTAAAAGAAGCCAACCGAGACAAAGTTTTAAAGTTTTGTAATTTTTTCCTGGCAGGTAAACTCCAGTGATATCTCCAGCTGCTACCAATGGAGGGCTATTTTTAGGTAATGTCATCATCTGAGAATCAGGTTGGAATGTTACTCTGCAATAAATGAATCTTATTTGAGCGCAAACAAAGGAAAAATGACGTTATTTGATTGTTTGTTGACTTTGAGCTAATAACTTCACCTTCCAAAACACGAGTCATCGTTTACTTTGAAAATCCTTGAATTGCAGACGATTTTTATAGCTTATAATGATATCGACATAATCTGAAAGTTTCGCATTTTTACTGAATCAATCGCTCGTGTCTGTCACGCTTCTCGAGGCCGAAAGATCAATCTTATTAGCCACGATATAGGAAACCTGTTCTATAACCTGTGTTATTATACCTTAACTAAAGCAAACATACAAAACTTCAATTAACTGACTCATCAACGTAAAATGCCTGGTGATAAAACCGCCCCTGACGGCAGGATACTTAAAACTGGATACTTAAAACCTATAATTTGGAGAATGATGGTGTTAATTTCAATCAGAGTCACGTGATGTAAACTGGGATTCGAAAGTAAGGGATAAAATATGAAATTACCGGAAGAAAAGAAACAGTAAGAAAAAAGGTGAAATAAAACCAGAAGAAACAATATATAATATAAATACAATATATAATATAATATAAATAAATATAAATACAATATTACTATTATTATTAGTAGATATTACCTTGAAAATAACACGGATCTTCCGATGACTTTTCGCTTTCTTAGAGAGGTTTTATTTGCCAACTAGTTTTAAGTAAGGCGTACTGATACTGAGGTTTGAATTATACCCTTATAAGGTTTGTAACCTCACAACCTTTCGCGGTTATACAAGCTTCGTGATTAGGTCACAAAGGAGTCTGTCAATAGTTGTTTTGTCTGGCGAAATTTTTTCTTTGTCACATCGAAAAATAGTATTGCGGGGAGATGAAAATAATGCGGTATAAGTGGCCTTAAATACGCCCTCCACGTAAAAAGAAACAATATTTTGCGTTTCTCTTGTTGCTTTTGCTACTTAAAATTCATTCCCAAAATAAAATAACCACAAAACATTATTGAACAACTATATGCACATCAACAAACTTAATGAACCCTTACTAAAACATGAGAGCGTTAAGATTGATGTTTGGCGTAGCAAGGACTACGAGGAGTGATTGCGATAAATACGTCAAATATCTATGAAGTGATGAAAGCGATTCTTTATATTTTCCACTTATAAGTTCATCTGCCTTTTACAAATGATAAGTGCAACATGCGAGCTAAATACTTCAACATTTTGTCAACATTGTCAATAAAATAAACGTGTTGCTTTCTAGTAGTATAAAAAATAGCTAGTTACAGATTTCTGGTTAACTGATGTTTAAAATGTTTTTAAACGCAAAAACAGGATGACTCAACTGTTCACTACTTGAAAATGATGCGCGAAATTTGCACGTGTGTATGCCGATAGTAGAAACACACAAGCTGGCACTGTTATTCTCTATTCAAAAGGCGATGAGTGCAATTTGCACGGAGTTAAGCAGCTAGTTCGTAACAATTGACATGTTTTGAACGGATGACTTCATATAACATAGTTTGAATAGTTACGTTATATGATGTGCAAACAAAAAGAATATCTGTGGTTTGCGCACAGTTTGTTTCCCTATGAAGGTAACCTTTTGCAAAGTAGGTCGAAGTAGATGTTGTGCCACAGATGGCAGTTATATTTATATATATGTTAAGGTTCTACAAAAGAGAATTGTAATAGGCATAAATATTGTCTTTAACCCTAATTATTATTGTTATACATCAATTCAATTAAAGGTTTATTTTCTAAGTAATTATATATCTAGAGTTTTAATCTTTATTTATCATAATTTATTCTATTCTTTATATGTTTCAGTCATAAGTACGTTGCATATACTGATTCCCTCGGTACCACTTACAAAATAAATATCTGTAAACGAGACGAAGACCTTTAAAATACATTTTGGTGATTGTTAGATCGTATAAAGTAACACTATAATGACGTATTTTCTTGTTTACTGAGGTTTACCAACTCTGCACAAAATTATCATTATTGACAATTCAGAAAAAAAAAAAAATATTTGATGGCAGCTTAACTTGTTTACTGGCAACAAAAAGCCTATATAAGAAAGCTTATACTTCACAGCCTGACTCCTGCAACCTGTTCTCATTTATCAATAAGTAACTATCTTTTGTTTGTTTATAAATTTCTTACATGTATTTATTTAAGCACGTATTTTTTAAATGCCAGCAATATTTAAACTCTATTTTACGAAGTGGACATGCTGCTGCTGCTGTCGGTATGGATCTTGTTTTATTGCTAGTTTTGTAATTTTATTAGTCTGCATCTAACCCAATTATGTTACCAGTATAAATATTGCCATTTTAAGATAAATTCAAGCGTTTAAGAGTGGATGAAGAGAAATACAAAATTCCTTTAGAATAATAAAAGATGAAAGACGCAAAGATCTCACCTCACTTGTTCAAAAAAACTTATAGACCGGTTAAAAGTCAATTTCTCTTCGATTGTGATCTGCCTATCTTCTGCAGATAAAACATGTGTCATGGGAAATATTAACATTCAAACCACAGTTATTATTGACTCACGTGACGCATTTGGAAACAAGGCACCTAGAATAACAATCAAGTCTCATGGCTTCCGCCGTGTTGACTCTCGTGGCGTGATATTTAATCGAACAAACCATTACAGTCTTTTATTTCTGCGCCTTCATTTCCTGCCAGAATAGTTTACAAGACAATGTTATACGAGATGTTCAGAGGATTAGGGAAAGGATTTGTTCTGTGAGTCACCACTGGGATCCTTTGGAAACAATAGATTTTCCTAAAACCACTCCTTGTTCATTACAAGAAAAACAAATCTTTCATTTTTAGTTTTTCACAGTTGTAAATGTTGCATGTGAAAAAAAACTTTGAAATTTGCCAACATCAACGTCACAACGTTTATAACTAATCACTTTCCTCAGCGAACATTTTCTCTTTGAAGGTCTGGTCTTGAGTTTCATTACGCGCTCAACATAGATCTCAAAACCACAATCACACCCCGTTTAAAAAAGAATTTCCGATCAATTTAAACCAAATGTTTTAAGTTTGGAAGTATTTCTTTAATAAAAACGTTTTATTTTCGAAGCAACCAAATGCCATCTGTGAGTCACGCGCAAAAATATTAATTTATTTCAAAAAATGAATTTGTCATCTCCACTTCAACAAGCACGGGCGAATTCGTCACGCGTGACTGATCAACTGTAAACTTTGCTTGTCTGTACCACTGAAACAACTGTGAAGGTTTTGAAGAGAAAGTACGTTTTACGCGTACATGATTTCACTAACGAGAGCAAAATAAAAAGACGCGTTTTTAGATTTAGATGAATAATTGAACTTTCTTTGAATATTCAAAACAGACTTCTCTCAAACAACGAGTCGTCAAAAAAATATTTTTAATTTAAAAGATTGACGATGTAATTGGTACTCTAGCAGCACAGAAGCATTTCTTCTAGGAGTAGCTACTGAATAGGACGTAGAATAATCTGTTAAAGGAGATCTATTTCAACATTTTCATAAATTTTTTTTTTTTTTTTATTGTAGTTGCTCAGAACAAGGCCCTAAAGGCCACTTGAGTGTAAAGAGCTAGAAAAGTTACAGGGAAAGTGACGCAGTTTTCAGATATCGATGAACGTTTGATTTGAACAGTTGAAGGTTATAGACCGATGGAAAGCATGTAGAAGGAAGGGAGTTCCAAAGTCTGGATGTTCGCGGGAAAAAACTGTTCTTATAGAAATCCCTGTGACAGTTTGGAATGCAAACAGTCCATTGATGAGAAGATGACGAAAACCTAGTTGTACGGTGAAAAATTCTGGGAGAAGGTGTAAGAGATGATAGTTCGCTTGAACAACGTCCATAGTTTAATAGTTTTATAAATTAAATAGTTTAAATAGTTTTAAATAGTTTTTTAAATTAAAAAATTGGTGCTTATTACGGGAATTTACTACGATGACTACAAAGATTTTTTGACATTTGCATTCGTATTAACGAAACGATTGTTCCTATCATGGAATACAATTTTTGATTTACCCGTAAGTGCGAAACCCTTCTAGAAATGTAATTTTAAAAGGAAGGAAAGCTTTGCAGTTCTCCACTTGTAACACCAGCAAGTACCTTAGATTGTGGAAAAACCTTTCCTTCCCGGCACTTCATTTAAAGGGGACGTTTATCATTGATCCCATATAAGCCGAAGATTAACAACAAGAAAGTGATATTTGTACAGAATTAGTTTGTTTGCTTATATAAGTTTGGAGACAGTCTAGTTAAGTTTGGAGACAGTCTAGTTAAGGTCCAATTTTGCTGTTTATACGAAGGAAATACTCCATTTTTATTCGCTTTTATCTGTTCACAATAAACTGGAGCTCTCCATTTCTGTTCATGAAAAATGTGGATAATACTTCTCTCTTTCAATATTTGTTCCATTAAAAACTCCCCATCTTGGAATTATAGAAAAATCGCGTTGTCGCCACCATACTTGCGTGCCACTTGCATTGCCTGCCACCTTTCAAACCCTAATTCCATATATAAGCATCAACGTAAAGGTTTTTACAGCTCCGAGTTGTTCTACGTACACAAACAAACCGACGGTTGCCTAGCAAATGAAGGTTCAATTTAGGTGCGGCAAAACTAACTTCCGACACCGACAGGCACCAGATTATTTGGGCTTTAGAACGTTTTGTTTTGAAGATTAAAAAAATTAATCGTGAAAAAAAGACTAAAATTAACAACATCAATGGAAAAAAAGTAAATGCATTTTTTTTTTTAGTAAGGAAATACACAGAAGAGGCACGGCCTATGACTCAACAGAGTCCTGTGTATTGGAAAAAGAGATCAGTAAAAGATATTAAGTGGAAGGTAAACAAAGGAGTAGATGAGAAATAAGTGCAGAGGGCTGAAATCAGGTTAAGAAATTTTCCTTAGGTCTAAACAATTTATCTTTTGTTTGAAGCCTTGGAGGTGGTAAACATGGCCTTCGGGGCATGGGGCATGATTTTCTGTCGGTTTTTTAAATCACCATAGAGATGATCAATTCAACCTTTCCTTTAGACCTTTTCGCTTTCTTAACCGCTATATGGTTTGTGATCTGACTGTTTTTGAGTTTCTTACGCGTTACTCTGCTGTCTAAAACCGGACGAGATACTACTGTAGTATGCAACAACCGGACGAGATATTACTGCAGTATGCAACAACCGGACGAGATACTACTGCAGTGTGCAACAACCGGGCGAGATGCTACTGCAGTGTGCAACAACCGGACGAGATACTACTGCAGTGTGCAACAACCGGACGAGATACTACTGCAGTGTGCAACAACCGGGCGAGATGCTACTGCAGTGTGCAACAACCGGACGAGATACTACTGCAGTGTGCAACAACCGGACGAGATACTACTGCAGTGTGCAACAACCTTATTTATTATTGTTGTAACATTTTTAAACATATAATGTTTTGGTTTTTTGAAAGCCGTCAATGGAATTGGAAATCAGTCAAGAGCTGAGATATATTCTAACACTTCTCTTGTTTTGCGGCGAAGTTCAGTAAATTGAGGAATCGTTCGCAACTTCTCGTTAAACGCTCATTCACAGGGACATGAAAATCCACGCAGGGAAAGTAAAGTAGAAAAGCAAACCAAATACTTTCCCGGGCCTTAATCACCCAATAAACTGAACCTTTGGAAATATTAACGAAGAAAATTTGTTCAATATACAAAAAAAAATCTTAATTTCTGAGTACTTACGCCAACGTCCCTTCGTTTCTTTCGTTTCTAGCGAAACCGCGAACACTCCGTACTATTTATAGGGAAGGCACGACGTCATCAACAGCATGTTGTTTTAAGTCTGGCTACTTTACAGTGGATTACAATCCAAACAGAGCTGTCATCGCGTATTTTCGCTGCCCGTATGAGGAACTGTCAAATGGGCCCATTAACCTAACCTATTGGTTTGTTATCCAAATAAGAGCATAAGTCAAGGAGGACAACTTCAGAGCAAATTTACACATTTGTAAAGTGTTTTCCCGTCATGTTCAAATCTCGCCGGAATGCATTAAGTCAGCTTAACATGGTGAGCTATAGAATACGTTTGGAGCGCTCGGAAAGAACATTCAGAAAAACATTGGGTTTTTTCGGACAAATAATATTGCTTTTCAGTAAAAAGTTATAAAATATTTTAACCCTTCGATTCAAATAATTCGCCGTTTCATGGCTCGCGACACGAAAAGTCTCATATAAAAATTCCAACACTAAAATCTATATGATCTGTGTAGATGAACTTGCTGATTGGTGATTAATTAAAAACACATTTCGTGTCACATGACAGACAGCTCATACTCAGACCTCTCAGCACGCGATAACCAACAAAGAAATGAATCATTTTTACCGGCTCCACGTCTACACATTCAGAAAACATTGAAAATTCTGAAAATTTCATTTTTAGGCCAATCCAACATTGCGCCACATTACTCTTCTAGCAATTCTTCTTTCCCACGCGTCTTTTTTGCTAAACGCTATCATCTCCAAATACCCCAATCACCAGCTGCGAAATAAATTGCCAATATAAACAGACGATAAGGAACTGCATGTCGCAGCTTAAACACGTGAATTTTCATATCCCGTGCATTCATCTTAAAAGCCTTCGTTGCGTGAGCAATTGGCATGAGCATGGGAATGTTGCACGATTTGAATGAGGCTAAGCATGGATTAGAAACCAGGCCGTGTTCCATGCGGTATTTTATGCACAATACAAAGTGACCCCTTCCTGTATAAATTACCCCACCCCCGCGATAACACGCACGCAATCGTGTGACGACAAAACATCATTCACATGAAAAACCCCCTCCCCCATAGAACTACCCTTCACTGTAGAATGTTCAACTACCCTTCACTGTGGAATGTTCAATATATCAAAGTAACATTTTTGCATAGTTTTCTACTACGGTTTATTTAGGTTTAAAATCACAAATCCACTTAACTGCAGTAGGTCCCACTCCATGACATGCAGTAAGGGGGCTTGTGCTACAATGTCACGAATAATCCTCATTTACATTTATCAAGTTTTTGACTATGATATTTACGTTTCTTCGGAGATATTTTTTACAGCTAATTCGTTTTCATTCGGGGCCATTAAAAGAGAAAAATGTATGTATGAAAGATAGTTTTAATAGCATATTAATTGTAAAATAAAAATCATTGTAATTAGCAGGGGTGGCGCCAGGATTTTTCCGACAAGGGGGCTTACAGCGCCGACGGGGGGGGGGGGGGGGCTAATTACTTGACTCTAAGTTTAACACAAAACTCATTGAGATCAAATCTATTACAGATTTGGCACCTCTAAATTTAAACATAACCTGCCATGAAACTTGATATCATGATAATTGTATTAATCACAAAAAAAGACTTAACGTTAAAAATGTCACCCTAGCCACCCACTGGCGCCACCTTTGGTAATTAGCCAATGTTTTGACTTTTTTATTCACTTATAGATACAGGTGAGGTAAAATAGATTCTATGAAACATTGAAATTTAAGTAATGTTGTTTTCTTTTCAATCTTCTTGTGCCAATCTCGTGTTTTTTCCGGTCATACATTCTCTTTTGATTAACAGAAGTACAAAGTCTCAGAAGAGACAACAATTTTTAACTTAGAGAATAGATATCTCTGAAAGGAATTTCTATTCTTATCTTTTAATCCAGACTTAGACGAGAACAAAAAGAAACAAAGAAAGGCTTGACCGAAATAAATGAAGAAATAGTAAGGATTTTTTAATTGTGTTTAAACCGCAAATTCTTTGGATTTTTGTCGCTTTCTGAACGAATCTATATTTGGTCATAATGAACCGTTTGTTTATCTTCGATTGCGTGAATCACCCGCGTTTCCGTCTTTCCATTTTAGGTAAATGTAACAGGAAAGGCGGATAGCAATCAGCTACAATATAGTAATCATTCTATGTAATTTGGTCTTACATCCTGATATATAGCACTGGAATTTGTACACAGTTATTGTACATCAAAGCTTTGTATATAATAATTCCACTATTCCTGTCTTACGCGCTTCTAATGATTTTAAGAGGCTTTTAAAAACAATCCACATTGTTGAAGATCAGGTTGAAAGGTTTACAGGTAGTATGTAGTGGAACAATAAAAATGAATCTATATAATGAGTTATTTTAGTTTTTAACCTATCAAAAAGCCATTGAATATAGAAATTATATCCTTGTTCTTTCCTTATTGTTCTTTTCTTTTTCTTTGTAAACATGTAGAGTGCGGCTTCTTGTTAAGCGCTTGTATTGATAAACACGATTATCGCGTAACAACAAAAGTTCAAGTCTCGTAAAACTCGCGAGATGCTTTCAGCATTGGGCTCCCGTTACCTTTCCCACAAACGTCCGCGTTATTATATGAAGTTGGGATTCGAACTTTAACTGCTAGGCCATTGCAGCAATGTTTTATTAAAAAATTGCAAAAAGGCGCATTTATAGGGGCTGCCTGATGCTCAAAATAAATAGTGACGTAACAGTTGTTATTAATAGACTTCGAATAGAATTTGTCTAACAATAATCAATCAAATGATCTCAAACTTCACCTACGAAAAACGATTTGAAATTCAAAGATTCAAAAATTTTCTCACCTAATTTAACCTGATCTGAAGAGCTTCCTGACTGACAGACCAATGCAATAATTAAGTGCCAGTAAATCTAGATTTAAACCCCTACAGAGACTGCAATATCGAATCTTCAATCACGCGATATGGTTATCGTCGTGAAACCATTATACAGCAATTCAAAGCAAGCGACTCAACTAAGATTTAAAGATGAAGTTGATAAGTATGAAGCCAATGGAGCTTTTTGAGGAATATACTAAGGAAGGCAACGTTTGTCTCGTTTATGTTATCAACTAAAAAAAATTAACATTTTATTTTATTATTAACATTTAATTAAATTTTTATTTAAAGCATTTTTAAGTAACGAAGATTGCCTTGAGCTTTTCATTCGGGCGTGTATTCATTTTAATTTAACATTAACATTTAAAAAGATGTCAATTTGAAAATTTGAGAAATGTAATTTTCCAGGGAGCGTGTATTGATAATGCACTTAAATGCCCGAAACAACTTTAACAGACAAACCTGATTAATAATGGTGTTCAGTGGATTTTCGTAGTTTTGTTTTGTTCATTAGTTTACTTCTTAATCATAGAGAGTTGTAACCGGGAAACTGAGCTAATAGCAAAATAATCTGTGAAAAAATCATGGGCTGGATACGAACGTCATCTTTTGAGCAACTTAAGGCAGCTCTGCATTCGTGGTTCTCGAGCAGTACATGGAGAAGGGTACTCTGCATTCGTAGATCTCGAGCAGTACATGGAGAAGGGTACTCTGCATTCGTAGTTCTCGAGCAGTACATGGAGAAGGGAACCTTGATATAAACGAAGATGACTTTATCATTTTACCTTAATCTTGATTGCATCATCAAGAAGTTTTATTTTGTAAGAGAAAAAGGATTGGAAATTTGAGAACAGATTACTTAACACCTTTGATTGGATAATCTGGTTACATTGGAAAATTAAAACGGGTTATCTAAAAGATTAGGCATTGCCACTGGTGCCACAATAATCGATAAGACAATTGTACCTAAGCGTAAAATCGACCAACTGAGATTGAGATCTGCGTTAGAGGTTGTTGCTGTACACGAAAGGTTTTTTCTGACAGGTAAATGCGAATTTGCAAGCAGTCTTTAAAAGGCTCGTTTGAAAGTTCCGTGAGTTAGAAAAACAGTTTGTTTCGCGAAGCTTCGCCACTTTTTAATCAAACCACGCGACTATTTATAGTCTAACTTGCGAGGTAAATGACCAATTAAAGTGATATGTGAACGCGGTGTAGAATGACGTCATTAATGTTGCAATTGAATCTTGTGCATTTGTACCAATTATCTGATAAAAGTCATAGATTCAAGCAATCGATCGATGCCAAAATACCCGTTTTATTCAATGCCAATACTACAATCCTTTTAAAAACCTTAAAACCTTTATTCGTATGAATGGTCAATCAGCAAATCCTGATATTTTTCTTATTTAAAAATAAATAAATAAAATCATCATTATATTTTTTCATTTAGATTATTAAAACGTAAAAAACAGCAGGTTTCTTAAGAAGCCTTTGTTCTATCACTCTATATAACTGCATCAATATTAGGGCATTTATGAAAAATCATTTTTGTAGTTAAGTAACCACACTAACAGAAGGCAATTTTCAAGGAGAAAAAAGTTACGTTCATTCAAATTATGGGGTTCACACAGAGGCTATCCCCGGGCAACTTCATGTTTCGTGATATTAGGTATGTCTCCCTAAAACTTATCTTATTGTTTTCTGAAATGATCAACTAACTAACTCACAAAATGCTATGATATGACTGCAATAAATAGTCACTTAACGCCGACAAACCCTTTTATAAACCAGTCAGAAAACAAAACCTACGTTTCCAAACCTTTATTTCGACAACAACAACAGCCTATTGTAGATATAGGCTTCTTGTTTATTAGTAAAATATTGTTATTAGAATTTTAAAATTTACAAACAATAATAAAATACTAGCTTAGGTACCCGTAGCAACGGGGCAATGAACGTGTTCTAAGTAAGATAAGCGAATGTGCGAAATTTTGCAAATAAGTCAAGCGCCAGAAAACATAACAATATTTTTGACTCACCTCCTATCAAAGCATTGATTGAAAGTGTTTCAGTCAAATTTAAAAACCGCTTATGTTTTATCTATGAGCAATATTCAAGGGACTTGTAAAAACCCTTTGAAAAAGTTGTTTTATAATGAAATTGTCAGTGGAATACCTACTCAACTACATAACTTTTTTCTTTATCAAAAAAACTTTCTTGTAATCCAACAAGTTACATTTATAAAGACGAAATATCTGTGACCTATGTTATTTGTGCAGTCCTAAAGTATCTATTTGAGTTGGTTTCACTGCTTCGCATCCAATAGGCTCTGAGGAAAATGGAACAAATCCACACGTGGAAAAACAAATGACGTAATGATTTGAAATATTGTACAGAACATCATATAGGCCTTCGTTCCTCCCATTTTTATCGGTATCATCTTCTTTGCACAGTTATCAGTCATTTTATTATCAAATCCAGATTTCGACAAGTTGCATTTGATATTAGCTATAATAATAATAATAGTACTGGCTCCAATATCGTAAAGAAACTTATCTCAAAAAGAAGTGATAATACTTCAGGAACAGTTCAAGTTGAAAACTTTTAAAAATCATATAATAATAACAATAATAGTAACGAGTATATTTCAACACATCCAAGAATGTACAATTGGCTCTTCGTTTCAGTATCGTGTAAGATAATGTAATGAATTAGGAATTTAAAATTTAACAGGTGACAAACATAAGACAAGTATCATGAATCTGAAGTGCTGTAGAGAATAATATAGCAAAACATTAGAGACGGTTACTTTAACTGGTGGATAGATGATGATGATTCATATTTTAAGTGAATAACCCAGAAAACCCAGACAACGAGAAAGTGCTGTAGTTGTTTCCACTGGGGTCCACTGTTGGAAAGTACATTTTCGTAACTTATTATTCGACCATTAGTCTCAAAATTTCCCTCACAAGGCTTTGGTTAACCCAGAAAGTTTTTCAGGCACTTCCCAAAGGTGCCGCGCGCTCAGGTAATTCTCGTTTAGAACAATTTTTTTTGTATCTAGCGAGAATCGAACCTGGGCCATTGCGACCAGAAACACAAGTTTCGACCACTAGACCACGCGCGCACGCACGATGGATCCTTGTTCAACAAAAACAAATTCAATGAAGCAATCATAAATAGACCAATTCTAAATTTTAAAATGAAAACGAGGCTTAGGTTGAGCTTCTTTTGTTTCTTAAGGTTGAGTTGTCAATCATTTTATGAACTTCCTTTTTTAGTAAAGTTGGAATTGTCAATCATTTTATGAACCTCTTTTGTTAGGAACAGCCGTTAAAGGGAATTGCTTTAGTTTTCGATAGCTATTCTCGCCAGAGATCTATTGGCACAAAACAAAATACAAAGAAAACAAGAGTGTAAAAATAAAAACAATAGAAAGATTGATGCGGGTTGTGTCCCGCGCATAGAATTTATGTTGATGTCAGCACATTTCTGCCAGTTACTTTAATATCATACTATACAATTACTTTCTTCATTTGTTTTTCTAAAATGAAATCAGCGCGAGTCAGTCTAACAACAGTTTATTTATGGCCTCCAACTGTGTCTTGCAGTTTTAGTATACACTACCAACTTAGTATATATTTCGAAACTGGAGAAGTTAAGATAAACAACATCTCGTGAAATTCGATTCCATTGAAAAGGAAAAAAATTGAAATGCTTTCGAGTAATCTTGAATTCAAAAGTGTTAAAATGTAAACAAATAGTCCCTGTTCTTAATAGCACAAAGAAATGATTATAAACTTGAATACGTGTTTTTAGATTGTAACGCTTAATGCCGGAGTATACATAACCTCCCTCCCGAAATATCGCCAAAAATTAAAAATAAATTAAAACTAAAACTGAAGTGTTATATTTTTTCTTAAAAAATCGTGAATTAAATCGCAATTGTATAGTTCTGCAAAACACTTACATTAGTATGTCTCTCAAAATTCACTGTAGTTTGTAGAGACGCAGACAGCGTAAGTAATTCCGTGAAGATTACAATTTCATTGTTCAAGTGATGCATGCAGACCGGAGGCACGATTGCACGCAAATGCACAAATAATTAGCGGGTTACTTATATTCAAAGCCATGTTTGTTGTACGCACAAAAGGTGGGACCTTCCATGTTTATTGATGCGCATTCCTGAAATTCCCGCATGCTTTCAGCTTTGTTTCTAACTGCGAGAAAGTTGAAACAAATTAATTTCCCTAAAGTTGGCCTTTGTTAGACGGACGTAACAGCAAGAAACAGTAAACCCCAATAATCCTGCCTCAAATGTTTCTACAGTAGCAAGCGGGGGGTTTATTGTGGACGAAATGTTTGGATTATTTTAGCATGGCTAAATTGAACTAACAGTGTCCATGCATGTTTATTCCTATACCTACTAGTTGGACACATTCAATATAAAGAACTTTGATAAATGTAAATCAGCCTTGGCTTCAATTGAATAAATATTTTGTTTTTTACTTTTATAAAGGTAAATCTTGAAGAATTCATGATTTTATTTCTTTTCACAATTCTCCATTCAAACCGAAAAAGCGGCACGATAGTTAATGAAAGGAAAGAGGTGGTTGACATTACACTAGGATCGATTTGGCACAAATACTCCAGGAGATGCTATAATATTTTCAAACATGTTATTTCTATCGTTATGTTGGTCATTTTGTCAGGACTTTGTTGAAATAAATAAACTGTTTTGCGTAAGTTATAATATCAAACAGGTTTCTTGACCTGTTCTCTAATCTAGCTTACCTCACTAAGTCAACTCGGACCCGTCAATTAGAGTGCTACTGCGATACTACTCCAGCTTTTAACTCATTTAATGTACCTTTGTTGAATAAAAGTACTGAAAGCCTCTTAATTAAATTATAATTTCTATCCTATTCTATCATTACTTTATTAAGCTATATTAAATATCATTACCATCTATCATTACTTTATTAAGCTATATTAAATATCATTACCATCTATCATTACTTTATTAAGCTATATTAAACCACGACGTAAACAAGCCCCATTTAGTAAAACCTACTTTTTCAAAAAACGCCTGTCATTAATTAAGTCGCACTTCAGAATGATGAAATATGCAAATTTTGCGGGAAATTTATTTATTTTATTATTATTATTATACAAATATTTTAACAGGATAAACTTTCAAAAATATGTACAATATTTACAAAATATCTACACTATTTCTGTTTTCCAAAGTGTCCTGTGTCCAAATGTTGCAGTATAGATGGAAAAAATGATAAAACATAAATGAAAATGTACGAAAAATTGATAGCCATGATTGATTATGGAAATAGACTAGCAAGAAAAAGATATTCCTGAAGTGCAAAAGAAAAAGGTGGAGAGTGAAAGCTTTTTCGAATGCAAAGACGATAGCAAAGCAATATTGAAACAGTTAGAGGTTGTGAAAAGAAAGGTACTGGTTTCGAGACCATGCTACCACAAAGTTGTTTAGTGAGCGGTTATAAGTAAACAACGCCGTATTTCATCCAAAATAACCGTAGCACAAATGGGAGCAATTAAATACACTAAAACTCTGGATCGAGATCTTCATGATAATGCTTAATGAGCGTTTTGGAAGCCTCGTTAAAGATAAAAAACAAACAAAATTAAGCCGTATTATTTTAAGTTGATACATTATTACGCCAAGTTAATTTTTGAAATGCGGTTCATTCAAGTTGCGGTGCAATTTATCATATTAAGGTATATCAATATGGTTGGGATTAATATGGCACATAATCATGTAACTCGAACTCGATGTGCGTTAGGCATTATTAGTTAGGTATGCAGGTATTCTGACCTCATGGGGGTAAGCGTCCATGCCTTGCATAGTCACTGTGGGCTGGCAAACCAGGGACTAGATCTCCGGGTTACAGCCACGAGAGTCAAACGGCCGGTGTCGTTTAACAACGCGCAGAACAATGATGATGATGATGATGATGATGATGATGATGATAATGAGGCATTATTCACACGAATCGTTATATATATCTCTTGATTCAGTTTACCAACCCCCCCCCCCCCCCAATTAACCCCATCATTGCATGTTTGCAGTCTTCGCTTCTTCAAACAGAAATAAGGTTATGACATACAACGGCAAATTGAATGTCCCTTCCAATGAATCTCTTAAATTGACATCATTGTTATTTCGGATTGCAGGAACCCAGAGGACAGTCGCCAGGTAAGCTAACAATAGCACTTCTTCTTCTTGTAAAATTTGGCATCAAGTAAGAATATAATTGCAGCTTTACAAAGGCAATCTTGAAGTTACCAACAATGTCTTTGATGTCAGATGTTGATAAACGCAGATTCTTTGTTTTCTTTTATTAAAAATCTTGTCTACTATTGTCTTGACACATTCAGAGCGATTCTGTTGCTGCTATTTATAACAGTTTTCAAATTACGAAAAATGTTCTGCCACTATAGCAAATATTCACTTTCGTTGTTTCGAAGTTTATGTTGATGATCGGTTGTTAAGAGGAAATGTCGGTTGCCATCGACGGCATAAATCTTCACAGAGGAACAATTTAGTACCCAAGAGAACTTTCGTCCGGAATAATTAAATTTTGGAAAATCGCTACTTTTCTATAATATCTTTCGCAAATAACATTTGTTTTCTAGATAAACAACTGCGATAGTTTGGATCATACAATTTTCCAATGTTTTACAATTTTACTCGTGCTGAGTCACGTATAAGAATTTCGTGTGCAATTTACACGGAGAATCGAATGATATTTATTTTGCCTTGCCAAAACAAATGTCATGTATGTATTGGGGTGTTTTAGAGGTGGAGATTACAAACTGTGTCAATAACAACATTTGTTTGTATCAAAAATCGCACGGTGCTTTGATCAGAAATTGGCTTAATTAAATTAGCTCCATTTCCTTAACTAAACTGATAAATCTCTTCTGAGCAGTGCAATTCTAGCATCATTCCGTGTGTTGAAACTGGTGACCATCATTTTCATTTAGCTTTACGACAATGTACTCGTACCCCTTTCTCTCTTTCGGTTCTTTTTAAAAACGAAAAAAAATAAATAATAATTTATTTAAAAAACAATTATATATATATATATCTAAATATAGTTCATAGGTTATATGTTGCTGTTTCTTTGTTACCATTTTATATTTTTGGAAATAAATGTTTCTATTTCATTCATCTCCAGAGACTTTACAATCAGGAGGATTATAGAGTAGAGCTGGTCAATGGATGGTCACCGGCTTGAATTCAACACACCAAATTAAATTTGGAATAACTTGCAGTCAGAATAATTTAAACCTGATGGCTACTGCTATTACTCAATAATTTACTGATTGTTTTTCTGGACCAATAAAAAAGTTTTGTGTTGAAAAGAGTATTTTAGGAAGTCATTACGTGGAAAGTGGGCCAATGGCCCCACATGTATCTCCTTAGAATTTGATGAAACTTGGAATGGTCTATGAGATGTAAAAATCTTGAATCATAAAAAAATTTGGCTTAAAATCTTTGGAGAAAAATGCCTTAATTAAATAGAAAGCTGTGCAAATAATTTTTTTCTTTCATTTTTTGAAATCATGGCCTTATTTCAATGATTCTTTGTATATGGTTGCTGAAGAGACCCCACCATTCTTTTAATAAAAAATGTTGGCACCTTTCAAGTGTATAGAAAAGGACTTTCAGCATATACCTTAAAATCAGTAGTCTACCCTATTATTAGACTAGCAATAAATTAAGTTTGTACTTTACTAGCAATAAGAACCAAGTGCAAAATACACTCACTACTTCTATGAGGAAGGCTTAGTGAGTTTTATGTAAACATGTATCACGCATTAAATTTTGTTGACAACAATGCATATTCACATTTTACGCACAATTTCTCGTAGTGTATAGTAGCGCCATCTCATTGTTGTGTTTTTGTAAAGAAAACATCCTTTTAAACATCCTCTTGCACCTGCTAATTCCAAATCTGCCCTTAGTTTAGCTCTTGGACCAACCATTCAAACAATGTAGGCACACACATACACACACAGAGAGAGAACTCTACTTTATATATTTATATTTTATAAGATTTTGGAGTAAGAGGTCTTGTATTATATACCGTAAACCGGGGATACTTTAACCCATGGGGAAACATTGTCCCAATCAATAAAAACTAGTTTTGAAGTGGCGTATGTATGTAAATCATAGTAAATTTTCAATTCCAATAGATTGATATCAAAATATATTGTTTTGTCCTTATTTTAAACTCGTAATTAAATTTTTTCAAGGTCTTGTATTATATACTTATAATATTATTTTTAACTGAAAATACGATACAATGCATTGATAATCGATGATGATATGTAGTAGTTATCGCGAGTTACGAGAAAAATATGGCGAATATTTTTTGAGTTTTTTATGTTTTTCAAAATATTTCACGAGCCTTTAGGCGAGTTAAATATTTAAGGAAAACATAAAAAACGAGAAAAATATGCCATTTTTTCGAGTGTCATATTTTGCACTCTGTTTTTAACCAATAAGAATCCCGGGAATAGTTGCTTTAACCAATCAGAAAAAATATTTAATTTTGCACTCCTTTTTAGCCAATCAAGAAAAAATATTGAGTTTTGCACTCCGAAATATGATATATATTTTCTCGTGATTAGCCAATCATGTTACAGATATTCACGCAACCTATTGATAAGTATATATGTGTTTATTGACAATGTACTCGAATCCACAAGTATATTTATTCTTGATTTATCTTATTTGCTAATTAGTTAATAACACTTCAAATGACAAAAGAAGAAACTGGTGATGTTTCCCTTGAAGATACAAAGAAAAAACCAACTACGACAGAATGCTTTTCACCCGTAGAATCACCTATCGATGATCAACAAAAAACAAAACGTGGTCGCAAACCTTCACAAGCAAAATTGGCTATGATGGAATCAAAAAAAATATTTGCTGAAAAACGCCGTTTCTTTGATGCAGACTCAAGTAAACGACACACAAAGAGGAAAAAGGTATTGGATGAATCCAAACTAAAGAAAAATGATGTTCAAAATAACTTGAAGAAAAAAAAAAAGAAAATTACTAAGGTATGAAATTTAAAATTTGTTGTCAATATCATAAATTGTATCACCACAATTTGTGGTTGAAGTACTGATTAATATTTTGCTGGATAATTATTTGCTTTTTACTCTCTCTATATAAATTATTTATATATTTATTATCATTATTTATTATCCTCATTTCAGTTATTGTCATGCCATGTGTTTTAAAGGGTTTGTTATTTATGTTTTACCTCTAATTTTTTGGCCACAATGTTTTGAAGATGATGGTTTTTGTCCTCCACTAGATACTCACGCCACAATGACCCGGCTTACAGAATTTGTTTAAGAAGTTAGAACAAAAATATGCTCCTCTGGTGTTTCTAAAACTAATATTTTATTTCAGAATAATAAAAAACTTGGAAGAGAAGAATGTTTATTTTCATGTGTATATGAAATCAGTCCTTCGTTGACGTATTCTTTATTTTTATATTAATTTGTGATTCATTGTGGGTATGCAGGTATATGTGGTTCATGTAACATCTTTGACCTCGTAGACATAAGACCCATGCCCTTTATGCACAGTTGCCACAGAGTTTAAAATGCAAAGTTAGTATCTTGTGTTGGTTAACTCACCACTGTTTTCCTTTCTTTTTCAACGGGGATGGTGGTAGGAAGGGTATCCAGCTGTAAAAAACATCTGTTTCAATAAACCATCCAAATGATTAGGCCTACACAATTCAATTGTAGGGAGTATCATCATCTTATGAAAATATCCAAGTCTCTTGCAGGGGAAAAGGAACGTTAAATCATGATGGTGATGATGATCATGATGACAATGATAATGATGATGATTAATCAACATTTAAAAAGTCTATCATTTATTTCAATTTGTTTGTTATTCAAAACTTTTCTGCTAAAAACTCAACCAAAAAAATTATTATTGTAATTGAAAGAATTTGGGGAACATTTGTGGCACTGATTGTTGCGATTTAGTGCCAAAATAACGCAGTTTATTAGCAAGTTGCACGTGGTTTATACAGCTAGTTATATATTATTATTCTAAAAATGACCTTTGGAAGCCAATTATGATTCAGTTTAAAAAGCTGATTGATATTACAATGCAGAATCACTACACAAACTTCACAGAGTTTTCTTGTACCTACAGAGCAATGATGACATAGATGACACAAAATCTTTTCGAGGGAAAAAGCACAGCAGGACTCGATTAACTGTTGAAGAAGATGAGGTGCATATATATATGCTTTGTGTGGCCAGGATCTAGTTCAAAATTCATATATATATTTTTCGTCTGTACATCATTAGGCGTACGGAAAGCTATGTGCTATATTTTATTGAGAAAATAAATATATTGTTAAGAAAATCTTTGTTTGAATGATAGAGTGTTTTAGAGAAACATTCTCGATGTCATTTGGCGTGTTTAACGCTAGAATTGAAAAATTTTCAAATGACATTCAAAACATGAGAACGATGTTACTGGGGAAGTCACAGAAGCATGGCGATCTATATTAGCAGGCCTAACAGACATGCGCCTGGAGGCTAAAGCTGGAGGCCAACAAAAATTTTAAAAAATAAGAAATGGCACTTTTAGGTAGCTGAAGCGCGTCACTTATTTTCAAACCATAATTTAAAGTTATGTATTTGTTCTAACTATGACATGCTGTTTATTATAAAAGTAACCCTTGTTATAGTTAAATATAATAAATTGTGTGAAGGAAGTAGCTACACAGTTCGATTTTCGTTGTTTACTACTTGGGTTTATTTGCTTGCTTTGGAGGAATCAAAATGCCTCACAAATGTTGTGTTATGGATTGCAATGGTAATTATAACAATACAGTTATTTGTGAGAGAAATTTAAAAAATCAAAAAAAATGTTTGTTTTAAAACTGATTGATTATATATAATTTTATCTATATATATATAAATTTATAAGTTTTAAGTCTTTCAAAGTACATTATTTTTTATTTGCGAGTTTTCATACAAATAATAATAAATAATTAAATATGGAGATGTTTGCTTACTCTGTACGTTTACGGCTAGAATTTGCATTTTTAAATTTGCAAGAATCGTGCCGGATGCTATCTTAATTTTTTTTTGCGCAATGATAGATAATGGCTTGAAACAAACTTTCTCATTTTCATCTATCTATAAATATAACTTTGAGCAAAGTATCAAAGATTAAAAAATATCATTTGTTTATGTTTCACTATTCTGCCTGAAAGTAGATTCCTCCAATGAGCTGCAGATGTGACCCAGCGTTGGTGCGCATTCACCCGCAGTATAGATGTTTTCCTTTGTTTCCACTGTTATAGTAGAGATGGTTTCAGGTGACTCTGGTCCATTGATTGGTTGCATTTTATACGTCAGGGAAATTGATTGAATGTTAGCATGTGGAGAGAGAGCTGGGAATAGCTTGAGTAGTCATTATGTTTACAAAACACAACAAAGATTACACAAAGATAATGTAATAAAACAACAATAAAATGAGCAAGAAAAAATGTGCAACAAAATTCATAACTATCAGTAGCTAGCAGGCAGCAAATAATGAAGCAAAATTATTATGGGAGACATGAAAATGCGGCAGGTGACTATTAACAAACTTTAAACTGCAAACCACGTAAAAGTCACTTGCAGGTTCTTTCCTTTAAAAGTATCTTTCCATCACAGAAAATGTTTGTCATTTTGCGATGAACAACGGTCAAATGTTTATTTAAAAAGCCTGAGGAAGGTTTTGAAAGCTGACGAAGCTTTCTTTGCTTATCCCCGATAAGTCAACTAAAAAAAAACAAGCATAAGATAAGTATTCTCATTGTTAAATAAATCGAAATGTGAATTGATTTACGATCAATAATTATTGTAAAAAATCAAATAATATTTATATTATTATTATGCTAAATCGTGCAGTATGTAAGTATTGTGACCACTGCGCAAAACTCTTGTTTGTAAGCAAAACAACTTATTATTTTGATTTCGATAGGTGAAATGTCAATTTTTTATTTTTGAGGGCTTGATGAAAAGAAGAACTCGTAGAAATAAACCAGAATGCTCTAGTGAAGAAGAAGATACAAGCGAAGAGGAACTATGGGCTGAAGATCCCAAACGCTTGGACGACCCATGGGATGCATTTTTTGCTGACTCTGATGGGGAGCACGAATTTCTGCAGAATTCTGATGAAGGTGAGATTCTTTAATGTTTATAACAAAGTGAGTGCTGATATTAATCTTTGAGTATTTTAAAGTCAAAAATTTTAATAGGAATGAATAGCAGCGACGGAGATTTCGAAGGTTTGGAGAAGGCTTTTCCAAATCACTCAATCGAAAATGCATTGCATTGTTGTCTTCAACTAACTAGCTGAATTTAAAAATGTGTGAAGCTACGGATCCATCTTTTTCGTTACTAGTATCACTCAGTTCTGTTTCAAATGTTGTTGTCATGACTTTATCTTTTTCCATCCTGCGTTTGTTAGATACCGAAGATGCCAGTGAAACTGACATGGCTACGCTTGAAGAGGAGATCTCCGAAATGAAGGAACAGTAAGTAACCATGTAACCATTAACTGATAACTTTATTTTTGAAGCCTTTACTGAATCAGTTTACGACCTTTTACCCAGATCTTATCTTGTTTCTTAATGGTTCAGTCTACTATATTTACATTCTGCGTCCAACGTTTCCCTCCTTGGTGTTTTCTTATTCATTCCCAGGAGATAATAAAAGAACTACACTTATTTAAAGGTAAATGATTTGAATATGTCATTTAGAATGTACCAGGAGAAGATCAAAGAACTAAAGGAGCAACTTCAGCAGTTGGAAGATCGTAAGTGTATTTAAACATGTTTTGATGATCAGATTATACATTTGTGTTGATGTGCTAAACCTTTTTGTAATGAGGCAATTTTTAAATCCTGTAAAATCATTTTATTACATTATCTTGCAATAATACCTTTCCATTCAAGGAGGCTCTTCCAATTTCAAACAACTCGAAATCTCGAAAGACTGGAATGATTTTTCCCCTATATTTAGTTGGTGTTATTATTTATTTTCTATTATTATTATTATTTCTATTTTTTATTAAAGTTAACAACATTTAGACAACAATTGTTGTAAAGCATTAAAAAAATTTCTTTTTGTTGACTGAAGTTGATAGCAAGAGTGAACACGGATATTACATGATTAACCTTTCAGGCATTTTACCGGAATACTTAAAGCGTCTCAAGGAGCTGAAAGAGCATAAGGAAGAATGGATTCGCATGGCGTGTGAGGCCACATTTAAACAGTTACATCAAATCTTAAAATGTTTGGAAAGTGAACTTACATTTTTAAATGGGACTTAATTTTCTACTTGTTCAGTTTTTACTAGGGGAGTGTTATGGAGGGTAAATAAAATAAGGGAAATTAAATTTATAATACTTAGTAATTCTTTGAAAAGACGGGCAATGCCGGGTGACCCACAAGACGGGCAATGCCGGGTTACCCACCATATTTTTATGACTTTATCATTGATTCTTCGCCATTTCTCACCTTGATAAAACCTTGTTTTTTCACCACTGATTTATATTTTGTTTTTAGACGCATTCAAAACGTATCAAGTAAGTGAATACCTTAAAACTGAATTGAAGCTTGTCTTTGACATTGATGCTTTGTCAAAACTTTTGTCCAAAATCTTAGCGTTTATATGCTTATATTTTCATAGGAGAAAGAGTTGGAGAAAGAATTTGATAGAGAAAAACGTCTAACGAAACAAGACTTTGAGGCGAGTACTATTGTATTTTATTAATACTCGGGTGAAGGGAACTCAGCCTACGGTCGTGCGACTGTCACCATCTTCTTCGGGTGAAGGGAACTCAGCCTACGGTCGCGCGACTGTCACCATCTTCTTCGGGTGAAGGGAACTCAGCCTACGGTCGTGCGACTGTCACCATCATCTTCGGGTGAAGGGAACTCAGCCTACGGTCGTGCGACTGTCACCATCATCTTCGGGTGAAGGGAACTCAGCCTACGGTCGCGCGACTGTCACCATCTTCTTCGGGTGAAGGGAACTCAGCCTACGGTCGTGCGACTGTCACCATCTTCTTCGGGTGAAGGGAACTCAGCCTACGGTCGTGCGACTGTCACCATCTTCTTCGGGTGAAGGGAACTCAGCCTACGGTCGTGCGACTGTCACCATCTTCTTCGAAGTTGTCAAAAACTAAAGTGATCATGACTCAGTATATTGAAGGTTTTACGAAATGTAAGGCTGGAAGAAAAACTACTGTGAAATAGCAAGTGCTAAATGTTGACAAAAATGTTAAAATACTATTTAATTTAAAAAAAAGACACAAACCATTTAAGCCTCAAAGCTTCTTTTACAGGGTTTCAAATAAACTAATCAGGGAAAGCATATGGTGTTCAGATGCAGATTAATGATTCAAAGTTTTCCTTAAAACAACATATTTATTTTCTCAATAAAATAAATAAAACCATATGATATGTTATACTGAATATCGATAAATATGACGACATAAACAATAGGTTGCCATAGTGATTACTTGAATAATCATGGTTATTTGGATTGCAGTCAAAACGGAGTGAACTCAAAGATTTGTTAGTTAAAGAGTTGGGAGAGAGGAAAAAACTGATCGAGTGTGAAAAATCAAATGTTGAGCTAACCAGTAACGTTGGATTGTTGTTGCCCATGGAAACCAAACCAGCAGTAACGAGAAAGTTGCGACGGCGCCCGAATGATCCTCCACCGACCACCGAGAAAAAACGAAAAACAACGTCCGCCCAACTCTGTTTTTTGCTGGAAGAGGAAAGTATATTGGCGGACCTGAAGAAAATCAACAAAAATTTCAAGACGGAGGATAAATGTACCGTTGGTGAAGTCGAAACTGCTAATAAAACAGGTATGGGGAAGGTAATGCGATCGTGAGAGAATGTATTCCTGAGTCAATAAAAAGTATCCTTCCATTCACTGACCAATCGAAGCTATTGCAAATTTATATAAACCAATGATCAAATAGCCTTATAATGTTCAATAGACATGTGCATGGTCGTTCGCATGATTTTATTATTTTCGTAATATTTCGACCTGCTTAGCGTAGGTCTTCATCAGACTAATAAAAACCGTTATAAAAAGAAGTTAAAAACGCGAAAACAAATGACGTCAATACAATGTCTTCTTTCGAAGATGCGCATATTCAATACAATGACTTCTTCCGAAGATGCGAGAACATTGATGAATGCCACCAGACGCAAAATCGAAGAAGCAGTACTGAGCGATCTGAAGAAACACTTTACTGATGAGAAACTGAGACTGAATGAACTCAACCGCGAAAAAGGTGCTTCATTCTGGCTTACAACGATTCCTATATCGGAAGAGGGCTACAAGATCCAGAAGAACCTCTTCTGGGACCTCATAAGGATGCGATACGGTTGGAATCTCAAGCGTCTTCCGGATCGTTGTGAGTGTGGCGAAAAATTCAACCTCCAACACGCGCTCTCATGTAAGAAAGGTGGTTTTGTGTCTCTTAGACATAACCATCTACGTAACATCACCAGCTCGCTTCTAAATGTAGCATGCAAGGACATATCCATTGAACCACAACTGAACGAGTTGAATGGCGAAACTTTCCAACACTCATCATCTTCGATATCTCAAGAGGCGAGACTGGACATCAAAGCGAGAGGTTTCTGGCAAGCAGGCCATTTAGCATTTTTTGACGTAAGGGTTTTTAACCCAATGGCTAAGCGGTATGCAAACCAGAACCTTGACAAGGCTTATGACATCAATGAGAGAGAGAAGAAGCGTGTGTACAATGAGCGGGTGATGCGTGTAGAACACGGAACGTTCACGCCCCTAATTTTCTTGGCAACAGGAGGCATGGGACGAGAGGCGTCAAAGTTTTACTGTCATTTCGCTGAGATCATTGCTGAAAAACGTAAACTCGATTACGCCAAGACCATCACGTGGCTAAGAAGGAAATTGTCTTTTTCTCTATTGAACTCAATAGTCCAGGAGTATTAGACAAAAAATGGGCCAAAGGTAGAAATAAATATGCTAAAGCTGAATTTTTCAGGATAGGTCCCTAATGTTGTCTGAAACAACATACTAAAAGTCCCCGGGTTTCCCGCGTGTGCTTCCACCCATTTAGGCCATTTTTCAAAATGGCCGCCATCTTAGTGATAATTGTCATATCTTGGTAACCGGTGGGTGTAAATCAATTATTTTGGTGTCAAAATACTCAGAAGACCCATATTTATATTCATTTTAATGGAACAGTTTAACTAAAAATTACCCGAAATGCCATTTTTGACCTTTGACCCTAAGACCGAGATACCGCGATATCTCATTAACGGCTAGCCGTAGAAAATTAAAAATGGTTCCAAATTATTTAGAATACCCAACTTTCTATTCGCTCTAATGAAAGAAAAATATCAAAAACCCCGTATAAACCCCTATTTTGACCTTTGAACTATTGACCTGGTGATAGAAATGTATCATTTAGTATCAAAATACACAGAACACCATTTTTTATATTTCCTCTTATTTATTGTGTATGCTCCAAATTGTCCTTTTTGGCTTCCCATATAAAATTACCCATAATTCATTGCTGGTGTTGTCTTGTTGGTTGGTTGAAAGTTTCCTTCTAATTTGAATATGGATGATAATAGAAAAAAACAAAGGACGAGGTGAGATATGAAAATATTTATTTGTGAAAAATGTTTTCCAGATACATTTTACCTATAAATAAACTGAAGATTTAGATTTTATTCCAATATATACTTTAAATTTGGGCCTAGGCTAATTGACTAGGCCATCAAAATTAGTTGGTTACAAAACTGTAATAGGACTTTGACTCTGATTAAGGTCTAGGCACTCTACATAAATAAAGAAGTTGTTTTGTTTGAATAACGATTATAAAGAAGCAAACACTTTTGGTATTAGATAGATTTATAAAACAAAGATCAAATTTTGATTGACACAGCACTGCTTTTCCACAGGTTAATGTCTGAATGTGTGATATGCAAGGAAGAAATTGTTACCGCCGATGATATATCAATGGTGACATCCAAAGGGCTTCAAACACTGATATCATCTAGTCTAGCACGTGATGATGGGTTGGATGTTGAATTTAAAAATATGACACTGCCACAGTCACTGCATACAAGTTGCAGAAAACAGTATACTAGACCAACTAGTATAAAGTCATATCAGAACAAAAGTGATTTGGTCAAAACATCTTCTGAAGATTTGAAGACATTACGTTCTTGCACCGAAAGAGCTTTTGACTTCAAAAAGGATTGCTTGTTTTGTGGAGAGGACGCACAAATCCCTGTTAAACACAGTTTAAAGCGTAGAAGGTCTGTAAGTAAAGTTGAGACAATAGAATTACGGGAAAACATTTTACAACGAGCTAATGAGCGTAATGATCAATTTGGAAGGACTGTATTGCAGTTGCCACTGATCAGCCCGTTGCCCCACAATCATTATTAAAATTGGTCAGCTGTGCATGCAGATCTGGTTGTGGCAAAGCCTGTGGTTGTAGAAAGAAAGGCATGGTTTGCTCGGAGATATGCATTCACTGCATGGGGGAGAGCTGTAGCAACACAGTTACAAAAACTGTGGCCGAGGATTCCAACTAAAAGTCAGTTTTCTATGTTTTTAAAATTATGTTAGTGTTATGTTAATGTGAACATTTTTATCAGAGAAGTCGTCATTGGTCACTTTTTATGCATACAAGTTACCCAAATCATCATTGTTATAATTTAAAGTATTGTAGGTCAGAATCTGAGCCCCAAGTATTTTCTTAAAGTATAATACAACATTTATATTATTAGATTCAATACAAACAAACATTTGAAATTTTCACAAGCCATTGTTTAGACATTAACATTTAATTGCGAATTTAAGGTCAAAGGTCGAAATATAATATTCGTTCAACTTTTTTATAAGAGTAAATATAAAAATTAGAGTATTTTTACGCTAAATCTGCTAATACACGCCTACTGATCAATGTTATTTCTATAAATGTAATTATCACCAGGTCAATAGTTCAAAGGTCAAAATCTGGGTTTCTATAGGGTTTTGATATTTTTCTTTCATTAGAGCAAATAGAAAGTTGGGTATTCTGAATAATTTGAAACCATTTTTAATTTTCTACGGCTAGTCGTTAATGAGATATCGTGGTATCCCGGTCTTAGGGTCAAAGGTCAAAAATGGCATTTCGGGTAATTTTTAGTTAAACTGTTCCATTAAAATGAATATAAATATGGGTCTTCTGAGTATTTTGACACCAAAATAATTGATTTACACCCACCGGTTACCAAGATATGACAATTATCACTAAGATGGCGGCCATTTTGAAAAATGGCCTAAATGGGTGGAAGCACACGCGGGAAACCCGGGGACTTTTAGTATGTTGTTTCAGACAACATTAGGGACCTATCCTGAAAAATTCAGCTTTAGCATATTTATTTCTACCTCAAAGTCTAATACTCCTGGACTACAATTGGGATCTGCTTACGAGGCAGTCGTTCTCCATTCCATAAGAACAACAGTGATCTAACAAAGTCAGTAGTTGATCCTGACCCGGAGACCAGCGAAACGAAATCGTTGATATCCGGTAACTGAAAAAATTAAGAACCAAGAGACATCGTATTGTTAGTAGTTTGTTTTATTTTATGTACAATATGTATTTGGCGTACGGGACTGCACCCGGTTTTAAAAAAAAATGTACATTGTTTTATTAGTCTGATGAAGACCTACACTAAGCAGGTCAAAATATTACGAAAATAATAAAATCATGCGAACGACCATACACATGTCTATTAAATATTAAACCAACGTTCGTATCAAGATGCCATTAAAAACAGCCTTATAATGTGTTTTTAGAGCTTTCAGAATAGAAAATTTTCTTCGTCTGCCAACCATGGTGGTCGACAATTTTTCCACTCCCTTATCCTAAAGATTTTTGGCCCCCCAAACATTTTCAAGTTTAAAAGACGCACACTGCCGCTTAATTGACATCGTATTGCTCCATGTTTTATTCAGAGAAGTGTGACCCTACACAGTTTCCAGATGGTACAGATGCAAAGATAAAGGATGATAAATTATACTTCAATAAAGAATGGTGAGTGATCCGCCATTTTTATTTTTAGTTTAGTAGGTTTCTGAAATGACATCCGTCTGGATAATGTCTGTCTAACATATTTGTTTATTTTGACTGATTGAATTATCAAATATGACTTGTGTATATTATAATGGTCCTGTGTCACACAAACACAAAAAAGTTTTTTGTGAATTTTCTCGTTTTTAAAACTGATCTATTTTCCATGTATTTCTTAACAAAAATAATACAGAAAACTGCCAGTAATAAATAATAAGCCAGTGAAAATCAGGGGGGTTTAAAAGAAAGTCAGCGAAAATCAGGGGGGTTTTAAAGAAAGTCAGCGAAAATCAGGGGGATTTAAAGAAAGTCAGCGAAAATCAGGGGGGTTTTAAAGAAAGTCAGCGAAAATCAGGTTTTTTTAAAGAAAGTCAGCACAATCAGGAGGTTTTAAAGAAAATCAGCGAAAATCTGGGGGTTTTAAAGAAAGTCAGCGAAAATCAGGGGGGGGGGGTTTAAAGAAAGTCAGCAAAAATCAGGGTTTTTTAAAGAAAGTCAGCAAAATCAGGAGGTTTTAAAGAAAATCAGCGAAAATCTGGGGGTTTTAAAGAAAGTCAGCGAAAATCAGGGGGGGTTTAAAGAAAGTCAGCAAAAATCAGCGAAAATCTGGGGGTTTTAAAGAAAGTCAGCAAAATCAGGGGTTTTTTAAAGAAAGTCAGCGAAAATCAGGGGGGGGTTTTAAAGAAAGTCAGCGAAAATCAGGGGGATTTAAAGAAAGTCATCAAAATCAAGGGGATTTAAAGAAAGTCAGCGAAAATCAGGGGTTTTTAAAGAAAGTCAGCGAAAATCAGGGGGTTTTAAAGAAAGTCAGCGAAAATCAGGGGGTTTTAAAGAAAGTCATCAAAATCAGGGGGTTTTAAAGAAAGTCAGCGAAAATCAGGGTTTTTTAAAGAAAGTCAGCAAAAATCAGCGAAAATCTGGGGGTTTTAAAGAAAGTCAGCAAAATCAGGGGTTTTTTAAAGAAAGTCAGCGAAAATCAGGGGGGGTTTTAAAGAAAGTCAGCGAAAATCAGGGGGATTTAAAGAAAGTCATCAAAATCAAGGGGATTTAAAGAAAGTCAGCGAAAATCAGGGGGTTTTAAAGAAAGTCAGCGAAAATCAGGGGGTTTTAAAGAAAGTCAGCGAAAATCAGGGGGTTTTAAAGAAAGTCATCAAAATCAGGGGGTTTTAAAGAAAGTCAGCGAAAATCAGGGTTTTTTAAAGAAAGTCAGCGAAAATCAGGGGGATTTAAAGAAAGTCAGCAAATTCAGGGAAATTCGTGGTCTGGAAAAATTGAAATCTGTGTGAGAATTTTTTTAATTGAAACTTTGGAATCTTGTAATTGTCCTTGAGGGAAACCTTAACGTTCGTGCATGAATTTTGATGCTACGTTTACTAGCAAGTCATTGTTAGAGTACATATATTATGAAAACCTTTTTTACATTACTCATTATTGAAATCATTAGTTTTATAGTTGGCTAGAACGTCTAGTTTTTTTAAGAAGTGCTTCTTCGTAAACGTATTTATGTTTTTATAGGTACGAAAGTGGTGATCCAATCTATTTAAACAGCAGAGATGGAGAGCGCTTCACGTGAGAATGCACATTCTTTAGCGCATGTCATGTTTGCAATCATTTATCCATTTTCGCGGGAAATAAGCTACACGGTTTAAAGTTTTAAGTCTTGACGGGGGTTTTTAGTTAACGTGATACAATAGACCCGCTATTTTAATGAACATGTTTTAATGACTGCCTCGTTACATGAAACAGAATCTCTTCGTCACCTTTTGGCGTCATGGAAACTCGTTTGAATGTATATATTTAAACGAGGGTCCTCGATATTCCTTCTTCATATTAAAAGTAATCACAAATATTCTAAGCTGAAAGCAGGTAAGCTTTAGAAACATTTTGGGTTCACAAATTGTCAAAAAACATTCAGATTTCAGGACCTTTTGGCGGTATTGCTACGTACTACATAGCGCTGTAATAAAAGCTGTACAAATTACTATCAATCATTAAGTACCTCCTTAAAAATTATATAAGGAATGACTATTGTCATACGCAGTACCATCTATAGTCAGTTGACCGCTAATATTTTCGTGTAAAATTCAAATCGTTTTGAAAATTAACTTTACGCATCTGACTTTTGTTATAGTGCTCAAATCCATTCAATTACCGCTACACGAGAGGTGAGTTTGTCCAATAATAATACCCTGGTCACACTAACTTTTATTTTGTTTTCGAATTTTCTAAAGTAAGTGATTTTCGATTCCTCCATGGCCTGCTATATTTATAAATACTAAAAAAATAATTTGTAAATATAGTAGGCCATGATTCCTCTAATCCTCTTGCATCTGTTTTTATAGATTTGGATAAAGAAATTTTCCGAAGGCACGCGATTGAAGATTTACGTGGGCCACCTACAGCGTGGGAAATATTCCATTGAACGACGGCCCGCGAAAAAATAGATATTTTTAGACAACTTCATTTATTTCGAGTATGAATGAATGAGACTTGGTCTCGATGAGCATTGTTTAGTTATCAGTGGTATTTTTTTTTTTTTTTTATTGTAGTTGCTCAGAACAAGGCCCTAAAGGCCACTTGAGTGTAAAGAGCTAGAAAAGTTACAGGGAAAGTGACGCAGTTTTCAGATATCGATGAACATTTGATTTGAACAGTTGAAGGTTATAGACCGATGGAAAGCATGTAGAAGGAAGGGAGTTCCAAAGTCTGGATGTTCGCGGGAAAAAACTGTTTTTATAGAAATCCCTGTGACAGTTTGGAATGCAAACAGTCCATTGATGAGAAGATGACGAAAACCTAGTTGTACGGTGAAAAATTCTGGGAGAAGGTGTAAGAGATGATAGTTCGCTTGAACAACGTCCATAAAAAACTTGTAGAAAAGACAAAGAGAAGCTACGTTTCGCCGGTGTGATAGGGAGTCCAGTTTCGAAGATAAGTTTGCGCCGATTGCGTTGCAAACACGCCGTTGAACACGGTCTAACAAGTTCAAGCAATTCGCAGGAGCACCTGCCCAAATGTGGCAGCTGTATTCCATGCAAGGACGTATTGACGATTTGTACAGGTAAAGGATACACTCAGGGGTGAGGTAACTCATTTCTCGTAAAAGAGAACCAACCTTCATGGCAGCTGATTTTGCAATGGTTTCAATGTATGAACGTCATGAGAGATCGCTTGTAAATATGAGACCAAGAAGGCGAAATGAATTGTTTTCAGGCAAATGAGAACCATTCATCAAAATTGGAGGTAAATATGCTTGCTTGAAATGATTAATGGAAAGAAGACTAGTTTTAGATGGATTGAAATTAACCAGCCAATTCTTACCCCATTCAACTACCGTATTGAGATCTTTATCGAAAACAGAGGCCAAATTAACCTTATCACAATCATCTGATTTATCAAGACAGGAATACAATGTGGAATCGTCAGCGTAAATAATGGTTTTGAATGATAAATTGTCTGGGAGATCGTTTATGAAGAGTAGGAACAGGGTTGGTCCGAGAACTGATCCTTGTGGAACACCAGCATTGATGGAAAAAGTTGAAGATGAATGACCACTAAGGACAACCTTGAGTCTACGGTTGGAAAGGAAGGAAGAGATAATTTTGAAAAAGGAACCTTTTAAACCATATGCTTTGAGTTTATGCAATAGACCCAGATGCCAGACTTTATCAAATGCCTTGGAGATGTCAAGAGCAACTGCTCGCGCTTCACCGGAAACATCAAGGGCACGATAAAAACGTTCAGTTATAACTGTCAAAACATCAGCAGTGGAACGACCAGAACGAAACCCGTACTGGGAATCATAAAACAAATTATTTTTTTCAATAAATTCCACTAAGGTCTGGTTAAGTAAAGTCTCAAAAACTTTGCTTAAAATGGAAATGAGACTAATCGGCCTATAATTTCTAGGATTAGAAGGGTCACCACAATTTTTAAAAATTGGAATAACGGAGGCAAATTTCCAGGATGAAGGAAAACAAGATTCATCCAAACACTTTTTGTAAACAGCACACAAAACAGGAGATAACTCGGTAGAACATCTCTGAAGAACAATTACAGGAATTCCATCAGGTCCTGTAGCTTTAGTGGAATCCATTTTGGAAATTATCTTGGAAACGTTATCCGGAGATATAAAGCAATCCTGTAAAGTCTGGTCAGTTTTGGAGGTGAAATATGGGAGATCATGTCCAGAATCATCGAGGGTAGAATGAGAACTGAAGAGTTTAGCAAATAGTTCAACTTTATCCTTAGATAAATTAATGACTTCAGGGCCATTGAATAGTGGAGGCACAGATGATTTAGAATTGCCCCGGACATTTTTAATGATACGCCAAAATTTACATGAACCTATTTTTTTTGAATTGATATGATCTTTAGTTCTTTCAGCAAAAACAGTTTTTGCTTTACGAACAACATATTTACAGTTATTGCGAGAGACAAACAATTTTCTGTTAAGATCAGTCGGATGACGTCGGTAGCAATGAAAGAAATGATTACGATGGGCTATGGCTGCAGCACATGCTGGTGAAAACCAAGACGAAGAATGAGGTTTTATCTGATATTTCCTTGAAGGAACGAATAATCTTATTGCTTCAGATATTATTGAAGTAGTTTCATTAACACAATCATCAGCTGAGTTGGAAAGAATTTCCTTCCAAGGGACAGACTGAATGTGTGCTTGAAATTTTTGCCAATCCGCAAGATCATATCTAAAATAGGTTCTATGCATGGGATGTTCATGAGAAACTTGTCGTTGAAGTTAACTTTGACCGATATAACAACATGGTCAGAACGACCTAAAGGAGCGCCATAAGATAATTTACAGATGTCCGGGTTAGAGGTTAAAAATAAATCCAACAAGGAAGGCGATTGACTGGATTGATCAGGAATGCGGGTTGGAAAATCAACTAATTGCGAGAGAGACTGAGATACTGCAAAGTTATAGGTTTCAACACCAGAGCTACTTGTTCCGTTAGAGAATTTTAGCCATTGTTTATGGTGAATGTTAAAGTCACCAAATACAAAGATGTTGTTTGAGCAATGTTTAAGAATAGCTGAATCAGCGGACTTTGAGACTGAATTGATAACAGAACAGTCTTGGGAAGATGGAGAGCGATAGAGGAAAAATAGAAAACTAGTTGAATGAAGAAGAGACAAACGAAAACACATGAAAGGTTCAGGGGCGGATACAGACATTGTGAAAGTTGTGATTTCACAAGGTCAGATTTACCCCAAAACTTGTATGTAGCGCTAAAATAATTTCTACAACAATAGACTTTGGGTTTAAATTATGACCGTTCTTCCTATATTCGACTTTGCGTGTTCATTTTTTGTCACTGCGCATTTGCGAACTGTTATGTTCCCGTAAAAACGGCACATTCAATTTTTCACAAGGTGTTTTTGTGCAAATTAAGTCATGAGATCATTTTCGTAAAAAAATACTCGCTTACTCAGGTTGCTTGAGAAGAACAAAAATGCATGTCTCTACTAAGCGAGAAACAGACTATGTGAAACTGTGTGAAAAAAAAAGTTGTGAAAAAAATACTCGCTTACACAGGTTGTCTGAGTAGAACATAAAAAGCATGCCACTACTAAGCGAGATAATGACCTTGTGAAACTAAAAAAAAGTCGTGAAAAAATACTCGCTTACTCAGGTTGCCTGAGTAGAACATAAAAAGCATGCCACTACTAAGCGAGATAATGACCTTGTGAAACTAAATTAAAGTTGTGAAAAAAATTCTCGCTTACTCAGGTTGCTTGAGTAGAACATAAACAGCATGCCACTACTAAGCGAGATAATGACCTTGTGAAACTAAAAAAAAGTCGTGAAAAAATACTCGCTTACTCAGGTTGCCTGAGTAGAACATAAAAAGCATGCCTCTACTAAGCGAGAAACAGATCTTGCGTGTGAAAATGTGGTAAAACATATCGGCGAAGGCACACAACGAAGGAATGATGAGATTATTGAAGAAGGCTAAAGAAGCAGCAATTTATACCAAGTCCAGCCAACATTGGAGCAGATCTTCATTCCCTTCGTGATTTGTTCCAAGGACAAACTGTTTCGTCAGTTTCTGGTATTGAGAGGATACAAAAGAAATATGAAAACGCAAACCAAAGGTCTTGTCGTCGTCGTGGTACCATATCATCATTCTCTGTTGATGAAAGGGCTGTGGATATCATTAAACATTATTTGTTGCAGGATGAATTCATGCCAAATTCGTTGAAGCCTCTAAGGTAAAATATATTTGTTTTGGTGTATTGCTTGCTGCTAGCTAATATATAGCTAGTTGGGTATAGCTACTTTATAGACCTAGCCTAGCTACTTTCCTCCCAGGCCAGAGAGCAGACATATTTATAATAACAACAATAATAACTTAGGTATTTCCAGGAAAAACCGTGTCTCATCATGGGGACCCTCCCAGTTGGCAATTCATGTGAACACTCTAATCTAAGCTTCGTCAATTAGAAGACATATTTCAGATCAACAATGTCTGACAACCGGTTGTCCAGTCTTGCTGTTGTCAACATTCATAGAGATATCAAACTTGATCTAGAAGCTGTCATAGATATATTCGCCCGTTATTATTTACACCGACTGGAATTTGTTGATATTCTTTCTACTGACCCAAAATAGTGGATTACTTATTATAGCTTTTTTTATTATTTATAGTGTGCTTCATTGGTTATCGCTACGCAGTATTTTATGTTTGAAGAAAATCGCTAATCTTCCTGAAACTTGAATTTGCATTATTTTTTAGTGTTGTGGCACTCCATTCATCAAGACGTTGAAAGACCTACCTGCGGCACTATCTGCTCTGCTTTGAAGTAGCTTCCTTGTTAAGGGCTCCTTTGAAAATATAATTTGAAACAGTTCTTTCTAATGATAACTATACTTTTGTATTGGAACTTTTTACCATGGCTGGGTTGTTGTCTTATTGATGTGGTTATAGCTACAATTTGTAAGCGATCTTTAATGTGAAATTACAGCATTTACTTTCCGTGAAATGTTTCTGTTCGGTTTTGTAAGGTGATTCTTAACTCCAGATTTATCACACAGAGAGTTGGTGGCTGTTCGTTTCGTTGTGTATTTTTTGCAATCTTTTATATAGAATGATAAATAAATTACAGTGTGAGTGCAAAAGTATATGACATAGTCATCATTCAAATTATTCTGTTTTTCTTGTCTAGTCTGTGGAGCTGTATCAACTACAGTAATATTTTTACTGAAATGGTCTGAATGTTACAGATATAATTTTCAGCTAGAATAGACCTTTATTATGAAAAAAAGATAGAATTGTTTATGTGGACACCTGATTCCGCATTTGGATTTTCAGCTAAAAATTATATATAGAAATCAAATTTGACTTTCGCACAATTAATAGAACATGGCATTTTTGGCACCAATTCTTACTGTCTTTCTAGTAACCAATAAGATTAAAAAATTCACGACGTCATAATTATTCAATTCAGGAAAGGTCTATTAAACTGAATGAATCTATTTGGCTTAGGTTCACGCCTTAGTACTTATTGTAAAGCATTTAAGAGAGAATGATTAAACGGTTGTAAAGCACCTAGATATCCACAGAAATATTTTCTGAAATTCAAACTTTCTTTTGTATTTTTGGTAGACTTGAGAATTTGTAATTATACCAAATAACTACTCATAGTTTATTCTTAAATGTCTCCCAACCAGCCTAGGGCGTGTCACAAGTTTTGAGAGCGTTAAATATCTTTGAAAGGGTTCAGGAAGTTACGTTTTCACAAGGTCAAATGAATCCCTGTATCCGCCCCTGAGGTTGGTCGGGATCTTCCAGGTCAATTTCTCTAGATATTGGTAACGTTTCCTTAACATAAACTGCTAGACCATGCATATGAATGGAGGAATCCATTCTAAACAAAGGAAGATATTCAGGAACAAGGAAATCATTAGAAGATATACCAGCATTTAGATTAGATTCACAAAGCGCTAATACATCCGGTTTATTTTCGAACAAAAAAGCTTCAACATCCGTAAAATTTGTTCGTAAACCTCGAATGTTACAAAATGCTAAAGAGAAAGGAGGATGAGAATTCCTTAGTATTCTGGCTTTGTTATTCCAAGATTTTATTTTGAAGAGGGCTTTTTTCTTATTTGTTTCACAAACAGATCCCACGGTGGTCCTCTTTCTCTGTAGACCCATTCCCCCGAACTATCTTCTGCCTCCCTCTGTTTAGCTTCAACTCGAAGTTTATTAAACAGATCTCTTTCTTCTTTGCTCCTGTCCTGATTAATATAGATATTTTCATCTACTTCTTTTAAAATCCTTTTATGTTTTAAATTGGAGATTTTTGTGCCATAATCACAAAGAGTAACTCTTAAAGGTCGAGTTTTACCGGATTGAAAAGTCCCAAGTCTTTCACAACTTTTAATATCGTCTATGCAAATATTTAGTCTTAGCTGGCTTTTTAAGAGATCCAATACTTGCACAGAGTTGTTTACAGAATCAGTCTCTTTCAGACCGTAAATAATTAAATTATTTTTGCGCCTGTTGTGCTCTTCAATATTTTTAACAATTTTTTTACTCAGAGTACGTTCAGAGTCTATACATTCATTATTAAAATTATTTTTTAAATTGGAAATTTGCTTATTCAATTTTAAATTATCGTCCACTAATTTCTGAATTAAAGAGGAGTTTGTCTCAAGGCTGTTTTGGATGTTGATCATTGAAGAATGGTTCAAAGAATGAAACTCTTCAAGAGAAACAAGGCGAGATTCAATTTTTTCAAAGTAGACGCTGCATCTAAATTCGATATCTTTTTCCAAGAAAATTGCATTTAGAGCAGGTTTAGTGCAGTCCGGACAGAACCAAAAGTTATCAACTTTCTCATTGAGAAGCTCAATGATGTCCTTACTAAACTCACAACACTCACTGCAATAGTATTTGGAACAACGTGTGCAGTGCCTAAAATATATAATGCTGTCCTCACTGGTGCAATTTTCGTTGAAACAATGGGCACTCAGATTGGACCGATTTTTATTGAATCTGTCAGGTTTTTTCAAAATTCGACCAAAGGATGACTTGTTAGATGACATGATCAATGAAATATAATATAGAATGACAAATGCAGAAAGGATTACGACACTCAAACTAAAAAACTGTTTCTTCAGAATATGAGGCAGTCCCCTGAGATTACAACCCAAGCTCCCTAAAGTCCCCAACAATCCGGAAGATGTAGTAGTAAAAGTGGAAATGAGCAAAAGAAGGTGACCTGAGAACAATAATCTTCACCTAGAAAGAACCACCTCGACCGTCCAACGACCCTCGTGGGAATCTAGGATTTACTAATTGCCAACAGGTTGCACACTTCAGTTAAGGGAGAAAGTTAAAATATTAAACAGTTTATTTTTATATATATACATATATATAATATAGATTTATATATATATAGAAGTTAAAAGATAAAATGATTAGAAATAAAGAAAAAAAGGATGGTGCTTAGTTTAAAACAAAGATAAAATTTTGTATATATACAGTTTTTTTTTAAAAAAAGTTCAATTAAAAACAAGAAAGTAAGCAATTTATTTGGCAGAATAGGCGTGTAGTGATAAGTTATACAGCAAATTGTAACGATCAGTTAAATAATCAGTTAATTGTTTTGTATTAAGGATTGTTAGGGTAAGTAAGAAATGTAATTATGCTGCAAATGGAGCAATTAAGATTATTGGTTTTCTGTATTAGATACAGGAACTAAAAGTACTTATGACTTGAGAACAGTTGGGAGAATGTCAATCTTGATCGGCAAAGTCAGCAAATATCAGCTGTTTTTATCCAAATTTCAAAGAACTTTACCAGAAAACACCACCACAACTACACCAAACTGACTCCACAATAATATAATGAGTAAACTCCAATAAGAACAAAAATTCAATCCAAAAATGTGTGTAATATAGCGAGCAAAGAATTATTAAAACATGGCTTTTATAACAAGTAAATAGCACAGTTTAAAAGTTAAGGTAATAAATAACGTGGTTTGGGGAAAAGAAGAGGTCGTATCATACTGCAAGGTTGCCATGCCTCCTCGAATCTCAAATACGAAATTTCTCCTCAAAAAGTCGAGATTTTCAAGAAAACCAAATTCCGAATTTCTAACTCAGTTGAAAACAGAAAATTCAAATCTCACTGTAAGTGCAAAAACAAACAAAAGTGTGGCATGAAATATCTTCAGCTTTTATTTTGGGTAGACTACATTATTCTTATATTTGCGTTTGTAGCATGGCGCCCTCTACTACAGGCCTTCTCAACGTGTCGTGATTTTTTAAAACTGGGGGGAAACAGATTTTCAACGATTTTGAGTCGACTCGTAGCGCAACATTTGGGAGGTAAAAGATATTTCTGAAAAACGGACATTTTATAACGGGGATAACATTATCTCGCTAAGTATTCTCCACATGACATTATCTCACTCACTCATTATGACACTCCACATAACATTATCTCGCTAAGTATACTCCACATGTTTAGTCAAGCATCAAGCATGGCAATGTAATCTGATGTGCTTACTTCGTACTATGTTACTTCGTGACAAATTGTAGAGGAAGCGGCGTTAAAGGTTGTTGTGTTTACAGATTGCCTAAAGATAAGATAGAAAGAGAACGTTGGATCAAAACAATTCCTCGCGATAATATTCCTGATCATCCTGATACTGTCGTTTGCAGTCAACATTGGCCAGATGATGCTCCTATGATCAAGTTTTATGGAAAATTACCAAAAGTATGATTCCTACACCTCCACCAAAGCAACGTGAATCAACCAAGTCATTACCTTCAAAACGAAATATAATGCCAGATGAAATTGGAAGATTCTCAATCAAAATTATGATACCATGTATTGATGATATGAAAAAAACGTTTATTGATAAACAGTTCAATTTTGACAGGTTTGACATAGTTTCATATATGATGGATGATACTTTAATTTTACAGTCCAAAAAGTTGGAAAAGCCATCATGTATTCCATGATTTATGTTACAAATACATAGTAACTTTAACTATGAATCATTTCACTGTGGTGTTCCATGTACTATCAAGCCGTTGTCATCTAATAGAATTCATAAACTCAACCTAATGTCGTCAATTGAAGAGGCTCTCTCGTATTTAAATTCTTATGATAAAGACAATAAAAAAAGTGTTTTACTGGAGCACATTTCTGCTATGTGCCCTATTCAAATTGGGGGAAAAAATATAGCTTGGAAACTATTGTTAGAACTTTCGAATACTTCGCTTTGTCAAGATCACTTTATAAGCGGTTACGAGAAGATTATGAACTGCCAAGTATTGCTACCTTGACACGCTTAACATCTAAAGTGTCAAGTTTGGATGATACTGTTGTGTTACAAAATGTTATATCGAAAGTTGAAGAGAGACAGAGGACATTTATAGTTTTAATTAATGAAGTTTATGTAAAACCTGCTTTGCGTTACCACGGGGGGGGGGGGGGGGGGGGGTACAGTTTTTGGAAAAGCTGTCAATAAACCTACTGAACTGGCAAGCACTATCTTGTCATTCTTTCTTGTTGGACAATTTGGTGGACCTAAATTTTTATTTCGAATGCTTCCTGTTGTTGAACTAAATGCAGATTTTTTATTTGAAGAAAATAAGAACCTGATAAATTGTGTCAGAGAAGTTGGAGGTAATGTTGCTGCTATTATATCTGACAACAATAGGGTTAACCAGAAGTTTTTAAAAATGTTTTCGTGTTCTCCTGAGAAACCTTGGTTGAAATTAAACGAAATTAAGTTCAATGTATGTCGCAAGTCTTTAAACAATGCATTAATGGCTCTGGCTGAAGTATATTGTTTGGATATTTCAAAACAATATGGGTTTACATTGAGTAACATTTTGTTGAATAATTGTAGTCATATGTACAGTCCAGTATCTTCAAAAGAAAGGAAGCAAAAATTGTTAAAACTTTCTAAAGACTGATTTTGATATTTATGACATGCATATATATGGTGGTTGGTTTTATCAGTATAGTACTTGACTTGTCTTGAATTGTTTTGACTTTTCTCTAAGTTTTTTGACTTGTCCCTCTCCCTTTCATTGTTATGGTGGGGTATACTTTTTAGGGTTGATAATTTATCATGCCGATTTATATTATTTGACAAAATTCATCTCCCAATCTTCTTAGTTTTAAATAGTGTGTACACCTGTGGAGGTAGTAAATTTGATGGTAATTTGTCTAATTTTAAGACTAATTGTAATAAAATTGAACAATTTTCCAGTCATTACATATATCTTGCTCGATTATTTACCACTTTTTATTTGCCTTTGTTTTGTTTTCATTAATTGAAGTATAAAACATATTTAATTTTGTGGTTTTGAGTTTATCACTTTTAGCTTTATTTTCAAATTTAATTTTTTATTTTATTATTAATATATATTATATTTAATATATTTTATTATATTTATTATTTTATTTTTTTTGAAGGCAAGAGATCAGCATCCTTTGATAACTGCAATAGCAGACTAATGATCTCACCAGTCACACTTGACAAACGCTTATATATAACTATATTTTTAGTATTTTGGTAGTTTTTACTACTTATTTATTGTTATGACAAGTTTAATCATAAAAAATGTTAATAAATATCATGTAACTGATTCCTTATAGTATTTCCTTGGCTCCTCCCTTAATTCATTACACAAATTGGCTTGTTAAGGCAAGGAATGACAGTTTTTATACTTTCCCCCCAGTTACGCGTTGAAAAGGCCTGTAGTAGAGGGCGCCATGGTTTGTTGTTTTACGAACGCTCGACGCTTGATTATCTGACTGGATTTACATTTTTTAAACATTGCTTGCGTTTGTTCGTTCCAGTTTTCTGTTTAGTAACCGTCAGGCTGGCCTTATTGGAGTGATTTTGTTTCAGTGGGAACCAACAAATAATATGAATAGAGCACCACACTTACTGTATAATTTGGATTAATGTAAAATGCCATTAATAATAAGGAAAAAGGGCACCTTTCTCGCGTGTTTTTGAACAGTAGGCTGAAACAAAAGAGGTTCATAGTAACGGACCCGCGATATATAATTTTAAATTTACCGCGCTACCTGAGATTTGACTGACGTCACGATAGCATCGTAAAGCGGTGGCCATATTGCTTATAGTTGTATTTCGTTTGCTTGGTCCGTTATAATCGGTTCCTATATACTTTACTCATTACACTGTGCAGATATATTAACAGGGAAAGAATCAAGGAATATTATACTATGACAGCGTGTTCCATTTCACACTTTTCCGAAGGACAGAAAATTGGCCAGGGAATGGTTAACTAGAATAAAAAACGGAAATTTAGAGCCAGGTTGCAATCCAGCAAAGTATAAGACGCTCAGAGTGTGTGGGCAACATTTCCTACCTATGTTGGCAAGTATATTTGCAAAATAATAATATTAAATGTACATTTAGCTGTCATACACAAAATGTGCATTCATGCCATTATCCACTTACAGGAGACCTAGAGTCCTATCATGCATCCTTTACAAAGTTTGCACCAAAGCGTATTCACTTTCACTATGGTGCTATGAACGGCCGAATGCAATTGGCAGTCATTGACCACAATGCAAATGTTGGTAGACAACAGGCAACAACAAAGACAGGTAATATTATACATGTATTACTTATGATTCATTTCATTCGCCCACTGTTTACTATATACTACAAAAACTCATCATATACAAGTACTTACTAATAATCCTTACTAATAGTTGTAGTTATAGTTACTGTTACATTTGGAGAATGAGTTATAAAATAATAGAAATAATCCCATTTACTTGTAGGCACTCCTCGTTACAGAGTTGTGTGTCAGAAGCAGGGTGACGGATCGTGGTTAGCCAAAAAGGTATACGAAAGCAAATCGTTTGATTATACATCTGACATTGTGGAAAGACATTAGAAAAGCGCAGAAATCCAGATATCAAGTTCAAATCAAGAGAGTCTCGCGTAACACTACCACAGCTGCCCAAGAACATTGCCAAAACCCCCAGACCCGCTAAAGAGGTTGTCATTGAGCAATATCGTAGGAGATTACAGCTCGCAGAACATTTAGAGAACCATGAGCAACCAGTTTAAAACAATCTACATGTACATGTTGCGTTATAGTTATAGACCTACAATACAGTTTGGTTACATTACATGGCTTGTTTATTTTTGTATTTTGCACACCAATGAATTGTATTATCATTGTATTATTAGCATGCATTGCAATTATAATTTATCTTTATCAGTGAATTCAGTTCAGCAATTTTAGACATTTACTGTATACCACATTATAATTTGTTATTATTTGCATAGCACGACTGAGTAATACACAGTTGTTATGGGAAATGTACCTATTCATCATTAGTGAGAGGCCAGCAAAAACCTTTGTACTGTCCATCAGGTGCTGGAAACTTGTCTCTTATGTGTTTCATCAAGCAAGCTGGTAAAACCATTCACTTCTTGTTTCCTAACATTTCTCCCTGTAGGATCCACTCGAGTACGTGTCGATATGATACCAGGCGATATTGTCTGAAATGAATGTCAATTTCAATTATTTATGATTGTTCGAACATGTGCGCATATTTATGTATAAATAAATTTTAAATTTTTTTGCTTGGATATAAATGTAAAGTAATATCTAGATCTACAACAGTTACTACATGTACTTACTCGTTATTTAGGGATCCACCAGGACCTCTGGGTTTTGGGGATTTCTTCCAGTTTTTTCTGTTACTCCTAAAAAATGTATATAGTTTGTACACTGTTATTTAAATGTGGAATGAGGTCGGAACGGGCTGTGATACACTGGTGTGTAAACTCTCCCATGTTAGTTTCTACACTAAGGAAGTTCAACACTTCTGACTCGAGATGACACGGTATGCCTCTGCTGGGTCGGGATCGAACTGATCCAACAATGTAAGTATTTGTGGCACTTCGTGGTAGCAGAGATATTCGTTTTCTGTAGGCATCGGTCCACAAACTCCACAAGTGCACCAGAATGTCTCATTTAATCTACTTTCTAACTGCATTGCGGCCTCCTGATTGCTTTCTATCTTCTCCCGTCTTCGGCGCTCAATGTCGGAATGAATGTTCCGGCTCAAATATATAGGGAAGTGGTTTACATGATAAATCTCACTGTTCTCTGTTTCTATGTCCAATGCTCCGTCTTCTAATTGTTCCATTTTTAATAAAGGCTATGTAACAACAAAATAATACGAGATAATAGCTGCCTAAATCTAGAAGACTATACAAAGATGGCGGCCATGCTTATATCGATGCTCTCGTGACGTATCGCCAAATCTCAGGTAATACGTTAGTTCAGGTGCGCGCAGGAATTTTGTAATTTTAGTTGAGCAAATATATTGTTCCAAATATAAAAAATCAATACAAAAAAACGTTTTAAAACGGGAAACTTTCCCTTTAATGGCAGAAATCTTGGTTCCCACTATGCGTTAATGTGAATGAATTTGTGTGGGTTTCTTTTCTAACTCATGGGTTAATTGTTTGTTTACATAAGCTTCGTGGTTCCCCACTTAAAAACAAACTAAGTCATACGTGAGTTTAATTTTATGCCGGCAAGAAGCAACATAAAAATTTGTAAATTCTGATGAAGAAAAAGTATTCCATTCACACTTGAAGAAGACAAAACATGATCAGAAAAACAAAAATCCTGGCTGTGGGGTGTTTTCAAGAAATGTGGAAAATTTAGGAGAATACATACCACCCATTTAGGGGAATACATACCACCCATTGATGCGAGAAATGCATGTACAGGACCGTGAATACTTTTTCAGGTAAAAGTTTAATATTATTATATGGCGGTTTTGGCGGATACCTTTCAACCCAAAATCTGTTAGAACCAGGACTAATCAAGTTTTTTTCCGGTAATATATTATGAATAATTAGAATAAAAAGAATTACTTTCTCTAAAATATTAAATCCTATTATTTTACTTTTTTTTTAGAGTAAATGATTTAAAAATAATTAAACTTAAAATTATAAACATTAATTTTTATATTATTATTATAAACAATTTTTATAAAGGATTGATCATTCAATGTTTACACATTGCTATTCATATATGTCCTGTTCCTAATATAAATTACTAAAAATTAAAGAGAGAAAAAATAGAGAGTGAAGAGCAAAAAACGAAAAAGGTAAAAAAGACAAAAAAGTTTAAAATTCGAGTTTAGGTAAAAAGCTAAAAATACTAATGGAAATATTAAAACAATTTTATTTTACACATAATAAATTAGTAACATGTTTTTTAAAAATACTATAATTTTCGGCTTTTCGTACGTCGGTTGGTAATTCGTTATAAAGCGTTGCTCCCATGGAGAAAAAAACACATTTTGCATATTTTAGTTTCGTATTTGGAATTTGCAAAAAGCATCCATTGTTTCGCGTTACTCTGCCGTGGGAGTGGATCTTGAAATACTCCTTGAAGTTTTCGCAGGTTTCTTTTCCGATACATTTACGAACTAATAGCACCGAATGTCTCTTTATTTCGTTTTCGATCAGAGTTTTATCCTCGCCAATCACCTTTGCTACTAGCCTGTCAATTGTTTGTAATTTTTGTTTTTGTGTCTGGGACAGGTTCAAATTAATCGTACAATTGTATGTGACGCAAGGCAGAATCATTCCTCTGTAAACTTTGATTTTTGAGAACTTGTTTAAGTATTTTCGGAGTGAATATAACATACGTAGTTTGGCTATAGTCTTTTTGTACATCTTATCAAAATTGGTCGAAAGTGATAGGTTACTATCTAGAGTAGTTCCTAGGTACTTGTAGATTTCAGTTGACTGTATTTCGTTGCCGTTGTAATACAAGGTAAGCTTTTTGTCAAATTTTGGGAATCTCTTTGCCGTTCCAAATAACATCGTTTCGGTCTTACCTTTTTTTAAATTTACAACTAACTGGTTGGCTTGGAAGTAAGATGAAATAGACTTTAAATCTTCGTTTAGCTCGTTCTCGACTTGATGATTGGTTTTACCTTGAGCATCAATGACGGTGTCGTCTGCGAATTTCAAGACTTTCAAAGTTTTCAAACACTTTTCCAAATCGTTAAAATATACTAAAAATAACAGAGGGCCTAAGATCGACCCTTGGGGAACACCACAAGTGATGTTCATCACCTCTGATTCACGTTTTTCAACTACGCAAAACTGTTTTCTGTTAAACAGATAGTCACTGAACCAGTCGTACGTGGTACCATTTAAGTCAAAACTTTTTAGCTTTGCCAAGAGAACAGAGTGGCTTAAAGTGTCGAAAGCCTTTGACAAATCAACGTAGCTATATCACACCAACAATGTTCCCTTCGTCGACAGCTTTTCGTATATTGTCGGTAAGTAGCTAATATTGTAGCTAGTTCAGTTGACCTTTGTTTGCGGTAACCAAACTGAGATTTTGAAAGGAGTTCGTTGCTTTTAAGATGGTTGATTAGTTGTTTATGGCAGCTCGTTCGAGTATTTTTGAACAAGTGGTTAAAACGGAAATGGGACAAAAGTTGTTATTGTCCTTGGTACTTCCTCCTTTGTGGATGGGTGCTATTTTGCAACTTTCCACTCGGTAGGCACTAATCCAGTTGATAGTGATAAGTTAATTAGCTTGGTTAATGGGTATGAAAGAACATGTGCTGCGTCCTTAAGAATTCCCGGAGGAAAGTTGCCACATCCGGCAGCTTTTCTACGTTTTAGAGATTTAAGTTCTCTCTCAACAAAGATTTTACTAACATAACTGAAGCAAAAATGATTTACTGGTACGCCTGGTGTAGGAGGTTTTTCCCAGATTAAATCTCTAAGTTTAAACTCTTTGGCTTTCAGTGTTGTTGCGACATTTGTGAAGAAACTGCATAAAGAATTTTGCTACCACAGTGTTTTTGTTGTGGTCAGTACTCTTGGTTTCGGATACGGGTGTATATTCTTTTGAAGGAAAGATTTCTTTTATGTAACGCCAGAATTTTGCCGGATTTTTGCTGTTTTCGATTAACAGGTCTTTTTGATATTTTTGCTTTGCTTGTTAAACTTTATTATTACACATGTTTTTGAGACCTTTGTATCTTGACCAGTCGCACTCCTTGTTTGATTTTCTGGCTTTTCGTAATATCTTGTCTCTTGTGTTCATTATCGTCTTGATTTCATGCGATAACCATGGACATTGTCGACCTTTTACGCGTTTTGTCATTAACGGCGCGTGTCGGTCTACAATAGAGGCGAGTGCTTGTTTCAGGTAATCCCAAGCATTGTTTACATTTTTGGCTGTATCGACTGGGTTCAAGTCGTAATTTTTAACGTCTCGGGCTAGATCTGTGTGATTGTATTTAGAGTAATCTCTGCATGTAATTGTTCTGAATGGTGTTTTTCGGAAATTAATTTTACGTACACACGCGACACAATCATGTTCGCTTAGACTCAACGGAATCACTTTAGTATGTTGCACACTTGAAAAATTGTTTGTCATAATAACGTCAATTAAAGTGTTTGTTTCACTTGTAACACGTGTAGGTTCTTTAATGACTTGATCAAGTCCGTGCGTAATAAAGATGTTTTTTATTTCTTTATTAGACGACTTCGTAAGGTAATTGACATTGATGTCCCCCAAGAGAAAAGTTTCCATTGAAGCGTCATTAACTTTCGTCAGCATATCGTTAAGATGTTTGTTGAAATATTTTTCGGAGATAATTTGATGAATCAGGGGGTCTATATATGCTTCCTACAAGAAAGTTTTTACCTTTACAAATATCTAATTCCACCCAAATGCATTCAATTTGTTCATTTTCAAGGTCTGTTCGTCTTCTCCACTTTAAATCATCCGATAAGTACATGGCAACTCCTCCGCCCTTTCCATTATTTCGATCTTTATGAATGAATTTGAACCCCGGCATTTTAAACATCTCAGAGTTTGTAGATATTATGTGCGTTTCTGACAAATCTTTTAGGTATTTCCGAATGTCGCCTGATGACTTCGTTCAGAAGGCAATTTCTGCATCTGAAAGATTAGCAATAACATTACGTTTCTTGGCGACAGGAGATTCGCACCAATCTCTCAGTTTTTTGTTTCGTTTCGCGTCGGAAGGTCGACTGTCAGTAAGATTGTCGCCAAAACCAGCGATGCCATCTATGCAGTTTTGAAGCTCCTTAAACAACACTTGTTGATGTACCTGGTTTACTAGCGTCTTTTAAGTCCCTTTTCTTTCTAATGTACTTCTTTTTTAGCTTTACAAAGACTGTCTGTGCTTTCTTCCCTAAAAATAAACAATTGGCAAGTTTAAAAAGTCTGTCAATCAAATTTACATAATACGTAATTTACATCGTTGATATTTTCAAGTCATTGTATATTTTTTGGGTAACTTCTATATGCAAAATAATGAAACTCGCCGTCATCGTTTAAAAAAATATTCTCACCTTCTTCAAAAAATTCTAGGCCTTCAGACATTTTCTATGAGTTCGCTACCGGATCTTTCTCTTTACATCCTTTCGCTGATTCATCAAAAAGTGACGGATACCCTCGCACTTTTTCAGTAATCAACTCTTCTACTTGCAACAATGATGATGCCATTTTATCTCGCTCCTACTTCATGTCTTTTAATATGCATGAATGTGTTCGAAAATCTGTTTTCTGACAGCGCACGCATTACGTTAATTTTTGTGGGTTTATTTCCTAACTCGTGAGTTAACTCTGTTCTTGGAATCAGACCCATGGGTTAATTGTGAGTTAACTTGAATTATTTTTGTGAATTATTTTTTTGTTAGTGATCCCACTTGGTTTAACGCAAGTTAGAAAATAAACCCACAAAAATTGCGTTAAATCGATAGTGAGTACCAATCTTTCAATCCAGGAGCTCCGCTGGGTGCATCCGCAAGAACTGATGGAGAAATTTAAACCAACTTTTTTTAGTCAACTGACTACTTCCATCGCTGTTGCATAGTGTTAAACTTATAGAAGCAAGTCGATACGTTATCGCAGCTTCGATATCAAGTGGTGTTTCGTGTTGGCTGGAGAGTGACACTAATCTTCCGAGAATGTCTCTCTGTATTCGAACTTCCCCTTGTTTGCCGCATCGTGAAATCTTCGCTTTGACTGCGCCCTCCTCAAAGTTTTTCAGAGGAAATTTCTTGACGGCGTCAGTCAATGATTCCTTGCAATCACCAACTTTTTAATCTCGAGATGAATTGTTTCATGAGACTTCTTCCAGATGTTGAAATCGATTTAATAAATCGATTGATTTTGTCAATAAAGCAAATCATTCGTCTCATACAAGATCACGTTAATTCATTTGGTCTTCAAAAAAGTAAACAAATTTATTCCAAATGAAATTCGATCTTCCATTAACATTACAATGTCTTCATTATCTTAGACAAAGGAAGAATACGCTAAGCGCCAGAAATTAGGTCAGTTTCAGTCAATTTTCTTTCGAAATTTGCTTATTTTTGTTCAAATTTTGTACTTCCTGGGGGTAATAAACTAAATTTTAAATGATTTTGGAGACAAAACATTAAATTGAAATAACTAAATCTCATATTCTATTTGTATTTGTCGAGTATTTTTGAGAAAAAAAGAAAAGCATTTTTTAGATGGGCTTTTGTGGTTTTTAAAAGCATTTTTCGTGTTTTAACGTTTTATATAATTTAATGTTACAAATTATACGCTGCAGCCTCATAACGGCTCTTTTTATTTTGGTTTTTGGCTGACCAGAGTATAAGTAGCTTCTTGTTTTTTTGCTAGTAAACACGCTGTAGACCGAAAAGAAGTTACTGTATATTAATGCATCGTTTTTAAACGCTTTTGTAATTTAACTGTTACAAATTATACATTGGAGCACCTCTGGATTGTATCGAACAATATTTTTTGACATTTCGAACTTACCGGAGCAATTGATGCCAAAGATATTGGCGGATTAAACAAAAATCACGGTGAAGTTAATTTTTACTTTTCCTACATGCTTCCTTGATTTCTGAGGTGATTTAGGGATAGTGATTCACGTTATTGTTTAATGTTGTGATTTCCTATTTCACATTTTTCTATCATTCGATAAAGCTCATATCTTTGTTGTTGAATTTCAAGTTTCTTGGTTTTTTCACAAAATCAGCTTGTGTAAAGCTAGCCGTACCTTAGCCGTACCTAACAGCCGTACCTTAGCCGTATCTAATAAAACTCGATAAAATAGGAAGTAAATGACTATTTAAATTGAAAGTACTCCTCTATATCATAAACATGATAATTACAGTCATATTTATGAAAAAAAAGTACAAATTAATATGAAAAACAACAATTACAAGTATATTTTAACATCATCTACGCAGAGTGTAACCAAGGGAATCACCGCATATAGATGTTGGGAAATAGCTATTTCATATCTACGAAAAGCCCTTCTCTCAAATTGAATATTTTATTGATACAATATACAAATCGTTAATAATAAGGTACGGCTGGCATTTTATCGTTAATAATAAGGTACGGTTGGCATTTTATCGTTAATAATAAGGTACGGTTGGCATTTTATCGTTAATAATAAGGTACGGCTGGCATTCTAAAGTCAATAATAAGGTACGGCTGGCATTTTATCGTTAATAATAAGGTACGGTTGGCATTTTATCGTTAATAATAAGGTACGGCTGGCATTCTAAAGTCAATAATAAGGCACGGCTGGCATTTTATCGTTAATAATAAGGTACGGCTGGCATTTTATCGTTAATAATAAGGTACGGCTGGCATTCTAAAGTCAATAATAAGGTACGGTTGGCATTTTATCGTTAATAATAAGGTACGGCTGGCATTCTAAAGTCAATAATAAGGTACGGTTGGCATTTTATCGTTAATAATAAGGTACGGTTGGCATTTTATCGTTAATAATAAGGTACGGCTGGCATTCTAAAGTCAATAATAAGGTACGGTTGGCATTTTATCGTTAATAATAAGGTACGGTTGGCATTTTATCGTTAATAATAAGGTACGGCTGGCATTTTATCGTTAATAATATGGTACGGCTGGCATTCTAAAGTCAATAATAAGGTACGGTTGGCATTTTATCGTTAATAATAAGGTACGGCTGGCATTCTAAAGTCAATAATAAGGTACGGTTGGCATTTTATCGTTAATAATAAGGTACGGTTGGCATTTTATCGTTAATAATAAGGTACGGCTGGCATTCTAAAGTCAATAATAAGGTACGGTTGGCATTTTATCGTTAATAATAAGGTACGGTTGGCATTTTATCGTTAATAATAAGGTACGGCTGGCATTTTATCGTTAATAATAAGGTACGGCTGGCATTCTAAAGTCAATAATAAGGTACGGTTGGCATTTTATCGTTAATAATAAGGTACGGCTGGCATTCTAAAGTCAATAATAAGGTACGGTTGGCATTTTATCGTTAATAATAAGGTACGGTTGGCATTTTATCGTTAATAATAAGGTACGGCTGGCATTCTAAAGTCAATAATAAGGTACGGTTGGCATTTTATTGTTAATAATAAGGTACGGTTGGCATTTTATCGTTAATAATAAGGTACGGTTGGCATTTTATCGTTAATAATAAGGTACGGCTGGCATTTTATTGTTAATAATAAGGTACGGTTGGCATTTTATCGTTAATAATAAGGTACGGTTGGCATTTTATCGTTAATAATAAGGTACGGTTGGCATTTTATCGTTAATAATAAGGTACGGTTGGCATTTTATCGTTAATAATAAGGTACGGCTGGCATTCTAAAGTCAATAATAAGGTACGGTTGGCATTTTATCGTTAATAATAAGGTACGGTTGGCATTTTATCGTTAATAATAAGGTACGGCTGGCATTCTAAAGTCAATAATAAGGTACGGTTGGCATTTTATCGTTAATAATAAGGTACGGTTGGCATTCTAAAGTCAATAATAAGGTACGGTTGGCATTTTATCGTTAATAATAAGGTACGGTTGGCATTTTATCGTTAATAATAAGGTACGGCTGGCATTCTAAAGTCAATAATAAGGTACGGTTGGCATTTTATCGTTAATAATAAGGTACGGTTGGCATTTTATCGTTAATAATAAGGTACGGTTGGCATTTTATTGTTAATAATAAGGTACGGCTGGCATTTTATTGTTAATAATAAGGTACGGCTGGCATTCTAAAGTCAATAATAAGGTACGGCTGGCATTTTATCGTTAATAATAAGGTACGGCTGGCATTCTAAAGTCAATAATAAGGTACAGCTGGCATTCTAAAGTCAATAATAAAGTACGGCTGGCATTTTATCGTTAATAATAAGGTACGGCTGGCATTTTATCGTTAATAATAAGGTACGGCTGGCATTTTATCGTTAATAATAAGGTACGGCTGGCATTTTAGCTAAGCTCTACACATTGCGCATAAAATGGAAAGCACATGTGTGTACAACTGTTTTTGAAAGATCGAAAGAAGTAGCTGACCCATTGACAATTCTCCAAGACCTTTGTAAAAAACCTTCCAAATTTTCACTATTAAAAACTTGCAGTGATGATACAATGAAACCCATGGCTCTATCACTATTAGTTTGAAACGGCTGGCTGATCTTATTGGCTCCAAATAACATTTTTTCATGGTTGCGGAAAGTTGACATCCAAAATTGTATCACTGGCTGAGTTTGGTCAGAAGAAATCATCATTGCAACTGGCAAAGAAACCTTTCCAGTGGTAGGATTTCTGACTGTCAGTTCATAGTAAAAAAGCTTTTGTTCAGTCAAAGAAGTTTTAACAATATGACCAGTTGCATCCCAGAACACTGCATCATACTTACAAAGATCATGGAAAACCTTTACAGCACCTCTTGTCCAAAAAAACACAATTACTGAATCTACCGAAATGAAATGAATGAACCCTTTTACAGTGGAGTTACTTACATCCTTATCCACGTACTCTTTTTTCAACATCATCAAACTATCCAATTCTGAACCAGAAAGCCTTCTATCAGATCTATTTTCATAAGAAATTTGTTTTAGGACTGAAGGGGATTGCCCACAACAATCTCTGTTTCCGGAAGCAAAAACATCTCCTTCTTGATCTCCCAATCTCAAAGTATATTTTTTTAACGGAGCAGTTTCCCTCACCATTTTTGCTTTGTTCTTCCTATCTTCTCTAAAAGGTCTAGCTGTAGTGACACCCATTTTATGAATCACCTTTGGTTCATTGAAACTAATGACACACTTTAATATTTCTTCATCACGAAGAAGAACTTTCACCTTCCTTACCAAACACAAAGTTTGTTTACAATAGCCCTCAGCACGAAATACTATGTTGGTTCTTGCTGTTCTCTTTGAGGCAATGAATACTTCGTGTCGCTTGAACATTATTGTACAATATGGATTTGCCTTTTTAATAATGCTAATAAACAATTTCTGCCAAGAGCCCCCTTTAAGAAATTTTCTTTTACCACTATATTTAAGATTGTTCAAAACCAAACTATCTCAACTGGTGCGTTCAATCAGGCATGAAAACACAGGTGTTATATCAGTGGTAAAATTTCCACTTTCTGAAATATTAACCCCACTCAAATCTAACAATGTATCTTTACTAACAAATTTTCAATGTTCACTCCCAAACTTTTAACTGGCTTCTTATGTTCAACATTAATCATTTCCTCTTCCAAATCAAAACTTTCTTCACTTTCTTTCTCCATTTCTGATGTAACACAATCAACCTTGTCTGCTTTATCATTGTCAACAGAGCCTCTTTCAATTTCATCCTTACTATTGTTCTCATCATTGTTGTCAACCATTATGAAAATATCAGAAGATTTCTCTATCTCAAGGTCAACACTACTGTCTTCCATGCCGTCCTGTTCAACACTATTCTCCTTTCTTGGTGCAATAGTAACCTTATGTTTTACCGTTGTTTTTCCTTTGGTATAAACAACAATACTCTCGCTCTCGAAACAACTTCCAAGACCACAAAAAATTTTTACACATGATGATTTAATTTCACCACTAACAAACCCGGGGAAAACTTCAGGTATACCTGAGCATCGTACATGATACCACTCCCCACAACTATCACAATTTATGTACCTTGTATGGTCATCAACACTATTACAAATGCAATAAGTTTGTCTATCAGATGGATATATATAGCTTGATGACCGCTTTGGCACCCTATTTGTTCTCAAGTTATACTTCCCCCCTTCCATTCCGAAACTTCACTTAGAATGTATTATCTTGATGAAGACGTAGCGGAGATAGATGCAAAATATGGCCGCAACAACAAACTGACTGAGAATTTTTTAAACGAATGCAAAAAATGTGGTTAGGAGATTCCCTCTCACTATGATTCCTGGGAAAATGCAAGTTGGATTCCCTCAATTCAAAATGGTTTACTGCATTTAAAACAGAACATCGCCGAAGAAGAACTAGATATAAAATAACAACAAAATTACACATTTTATTTACACATTAACATTATTTGAACTTTTTCTTCGATGAACTTATAATTATGTGTCTTTTTTCTTTCAAAGTTAGCTTTCTTTGTATGTTTTTCATTGTTTTATTAGGTACGGCTAAGGTACGGCTGTTAGGTACGGCTAGCTTTACACAAGCACAAAATCATCACATAAATGGTAGCGCACTTTGAGTTTTATTATTAACCTGATTTCCACTGACAAATATTTCTTCGCGTTCCGCTTTAATAATTTTGATTTCTTTTTATTGTAAAAAATAACGATGATAAATAAAGCAAAGGAAAACATTTTTTGCAAGACAGACTTTACAAAAATAGTTGACAAATAACAAATTAAAATACAGAAATTTATGGGGAAAAATTATAGCTTCAAAATCTTTGAAAAACTGAAATTTATAAAGGGTATTGAACAACAATTGGCGCTATTCTGGTTTCTCTCCCCCCCACCCTAATTTTTTTGCTCAATTCGAATTATTTTTGTTATTTGTGATGAAAGAAACAGAAAAGAATAACAATTATATAACCAATAAAACATAACAAAAATTAAATTAAAAGTTTAAAAAAATAGCGATGAAAATTTACATAATGTTTACCTTTGCTAAATGACATAACATAACCTCAATGAAATTGTCTCGATCATTGCAAACATAACGCGTGCGTAAAAAGACATGGTTTCTATTGACCGTCAAAATAATTCAATGAAGAAAAACAATTTTTTGCTTGAAACATACGAAGTTATGTTTGTTGTGCATGTTTTTTTTATCTCTTGGGTATTTAGTTCTAGTAGCATTATACGCTTTTATCTTAGCGAAAAATAATAATAGGAAATTAACAAATAAGTTTAAAATGGACTATTGTAGTCGATTTTACAACAAGAAAAAAGGCGTTTTTCGATTCAATAATAGGGAGATTAAGAAACAAATCTACAACGGGGACGGCAACGGCGAAAATCGAAAACGAGACGTCTTGTGTTCCGGTTGACGTTTTCTTATAAAATAGTTACAAAAACGACAACAACAAAACAATTCTTGTTTGTTGATTTTTTTACAAAAGACAAAATGTTATTGAAAGATGAAAAATAATGTTTTTTATTGTTCTATTACAATTAAACTTACAAACATTCATTAACTTATTAAACATCGCATAGCTACAGTATACTCTCAATAAGTGGGACGGTTTTTCTCGGTCCCTTGAACTTCCTAACCTAATACTATAGGCATACGCTTTAAGTGGGACATTCGCTAAGTGGGACATTCGCTAAGTGGGACAGATTTTGTCGGTCCCCTGAGTGTCCCATTTATCGGGAGTATACTGTATTGTATTTTCAAATCTGCGTTTTAACAAAACGCCAATTTTGATGATTTGAATTTGTTGCGGCCTGTATTAAACATGAACGTTGGGGTTTCCACTAAGAACGCATGCGCAGTTAGATTGTTTACATCACGCGCGTTGCAGTCGCCGTCTCAGGTTTTATTTCTTAATCTCCCTAATATATACATTTTTATACGGGATAGTCATGGAAAACTTGATTCCAGAAGTGGAAAAATCCATGTTCTTTGTATCGTTGTTTCCACATAAACTCCGCGAGATAATCTGGTATAAGCTCGCGATTGGTCGGGCCATGCATAGCTTTAAATTTGGATTTTGCCCGCTTACCACATCGCTTCGATTTGTCGTTACACCCGTGTTTGGATCCACAAAGTGATATGTGTGGTTTACAGTCCTGTGTAATAAACCTTGCGCAGCAATACCATTATACGCGGCCCACATGTCGTTCCATACCACTGACCCTGGTCGGACCCATTGTCCAATAATTGGCAGAAGCGTAGCAGCATCACGACGTTGAACTGGTACCAAAAAGCCTATAAAGGAAATATAAGAACATTTATAGTTTGGGATTGCACAAGAAACATTATTAACTGTTATGTATTTCAAGAATTCTACAAAATGAGTCTCAAACCGCGTTTGGTTGCAGGTTCATATCCACCAAATATCCATTGTTCGGCAACTACACGCCCTTGGTTATATTTTTGCCTTGCAAACAATGATTCGTCGATTTCCACTATGCATCCTGGTCTTCTCAGTTGTTCCGGGTTATTTAAAAAATGGTTCACAGCGATGTCTCTGCAATACTGGTTCCAGTCAACAATATTTTCCAAACAACCAATTTCGAGCTCATGCTGCATTTGGTTGTACGACATTCCTCGGCTTGAGCCAGCGCTCCAGACCCAAATTTCTGTTAAGGCTAGTATTTGCCACAACTTCAGATGGGATCTTTCGAAAAAGCTTCCTCTTCGAATAGAAAAAGTTTGCTTACACCGTTTTACCATACATCGCCACATTCTACTGTCTATACTGCTATCTTTGTTTTGTTTGTTGCAAGGCAAATTGCATATCGTACAGTTAATGACAGATGCCAACAAACCATACCGTCGCAACCACCAAATACACTCTTCGGTATTGTTTTTGAATAAACCGATGTTCATCAGGGTCATTCTGTCGAAATCAGCCATGTCGGGTCTAATAGCTGCAGCCATATTTGAAAATATTGCGGCTGTTACAGTACTCGACAGTTTTTATAATGATTCTTAAGTATACGCAACATTCTAGTATCCAATGACCTCATTACCATCCCTTTACCCATGATTTTCTGTTCAACCTGCATTTTTAATATACGCAACATTCTAGTATCTAATGACCTCATTACCATCCCTTTACCCATGATTTTCTGTTCAACCTGCATTTTTAATATACGCAACATTCTAGTATCTAATGACCTCATTACCATCCCTTTACCCATGATTTTCTGTTCAACCTACACTTCACACCTTACTGTTTAACGGTAATTCGTTCTCCGATCATAATGTGTGAAATCCTTAATGTTTATCTCCTCTTCATTGTTCAATTTCCGCAAATCGCATTTATTAAAAAATAGAACGTTGAAAAAACCTCGAAAATTGCGGAAAAAATGTTTTCTACTTTTGTCAGTAGAAACCATCCACGTCTGAAATGAATCAAGAAACATACAGAAAACAGAAATGTTGTGAGCGATACAAGAAACTTAAAAATATAAAAAATATAATATTATATAATTATATTATAAAAAATATAACAAAAAAGGAAAACGAAAAAGATTTTCATGCAAGGTGATAATTTCTCATTAGTTTTAGGAGATAATTCGAATTGAGCAAAAAAATTAGGGGGGGGGGGGGGGGACCAGAATAGCGCCCAACAATTTGACTCCAAATTTGATAAAATCGGTGGTTTTGAAACCGTTGCAGCCACATATATTCTATCAAATAATCCAATATCATTTCTTGGTTTGTTGGTCCATGCATCGCTTTGAATTTTTGCGCGCTGCTACATAGCTTCCACATGGTTGGTGGTCGGTACATAAAAAACACCGAAATGGACCGAAATCAATTGAAAAGGGATGAAATCGATTGCAAGGAGACATTAAATAAATAAATACAGTACAATCCTGATAACTCAAACCGCCGTTAAGGTGAAATCGCGTTAACTCAAACTGTATTTTCATTCCCCACTTCTAATACTGTAAATGATCGATTAAACGCCCTCTTCCAATTAAACACCCCTTTCGAATAAACACTCCCCTAAAATGTTCAATTTTTAAGCAAACGCTCGGGGCCTTTAATCGATCATTTACGGTAGTTTCTCATAAAAACTCCCGATAACTCGAACATTCGTTATCTCAAACTATTTTACTCGGTCCCTTGTGGGTTCGAGTTATCAGGATTATACTGCACGTGGACGAAGTCGCACAAATTTACATAATATTTAAAGAAACAAAAAGCAATTCAACATGTTTTGATTTACCAAAAATTATTTTTAATCATTAAATATATGAAGCGGTAGATAGATTAAATTAGACTTTTTTCTAAATATCGAAGTGTTCATTTATTTCTAAATACATACAATGAATATTGCAATCCCTCATCATGAAGAATATTAAAATTATTTCTGTCACTATACGGTGCATAATACAGATCATTGTCTTCTTCTTCATCACTCACAATTTCCTCAACCCGCGTTGCAAAAGCCGATCTTCGCATTCCAATTCATTGATGTGAAAACCTTCCTCGGTATCCGAAGGTCCGATAATTAATGCATCTAGTGATAATTAAATGGATCGGCTTTTTGCAACTCTTTTTATTGTAGAAATGGGAGTATTCCTTGGGAATTTACAGGAATCAGGTATATTTATTTTTGGAATTTATTTTTGCGGATCAAGGAATAAACCTTTTTTGTCCATTCGATAGTTGGAGGTTCTTTAATAATTCGAAATCGTTTAATTCAAAAAGCTCTCGGTAAGTGCAATTACTCTGAATAAATTTTTGATGGCGGAAACCCACTCAAAAATACGCTTATTTGCATGTTCGAATTAAAATTTGTTGTTTTTAGATAATTGAATCTAGATATGCCTTGAAAACATTTTTGTAATTGTTTAATGTAAAGGGACTGGCAAAATCCGTCAGATCTTCAGCAAGTATTGCAGACAAGATATTTTTCATGATATATACTTGGTACAATATTTACAAGTTCATTCCCAAGATGAATAAAAAAGGTGAAGGACAATAAAAATACTATTAATGTTTCTAAGCGGTTTCCAAGCGTCTACATTCCAATACTTTCTCTTTCTTTATGGTGGTTGTCCTTTCTGTTCTCTTTCGTTTCATTTGATTTGGTGTTTTCCCGGCTGTTGGTGTTCGTGGCAGCGCTAACAAGCCATCCGATGATGTAACCAGGCCTCGACAAATTAGAATTCACTGCGCTCGATAAAACGGGTACGCAAAATATTACTTAATTTCTTTTTGTTACTCGTACGACAGATAAATACGTAATTAGAGAAACCAAAAAGATCGAAAACGAACATTACTGAATGCAGAAGAATTTAATTAAAGTAAAATATATTACAACAAAATTCGAATTAGTCGCTGCATTCATCGTCCTCAGAGCTGCTAGAAATCTCCTTGTGCGTTCGTTTTGGCGCTGGTCCGGAGGCAGATTGATCTTCATTTCCCTTTTCGTTGGAACGTAGCCTCCACCACCATTGTTTCTTATCAAAATATTTATTAAGTTTGATTAAACTTTTGTCTGCGTCTTTAGTAATCGTTTTGATCAACGGCAGATTCACCTTGACACAGAGGATGGAATTCAGCCGTTTGTTTTTCATTGATAACCGGTTTTCGCCAAGATTTCGATGTAAGGCTGAGAACCCTGAGAGTAAAACAAAACATAAATTACTGAATTTTAATACTGACAATTTAATTTTAATACTGACAAACGCTTGTTGAACTCACCTATAAAATAAATATATTTATTCTTAATGATATTACCGATTACTTCTACTATTAAAAACTCTCACCTCTTTCTACTTCAGACGAGCTTGCCAACATAACCAGCAAAATCTCTAGCAGCATTTTGATGTTTGGGTATAGGTGCCCGTGTGTTGTGAGGAATCTGCACCACATCATTTGTTGATGTTCTTCCAAGTGGCGATAATTTAATTTAACGATTCGTTTTACCTGAATAAATAGATATGTTATATAATTATCAAAATCGTGTTATAAATGTTTATCAGCAGAACTATAAGAACCTGTTCTTGATTCAGCACTATGGAAAACTTGTGGATTCAAGTGCAAAATAAGTAATACCTTTTTCCATTCTTTTTTTGCAATAGAAATGCTTAAGTCATGTTTTTTAGCGGCGTCTGAAATCTTCTTTCCAGTAATTCAATGAATTGACCATCTCGTTCAACCATTGCGTCCGTGTCTATGTCAATGGCCCACTCCGAAGAAGCAAACAGTTTGAACGCGGAAATGTTTTCGTCGTTCATTAACTCCTGAAATTGCAACGCGATTGTATATCGTATAACAGCACAGAGTTGCTTTCCATTTTAAGAGACAACGCGCAAGTTTCGTTTAGCACTCTGTAGAATAAGTTTGCAGTCGCGACCTTTTCAAACATGTTCCACTTTTTTCGCAAACCAACAAACTTCCCGTGCATTAACCGCAACACTAATGCATCTTTCCCTGTACCCTCCACGTTCCTCCACGTTCTCTGCGAACAGTAGTAAACATAAAAAATTTCTTAGGAAGTTGCTTAAACCTCGTTTTAAATGTGCCTGGAAGCGAGTTCCGGTAACCTTCGTGAATCTCAGCGTGTTTATGTTCATATCCTCACCCACAATCTGAAAGAATCGCCAACTTTTCTCACTGTCCTTGAATAACTATTCAGTTATTCTACACACCCTATTCCTAACTATTCAGTTATTCTACACACCCTATTCCTAACTATTCAGTCTACACACCCTATTCACCTTGAATATGTAATGTCTCGTATTTCTTCAAGGTCTGACTGTTCTTTGTAAGCATCTTTCATCGCCAATTCCAAACAGTGGTTAAAGCAATGGATTAAGTATGGTTCCCAATCCATCATACCTTTTATTTGGGTGAGTGCTCCATTGTGTCGCCCAAAGTTTACCGCAGCACCATCCGCACACAGACACAGGATTTTATTTAGGAGTTCTTCCTCGGTATAATAGTCACTTTTGTTGAAAATCAGAGCAAGATTTTTGTATGTGCTCGGCGTCACAAATAGTTCACCCAAATTAAACGTCTTGTCGAAAGAGAGTGGGGTTAGACCTGTGCAGCAGAAACGATTGATATCTGATAGGTGATCTTCGCTGTACAGAGTAATTCCAATATTCCTTCGCCATTCTCCAATGTGATTGTCTGGTGCTCCACCTAACATGGCAGTTCTAATTATTGATTCGGTTGAAGACATTTTAACTCGTTGCACTTGATCGGCTAAATTTGAAGGCCCCTTCCAGTCCGTTTTTCTTTTTGTTGTATTTTTTGCTGTAAATTTGTTGGAGGTCTCGAGGAGATTTTTCGATAGACTCTTCGTTTAAAAGTTTGTTATACACAACGCGTGGCTTCGCATTATTGAGTTTTTCAGTAATTTTATCCATTGTTTCCGCTGGGGTCCGAACATACTGTACTTTGCACAATTTTGCATTGCCGTGTAATTTGTGTCCAGGGTGAACACCGATATATTCCACGATTGCCCATTCCTGGCAGGCTCTCATCATGACCGGGGTATGATTCATCCAAGTTACCCGTTTTTTGTACCCCGGACAGTCCTTCAAGCTTGTATAATAACGACTTATTTGCATTAGTTGTTCCTGTGATGGTTGCGGGTCAAGTAACATCTTTGACCTCATGGATATAAGCACCCATGCCCTTTATGCACTGCTGCCACGGAGTTTAAAATGCAAAGTTGGTATCTTGCGCGGGTTAACTCACCACTGTTTTCCCTCTGGGGTTGGCGTTAGGAAAGGTATCCAGCTGTAAAAACATATGCTTCAATAAACCATCAGATGATTAAACATACACAATTGTGGGGAATATAATCTTTTGAAAACGTGTAAGCCACTCTGAGTGGAAAATGTCACGTAGAAAACGTGATGATGATGATGATAATGATGATGATGATGATGATGACAATCGCAGTTTGAATTTAACCACGTACTGCGTCCAAATGGTTGACTCTTTGCTTGCTTGCTAAAGTAAAATAAAAAGAGTGTTGGGAACTTTTATTAATCTGGCGTTCTCGACAAAACTTGTTGTTCTTTATGGAAAGTTGCTTTAGTAAACCATTCTCTTCTATCAAATACCACATCATTGGTGATGCGCCGCCATTCCAAGCTCCACAATCATCCAAGAAGTCACTATGTTTGCCATGTTCTCGTTTTTTTATGTTGCGTAAGTTATCCACAATGAAAAAGACGTTTTCCTTTTCTCCATTTGGTATACCGGTAGTTAGTAATGAATCTTTATCAGTTGACTGGATTAACTCTACACGTTTTTGAATCTTGAATCTTTGAAACTTCGGATTCTATAAGTTGACATTTCTGGTGGAACCATTTCCCACAGTTCTCGCAGTATACGCAGCAGGTTTCGTGTTTTCTGTTGTAACCTGGCAATTGCCGCACGTCCATTGTAGTCTTGTGTTCTGTCTTCTGGCTGGCATGACTCTTCCCATCGTGAAAATATTGTGTCGCTTTTGAATCTTTCTCTCTCTTTCTTTCTTGATGCTACCCAAAGTTAAAACTGGGTGTCCGTGGTTTGGTTCTACTACGTTTCAAAACTGTAGATTCGAAGCTAGCCGTTTTGAAACTGTTGATTCGAAACTGAAGTTTCGAAACAATATTGTTTTACGTTTTTTAAATTTTTATTAATTTTCAAAATAATTTTGTAATTGTATAAATTTTTTTAAATTCTTTTAATGTTCGAAACAAATTTGTTTTACGTTTTTAAAAATTCACGAATCGAGTCACACTTAGGTGATCTAAAAATTAAGGAAAACTCCACAGTTGGTGTTTTTGTTAAGGGGCCATCCATAAAGAATGTACGCAATAAAATCGTAAATTTTCCATTCCCCCTCTCCCCATTTATTAGTATGACAACATTTTGATATTAATTCACTACGCTTGTTAAGAAGGCTTTGTTTATCAGGGTAGTTTAAAATTTTGTATTTCTCCTGTAAACAAAGGGCACAGGTTCATGCGTTGATAGAATAACTTTTTGAGTGCTTTATCACAGACCATTTCAAAACAGGCACTACCCTGTGGATTTCCTTTAGCTCCCAGACGTGGCTTGACAATGATGTGCTGTTCTTGTATTTCTCATTGTTTAAAGAAAGTTTATGACTATTCCACCGTGTTTTAAAGGCTTTTTCTGTCAATCCGATATAGACTTTATCGGGAAGGTTAGGTGCCGAGACATCACATTTGTAGACCACCGACGCCTGTTGGCAGTTACCGTTGAGTAGGCACTTCTTTTTTTCCTGCTAACCAACAATTTGAGGCTGACATTAGGGTATCCACTTTTTGTTAAGGCGTCCTCATTGACTTTTTGATTGCTTGAAAATTCCATCATCTGACAAGTTTTTTGAGAGGCGGTCCGCTATTGACGTTGGAAGCTGCTTCAAAATTTGCGGTGGATGGTTGGATGATGCGTGGACGTACAACAAGGAGTCATTTGGCTTTTTGAATGGCTTGTAGCTGCTGGATCTCAGGTTCAGAGTTACATCGAGGAAATCAACGGAATGTAGACCTGTCACAATCTCGATCTGCAACTTGATTTCTTTGAATGTGTTGATGATGTTTTTTCTCAGCTTGTCCATTGACCGACCTCTCATGTTGCGCACGACTATCAGCCCATCATCTCTGTACAAACCCATTTCAGCTTTGTTTGTCAATGATGACAGTTTTTGAAGGATAAGGAGGCCAACCAGCTCACAAACTTCTGCACCGTCGTAACTTCCCATGCCGACGTCAAAACAGTTATTTGAGGTTTTCTTCGTCCACGCCTTGCTATTAAAAACTAATAACGACTTTCTACAATGCAAGATGGTTCTCATTTCTTTCTCTGATATTTGTGTATGGGTCTTGGCAAACTCGAGTGCCTCGGTAAGTAAATCTTTACTTATTGACGGGTAAAATTCTTTGATGTCCAGTTGGATGAACAAACACGTGTGCTTCTCATTTAACGAATCGAACCACTGAAGGACCTTGCCTGTGTTTTTCCACCGATTTACCATTGTAGCTTGTCGCACATTCGAATTGACACGATCAAGAATGGACTTGCTTATGGCGCCAAGGTTGCTTTTGTGAGGGTTGATCAGTTGGCAAGGTAATTTCTGCTGAAAGTTTTCCTTGTGATCTTTCAGCGTGATGAATGCTGGTGTGTTTGCAAGGCATTCCGCTTTCTTGTCGATGCCGTAGGAATTTGCAATGTAACTGCAATGTAAAAAAAACTTTACTTTTAAATAAAAACATCTGTAAAAAAAAAAAAATGAATTCTAGGTGGATGTATGTTGCGAGCTAGTTTATGACGTTGGTACCGGTGAAAAATGCAGAGTAGACAAGTTTTAATCTGATTTAAAACATATTTGCGTCATATTGGTCACACATGAAATTGAAATGTTGAAATGGGTATATATGTGCAACTGAGAATGCGATCGCAAAAAGTCGCTCGATCGACATTTTGCGACGATTGAAAATCCACCTTAATCAAAACTGTTTCACTCTGAAAAATTCTTTTGAAATGTCGGTTTCAAATCAACAGTTTTGTAACGGCCAGTTTCGAAACGGCTAGTTCCGAATCAACAGTTTTGAAACGTCCGTAAACCCCCATATTTGTGCTTTTGCTATTATTTTATGGTTCCATTTCGGTCCATTTCGGTGTTTTTATGTACCCGTTCGGTTCGACGAAATGATATCTATGATTGACGGTTTGATGTTCAACTCCCATCTGTACAAGTTCATTATATGCAGCCCACATGTCGCTCCAAATCTCGGTACCTGGACGAATCCATTGTCTGATTAAAGGAAGGAGTGTTTGGGCATCACGTCTTTGAACTGAAATCAGAAATCCTTGTCTTGTTGCAAATTCATAATCTCCAAAAATCCATTGCTCTGGTATCATTCTCCCTCAGTTATACTTTCGTCTTGAAAACAATGATTTGTCAATTTCAACGATGGTGCCTTCACCGCCAATTTGTTGTGGGTTGTTTGTGATAAAATTCACCGCAATATCACAACAATACTGAAACCAATCCACAATCGTTTCTTGGCTACCTATTTCAAGTTCATGCTTTACATGATTGTATGACATTCCACGACTGGACCAGCACTCCAAACCCACACCAACAACCGTCAACCCTAATATTTGCCATTGTTTTAAATGTGACTTTTTGAAAAACTTCCTTTCCTGATGATAAGTTCATTTGCATCGTTTTATAGTGCAGTGCCAAATTCTTCCGTCAATTGATTGTTTCCGATTTTGTTTGTTGCATGGCTGATTGCACGTTGAACAAATAACTTGGACTGAAAGCAGTCCATATTGCCGACACCATTCTATGCACACTAGTATGTCATCCTGAAATTGAGCATGTATAGATCCAATTGTCATTTTGTCAAAATCTTCCATCACTGGGCAAGGTTCAGCAGCGGCAACCATTGCAATAAATTTAGGTTTTCACAACTATGTATATATAGATTACATGAAAATGTTAATGGCATACCTGTAATGGTCCGAAATATACAATTGACAGATGTTCTTGTTGCCCTCATTACACGCGTAATTTCATGGCGTAGGAGAATAATAGAAAGCAATTTACTTTGGTGTCTGTTGTGTAATTCAAACAATTAACGATGAAGTCGCTAACAAAATAAATTGATTTTTTTTGCAGCTTTTAAAATATCCTGAGTGGTTCTTTTCGCCATCGTGTCTCTAGAATATTTTTATCTTGAATATATGTACTTAACATTTCATTTACTAATCATTCATATCATAGAGTTCATCACAAAATTTATAATGAACAAATATACACAAGCTCCGTCACATGAACATGAGGAAACATTTCAAATGCATATCGCGTGGCCGCCTAAGCCAACCGTAATTATGTTCCAAGATAAGATTGATTCGTGACTCTAATTCGTGAATTTTAAAACGCGTAACCTGTAAATTTGAGAACTTTCTGCATATCGTTAATAGAAACCACATTTTCAAGTAAACAACAAAAAAGAAAAGGAACTAGCGCCCAGAAGTGGGCACTTATGAACTTTATGTGCACCTTAAAAATTTTTAGAATATGAAAACACAACTATTAAACAACAACATCTGTGTGATTCTTACAATGGATAAACTTCACGAATGTGTGCTACAATGTTTTCAAATGGCTCAGCTCCGAACTCACATCAATTGCCACATGAATTCAATCAAATAGCTACCCAACATATTCCGATGGGTGCCACATTCCTTTTTATTTCTGCGCTTTGCACGTCCCCACATGTTCTCAACATTGTTGGTGTGGACTCCAGTCCTTGGGTCTACAAAATACAGCGAATGGTTGACAGTCAAATGCTGATAACCTGCATTGCCAACGGTGTTATACGCTCTCAATAAATCTGAACATACAGTTGTCCCTGGATGGACATAGTGCTGTAGAATTGGCAATAATGTTCCTGCATCACGTCGTGGTACAGCAACGAGGAATCCTAATTTTGACTGCATGTCGTAACCGCCAAAAACCCACTGTGCCGGGAACATTCTCCCACGATTATATTTTCTTTTTGTGAACACGCTTTCGTCAATCTGTACTGTTACGCCTTGTCCTACAATATCTCGGGGATGTGCGATGAAATATTCCGCATGAAATTGCGCCAATCCACAGTGGTGTGTAAACTGCCGATTCCGATCTCTCGTTTGGCTTTCTTATAAGAGAAATCCTCAAACGACTAGTGGTATATGATGTCAATCATTTGTGACATAGAAAGATGTGAATGTTCAAAGAATGTATCAATTCGGTATCCGATACGTATTCCACAAGCGCAAACCCTTGCTTGTGGGAGTAAACCATGCGTTTTTGCCCATGCTATTGCATTTGGCACAGTTAAGTAGCACTGCCACCAAATCTTGATATGTAACATTAGTAAGGTTGGGAAAACTGGCAGCCGCAGCCATGATATCAAACCAAACTGAATTCGTCAAACGGTTGCATTCAGTTAGAAACACTTTATTATTGAATTTCCGAGAAAAATAAATAAATTGATCATCTCATTCAGTATTTCTAAGAATTGAGTAAAATCATACATTTTGATTGGCTGGCAAACACCATGAAAAGTGTTTATTTAAATTATTTTTTTAGCCTGTGTATTACGCTGAACAACTTTCACCAAAAAACACTTTTTCGTTCCTCTTTCCAAAAACCCAGTGACCCTCCTGCCATTGTCCACAATGATATTTTTGATGGAAAACTTTTGACTCATCGATTTAAACCATTTTCGGTTCCATTTGACCGTTTACAAACGAAAACCCGCCAATCATTTCAGGTACAGTTATTAACTTTTCATTGCACACATCTCTAAGTTAACCTAATCAACTGTCATGTTGGGTTATTTCAAGTTCTTGTTTAATGTCTTTTTGATATGTTTCAAAAGTATACCAATAAGACTAACTAACTTTTGCAAAGTTAAGTGGCTTTGCGAAAAGAAACTATTGTCTCTCACAAAAAGAAGTAGCAATTGCTACATCTCCATCTAAAACCATCGATTTCTTGTCTATAGCAATTCATTGAACAGAGTTCTTCAACAACTGTCGCGTTGTCAACCTTTGAATTGACGAAATGTAGTCAGAAAGAGCTGTAATCAGCCTTGTTAAATTCCAATTCTCAAGAAGAACATGATTCATGACACACAATTCAAATTTGAAATGCACCTTGTTTAAATACGTTCTTATTACTATAAATCAATCAATCAACTTCTCATTTATAATACAGTTTCACAAAAAAATTTATTAATTCTCAAGGTGTTATTGGAAATAAAGTTGGTATTTAATGTTATTTTTGCTTTTTCTTTATTAAATTTATTTTAGTGTAAGTTAACATCTTCAGACATATTCTCTATTCTGTAATAGATTTGGAGATTTAATTATAATAGCCTGATTTTCTTTAATTTATTTTGCATTAGTTTTTTCAATAAATTTCTTTGGGCACTTGGTGAATTTCTTCCTTTATTTTAAACTATATTTCTTTCTGCCATTTAACAGGAATACAATATTCATAAACATATTTTAATTTATCTTTAGAATCTCTCCAAAAAATACACTATCTTATCAGGTCGATGTGAGGATCTGATGTTTTAGGTTTATCTTTCATGAGGCGTTCTAGCATACCAAAGTTTCTTTCAGCAATAGCATTGGGCGTTTGAACAGATTTAACCTGTTCAGTAATTGTAGCATCAATATTGGGTGTAGTATATATGCCACCTTTTAAACTCAGCAACGGTTTCTACTTTACTGCCAAACTTGTTTGAAATATGGTGAAATCTGAAATATGTGACATTAAAATCTCCGCCTCAAAAGAAAATCTTATTTTCAAAATCAAAGTTTTTTTAGCTTTAAAAATAAAAGTTTTTGAGCATTTCGTTTTGTGTTGCCAGAAGGTGCGTAATTATTGAGCAAAGCAAAAATTTTACCAAAAAGGGAAATTTCAGCATAAACAAAATTGCCATCATTATCAGCTAATGAGTGGATTACGTCTGAATGCTTGTTTTTCAAAAGAATGGCCAACCGCCAGAGGAATGGGTTTTATGCAACTGCACAACAACACTGGGCCAATTATTCTCAAGGCGCCTAAACTCCTTTCGAGTAAAATGTGTTTCTTGTAGAAAATAAATATCTGCGTTTTTCTGAAGTAAGTTAAACACGATAGTGTTCAACCGGTTTGGCAAGCTTAAGCCCGCCACATTAGAGCTGATAACGCTAACAATTTTGTTCTGCATTTTGAATATTTGGAAAGACATATGAAAAAAATAAAAGGTGAAAGCACCGGATAGTATAACAAAGACATCTTACTTCAACTTTCTCTTGCCGTCCCTTGCCGATCTTCTCTTCGGCGAGGTTAGCGGTCTTTTGAGCGTGAGTGGCGGGAAGTCCATGTCCTCATCTTGCGACGGCGGCGGTGATTCAGTGATCTTTGGTTGAGCCCCGATGCTCTCGGTTTGGCCAATGATATGGACTTCCTCCATACCTTCCCGTAGGTGTTTTGGGAGTTCGGGGATCTTTAGCGATGTGGGTGTAGTTTTCGTCGTCTTCTAGTTCGTCAGCTTCTCTTGTGCTGCATTTTTCAGAGGGCGGATCTTTTTTTCAATCTTGCCCATTGTGATTGTTGGATCACACATCAACGTCATTAGCAGTCCTTGGGGCACTCGCGGTGTAAAACCCAGTGGTTCAGGTTGATTGGTTATGGGGATAGTTGTAGCTAAAAGTCTATCAGCGAGCTCCTGTGTCTTCAACACGATAATCCATCTGCCGCTTCGGTGGTGGGTAACTTGCACTAGCGTGTTTGCTGGTATCTTGGGTTTAACAAGTTTCACTATTTCGCTTGTGCGATTGTTCACATAACATATTCAATGTTATATCTTTCCATATGCGTTTTCAATTCGATTATTCTTGCAGATATATCAGGTTTGACGCGTTGTGCAGCATTTGCGTAAAACATTCCGCTTTCCCAAAAATATAAGTTTATATAACACTTTCCTCACAAAAAATCTTTAGTAAAGTATTTATATTTTACGTCTCCCAGCTACTTGCCTTCCGGACGGTGTAAACAATTTACAGTGTCAAAATAAATATGTAAAAAAACAACAACAAAACTTTAACAATCAACAATCGTAAATAAAAAATAAAAATTTTCACTCCATAGACATATAAAATAAATGTAGAAATATCTATATATAGGTATATTGTCGTAAGAGTATATTCCAAAGTTAAACGGGGATCAAACTGTTCTGTCATTTTCTGTCGTTAAGTCAAATTTGTCGTCAGTATTTACAATGTTCTTACATTGGTTTTCGAAAAATGAAAATGTGTTTGTCTCTTGCGATTCCTCGTTCAGTCTGTTGTACAGTTTATTGTCAAATTTTTTCAGTCGTTCTTGAATAAGGAGTGGTATTTTAATAGTTCAAAGGCTTTGTTGTTTGAACTATTAATTCGAAATAAAAAACACCGCAACTATTCTTGCTCAACCTCTGTTGACGTTCTCTTTACAAAAAGAGAAAGGAAGTTTTTGATGTTCAATATATGTACAAATGTGAACGTATAAACAAAAGGTTAATGAGGTGATAATGAGACCTGTGGGACATGAGTTTATGAATGATGTTGCCATGATAAGAAAACAATGTAGAATGGCATGAATTGATTTGTAGAGAATTGCTACAATACAATAATATATTCAAGAGTTGTTTCATTCGTTTAATGGTAGCTTTGTTTGATATTTAGTGGTGGGTAGAAAAAATCTCACAATGATAACAAAAATATACTCTCCCGATGTTCCGTACTTTTTTCGAAAAACACGTTTGGCTCTAGACCACATAGATTCTACACTTTGGGTGTGCATATCCATATCGTTCGGGTCCACAAAGTTTTCTTCATGAATTACATCATGACTGTAGATGTCTTCGTTTATTCTGTCAATACCATTGTATGCTGCCTACCCATCACTTATTATGTGGGTTCCTGGCAAAATCCACTGCTGGATAAGAGGCAAGAAAGTCTCTGCATTACGTTGCTGTGCAACTTCTACCAAAAAGCACTTTTTCGTTCCTCTTTCCAAAAACCCATTGACCCTCTCGTCATTGTCCACAATGATATTTCTGCTGGAAAAACTTTGACTCATTGATTTAAACTATTTTCGGTTCCATTTGATCGTTGACAAACGAAAAACAGCCAATCATTTCAGGTACAGTTATTAACTTTTCATTGCACACATCTCTATGTTAAACCAATCAACTGTCGTGTTGGGTTATTTCAAGTTCTTGTTTAATGTATTTTTGATGTGTTTCCATTGCCCAAAAGTATACCACTAAGACTAACTTTGCAAAGTTAGGTGGCTTTGCGAAAAGAAACTACTGTCTCTCACAGAAAGAGTGTAGTTGCAATCGCTACATCTCCATCTAAAACCATTGATTCCTTGATTATAGCAATTCATTGAACAGAGTTCTTCAACAACCATTGCGTTGCCAACCTTTGAATTGACAATTTGACCTTTGAAATGTAGTCTTCAGAAAGTGCTGTAATCAGCCTTATTAAATTCCAATTCTTAAGTAGTACCGAATTAAAGTGCTTGAGGCATTTTAATTATGCTTACGTTGAAGTTATTGAAGCACATGTAAATAAACTGATTCAAATTTAAAATGCATTAGTTTAAATGCCTTGTTCAGTGGTGTATCATAAGCTTTTTACCCACTCACCCTATCGGACTTTTAGTTATCTCACTCGTCCGTCTAAATTCTCACGGCGGATTTAATTTCACATAAAATGCCTAAATCCGCGAAAAATAATCTGTTTAAGGTAGTTCTTCTGCATTTTAAAGTGTCTTTTTGTTCTTTTTTGTAAACAAAACTGATTGTTTCTTTGTGTATTGATCTTTCTTTTCTTCCATCGAATGCAGCATAGTTCTTCTGCATTTGTTTGTCTCTAAGTTGAATGAAACTTTTAAACAACTTGCAGCATCGCGTGTAAGCATGTCTGTCGGTTTCTTCCTTTTTCTACGATTGACGTCAAACTTTTTGAAATGGTTAATAATTGGTAACGTTAAATTTTGTTAAACAAACTAAATTTCAATTTCACATACAAAATTCTTGATTATCCTCCAATAAATGACTCATCCCTGTCGGGAGAGTGGTCAGTTGAATTCTAAGTTTTTCACACGTTTCAATTCGATGCATAACCCTAGAAGGGACATATCATTCTGTTTAACAATTTTGTCAAGGTAATAGTTGAAGATCCCGGGAATGCTAATTTCATGGGGTGGGTATAGTGTAGGAATATTGAATTGAACTAAATCGTGAATGCGATCTAAGTAGTTTTGACGAAAAATTGTCTTTTTTAGACTCTCCAAAGTTGCAGAGGGGATTAAGACTTCCATATCATTTAAAATGTTATTGTTGCGTAGATGTTTTACAAAATTGGTTTTGTTACTTGGCTTCCCAGTAGGAGGCAGCCTCGATGCTTTTGCCACAATGAGCGACAACTTCTCTGTGCAAGAAGGCTTTTGATAGATATTGGATGACATTCTCCAAATATCTAAGGGTTGAAATAAATTTGACTTGCACGCAGAAGTTGCAGATGGTACAGCTTGGTCGGTTATTGCGGACGATGACGGCACAGCCCTTACAAACTTGACATCTTTTTGCAAATTGCCTGGGTTTGGTCGCCACATTGGCGACTGCGTAGCATAATGTACGTATGCATGCTCCCAGAGATTGGGGGACTTTTTCATCAGCGTAATTGATGCATTTGTGGGTATGCGGGTCGTATAACATCTTTGACCTCATGGGTGTTCTGCCACAGAGTTTTAAATACAAAGTTGGTACCTTGCGTGGGTTAACTCACCACTGTTTTCCTCTTTCTGGAGTTGGCGTTAGGAAGGGCATCCAGCCGTAAAAACATCTGCATCAGTAAACCATCAGATGATTAAACCTCCATAATTGGAGAAAATCATCTTTTGAAACCGTCCAACCCATGCAAGCATGGAAAAGCGACGTTAAAAGGATGATGATGATGATCATGCTGTGCACGAGCTTGAGGATGTTTTGCACTGTACATCCGGTAGGGGGACAGTAGGTTTGCATGCCAGTATATATGATGTGGAACAACATAGGCTTTAAGCTGTCACTATCTAAAGGATTTAAGCGATATTTCTACAAGGGTAAATTAAATACATCTGTTAAACTTACTTCAGGCTTTAAGTTCGATTCTTGCAACACTTCTTTCACCAACTTCTCTCGATCATTTTCTTCTCGTTCAAAACTATACACTTGTTCCATCACTGCTACAATATCATCGTCGGTTATATCATCTTTGAGTGGGATTTCTGGGGGTGGGGTGGTATCTTCTTTCGGCCTTTACACGGGGGTGGACTGTCCGTCGGCGCGGATAATGGATTCTCGGGAAACATCTGCGAGTCAGGACATTGAACACAACCGGGACAATCAACACTTGGCTTTCTTTCTTTATTTCTTGTCTAATTCGTGTTAAATAATTTTGTCGGAAAATAGTCTTTTTTAAAGATTCTAGAGTAGGGGATATAATGAATTCGTATGTTTAGCATTGATTACACATTTTTCTCTTTAATATTGAATGAAATCTTATTTGTTACTCCGCTTCCCAGTGCTCGTCAACATCGATGCCTTTTGCGCAATGCGAGACAAATTCCTCTCGGCGTTGGAAGGCCTTTGCGAGGTAAGCAATGAGGTTCTCCAGGTATCGTTGGGTTGTGATAAACTTAACCTGGATGCGGAAACCACATTGCATGCAACTGGTTCGGTTGTTTCGATCTCTGACGATGGCGGCACAACCCTTACAATTTCTACTTTGTCTTGCGAAGATGAATCGTCGTATTCGGTTGGCAAATTGGCCTGGTCGGGTATTGACATCCTGAACCCGGTATGATGAGAGGTGGGTGTGCAGTCGTCCACTAATAGGCGGCACTTTTTCGTCACTATAGGTGATACATCAATTTTGCACGAGCTTGAGTATATCGGTCTTTGTACAATTTGGAGGTGGGATGAAAATATTCGTCCCGGAGTAGATGAGGTAGAACAGTAATGGCTTTTCAATGGTGGTTTCTACGGGATTAAGATGATATTCCTACAAAGTAAGTATATATGTTAAATATAGACCTACCTCCGGTTTAAATGAAAGGGTGGTGAAAATCTTCTTTACAAGCTCTTCTCGATCGCGTTCCTGGGCCTCAAACTGCTTGACTTGTTCAGTGGCCGCGAGGATATCCTTGTCATCCTGTGTTTCTTCTACGACATTAAGATTATTAGCTGTCTTGATTAAACTTTATTCCGAGAATTTTTAGCGTATCATTGTTCAAGTTCAAGTAAATATTTTCTTTTTCATAACTACAATTTTCTTCTTTATATTAGAATGTAGCACAAAAATATGATTAAATGATAATAAAAATAATAACAATGATATTGATACGTGTTTGATTTCAAATAAAAGAAAAGTTCAGTTAATGAAAAAGTGGAATCTCGTAGAAGGTCAAAATCGACTTTATCATCGAGAACCAATTTGAGCTTTAGGATTAAGAGTCGTTTAACTATAAATTAATAAACTAAAAAAATATATATAATAAAATAACGCAAATACTTTAAATCAAATTAAATAACAATTATTTAAATTATATTAAGTAGAAACAATTAAATTAAAAAATTTATCAAATATATTTTAAAGCAAAAAAAGTGACAATTTTATTTCGTTTATTCTTAAAAATACTTATAAATATCTTCTAATTTTAATAAAATGTATTTTGTCTTATTTTTAAAAGCAGAGAGAGAAAGAGAATCTTCCAAATTTTCAAAGTTTGAATGAATTAACTCATTCCATAGTTTAGGGCCACGAATTGAGATTGAAAATTGGCAAATTTTAGTTTTACAAAAAGGTTGTACTATTACTCCAAATGATCTTGTATTATTTAGATTTGGTTTAAGAGTATAAATTCGGTCAATTATATTGGGAACTAAATTATATTTACATTTATACATGAAATTGACTCTGAAATATCTGAAATATATTTATTTCGTAAACATTCATTGCTTCCATAACATCGAAAAGAGGCTTTGTGTGAGTAAACTTGTCTTTAAAGTAGATGACACGAATCGCATGTTTTTGTGTTTTAAAAATCGATTTTAATTTGCTTTTATGTGTACTTGCCCACACTAAGTTTGCATAACTTAGATGGCTGTGTATAAAAGAAAAATAAAGTTGTTTTAATAATTTTTTCTTTAAAATATGTCTAGTTTTGTATAATATTCCTACACTTTTAGATATCTTGTTATTTATTAAGTTAATATGGCGTTCCCAAGACAGATTTTCATCAACTAACACCCCTAAAAATTTAATAGATTGTGTTTTTTCTAATGTTTTATTGTTAATGTGGAGATTAGGTAGATTTTTTGTGACCATTTTCCTTTTTGAATGAAATACTATATATTTAGTTTTATCTGAATTTAAGGACAACTTATTGCTATGAAACCACGATGATATTTTATTTAACGCAATATTCATTATTTTGAAAGCATTATTTATATCCGAGGTTGAGGTGAACATGTTTGTATCGTCTGCGAACATTATGAAATCGATATTTGGAGAAGAAAAAGCTAGGTCGTTCACATAAATTAAAAACAATAATGGGCCAAGAATTGAGCCTTGAGGAACACCACATAATATTTCAAGAAAAGCAGATGCACTACTTCCATAAAAGACGCATTGTTTTCTGTTTTGTAGGTAACTTTTAAACCACTTAAAATAAGTATTTGAAATTCCGTAATGTTGTAATTTTTTTAATAATATTGAATGGTTTACAGTGTCAAAAGCTTTCAAAAGATTTCGATGTTCCAATTAAAGTTTAAAAGTTCACTTTTTCCCCTATTCACGTTTTTTCCTAGCCACATTCCTTCGCACTTACCGACATTTACTTGCGCGCCTGTCGCTTTTTCGTTTAATTCTAATGCCTCGCCTAATTCCTTTATAGAACTGTCGCCCGTCAAGTAGAAGTTAGTGTCGTCCGCATATTGTAATAATTTTGTCTCTAGTGATCCCACTTTTATGCTGCTAATTTTTTATTGTTCTTAATGTAATTTGAGAAAATCTCCGCCTGTATAATATATAAGATCATTGATAAGGGGTATTCTTGTCGAATGCCCTGTTCGAGAACAAAACTTTCCAAAGGAAGACCGCCTATCTTGACTCTCGAAGTTGTAAATTTATATAAGGTTTTAACCAGATCTATGAGTTGTTCACCAAATCCAAACACAGCGAGCGATTTAAATAGGTATTCTCTGTCGACTCGGTCAATAGTCTTTATCTGGTCAATTGATATTATATATGCGTTGCATTGGTTTTCATTTGCATACTCTATAATGTTACGCGTATAAAACAGATTTTCGCCTATCGTCCTGCCGGGAATACATGCTGTCTATTCTCTACCAATAATTTCCGGAAGGACTTTTGTTAATTTGTTAGCAATACCTTTTGTTATTATTTTATAGTCAATATATAGTAACGATACAGGTCTCCAATTGCGTATATCCAATCTATCACCTTTTTACATATACAAGTTATTATTGCTTCAGATTGTCTACTAGAGAGAGCATACTTTCAGAGGCAATGCAGTTTGACATTTTTAAAAAATCGTTTTTGAGCAAATGCCAAAAGCATTTATAAAATTCGACGGAGAGACCATTGGAACCCGGAGATTTATTGTGTTTCATCGAGAACTCCTTAATTCTTTTGCTGTCAAATTCTTGTCACATTCCTGACTGTCAAGATCGCTTAACTGACATAGTTTTCTTTTGCTAATTAAATAGTCTTGTGCGCGCTTAAATCTAGACATTGTTTCTGATATAAAGTTTCGTAGAAAGTTGCTACTTCTTTAACAATGTTGTTAGGGTCCTCAAGCGTTTCTCCTAAAATATTATATGTATAGGGCATGTCCTTAGTTTTATTCAGAGCCTTTTCTAAATTAACGAGACGTCAACTTTTTTCGCTGTTTAGAAACCAGTTAAGCCGTGCTCAAATTGGCGTGCCACGTGCCTTCTTTTGTCAATAACTTCTATTTTTGACTTGATAGATACCGCAAGGCGCCACATGCTCATGCTAAAAGGAGCTTTCTTGTGAGCATTACGTAATTTTTTTCTCAACCCGTATTCGTATTTATGTTTGCGTTTTTTACTTTTTGTTTGCGTTTTTAGAAATTTCAATTATTCTGTTTTTCCTTTTCCCTACCATTCAAGAATAGTCGTAAATTCATGTTTAGGCCCAAGTATCAAAAGTTTCTTAATTTTTTAAAAATTTTAGTCTTAAAAGTTTCTTAACTAGTTTCTTATTTTAAAGTTTGGTTTACAAAGAAATAAACGCAAAACAAGAAAATAACAAATTTGTTCAATTACACGTGCGATCAGGATAGTTTTCACATTTATAAATACATAACTACAGTTGTATAGATATAAATTTTAGTTTTGTCCCTCAGATATATCGCAATGTTGACCTTCGGAATTATTTATTATCAGGAAAATATTTTTCCGTAAGAACGTCCTAATATTTTCGGGAACTTTCTACGCGAATCTCCATTTAGAAGGTCTCAAGAGTTTGCAATTCTTTCGAAAACTTAAACTTATATATATTTACTGATATATTTTGTACCATTAATATTGGACTGTACCGACGCTGTCAAAAACGACTCAATATCTCTCAAAGTCCTTGTATACCCTGTAGCAAATTTTACCCATAATCATCTGGTTTATTATTGGTTTTCGGCCTTCTGACTGGTTCCAATTGTTTTTGTTACTTTTTGAAATAAATTATCATCACCAATTATCATCCACGATTTCACGATTTTACTCTTTACCTTTTTCATCTGGTATAACGTTTGAGCTTCATGAATTTTCTAATGCATGTCTTCAGGCATATGGTTGTTGTATTTACCTTGAATGCATTGCCAATAATCAGTGTTTCACTTCACTTATCACCTCTAAATCTAGGGTTGCCTCTGTAGGTAAAAGTACACTACCACGATTACAATAAGAGCGATGTTATTATTGTCTGAACTTATGAATACCGTGTTTATTGTTTTAAAAGGTATTGTTATTGTTTCCACTGTTATTTGTTGGTCAGACTACCAGCTGTCTACATTGGCTGCAAAACATTCACAAGGTTAATGAACCATTTGTGCAGTATGAGAGTATTTCATAATGGCATTACCTTAACATAGCAAATAACCCTGCTGAAATTGTTTCTTGTGGTTCCTGTATGCGACGAGACATTATGGTTTCATGGACCAGATTATTTTAATACCATCTTCTTAATGGTCGGTTTTTTGTCCAAGGAAAGTTGAAGAAATGCTTGAAAATGAATATTCATCAGCAGCTGTTGTGAACCAAATATTGACCTTTGCATTTGACATATTGAATGATTTAGTTGTTTTAAACGATTGTTACGTGTTACTGTGTCTGTGCTTCGTTTTATTTTCATGCAATGCATGGACTACTTAAACCACTTCAAAAACCGAATGGACCGCCTTCTAACTTAAGACCAATCATTCTCCTCTCAACGTTACGGAAGATACTAGCAGCTTGTATAATGAACAGAATAAAAGATTGAATGAATAACAAAATACCATCCTCACAAGCAGCACATCGAGCAAATAGATCCACCACTAAACATGTTTTTGCGTCTAAATTGATCATCGGAAGAACTATATCAGCAAAAGATGAGACTGCATTTTTTTACTTCTCATTATGAGTAAAGCTTTTGACAGTATCAACAGAAAAACATTAATTAAAGATCTACACTTACCATCAAGTTGGATGAACGACACATTGCCATGCCGCTAAACGTAATGCTTTCGGTAAAATGCCGAAATTGTCTAAGGGCGGAATTTCCAACAGACACTGGTGCTCCACAAGGAGATTGTGGAAGTGGAAACGAATTCACCTTCTACTTAGCTAAAGGACTTCAACCAGCACAACCACCTTGCGTACATATACAACAACATCACCTGTTTACCGAAAGCACCACGCATAGACGTTGAAATGCAATACACTGACGGCATTAGTAAATTGTCAAGTGAATACAACAACATCCAAAAACAATATCCCTGCTCTACATAAATTACGTGACCTCACCATAAACGAAGGAAAAACAAGAATTCACAGTGAACAGAAAAAACGCAGCATGGAAATAATGTAAATTTCTTGGAAGCATACTAGACACTAGTGAGGATATCAAACGACGGAAATCACTCTGCATTAGCGCTGCAAACAAAATCATAAACATATTCTATAACAAACGACTAACCATTGCATCAAAATTAACTGCTTTTACAACGTATGTCTCGTCCATATTTTTATATAACTCTGAATTATGAGCTTTAACATCTACCCAAGTGGAGAAGATTGACGGGTTTCAGAGGAAATTACTGAGAACATACGTCATTAACATAAAATGGCCAGAAGTCATCAAAAATGAAAAACTTTACGAAAAACAAAGGCTATGAAATGGAGTAAAGAGATCCAAAAAAGAAGGCTTAAATGGTTCGGAAAAGTTTTCAGAAAGCACTCCGTTGAAACAAGCAACTACAATACGCTTGCACTACAATACGCTTGTGAATCTTTCAAACAACCACCTGCAAGACCTGCAATGACATGGTTAACTGTTATCAAAAACGATTTTCTCAGTAAACCACTTTTGACGAAGCAACTCTATTGCGATAACAAATGTGCGCAGATGGGAAAATATTGTAACAAATTTTTGGAAATAAAACTTTTCTATATACCGGTTATGTAAAACTCGTTTACAAAATACCGCTTCTGATACTGATGTCAACCCATCAAAATCAAATCTGGAGTATTGTGAAAGTTGATGATGCACAAAATTTATGGATCAGTTTTGAACAACAGGACTTAATGTATAACAAATTGTTTAAAGAACTACATATTGACCTTGGGTTTACGTTTATCAATAACATAATTTGTTGTTGTGGAAGATTGGAAAAAGGCACTCTTATGATTCCCTATTTATTTGCCCTGCAACCGTTGCTTTTCCAGGCCTGTTGTCCGATATTTCCATCAACTGGTTCAAATCGATACCGTACTACCCAGATCCGCCTCGCGTTTAAACAATGATCTTGCATTTAAGTTTGCTGCTATAGACTATGGTGGACCTATTATTTGCTTGGGATATTTATAGAAGCGATTTACATGAAGTTTGGATTTTGTTATGTACATGTTCAAGCTTCACGATTCATTTGGATTTGATTCCGTACTGTAATACATCTTCTTAGTGGGCTGAAACGTTTCCTTAGCAGATTTGGTGTGCCATCTGAAATTTTATCTGACAAGGGTTCCAAATTTGTAGGCAAAGAGTCTCAACAATTTGCTGCTATAAAGTCAGAAGAAATACCGCTGACCACTTAAAGCGATTTACTGCTAACCACACATCGTCGTCTAACTAACGCATCTTTGAGCTGAGTTCAAGTTGCACGTGTCGATTAGAGTAAGTGACGTAAATTTAATCTTGTGTTTCAACATTGCGTTTTGTATTTATTTGCCATGTATTTATGTTCATTTATTTCTAAAGGAAAAGATCATCATTATTCGCAAACATTCCGGCAATTTTCGAGGAGTTTTCTTCAATACTTTACGAAGGGGTGTGACAAACTGGTTATTGTTAAGATCTTTGGACGAGATTAACAACTCGCGCCTTTTTTATCTCGAATAGCGTATCCTTTCTTGACGCTTTCCCAGTAACAGCAATTCAGCAGTAGATGCTGCTTGTGGACACCCACCTGTCCCTAAAACCTTTTCTGGATTACCAAACAATTCTGATATGGCTGAAATGTCGTTTATGAAGACGATCGCGACCACACCCAAGAATTATGTGGTATACCGCCTATAGAAGTGCGCGCCCGACCTCACGAAGAAAGGAGAGTTCCTGGATGATTCCCCTTGCTGTATTCCAGAGACCACGGCACAGGTAGTATTAGGCGATGACTTAACAACTATTGCTTGAAGTCATGGTAAAGCCCTCTTCGCCACCAGTTCTGATGGAGCGTCTTCTGCACAACAACCTAAACGTTACGAACCAGTCAGAGAGATTGGTAGAATGGGTCACCCGATGTGCATCTTCACGACTGAAAATACCGCTGACAGCTTAAAGCAATTTACCGCTCACCAAACATCATCGTCTAACTAACAAGACTTTGTGTCACTTGCATCTTTGTGCCAAGTTCAAGTTACATTAGCGTAAGTGACATAAATTTAATCTTGCGTTTTAACATTTAATTTCGTTTTGTATATGTTTGTCTTGTATTGATGTTCATTTACATATTTCATTAAAATATGACCAATTGCTAGTGATATTAGGAGAAGTTCAATGTGCTTTAAACAATCGTCCTTTCACCTATACATATGAAGATCCTGATGATGCTCCGCTTATGCCGAATCATTTGAATTAATTTAATTAGTACAATTGGTTATGATAAAAAATAATCCAATGGACATTCATTTACAAAATCGCAATTTAAGACACGTTCTAACACATTTTAGGGAACCCTGGTGTAAAGAATGCGTCACAGAACTACGCGAACATCACCGTGTAAAACGTGTGAAAGAATACGATGACGGAAATAAAGTTGACGTTATTGTGTCCGAAAAGAACTGCATTGTGGAAATTAGGATTTGTTGTTCGTATTCATTCATACTCGACCCAGTGATCGATCCTAAGCTGCCAATGGAGCAAGCGGGTTTCCGACATAGGAATTCAATGGTGGACCAGGTTAATATCTTCCTCATTTAATATCTTCCTCATAAATGTCATCGAGGACTCGTTCCTAACATGCGAAAAGGCAGGCATTGTTCTCCCCGACCTGGCAGCTTCATACGACACGGTAATCATCATGGAGATGCTTAATAATCGAAGCTTCACTCTCCACAATAGCGACGGTCAGCGCAGTTGGTTGCGGAGACTGAAGAACGGTGTCCCTCAAGACTCAGTCCTGGCCCCCATGCTCTTCAACATCTACATGCATGACCTTCCCCTTACGCTCTTCAGGATGTACGGATATACGGACTAGCTAGCAATCCTATTTCCGAGTAGGCACTGCGATGCGATCGAGAAGTGGCTCACTGAAGACATGTCCACTCTGTCCACATACCTTAAGAACTGGCGGCTGAAACTCAGCATCGGTAAGACTATGTCCTATGTGACTATGTCGTCCCAAGTCTCCTTGATACACCGCCTTGCTGGAACAACATGGAGAGCTGCAACTAAGACCTTGCGCATCTCAAACCAAGCCCGGTTTTAGCGGCTGAGTACTGCGCACCAGTCTGGTGCCGGTGCACACATGTATAGAAATTGGACGTGGCCATTAACAACTCCTTGCGCACCATCACAGGATTTATGCGCCCCATACCTGTGAACCATCTTCCAGTTCTGGCTGGCATCGCTCCAGCCTCACTACGCCGTGAAGCTGCGATCCTCGCCCTGGCTCGCAAGGGCGAACGTGACATAAACCTTCTCTTGCACACCACAGTTGCTGAGCCTTCGACACCCACACGGTCGGACATGCGCACAAACTCTCATGGACCTAGACGTAAGGGGATTGACTATTTCAAGGCTTAAGTTCAGGCCATCGCCCTACTGTTCACTCGCGATACTAACAGCCCTAGATGAGGGATACTGTTCACTTGCGATACTAACATAGCCCTATTAGGTTACCTGCGATTCTGCTGTCAACTTTACGGCAGTAGGCTTCACCTTCGACAGGACTGCGACATATTTCAGCGTGTGGTCTTGCACCCACTTTGAGAAACGTAGTCTTTACAACCTTCAAGCTTTTCTTTGTTTCCAATTGAACGAATATCTGGAAATGTGGTGTTTGATTTTCGCCCATTTCTCGCTGAAATGTGTACTTAACGGTTCACTTGTTAAATAATTCTTCGTATATAAACGCAGGTTCCTTTGGATTATTATCAGTAATCAACCAATTACGGCATTGCGACGTCATGATCTTGGCGAGGTTCGTTTGCTACAACAAATCATTATCCGGGTTGTTGAGGACTTTCGGGAGCTTGGGTTGTAACCCCAGGGGACTGCCTCATATCCTGAAAAAATAAGATTTGAGTGTGGAAAACCTATTCTTTTCATACATCATCTTTCATACTTTTTATTAGTATTTTTGTTTTTTTAAGTGTTTCTGCTCTTTGAGTTTTTCGCTAATTATTCCCCTGTTATCGGGTTTTTCTTTCACATTTATTTACTTCTAAAATTTTTATGCCATGGAGTCATGCTTTTGTCAGAAGCGCAGCTCACTGAACTGGAAAAAACCTGACAGACATTGCTCCTTATGTGCGGGGTTCATCTCACCTGTGTCAAGTTGACAAAAAGAATATCTGCACAGCTATCTACATGGAAGTACTACTTCTGTGTTTGTCTGGTGAGCCACCTTCGGAAGCAGAGAACCCACTTCCAAGCCACGTAAGATTGTCCATTTCACAACTGGAAACAGATAGAAAGCGGGTTCTCTTCCCTGTCAAAATTCCAAGGGCTGCCCGTATATCTGCAGCAGACGCCCTCGCCACAACAATCGAAAACGCTGTTAACGACATCTGCTCAGACCCATGGTCACGGCTTCTTTGTTTCGCTTCGCTCCTTGCCCTCGGACAACATCGAACCAATGATAGAGGCAAATCTTCCATTGTATGCCAAATGAAAAAGTCAATCCTTGATCAATTTCATGTTCCGGTTTTGCCAAGGGTGATGACTCCGAACAATCCAGTCAGCGTGTTCTTAGACGAAGCAGCGATCTGCGTAGGGCTGTCAACTCAAAATTAGCCCAAGGAGATGTTTCTGCTGCCGTTAGTCTTGTTGCGTCCAACGATACGATGTTGGAGCCTACTGAAGAAATTTTGTCCGCCCTGCATTTGAAACACCCACTGGCTCCAATTGACGCAATGGAGATACCAGATCCTGACCCGTCGAAATCACTGACGATAACTGCCGATGTAAAAAACGGCATTTCCATCCAAGCAGTAGCGGTGGTGGTATCGACGGAATCCGTCCTGGTCACCTGATAGACATAACCGCCGACTCGAGTTATGCTGGAATCAGATTGTTTTCAGCGTTGATAAGTTTTTGTAACAGAAATGCACAATTCCAGCACAAGGCAGGAACTTCCTCTTCTCGGCGAACCTTGCAGCCCTCCGGAAAAAAGATGGCGGCATCCACCCGATCGCCGTTCGATCGAACGATCAGCGACAAAAGCTGCGTGTCGTCTTGTGATTCGCCTTCTTTCCACCGAATTTGCCCCAGTTCAACTCGGTGTTGGTACCCCTGGTGGCTGTGATGCTGTCTGGTCAATCTCGACATGAATGCTTTTAACACCATTCGACGAGACCACATACTCGAAACATGCCGAACCCCCTCACTTTACGGGTTTGCCCATTCGGCCTATTCTTCATCAAGCGAAATGGTGGATACATAATCGAATACAGCAGCGGGTTACAACAAGGTGAGCCACTTTTTGGTACCTTGTCATTCGCACTTGCAGTTGATGATAGAGCGAGGTCTATTCAAATGCCACAAACATTTGGTATTTAGACGATGCAATGTTGGGCGGCTCAAGTGTCGACGTTTACAACAATCTCTGCCACATCGTTCCTCGCTAAAATCGGTTTGGTTGTCAACCCCTCAAAGTCGGAAATCGTCAACATCAATTGCCACGATCCATCCTCCTGAGATTGGGATGATAGTCAACCACATTCTCCCCTTCGCAGTCGCCATGTGAATTGGTGCTAAGACATGCGAATCGCACCTCTGTCGATGCGGCCGTCTAATCGATGTCCATGGTCTTCACCCTCTTTCCTGTCTGAGAAGTGCCGGCAGACATCCACGCCATTCAGCCATCAACGACATCGTTCGTCGCCTGCTACCATTTAATCCTCGAGCCAGTCGGGCTGGACAGAGGGGATGGCAAGCGCCCTGATGGTATGACGGTATATCCATTTATAGAAGGCAAGTTTGGTCTGGGACGGTGCTTGTTCTGACAATTTCGCACTGTCTATTGTCTACAAATCGAACCCGGATGCGCAGCCGCAGAAAGAAAAGTATAAAAATACGCCGAACTCTCCAAGCGCTATATTTTACGTCCGTTGCCATGGAGACCACCGGTGTCTTCGGTCCGGCCTCTCTTGCCTTTCGCGGAGAACTGGAGCAAGCCAGGGCGTTAGCCAGGATTTTTGGGAAGGTGGCGTTTTCTCGGTTATTGAGGAGCGTAGTAGCGCTGGGAGGCGCTGTAAGCAAAAAATTTTTTGAAGCTTACATGGCTATTCGAGAGAATATCAATTGCCATTGTTCGTGGAAATAAGGCAAGTTTACTTGCCTCTTCTCAACAATTTTTTATCAGTTGAATTGCGTATTTTTTTACGGTTACATGTTAATATAAAATATCATGTAAATATTATTATATTAAAAAAATGGTTTTTTTTGTGTATATGTATATATATATATATTATTTATTCCCAGGGGGAGAGATATTTAATGCCGGTAACGGCTCTTGATATTTTAGTTTATATTAGGCCAGCCAGAGTATGTGGGGCTTCTTGTTTGTTGCTAGTAAACGCGCCAAACTTGTATATTTGATACAATCTTATTTCATCGTTTTATATTATTTTACTTGTACAAATTATACAATGTTTAAAATATTGTATCATTTACAAAGCGAACAAAATCTCCGGGTTCCACGTCAGCTTTATTTTTTCTGTATTCTTGAATCTCCTTGAACGTTTGAATTCACTATGTTTCTTCTTGTTTTTTAAATTATTTATTAATAATTATAACAGATCTCTCTAAAAAAAAATGTTTTCGAATGATGGAAAGTTGAATTTTACATTTTGGTCAAAATAACGCATTGAAATAAATAAGGGTGATAGATAGTCAGGGCGGATACAGACATTTTAGCGACTATATAAAGATTTCAAACAGCATACCTGTTTACTAAGAGCCGCCACCATGGTTGGCTATGTTACTGAAGAAAACGTTACATGGAAAATTTTGACCTTATGAAATCATGTTCATAACGTCTGTATCCGCCCCTGATAGCTATATATATAGTACTCACTATTAATTCATATGATATCGCTAACAAGAAGAATTGCTAGTCTTGAGAATCTTCTGCTAATGAACAAAACCAGCAATAATCACGTGAGGTAATTTGTGGCTTAATCATAATAAATGATTGTGGTTTTCTGGTTAGAATTATTGCGCGTGTTTGGGTGTTTCTTGTGGCTCGCTTTGTGGGATCGTGCGTTTTGATCGTCTGAATAGATATTAACAGTTATTTACAATAGCTAGGAATCAATTTTGTATAAAGTATATTATGGATTCGTCTAGCAAATTTCCAACACCGACAGTTGCTGATACAGCCCACCATCCATCCAGAGGTTTTCACTTCCCCCAGCGTGAATTTGGAAAGGCTACAGTAGTCAAGCGCTCATTTCAACGGCAGTGGTTTGAAAAGTCCAGCCAAGGAGCCAAACCCAACCGAATACCGCTCCACCTTCTGAAACCTTCCTACGGCCTTGCAAAACTAGTTTCTCTTTTTGATGGAGTTTTATATATCTTGTGCGGTTGTTGTAGCATGACAGCTGATAAAATCGCATTTTTATCTCTATTAGAAAACAACAATTCAGACTAGTATTAATACTGCGTTTTGCCTCGACTAGTTTCTTTATCAATTTATGGTCTATTGGCCGCGCCACAAAGTTTAGCTAAGTCAGAAACATTGCACCCCTCAGGTCGTTGAAAAAGTTCAAACTCTTGGCTCTCCTCATCACACGCACAAATCTTTCGCCTTTTACTAAAGATTTCCGTGGGGAGGGTCGATAACATGAGTATTTAGATTATTTTTCTGTGGTCTGCTTACGCGGACCGTTTTAGCAAACGAAACACGTGGAAACAAGTTCTTCATAGTTATGATGTCGAACATTGGAATAATTGAAAACAACAAGTCAAAGTTTTTCTCCTTAATGGCTTTCTGAAAAAATAACACAACAACAAACATTTAGCCGCAGAAACTTTGTAAAAACCTCACCATACTTAAATGTCGTAGACTTTATTAACGGGAACCTTGAGAATAATTGTCCCGGTGTTGTTTTGCAGTCGCATGGAACCCATTCCTCTGGCGGTTGGCGATTCTTTTGAAAAACAAGCATGCAAACGTAATCCACTCATTATCTGTTGATAACAATAGCAATTTTGTTTACGCTGAGATCTCGCTTTTTGGTAACTACTCGCCTTTTGGTAAAATTGTTGTTTTGCTGAATATTTACGCACCTTCTGGCAACACAAAACTCGAAATGTACTAAACCTTCCAAAATTTAAGAAACTTTTGGAACCAAGATTTACAGGCTATTTTTAGATAAGCAACTTGTATAGACGTAAATAATTATTTTCCAATGATAAAACTTTCTCTTTTCACTGTTTATACTCTATACTACTGTAGCTATATAGTTAAAAATGTGAAACCATCCTGATCGAACGTGTAATGAACGAATTTGTTATTTTCTTGTTTTGCGTTTCTTCTTTGTAAACCAAACTTTAGAATAAGAAACTTAATTAACTTAGTTAAGAAACTTTTAGGACTAAAATTTACGACTATTCTTGAATGGTGGGGAAAAGGAAAAAACAGAATTATTGAAATTTCTAAAAACTTTTCACTCCAAAGTAAAAAACGCGAACATAAATACGAATACGGGTTGAGAAAATAATTACGCAATGCTCTCAAGTGCAATTTACACAAGCGCTAAGTTTGCGCAGACTTTTTTCAGCGGACTTATTTCCGCGAATTTGATTGGCTGAAAATATAAAACCGCGGAAGATAATTTTATTGATTTACACAAGTAAGGAATCATTTTCAGCAGTTAGATTGAGAAAATTTTACAAAATGTTAACAAACACAGGCCCGTAACAAGCCCCCCCCTCCCCCCCTAATTTACGGGCTTGAAACAACATGGATGCTGATTCATTCCACTTTCTTGTTGTTTTACGAATGGATATTGAAGAACGCGAAAATGAAGAAGAAACAAATACACGAAAACGTAAAAAAGTCACGGGAAGAAAATGGACACGCCAAATTTTTCTAGAACGGCAACAAAAGGGAGAGTTTCACCAACTTGTAAAAGAAACAAAACTAATCGATCACGAATACTTTTACAAGCAATTTCACATGTCCTCGACGACCTTTGAAAAACTACTGGGTTGGGTAGGACCATTAATTCAGAAAAAAACAGCAGTAGTCAGAGTCGGTTGATGGATATACAATTACTTCTGTCGAATTTCGTCTAGAGAATCATGATTTGGTCCGTTGTTGCATACTAGGTTGAGGATTTTAACTAGTTCGTTGCTTGTTCTACTTTTATTGCATAAAATTCCCAATAAATTATTTTGATATTATTTTGCCATTTTGTTCGTAGTTCATTTCAAAGCTTTCTGAAAGGTTTGCTGAAAAACGTGGCCAAGACTACAGTGTGATTGCTTAGTGGGTTCGTAGAAAGATATGTTTCTTTCTTGTAATTTCAATTGATCTATGTTTGATGAAAAATTATTTTCTCAGGAGGTAACATTTTAAGGTCTCCATTTTTGGGCCACGATGAATAGCTGAGGATAGCAATAACTACACAAAGTAAAGTAATACTGTATAGGGCCCATGTCAAAAGATATTAGCAATCTGCAGACAGATTTTCAAAATTTAATTTTCTATTTTCTAAAAGAATCGTTTTTGGGGATAAAACAATCAATTTTTTAAAATCTTTTCTGTCGGGTGCACAGATGGTCACGAAATGCACTAAATTTAATAAATTTTGGGGCAGCTTGAAGCAAGATATTCACTGCAAGGGCATACCCCAGATTTTAGTTTTGACGCACGCAGTTTTAAAGTTGATACTAGTACAAAAATACTAGCTAAACAGATGCTATTGATGAAATTAAATGGTTACAATTTCTTTAGCAGGCCCGTAACAAGACATATTTAGATAAGAATCGGAGGAGGGCCCACCATGATTGGGGCCGACGAACCCGAAATTTTTTATAGATTCAGAGGTTTAGATAACCCTAAACTGCATCCAAACAGCGTTTGATGCTCCTTCTTTGTTCCATATTTACTGAAAATTCTTCGTTTTTCCTCAGTATAAATAGACAAAAAGAAGAAATAAACAACGTAACAATAAGCAATTGTAGCTCTAGTTTATAACATTCTAAAGTAAGTTTATGGGGACTGGGAACTCTCAAAGCAAAAACCGGTAAAAGGAAAGAAAAAAAAGACAAGCGACCACTTTTTCACGTTTTTTTTTTCATAGTCAGTTTTTGACAAAACACGAAAGGTATTTCTTCTTCTTTGATTCGTACCAACAAACGTGTTTCCAATTTTGATGATATCTAACTCATCCAACAGCTCTTTGTGAACGTACATAAGCATCAAGTGGTTTAGGAGGTTATTGATCATTGTGGAACGCAAATACCATTATACTCGCTTCTTTGCAAAGAAAATTCTTTCACTCTCAGCGTTTGTTGCTGGGGCTACCATGATCAGCTTGATAGGATTACTGACTTGTCTGATAAGTTTTCTTTGGGAATCATTCAGCTCTCTAACCTTTTTGAAGATGGTATGGATACTAAGGGGTGTTACATCGTTGAAAAACGCTATGTTGGATGGAATTTTGGACTGGTTTGCCCCAGCCTTAACGTAGTTTTGTTCAAAAAACACTGATTCAAGCAAGTAAAAATATTGCCAAATTAACGAAGAAACACTTTTTTATTAATAAGCAAACAGTCAATAAGAAACTATGGCTGATCGGCCAAATTGTTAAGCAGCTTTCGGGGCTAGGCTGTACTGACCTAAGCAACAACAAAAAATTAAAATAGCCAAATGAAATATTTGTATGCTTTTATTCATTCTGAAAATAAATGTGTGCTCTACGTTAGTGATTTAGTTATTACGGTTTGTTAAATGTTTTATAATTTAAAATAAGAAATCTGCAAAAGGGATAACTTAATCAACAAAACTATATAAATAGTGCGCATGGCAAAGAAACAAAAATTATTCAAGGGTTACTCGTTCATATTTAAAGTATCAGAAAATAGGCATATTTGAACCAGTATGTCTGTTTTGCTGCAAAGGTCGAAAGAAATCACAAGGCAGAGAACACAAGTTGGTTTCTGTTGCAAGCTAAAGACTTTGAGGGGAATGTTTGACGATGTGATAAAATAAAGAACGATAAGTCAATGATAGAAAAAACATGTGCAGAATCTGTCTTTCAAAATGAATTACTCCGTATGGAATGAACTATCGCCAGATTGTGGATTTGTTGAAACCCGAAAGAAATCATTACAGTTTATCCTACGCACGAAGAAGCTGATAGCAGGAGTTTGTATTGCTTTCCTAAATCGATAATGCCGCTCAAATTTTTCATCAAGAATAAAGGGGAAATGCATAGACTATAAAAAACCCAGAGTCAATTATATATTTCTTTGAAAAATATTTAGTGAAGATGAGAGACTTAAATTTTAATAGTTTTAATCTGTCACTCAAGAGTGTTCTCAGTGATGGCACAATGCCAATTCAAAATTCGACTAGAAATACTATTTTATTGGCCCAATGATTCTGTAATTTATCGTATTGTATGCAGAATAGCTACTCCTAAGTCAATTACGCTGCAAATCAACGGCCTAAATTTTACTGTTTCTAATATAGGACGGGTCTACTATTAATTTGGCCCAATCTTGAAAGGGGTCTACAAATAGAAGATAGCTAGTATTTGAGGGGGTCTTTTATCTCTACAACAGACCTCTATGAGGGGGCTACAATTAGAAGAGGGTCTAGTATTTGAGAGGGTCTCTTATTTGAGGAAATACAGTACCTATTTATTTAGTCTGTGAAAACAACACAAAAGAACAACTCATTGGTTTTGTAATGGTTATTTAATTCAACATTTACGACGACATTTAGATGATCCCAATCTAAAAAAACATATATAAATTGAATATTCTACAGAAAATTTAACAAACAAAACAAAAATCAGTGTCTCAATAAATTGTTTGAAATTAAAAATCACACAAAGTTAATTTCAAACAATTTTCAAATTAAATTTTTTTTCTATTTATCTTATTGATCTAGATTATTATACAAGCATCAAAGGAATTTAACAAATAACATCTTACTTTGTTAGCGACATCTAACGCATCGTAATCTGTTGCCAGTCGAACATAAGCCTTCTTTAAACCATCAGGTCTAAAACATTGGATAACACAATTACATGTAGTTCAATTTTGGATGTTTATGAGAAAGCTTTTTATGTTAAAATATATAGTTTTAAACATTTAATATGCTTAATTGGAGATTACCATTGAATATCAAATAAAAAAAACTAACAAGGCACAAATTACAATACAAAGAAAGAGTATTTTTTCAATTTTTACCTGATTAAAGTGTTGACTTTAGCAACCGTGATATTGTAGAGTTTTTTAACAGCAAGTTTGATCTGTGGTTTATTGGCTCTCGTGTCAACAATGAAAGCTAATGTGTTGTTATCTTCAATTTTTTTCATTGCGGACTCTGTTGTCAGGGGATGTTTAATAATCTGGAACTGATCCAGTTTCGGCTTCGATGGGACAGATTTTTTAGGATATTTACCATTACGAGGCAGCGACAAAGTCTTCGGTTTTCTAAAATGGACCGACGTTCTCACTTTGTGCGCTTTTTTGGGGTGCACTCCTTTTAAGACAGCTTTTTTAGTCTTCAGTGCCTGGGTCTTTGCCTTTTCCTTTCCTTTTGGGGGTACTAAAATAAAAAAATTAAGAAATTACGAGAAGGTTAAAAACTCTTGGACAAAATAGCAAAACATCTACACAAAACATAGCGTTTTCTTGATTTTAAAGATGATTAAATCCACCAAACATTATCTCAGTTTAAAATTAGGGCGACTCTAATTAGAGTTAGAGAAGATACCTATTCAATTTCAAAAAACACTCTGAAAGAAATCAAATGTTAACTAATAACAATATTGGGTTTCATGGGAAAAAGTATTTTTCTGAGAAAGAAATATCAACATTTGAATTTAAAATGCTTTATCTCAGGTTTTTTAAAATGCTTTATCTCTCGCATTTATCTCAGCTTTTTTACTTAAAATATCCCAGATTTAGAACAAACTTCTTACAATATTATAGTATCATATAACATTCAGCAAAAGTTTAGCGGAAACGAAATTATCGTACTTTTCCCCTTGCTCTTTGGTTTCGCCATCTTTAACCCGAACAATATAAAAAGAAAGATGTTGGATAAGCAAGCATGTTGTATCGCAGTTTTCCCGGCCGATCAAACCATAATAAAAACAGAAACATTTTGTTACTTATACATATATTTTCGTTTGCCTGCAGCACTCAACTAAAATAGAAGTCGAATAAGTTTTAAAATCACAAAATAAATTGTTATGCGGTAGCTATACATAGCTGTTACCTAAATATAAACTAAAATTGTGTTTTTAGCGTAAATACCAGTGGTAAACTATGCTTTGATCACATTGAATAGGGTACCATTCCATTCAAAGGTATAAGGCTTGAATTAAACGCGTTTTCAAACTACAGCAAACCACGTGGTATATAAACGACGTGTTTTATATTTCTTATAGATAAAATGTCAAATAAAAGACTTCTATTAGCTTTTGGAGATTCTTTAACTGAAGGATGGATTAATGATGGGAAAAATTTTTATCCATATACTAAAAAACTGAAGTCCTTGCTTAAAGCAGAACATGAAATGGAGGTCATAAATGCTGGCAAAAGTGGAGAAACTGTTTATGAGGAAATGTATGAAAGACTACCTAAGGTTTTGCAACAACACCATCCCATTGATATTTTGGTTTTGCAAGGTGGGACCAATGATATCCTGCAATTTAAGGAGCTCAAATCTTCTATTAACCTATTTAATGAGTTCAAAAAGCTGTTGAAAATAGCCAGTTCTTTTCATGTGAAAAAGGTTGTTGCATGGACAATTTTAGAAGGTTATTACACAGTTGATGCTGCAATGTCTCAAAACGAAAGCATGCAGTTACGTAAAGATTTCAATCAATCTCTTATTGAATATGCGAAATACAATGACTTTGTTGTTTGTTGCGATGTTTCTTCTGAGTTTTCATTGTTTGATTTGTCGAAATCAGAACAGAAGATTTTCTGGGATGACTTACTTCATCCTAGTCCGGAAGGTTACGACAAAATAGCTAAAATTGTATATAAAAACATCCAATAAACAAATTTATCAACCATATAATATATATCACATATACACCTACAATTTTTTTATATATATATATATATAATATATGTATTACTTTATTAATCTATATATATAATGTATTACTTTAAATTCGCTGGTAACTTTTTGTATGTAAACTAATATATATATATATATATATATACATTTGCTTTACATTGTATTGTTTAAGTAAAACCAATATGACGACTTCCAAGGCCTCTAAAGTATCTGCTAGGAAGAAATTTGTTCACAGACAAAGGCAAAAACAATTCAAAGCAATTCAAATGACTCCTGGAAAAACAATCATTGTCGCTCAAAAGAATCATTTTTTGTCTAAAGTAAAGGCATGTTTTTTTGCCTCATTTTCCGGAGTACTTCTAACAATCAAAAAGGTATGAGTTTATGTTGTTGAAACAAGTTGTAAACAGTATAATCTCAATATCTCAAACTCCTTTAAGTCTAACTGTTTTCCATTTTCCTAATAGTTTCTCATAAAGGGTTTCTGATAACTTGAACATTCGTTATCTCCAACCGCTTTAATCGGATTTATTTTCAAATAATTGAGATTATATATAATATTATTTCACAAAAATATATTTTGGTATATATATCTTATATTTTTTGTAAGGTTTTGCTGGCACCTACGTTGCTGTTTCAAAATACGAAGATGGATGCAAAAATAAATGAGCTCGAAGATCGTCTTTTCCAATTAGAATACAATGTTCTGCAATTACAGAATTGTCAAGTAGGTTGCTGAAAAAATGTTTATAAAAATTTATTTTTGCCTATTGTTTTATTTTCAAAAGCAGAAATGCCGAAGTGTGGCAACCAATATTTTGAATTATTTTTATGTTACGAGCAACTCGCAAAATCATCAATAGTTTATCCAAATAATTCTTCTGTATATATAGCTTAACTTTCCTGGCAAAGTATCAGCAAGTGTCCATGCACAACCATTATCCAATAAACCAACAACAGTAATTCAGGTTCCTCCACCCCCACCACCACCGCCGCCACCGCCTCCTCCACCAATGAGAATGAAAATTGAGGTAACCTCAGCGAAGATACTGGAAAAAGGAAAGACTGGGGTATTGTGCTTTACCTTCTTTATGCATTTCTTCATTGTTTTCAATTGGTTTTAAAAGCAAAATTTTATTCAAATCATTTTTTATATTACACTGTAATTGACATTGTGGTTATATAATCTAAACTGTTGATTTCATAATTCAGTTTTTGTTTTATTTTTGCTCAATAAATAAATAATAAAATAAATAAATACAATAAATTAATTAATTAATTTTTAATTTTAATATTTTAAGAAAACCAGAAAACCATGAAAAGGTCTCAGACATTGTCTATATATATATATATTTAGAATGTTACATTATTAAAACGTGGCGAGATCACTGAGGAGATTTTAAAGAAAGTGAAACTTAGAAAAGTGCAGAGAAAACACAAAGAATTTCCACGATCGTTGCAAACGCAGCCTCTTGTCGTTATGAATAAGAGTCTTCAGAGAAGTTTACTCAAAAAGAGTCCCTGTAGTGCAAAGTCAACACTCATTTCTTCGTTGCAAAGTTTACAGAGTGCCGAGAAAGAAAATTTAGATAATACCGGAAACTTGTAAGTTAGTTTTAAATTTATGTTTTCCTCCTTTGTAATCATTTCCCAGAATTTGGTAGTTTAATTTTGAAACTTCCAAAATTCGAAATTCCAAACTGTTACCAATAACTTAAGGAATGTAATTACCAGAATAAATATGAAATCGTCGAAATAAAAATAATTGAAAACCTGGAAATATTTTCATCCATATATAAATATGTTTTAAATTTCAAAAACTTTTCAACAGATCTTGTGAGAGAATATCATCGAAATATCATCTACGTAAATGTGCGATATCTCGTACGCCAGGTGGAACCCCGATTGTAAACAGGGACTACACCTTTAGTCTTGGTAATGGCCTCACTCCACTGTTGAGTAATGCACTTAAAAAGAAGTTTCAGGTGAGGCATCTGTTCTGTGGAGTTGAATCAAAATTGTTTATCTTTAACATGTGTCAACAGTGAGAATGTAAAAGTTAAACGATTCTCTAACAAAAGACGTTCATAAAATGATTGACAAATCAAAGTTTACTAACAAATGAAGCTCATCCTAAGCCTTGTTTTCATTGGATGGTCAATTGCACAATATTATTACTTCATTTTTTATCTCACATTAAAGTTACAACTAAATTTATTTTGTTTTATTTAACAAATTTGATTGGTTTAGATGTTGGCATATTCATAAAATTCATTTGTGACAAAAATTTTCGGAAAAATTTTATGAAGTCTGGTTATTATGGTTAGCTATTTTTTCTATCACTCAAAATGCGAAAATTAAAATCATGGCGGAGGAGTGTTGTAACTGATAATTTATTATCATGCTCACCAACGCAGTGCTTTATTTTGTTCTTAAAGCCCTGCATAATAACAATACATACATTATAAGCAAGACAGCTATATAAGCATCGTACGAACAAAAAATCCCAATTATTTAAAAATGCCTTGTTTTGAAGTTAGCTTAATGTAGTTTATTCAGAGACAGAGGGTAATAAAATGGGCTTAGTGAGACAATATTAAATGATCAGAAGATATGAGTAAATTTAAAACAAAGCTAAAAATTATACAAGAAAAGGATTTTTATATACTGTATACTGCATATAATTTACATTTCAAGGGAAATTATCGGCATATGCATATAAGCATAGTTTCTACACCTGGTTTCCATATACATAAGCATAGCTATAAGCATATTTTTACGGTAAAAATTGTAAAATTGCTAAGCATAGCTACCGTAAGGTCATTTCACAGTCTTGCTTATAAATAAAATTAGTGTATTATAGGTGTAGAAACTTTTGGGTGAAGAGAAATGCTTAGTTAAGCAATGTATATAAATGTAGTGTAAAAAAAATTCAAAACAAAAATTTTGATTCCTGCGTCAAAACACGTGCAAAGTTTATTTTTGAAAATTCTTTTTACGCATAATTATTATGTTTGTTGTAACATAAATTAACAAGTTTTAACTTAAAAATGTTTTCGCATTTTGAGGGATGGAAAAAATAGCTAGCCGGTTATTATGTCCAAGATTTTAAAATGTAAAAGCTTCCATGCCATTAAAATTTTCACACAAATAAAATATTCCAATGTAAACTTAAACCCTGATTGGACGAATTTTTTTAACCAATCAGATTTCAAGTTTACATAGAAAACATTTAATGTGCGAGAAGGTTTGATGCATGTCTTACAGCCCACACTTAAAGTGGATTTCTGATCTTTAAGAAAGCTCTCCCGAAAGAAGATGAAAACTGAGCAATCGTTGACTTCACTTCACGTTATGTGATATGTATGTATGTATGTATGTATGTATAGGATTTGAACTTTGCAATACGTGTTTCCTTCTAGGGATTCTCACAACTCCTAACTTTTCAATAAGCACTAAGCACTAATTCTAATAATTCTCTTGTCCCTAAATAACATTTGTTTATTTTATTTATTTATTTCTATTCTACTATTGATTATTATTGATTATTAATTGGATGGATAATTACCCGTACTGTTTTTGTATTTGCTTTGTATTTGAACCTCCTTTTGAATTTCTGTTTAGATGGATGAAACTTCAGAAAACGAGCAAAGGTTTCAGAAACAAACTATTTTGTAGGTATTAAACATTGTGGAAAGTCTATAGAAATTTATTTTTAACTTAGATTTTTTAATTATAAATATTGATCACCTTTGTTACATAAATAGCGCAAAGATGTTCAGTTAATTTACCCGACAAACATAAAAACACAAGAATCCATGAACCAAGTCATGCCAAAAGGTCATCGTTAATCTACAAAATGCTAAATTTCGGCACCCACTGTTAAATTATTGATCACTGATATGTCCCATTGCGAGGCACAACTCCCTAATCATTTTAGATACATGCATCCAGTTTGTTTATGATTTTGATATTTCTTTGATAAGCAGTGTTGGCAACGGTCTGGGCACCACTGATGTCATTTCAGCTTTAAAAATAAAAATAGCTTCTCTAACGCAACATTGTTATACTGTATTTTTAATATGTATTGTATGATATTATATGTATGATATTTTCAGTTTAAATATATATTTAATTATGTGTTACTTGAACTGATTTTTAATAATGGAAATGCTCGGCGATAATTTGTAGCAACTGTTTACGTTTTGATCACCAATGTTGGTACAAAAAACAATTCAAGGCAACTTTAAGTTCCTTTTAAATTAGAGAAATTTATTTGATTAAATTATAATGATAAACAACATTTTATTTATATTTGTGTAAGTTTTGAAATAGATTTATTTTTTGTGTTGTTGACTATGGTAAAGTAAACACTATGTCATTCTGGGGGGATGCTGGTGGATTCTTTGATGACGAAGATGACGATGACGCGGTTAACAACCGTACAAACACTTGGGAGGTTGGACGAGATGGCCTCATCTTCCTCATTGATGCTACAGATTCCATGCTCATCAAATCAGACGATGTTGATACGTCAACTTTGTTTCAACTGTGCTTGCGATGCGCACGAAATGTACTCATGAGTAAAATTATTAGCAGGGATAGGGACCTGGTCGGTATCATATTCTATGGCACTTCGAAACAACAAAATCCCAGCGATTTCGCAAGTGTTTATGAATTTCAAGCGCTCGATATGCCGGACGCGCAACGGATCTTGCAAATAGAGGACTTAGAGAAAGATCTGTCTGAATTTCCGAAGGATTATGGGAGTTCCGTTTCTTACTCAATGGCTGATGCATTATGGTATGTGCTTTTTTAAACAGGAATGCGAAAACAATTTGGCTTTGTTATTCCACTTCATGTTATCAGTTTATTTAATTTAAATCCAGTTTAGTTCCTACACTGGTATATCTCATATTATATTCCAGCCCCATTCCATCAGCCTCTATGATTAAATAAATACACATGAACTCCTTTGAGACAACATATTCACTGACACTAAAAAAACAAGATTTATCTTGATCCAGGGCATGCTCAAACATGTTTGCGAGTAGTACCTACACACTCGGACAGAAACGTGTGCTTTTGTTCACTTCTACAGATGATCCGCACTTGAGCAATGCGCAGCTGAAGAAACAAGCGATAAAGAAGGCAAACGATCTGGCGGATCTTGGTATTGATCTACAACTGATGCATATGACTCAAGGTTCAAGCATATATGTATTTACTTCTGTTTTTTCTCTATTTGATTGTGTCAGATTTAATTTCAGTGGCTCTCATTATCTAACATGATTAATTCAATTATTGACTATATGCATTTTTTATAAGCATAAACTTGATTCAGCCAGGGTCAAGTATTCTTAATTTTTAACTCCAAATCAGGCTGAAAAATGCTTAGCATATTCTTATTTATTCTACTTAAAATAGGTTGTATTCTTATTTTTTGTTCCATAAACAATTTCATTTACTTGTTTAGTTGTTCAAAAAAGATATACTGAAGAACTTGTCATAATTTATAAATACATATTTTATTTTCTTCTATCAACTTTTGCAAATTCAGCAATATTTCGGCAAAATATTCCCCAACACAGTAGAATTCTCACCCTGGGCATATTCTTAGAATATTCTTCAAAAAATGCCCATTTTCACCCTGCTATTCTTATAAAGCGTATTCTTATAAAAAGAACAGCATGTATACTTAAAAGTGTTTTTCGGTTGTTCAATCATTTACTAGCTTTGCTTGGTGGGTGTGTGTTTAGGTGACACGGCCTTCGACTTGAGCAAATTCTACCGAGATCTCTTAGACGAGGATGATTACAACCAACAATGCGATCCATCGGAGAAATTCGACGAGTTGTTAACTCGCGTTCGAATGAAAGAGCAAAAAAAGCGAGCCACAAATCGACTGCCCTTTCAAATGGCCGGCGGTCTCACGTTTGGTGTGTCTGTGTACACAATGAATCGCGCGGCCACCAAAGCCTCCTACGTGAAAGTCGACAGCAAAACGAACGAGGAAATTAGGTGCGTGACGAAGTATTTATGCCGTAGCACCGGCGCTGAACTACTGCCCACTGATATGAAGTGTTATCAGGAGTTCGGCGGTGCAAAAGTCGTCTACGAGAAAGAGGAGGTGGACAAAATGAAGTCTTTGGTCGAACCTGGTTTCCACTTGCTTGGCTTTAAACCGCGTTCTTCGTTGAAGATTTACTACCACGTGAAGCCGGCTTCGTTTATTTATCCGGACGAGACCTCGTATAACGGAAGCACCAATCTGTTTGCTCTGTTGTTAAAGCGGTGCTTGGCAAAAAACGTCACGCCTCTATGTGTGCTGGTATCTCGTGCTTCCGTGCCACCCCGGTTTGTTGCTCTCCTACCTCAGCAGGAGGAGTTCGACGAGAATAGGGTGCAGTGCAGACCGCCTGGTTTCCACGTGATATACCTGCCCTACAGTGACGACATACGGAAAGTGAATTTCGAAACAAAGGTGAAAGCCAGCGATGAGCAAATCGATAAAGCGAAGGCGGTTATCGGGAAGCTTAAGATCAAATACAACTGCGATATGTTTGAAAATCCTTCTATTCAAAAGTTCTACAGATGTTTGGAGGCGTTCGCGTTGGACCGTGACGAAGTCGAGCAATTCCATGATCTCACTCTGCCAAACACTGTTGCCATGGAGAAAAAGACAGCCAATGAAATCCGAGATTTCAAGGTTGGTGCGAAAAACACCTCAGTATTCCTCTATTATTTAGTTTACTTGGAAAGCATCTCCTACCGTATATACACTAACTTACTGCTTGAAATTCAATTTTTAAATTTAACTTTTCGCCGTAGGAACTAGTCTTTCCCGATGATTACGACTCGAACAAACGCAAAGCCACGTCGGCCACCGGTGCTGCGGCCAAGAAAACGAAAGTGTCCGAAACTCCGGATATCGAAGAGGTGGCGAGGAAAGGAAACTTGAACAAACTTACAGTAGCCGTAATGAAAGGCTTCTGTCAAACAAATCAAATCAAATCTGCGTCCAATAAAAAGGCGGACTTTGTCAAAGCAATATCGGGGCACTTTGCGGTTTAACAGAGGAAATTAAACGGAAATCCTATAAAAAATTATTACTTTTAAATCAATAGGATATTTAAAAAAATTGTAAAAGAATTTTGTCGCGTGGAATTTTCAATATGTGACCAAGCATACACAGCAACAACCGTTGTTATCCGCCATGTTGGTGTTGCACATTTTCCATGACGTTATCATTTCGTCACGAATAATTATATAATAATAGGGTTTTTGCATAATTAAGTCGTGTGCGTCTGGTGGTGAAAATTCTGTTCTGCGAGTTGCAAGACAAACAAAAAAATGTACAACATGAGTCTTTCCTGAGCTTCCTTTGGGAAGTGCCTGAAAACCTACCACGAGTTAACCAAAAGCCTTGCGAGGGACGCAATTTGGTAGACGAATGGGTATCCCTCAGTAGAAGTAGCGAGTACTCGACAACATGTTGAACAGCATGCCACTATATCAAACACTGGATGAATGAAATAAAACCTATTTGCATAATCTTGAAGTTGCAACGTACAGTTTTGCGTATAACAGCCGTCAGTAGACGACAAATGTGAGCGAGAAACGACGATCTAAAGTTTTGATGCGTTCGTACAATTACCACTCCCCACAGAGAATAATCTAGAAGTCATCGTCTAGAAATACTTCTAAAAACTGATATATTTTCCCTCTCGATTGTTTTGCTGTTAATGATTACTTTATTGTTGTTTAATTTTAAATCTTCTTTACAATGTTTTGTATGAAATAGTGAGAATTTTGTTTTCATTTAAACATGGCTTCTTGTTAGCCCTGAACCATTGCACAAGTTAATCCAATTCCGTGTTCATTGTTTGAAAAAGTATGTCTATATTTTTATTGGAGTAAAACAAATTTGTGTCGCCAGCGGATATTTAAACGGTATATCATTTAAAAAGAAGAAATGTGAATTTTGCATATTACATAGAGGACCTCTCATTTGGGATAGCCTTAAAGAGTCACTAAAAACGCAAATAATATTACCTTTTCAAATTTTCACGCTTATCTAGTTGCCGCAGATAATGAACTACATATATTGTATAAAGAGATAGAACCACTTCTAAACACCCTATATATATATATATATATATATTAGCAAATAAATTACCGATCATACATACACATATATATACATTCAATAAAATGCCAAAAGAACTCTCCATAAATACGAATAATACACTCTGTTTTAATTGTTTAAAAATTCGTTGAACGTGCAGCTCAAATTATTCATCAAAAATCAATAATACTAAAAACAACAACAACAACAATAAACAGACAGGAACTTGAAAACTGCAAACGACAGTTTCCATGGGCGACACCAAACAAACAGAAAAACAACCACGAGTTAGACCGGACCCGAACGGAAACGTAATTATGTGCATAAATTAGATTAATTATTCACATTTCATCCCCGTCGTTTATGTCTTGAACTTGTTCTTTGTTTTCTGTAAGGAAATAAATTTCGATATACAGGAGTTAAAACGGCATGAATATCAAAAGGCGAAAGTTTTCGTAATTCTCTCGGAGAGGAGACACGTGACAAAACCGAGTTATGTTGTCGTATTAAGAAAGGCTTCAAGGAATAAAACTCACCTTCATCATTCATATCGGCCGTCCACAAAGTAAGGTTGTCCCTCAACAGCTGCATGATGAGCGTGCTATCCTTATAATTTTCTCCGCTCAACTTGTCCAAGTTCACAGCGGCATCATCAAACGCTTGACGCGCGAGTTTGCACGCGCGCTCTGGCGAGTTGAGGATCTCGTAATAAAACACGGAGAAGTTGAGCGCTAGTCCCAGACGTATGGGGTGGGTGGAGTCTAGGCTGTCGGCGGCGGCATCTGTGGCACTCTTATAAGCCACCAAGGAGTTTTCGGCCGCATCACGATTCTCGTTGCCTTTGGTGAACTCGGCTAGATATCGTAGGTAATCACCTTTCCTGCGAAACACAGGACAGCTCTGATATCAATGTTGAACATTTTTATAGTCGGGGCAAACTTGTACTAATCTACATTCACAAATGTTCAACAAACAAGAAGCAATTGTATATAGACTTCATTGAATCTGAAACAAAATTTCTCAAAAACCTTTCCGTGGAACGGTAAATTGCTAATTTCAGAGACTAATTTCAGAGATAGCCGTGGAGGAGTTAATAACACATTACGAAACGAAATTGAAATGAACTTATAAAACTATAATAGTGTTGAACCTACGTCACACCCTTTAAAACCAATAATGCACTCACATTTTGTAGTAAAACACAAGAGATTCAGAGTTGTCCTCATCATCATCTTTCGGTTTGGCCGCTGGTATGAGATGCGTCTCCAACAAATCAAGTATATCCGTGCATATGTTTTGCAGCTCTTTCTCGATCAATTTACGATATTCTGTGACCAAAGGTGCATCTTCTTCGTTCTCTTTTGCTTTCAATTCTAAGCTCGAGATAACGCGCCATGATGCACGCCGCGATCCAATCACATTCTTGTAAGCAACCGATAGCAGGTTGCGTTCATCCTGTGTTAAACCGGTGCCCAAATGTGAAATGTTTTTCATACACTCCACCATCTCTAAAAATTGACTTGAAAACTTGACAGTAGTACATTCATTGTAGTTAACAAAATGACAGTAAAACATGTTTAAGGTGACAACTGTTTTCAGTTTTATAGTGCTATCGATGTATATATATATATATATATATATATATATATATATATATATATATATATATATATATATATATATATATATATATATATATATATATATATATGTAAGCAAAAATCTTGTTTTTATCTCTTCTGAAATTCTACTAATAGTTGTGGTGGCATGTGCCTTCCTGCCAGAAAACCATCATGGCCAAAGATTTGATTAAAATGATTTAGCACTAAAAAATATCTTGGCCTACAGTCAGCTACAACTCTGTTGTGAATGTTCTCCCTTCAATTAACTAGACAGTCAAAATAAACTAAAAGCCATAGCATAAAAACTCTTTGTGTGAGTCAATCCAAAAAACAAAAATTGGAATGTTAAGTTAAATATCGAAAGAAAGGTGTAGTTACGATACAGTGAAGCTTTCCTCCACAGTGGTTGCCTCACATGATTTCTAGATTTTTGCCAGGTGATGAAAAAGTGTTTACTGGACTAGTGGTAAGCCCGCAAAAAAGATTTTGTCGCATTGATTGACACAATATGATTTTGTTAAGCATAAAGTTGTTAAGCACATTATTTAAGAGGGACCAAACATTCTACTGCAGTCAATCAATTATTTAAAACTGTCTTTCAAAACAATAAATCTACCCAACAATATCATTGTATTATTGACTGGGTTTGTTAGTTTGGTAATATACATTGCAGTTGAAATAAGTGTGGGGAGATGTTGATCACCAGGAGGGTTTTGAACATCACCTTGCAGTTCTAATTTAATAACGGTCAAGTGGTGCATACAGAAAGTACTTCATTGTGGTCTTGGCAGCATATTGCAACTGTTCTCAGCTTTTTTCGCCATTGGGACATTGGCAATGAAATGGTAATTGATTTTGTAAATAAAGGAAATACATCAAGGGAACTGCAGCACAGGTAGGTAGCTGGTTTGGATCAGAAGAAACTGAATGTTGCAAGAATGGTTGAGAAAAGAAAGGCGTGTGAACTAAAAGTTAAAGATTCGAAAGTGAAATTCGCGGAGGAAGTCCAAGAGCTATTATTGGCAGAACTGTAGATTCGTGGAAAACCTTTTAGGGACAGGTACCAAATGCATTCAATGAAGTGTGTGAAAAGAAAAATGTCAGGAGACGTTGAACACAAAGATATTGCGTCAGGCATTGGCTATCTACCTTTACAGAAGCTATCCTGAAGTGTGGCACCTGGTTTATGCAAGCTCAAGGTGCACTCACGATGCAGAAATACAGTATTCACCAACAGAAGAGGTAAAAATAAAGTAAGCCTTAGCTGTCACTTGGTGCCTAGATCATGCAAAAAATGCTTCATTCTGGGTTGTCTCATCACTGATGACAAACCTCTACTTGGCATATTTAGTGGTTGGGATCTCAGTACCATACCCGATCCTTGACTAACCTCAAGTTGACAGAAAAAAAATTTTGATACCAGTTTCTGATAATACTGTGCAGACAAGTGGCAATGGGGACCTATTATTTCATCAACCACTGAATCTGACCTAGAATTACAAAACTTGAGAGAAGTTATTGACTTGAAACAACAATATCTCAAGAGACTGTAACAAATCAGCTCAACCACATGCTTCCTTACTGGTTGGTGATACTGTGGCAATACAAAAAGCCAAAATTGAAGCAAGAAACAGCAACACAGGGCACAGACTGGTAGAAGTGTTGAATTGCCTTATCAGCAGTATAAGGGTAATAATGAATGAATGTTAACAGACACTTTTTTAAAACGGTCAACCCCCCAATGCAGTAACGATATCCCAGACTAAGTAGCCTCCCAATAGCCGAATTAAACATAGCTAAAGAGGCAGAGTAACAACAAACCAGGATCCAAAGAACCACCCTTAAGCCACAACCGGTAGCTGACAATCAGTAGAGACTTAGACTGAACCAGTAGATGTTGCAGGAGGAGAGATGTTGAGAAATTGTGCATTATTGATGATGTACGAAATGATTGTGTTTTGTTATTTAGTAATATAATATATATTTGGCTGACCTTTATGGACCATCATTGAAGTGATAATCAAACTCTGGCAGGATAATCTAGATGTAAGGGGAATGGCAATCTTCAAGGAAAAGTGTTGAGCTGTGGTGCATATAGAGAATGCAATGAATATCCTGAAGGGCACTGGGGAAGAAAATTCAAAAAGTAGAACTGGGAAATATGCAACTTGGCTTTATTTAGGTTGACCACGCAAGTTGAGGAAATAAATTCTGGGTTTTAGAATAAATGTTGATATTGTCCCAAATTTTCGTGTTCAAAATATATATTTCTACAGTGCAAGAAAAATTGCAAAAACGTCAAAAATTTCATTTGAACATTTTTCTCAAATAGAAACGAATAAATGAACTGGGCCTAATTAGCTGAATGCGATAATAAATTTGAGAAAGGGTAGCCAGAAATACTAGTACTGGTTTCACCCTTATTAGGACTTATGAGTACTGCCTAAGTCTTGATGAACCATGAGTAGCTAGCTAGACTTTCATCATGTGGTGTGTCTGCACACTTATAGCCTATTTTCCCAGTGAATCCAGGCTATATGATCATCCTGTTTGCAGCATTTCATAACAGAGTTAACAAAATAAAGTTTGCACTTTATACTCAAACCATTTCTCTTTCATCTCAGATATCATGTATCTTGAATTAGCAACCCTATTAGCAATTAGCAAGAGTTTGCAAGACTAGAAATTCGCAAGCACTTTTTTACAAATAGAGTTGTAAATAAATGGAACAGTCTTCCAAACGAAATTGTATGTGCAACAAGTCTGAATCAATTTAAAAATAAGCTTGATGACTTTCTAAAAAACAAAATTTATTTATACATATAGATATTGTAAACTTAAATCTTGTTCTCCACTTGCCGAATCTGTTCGCAAATAATCAGGACCCAATGCGATTAACTACATATTATATCATCAACTAGTCTTCATTCTATCATTCTGTTTACGAATTTATTCAAATGGGATAGACTCGGCTAGTGGAGAATCTATAACTTATATTTCCATTGCTTGTTACAAACGATAACATACAAACTAAGCTCAAGTAATTTCATTATCAACAATGTACAATCGATAATAGTTATATAATAGTTACCGACTCAACAATTCTGTTTGTATTGCAGCTAACGTGCACATTTCTTATAACGTTTTTAACCGTTTTCGATTTTTGATAATATAGTTTATACCTAGTTTATAGTTTATTTTATAGTTTTTAGGTTGACAGGCAAATATATGCCTATTACAATATTTATGATTGTAAACCTTACACATATAATATAATATAATAACCCTGGCCTGGGAGCTCATTTCTCAAATTGTACAGTTTTTGGTGACTTTCTTACAGAAACTATAAATATATATTTACAAAAATGCTTTCTCTTTTACTGTAGATACTGGTTCTTAAACTAGGATGTTAGTTACCACTTGAAAAAAGGGAGAAACTACTGGAAGTTAGCAAAATCAAGAAATAAAAACAGAAAAGTACCTTATGTGTGAACAGGAAAGTACCTTTTTTACATTATTGTAGTTTTTATACAATCAATTCTTGTCTTATTAAAGATTAGTTTCACCTATCTATCTTAATCTTTGTTAAGCACATTGTATTTCTACATGTTAAACTTAGATAATTCATATCGAAAGATTTATTTAAAGCAAAATTGATTTAAAACGAAAACAGAATGAATTTGGAGAAACGTAACAAATACCTTCATAGCGCTCAGCTTGTTCAGCGAGACGAGCTGTGTAAAGATTTTCCTCTCTATTCTCCATTTTTTCTGTTGTTGCAAAAACTCTTCACATTTGCGCTATAACGATTACGTCACGGATATACTGGAGGAGGTAAATGAAAAACAATGACGTAAACAATGTTTATTTGTTTCCAAAACAAAGAAAATAGACAAATTTTCCCTTGTTTTAGAGAAAGAGTTTTCTTTAATTTGACTTTTTAAATGTCAAAATATCATCTTTCTTTGAAAAATGCCCTATTAATTATGCATCAATTACGATTGTTTCAAACATGATTCAAACTGATTGAATGTTCCGAATGAAATTATGAGGAAGGGTCAAATTATTGGTTTTGTCGGATGTTTTCCGTCAAATCGCTTGAATATGAACTTTCCAAATCGGTCCGGAATTCGGAAAAACATGGCTTCTGCAGTTGCTCCAGTTTCTGCAGCTGATTTATCAGAATGTATCGAGCTTAATGCTTTTAGAAATTTATACTTAAAGCCCATATCAAGGCTTGTTATTGTTGTTACAATGCCAACACTGAAACTCCCTGGTAAGTCAAATTTATAACTTTAGCAAAGGGGTCAGTCAGAAATTTTGAAGTTTCTTTTGAGAAAGAACACTTCAGTTCCATGAAAGATTGTTATTTAATATGTTCATTCATTATATGCATTACGTTGTAACATTGATGTAAGTGTACTGAAACTTCTTTCAACACTCGAATTGCAACCAGACACCGATATCTCACTATTTCTGCAACTTTCACGAGATTTGGAAACTCTGAATGACGATAGCAGATGGTTCTTTCCCATAAGCTTTCTGCAGAGATTTGTTCCAGAATTAGCTCTTTCTTGTAATTGGTTAACACTTTTTGAACCTTCCACTCAATAATTAGTTTGGACTTTTCAAATCCGGAACCTGCTAGAAAGTCAATAAATAAAGATGATTGTATATCCGTTTCAGTATCATATCTCCATAAGCAATTTCTTTACGCCAGTTTTTTGGATCAAACCATTCTATTTTGGCAAATACTGGATCATCAAAGCTTGCAAGTCCGTTCTTTGAGCATCTTAATCAACTTTGAAACCATTGACTTTTCTGTGGCTGATATAGAAACATCATTTAATTCTTTCATTTCTTTAACATTGATTGAAACATATCATTGGTTCTCCGCAGTCATTAATGTGTGCCCCGATCTTTCGGCAGCTTTTAACGCTCATTCATCTTGTTTGTTGGTCTACTAATTTTCCAATTGACCCCCCTCCCCTCAGTTCCAGCACACTTGATTTATTCTCGTAAATCAAGTTTTGTATGATTGTTGGAGATACCTCGTATGGGAAAAGAAGATCAGACTCGAAGATCATTGAAAACTGTGTAATCCATAAACAGATTCCCAATAAGTCAAAGGTGTAAAATTGTAAAATTACAAACACCCTTATCATCATCATCCATCATCATCTTTTTAACGTCGCTTTTCCATGCTTGCATGGGTTGGACGGTTTCAAAAGATGATTTTCTCCAATTATGGAGGTTTAATCATCTGATGCTTTATTGGTACAGATGTTTTTACGGCTGGATGCCCTTCCTAACGCCAACCCCAGAAAGAGGAAAACAGTGGTGAGTTAACCCATGCAAGGTACCAACTTGTATTTAGAAATCTGTGGCAGCTATGCATCAGGGGCATGGATGCTTATGTCCATGAGGTCAAAGATGTTACATGACCCGCATACCCGAATACCCATACACACCAAGGTTGAGCAAATTGTTTCGAACACTCTTGACATTAAAACTGGAAATTTTCAAAGAGATGAACTGATTGAGGTTTTAAAAGAGAACCAAAAATAATAAGGCAGCAGGTCTGGATAACATTCCTCCTGAAGTTTGGAAAACTCAAAAATTCAATGATATTCTTCTTGAACTTTGTAATGCTGTGTTCAACGGTGAAATATAGTATGTGGGGGTAAAAAAAAATATTGACATATGGGGAGTAAAAAAAACAATGACTCTCATACATCAAGTTTTTGTGATGTTTTGATTTTGACTGGTTTTCCCTTTACAGGCCATAATCTAGAAATGTAGGGCAGCGTCCGATATTGTAAAAAAGGGCACTTGTCTTACTGTTTGATTACAAGGAGCAAACAGTCTAGCCTCCCATGGTGAGGCTGGGCTTGGCAAATTTTTGATTTATAGACCCCTAGATTGGCTATAATCGCTATATTAGAAAGTTAACTTACCGTTTAAAACTTATCCAAATTAAGTAACAAAATACTATGATTTACATCAACAAAATATTTTTTCCATCTTCTAATAAAATTATTAACACAACCAAAACAAATAAAAAACTACAAACAAAAACATAATGGCGTCAAACGTTTTAAACAAATGTAGCAATGATATAAAATATCACGGCACATATTTTCACTAGCAAAATACAGCTTTAAAAAGTTATAATACGACGACGTCTTCGGTGATAACCATGTCTTCTTGAAATTAGGAAAAAGTGCGAAGTTAACCCGTTAAAACCTAGCTGTCGTGTTTATTTTCTTCAGAGTCTACTGCATGTTTATTGGTTAAGTGTCTTTTTATTTTGTGGTTTGATCTTTTATTCTTCCATCGAATTCAGCATTGTTCTTCTGCATTTATCTGTCTCTAAGTTGACTTTTAAACAACCTGTAGCGTGTAAGCATGTCTGTCGGTTGTCTTCCTTTTTTCTATGATTTACTTTTGGAAACTTTTGGAAACGATTAATAATTGTTAACGTTAATTTCGTTAAACAAACTAAATTTCTTAATAAAGCTACACATTGATATATTTAAAAAACGAATATAATTTGAAACGAAAAAACATATTTACGAAACTGAATACAAATTACGTTAAAGTAATGGTTCATTAAGATTTCATTAACAAGAGACACATTTGAGACGTGTGATTATTAGTAAAATAACACAGTTAGCGACAGCAATTATTTCTCCATACAAAGAAGAAAAAACAAAAAGCAACATATAGTCAACTGGGGTAAAAACCGGACAGTTAAAATGAAGGGGTAAAAACGGGACAGGCTAATAAAACACCTCAGATGTAAAAATCTCAAAAATGTATAATACTATCTTTAGACATATTCTCCATCCATCATTTAACCACAAAAAACCATGGATACCCCTACCTTGTGTTAGTTTTAAAGATCCACTTCTCCTGCACACTCAAAAACCATAAATTAGCCGATTTTAAAATCACATTTTGCTTGCTTAATATTTATTACACCGTTTATTATCTTCAAGGTTTTTTTTAAATAATCAAGACACATAAACATTCTAATTTAAAACTGCGGAAATGATTTTTGAGAAAGAGGTGCCGTTCATCTAAAAATTGGTGTCCCGTTTTTACCCCGGCTGGTTTTCAATAATCGGGGTAAAAACGGGACAGTCCTGTTTTTACCCCACAGTGTTTCTAGCTTGATGGGGTAAAAGTAGGACACTTTTTTGTAACAATGTGTGCAAGTGCTAGCCTCCAACAGCAGCAACAACAATTTCAACTGTACTTGATGAAGTTATATATATATATATTTTCCAACATATTATTTACGTATAGTCTTTAGTTTTCTTTAGTTTTCATATTTAAAACTTCTTTGTACCTAGAAAAAAACGTTATAAACATTAGAAAAATAGTTGTAGAAACAAAAACAAATAGTCCTTGTACTGTCCCACATTTACCCCTTTATGACATTCTACTCTATACCCAAAACGGAACGCGTCCCACTTTTACCCCAAGGGTGTCCCGTTTTTACCCCAAATTGCGGGGTAAAAGCGGGACACATATCAGATCGATTTTTCTAAAAAGTAAAAGTGAATGACCAAAACCACTTCGCGCTTGTTCAAGGCCATTTGTAGCCTAATAAAATCACCAAAGATGGTAGCCACAGTTACAGCGGTTCAAGAATAAAGCAAACATATGTTAAAATCGTCCCGTTTTTACCCCAGTTGACTATACACTTTATTTTTCCATACAAAGAAAAGATAAAAAGAAAAAAAACATACGTAACATGCCACTCTTTAGAAATGAGACGCGTTTTTATACATGAATGACGTCAATGAAAACGAACAGAAACACGCGACTATATAGAGAAATATGGAAAGATGCAAAAGAGAAATAAAACAACAAAAAAGTTTTTATTGATAGTGTAAAAAAACTTCACTTATTATTTTTCCTTTATTAATAAATATCCACTCGTGAATTTGTTAATTTGACGCGTGTTTCTCGACTCACGAGTCGTTAATTCGAACCCTGAATTACAATTTCATTTTTTCATATGCAAATAAAAGAACGAAATAAATTAACTTTCTTGTAAAAGAAAAGGTCTATATTTCAAACTTCGATCTTTTTGGTTTTCCTCAGAGAAAGGGGTTTCCTTCTATAAAATAAAAGTTCTGATTGGCCTTTCACGCTCCGTCATCGTTGGACGAATCTTTAAACCTCCGTGGAAGTGTGCTCAACACAAAGTTAATATTGGTAGAATTAGCTTCGATAACAAGACCTGGTATAAATGGTATAAATGGTTTCATGTTTCACTTGCCCACTACACAGAAATAGCTATGTTTTTTATTACCCCATTTTTTCACCTAAATTGGGGTAATAAAAACCATAACTATTTACTATTATTATGTGTACGTTTTAAGCATTTAGGAAAGTTGAATTTTGTTTTTGATTGAGAATATTTTCAAGAAGGCATAAATACATTTGAGATGAAGAGTTGCTGGCTATCAGGCTTTGAAATGCCAATTACCAATTTGAAATCAGTTCTTTCTAATGTTGTTCAGAAAAAATGCTACTACTCTTGTTTTCTATTTTGTCTTCTGATGTTAAGCCTAACATTTTTCTGAATCACTAAATGGCTGACACCAGGCCTTTCAATGAATGTTTTCTACCAGCGCTATCAATCACGCCCGCATGGTATTGAATCTATACACTACGCGCATTCTGTTTTCCACAGCGTGCGTGTTTGCGAGCGCGATCACGGGCCCCTTATTGATAAGCCTGTGACACAGTTGTCGAACCTGAACATTCTTCAAGCTTAACTCAAATAATTCATGCACTTTGACATAACTGTAAAAGACTTTGCTTGAATTTCTGATAAGTGTTAGATTTATGTTTGATGCGATGGATATATATATAATATGATGTTAGATAATATTTTTTCTTCAAAAAGTGCTAGGACTCTTTTATTTTCTATTCTGTTTTCTGTTGTTATGCTTAGTATTTATCTGAATCACAAGTTAAATTCCTGACAGATTAATCAAACCTGAATGTTCTCCAAACTTAACTGAAATAAGTCATGCATTTCAGTAACTGTCAAGGTCTTTGATTACATCCAAAACACACAAATTCTTGACATTATCTAATACAAGTAGAAATGGATTAAATTTATATTTGATGTGATATATATGTTGCAAATATATTTGTTAATTTTATGGTTTATGTCCCAGTTTATGTTAGTTTTTCCTCTAAAAGAACATTATCTCATCTTATCTTAAACTATTTTCAATGTGCTATAACTTGCACTTTTAAGTATGTTGAGAGAAATTCAGTTTGGGCTTATACAAAAAGAAATGGGGCAATAAAAAACACAAATTTGAGGTAAAGAAAATATGTTTTTATTTACCCAGCGAAAATTTTAAAAATTTTCATACTTGCGAAAATGAATTCTTACTCAACTTTTAACACATTCTTCTATAAGCCCTCCTCTAGCTTTTATCATATTAAAAGTTTGAAAAAAGTTGTCAGTTTATTTTGAAACTGTAAATTTAAAAATTTTGTTCTTTTTTACTCCCACTGAGTATAATTGAAAAAATTGACTGAAGGATGCATACTTCCTTTTCCAAAGAAGGGAGACCTGGGTGTACCGAAGAATTATAGAGGAATTACACTCACCTCTATAGCAGCAAAAATTTACAACTCACTACTTCTCAACCTCATTCAACCCGAAATTGAAAAGGTCCTTCGCAAGAACCAAAATAATGGCTTCAGGAAGAATAGATCAACAACTGGGCAAATCCTGACTGTCTGTTGGATTATTGAAGGGGTTAAAGCAAAAAATTTAAAAGCCTCACTTCTCTTTGTAGATTTTTCAAAAGCATTTGACTCGATCCATCGAAAAAAAATGAAAAAGATACTTCTAGCCTATGGTCCCAACAGAGACAGTGGCGGCCATAATGATGGTGTACAAAAACACAAAATTTTTGGTTAGGTTGCTAGACGGAGATTGGAGACGGGGACTCCAGCCTGGATAAAGAAATTGGTATCCAGGCTGGAGTGTTGCAAGGAGATACACTAGCTCCATTTCTTTTTGTTTTTACCCTTGATTATGTATTGAGAACATCTCTTGATAGACATACAGATCTTGGGTTCACGCTATCGAAAAGACTCTTAAGAAGAAATCCTGACAATAGGCTAACCGACATTGACTGTGCACATGACCTTGCAGTCACTGCTGATACAATCTCAAATGCAGAAAAACTCCTACGCTTGCTTGAAGGTTTGGCTAAAGATGTTGGGCTTCATGTAAATGCTTTGAAAACCGAACATAATAATCATCAAGGCTCTATACGAACAAGCTCTGGCGGATTGATCAAAGCTGTTGAATCATTCACATACCCTTGGAAGTGAAATAAACTCAACAAAGCAACATCAAAATTCGTATAGCTAAAGCCTGGGCTGCCCAGCATTGAATAAATCAAATATAGTTTTGTATAAATCAGAGGTGCCACAACATGGACACTCACCAAGTCTCTCGAATCAAAATTTGATGGCACCTACACTCGAATGCTGAGAGTTGTTTTGAATATTTCCAGGCGACAGCATCCCAATAAATCAGAGCTGTATGACTCTATCCCAGAAATCTCGGAAATTCTCTCTGAATGAAGAATGCGTTTTGCTAGACATTGCTGGCGCGCGAAACAGGAACTTGCAGTGAACTTCTCCTTTCGACACCTTGGCATGGTAAAACTCAGGTTGGTCGCCCAGCAATGAACTACATCGTCCAGTTATGCAAAGACACTGGATGTTTTCCTGATGACCTCCCACACCTGATGCAAGGTCGTAATGGATGGCGTGATAGAAGTTATGTTCGAGCAAGCTCTACCAGATGGTAAAATTACGTACTTACTTGAAAATCAGATCACAGGCTATTTTGGGTTTGGTTTTTAAAATTGACACTGAATTCATCTTTTGCTGTAAAGAAGTATCTTTTCTGTCTTGGGAAGGCCAGTGAAGTTATTGAAAAGATGTCAAACATTGTCGGATTTCTATCTCAGGGATCTTAAGTGGTCAGACCCTTAAGTGTACCACCATTAAAGACTAGTTAATTTTGGTGCCGTATGAGCGAGCAGGATGTATAGCTTAACGTTAATGCACTGAATTAGAATCTTTTATTATTAGAGTTGCAATTAGTATTTAAAGTGCGATTTAACATCTGAAGCCATCAATCGTCGTGGATCGAGTTGAGTTGGAAATCTGTTTTTACAGTTATTTGAAGGATCAATCGTCGTGGATCGAGTTGAGTTGGAAATCTGTTTTTACAGTTATTTGAAGGATCAATCGTCGTGGATCGAGTTGAGTTGGAAATCTGTTTTTACAGTTATTTGATATACTTGATATACTTATATTGAATACTGCTTAACGTCTATTTCCATGCTAGCATGGGTTGGACGGGGTTTTCAAAAGATGATACTCCCCCATTTTCGTAGGTTTAATCATTTGATGATTCATTGGAGCAGATGTTTTTACAGTTGGATGCCCTTCCAACTGGGAACGCCAACCCCAGTAAGAGGGTTTACCCTACCAATTTTGCATTTTAAATTCCGTGGCAGCAGTGCTTACAGGGCATGGTTGCTTATTTCCATGAGGTCAAAGATGTTACATGATCCGCATACCAATGACCCTGTTGTTATGCATAATTGAATATGTTTCGGACATGCTACCACTTCTTTAATGCAACAGAACATTTCATTTAACGTTCTATATACTCCAACGTCACAAGCTAGAGGTCATCATCGCTGTGGTACATACAAGTGAAAATGATGCTGTTTTACAGCAAAAAGATTTTGTGAATTGTTTCAATCATTAGTTTCATCATCTCTTCTATGGCCATTATTAAAACATCAAATTTCACAGTTTGTTTGACGTAGTATTGATTTTTTGACGTAACAAAATGGCAGGAATAAGAATGTAGCAGAGGCCTTACTACTTGTTTTCTTTGGGTGTAAATGTGTTTTAGTAGCCTTTATTTGAATGATTGTTAAATCGTATGCAATTTATCAGGAGTGACGGTCTCCAATTGGGAGATTATGGAGCGATTAAAGGCGATGGTTGCACCTGAACAATTCTCGCAATTAAAGGTGGCGAAATCAACGCTGGAGATATTAACATTCGACGCGGAAGCCGACTCGAAAGTCACGCTAACAAAATTCCTCATAAAACTCGACGGTAAGGTGATCAAACTAACGGGCTTCGCGGAGCCGTTGCGCGTACGAGCGGCGCGCAAGAAGATTCCATTTCCCAAGAAGAACGACTGGAATATGTTCTTTCGCGAGTGCGCGTGCACGAACGAGAACATACCTGGAGAGCGACCGGACACGATCATCGTCTCGCATCTGCCCACAAAACTTTTCCTTGAGACCGAATCGTCCACAAGACCGTCAGAACTGGTGGTTATGAGTGTTTTTTCTCAGTTCGGAGAGGTGCGGGGAGTGGACATCCCCTACAATGACATATACAGAGATCGCATCCAGCAGATGGAAGAGGAAAAGAAAGTGGACGAGTTGCATCCGATCGTCTTCAAGAGTTTATCTCGCGGCTCCAGCATACACTTCGAGGCTTACATACAGTACGTTGATTACGCGGGTTTCTCGAAAGCCATGCGAGCGTTCAAGAACAAGAAGTTGTTGTACTTAGTCGATGAAGAGAAGTGCGCAACCGCTCCCATCGAAGTGATTTCCGTTGCTTTCTTTTTTCTTTCATTCTAAATCCTCTTGCTTGCTGTCTGTTTAATTTGGTCAGGACTTAAAGCAGAAATACTTCGGTTTTCATGTTTAACGTAAATTATAATATATATAATAATAATATATATTAAAGAGTGAAAATAACTACGTGATGCTTACAACTCTGAGATTCATGTGTATGTTACACAATATTCAGATAACATACACATGAATTTCACAGTTGTAAGCATCACGTAGTTGTTTTTACTCTTTAATATATATCTATACTCTGATCATATCATTGAGCACTCTTGGTGATCATATATCGTTCACTGATGATAATAATAATTTGATAAGGGTAAAATAACGAATTTGTTGGGGGAAATAATTTCAACCACCGTTTGTTTTGGCACAAAAATAATTCGGCTAATTATTTGAATCATCTCCATCGTGAATAAGGAGTGGTTTCAGAACCATTAACATTCCTGGTTTACGAATTTCCCATTGTTATGTATGTATAGGTTAAAATCAGCCTTATAAGTGCGCTTTATGTGGGAGTAGTGTTGTTCCCTTGAGGTGTTTTCAATGACGATTTTGCTTTCCTCAGGTGGATTTCGACAGGAACCAGCATCTGAGTGAAAAGAAGATCAAGAAAAGGAATCGACGACGAGAGGAACTCATACGTTCGGACGCCGAAAAAGAGGAGAAGAGACAGAAAGAAGAAGAGGAAAGGACCAGGCGGGAGGAGATTGAAAACCTGGAGAGGCGTCGTAAAGAGTTGCTGGAGTTGGCGGAAGTGCAAGATGAGCTTCGGTTGAAGGAACAACGGAGGATGATACGCGAGGAGAAGAGGAAGAGGAAGCGCGAACAACAGCGCCTCATTATTAAGCGAAAGAAAGAACGCGAGGAGAAGATCGTTGAAGTGAACGAACGAATGAAGAAGCAACGTAAAGAAGAGGCGACGGCCCTCGTAATGCAGTTGTTGAAGAGGATCGCCGTTCGTAAGCAAGAGGAAGAGATTGCGCAAGCGAGACGCCAAGCTGAGATCTTACTACGTAAACAGATTGAAGAGAAGCAGAAGAAACTGGACGCCGAGAAAGAAAAGGAGAAAGAGTTGAAGAAGAAGAAGGGCGAAGATCTTGACGATGAAGAAGAGAAGCTGAGGAAGAGACTAAAGAAAATTATGATGGAAAAGAAGCAAAGGTCGAGAGCGAAGAAAGAAGCGAAAGTGAAAAGGTTGAAGCAAAGGGCGCCGTCCGCGAAGCGAAAGTAAAACTGTCATTTACGTGTCTGTTCTTAAGAGCGAATGATCAATAGCTTGTTCCTCTGTTTGGTTCAGTTTTCAAGACTTTGAAAAGACTAGCGTGCTGCATGATGCATGCTGTAAGAAAACCGCAATTTTGGGAGGATTTCCTCGATATTAACCAGTTATTACACATTTCTCCCTCATCTCCGCAACCCCACATAATCTAAAAACAAATTCTAACTTGTCTGTGTACCATATGTATTACATTCAATGCTCTATATTTGTCTAAGAGATTTTGTTAAAAAAAATAGGTCAGTCTGGAATTAATTCCCTCGTAAACATGTTTGGTATCGGGCTACGCGCATGCGTCCGTCCCCTACAAAGTTGTGAAAAACTAAAGTCATTTCTTTATTTGTTTTCGAAAACTATACTATACCCACTGGCATAAATTGCATAGTGAAAATGAGAAAAATCCGAAAATTCGAGTTTTTCTTGAAAACATTCATCTAAGTATGGAAGCTTTATAGAAACCGGTCGACGGATCCAGAAGGAGTTCGTTTACAGACCGACTGATAAACAAATTGACGGCCAAAAGGCCTGTTCCTTCTTGTGATGGATGTGGAGAACCTGATTTATGATTCAGGAGGCTTCCATGGGAAATAACATGTTGATGACAGTGCAAAAAATCGAAACTTGAAACTACAATTAGGTACAGTCATCAATGGAAGTAGAGAACAATATGTTCAGCCCGATTTAAAGGTGGAATGAGATGCCTTTTGTTTGGAAAATTCGCCCAGCAGAGTAACGTAACGGGCTTAATTTTTTGATAAAAGTATAAATTGTGGGTTTATAGTAGTTAAGTTTGAAAACGACATTGGTTTTCTGATAATGATAAAAGTTACGCAGTTATTCCCCTGACATTTCAGGAGTTTGTTGCAAGTCCCTTGAATATTACTCATCGATAAGACATGAGGAGTTTTTAAATTTGACTACAATACTTCGTGAGTAAGAAATATTGTTATGTTGTTTTTGTAACGTGTCACTTAAATTTTCAAAATTTCGTACATTGGCTTATCTTACTTAACAAACGTTCTTTGTCACGGGCAACGCTGTAGATACTCCTGCTAGTAATGCATTAAAATTTGATGCTGGTTCTTAGAGTATCGATTTGTGACATTTTATTTTAAATAACTGGAAAAACCGTTTTCTGTAAAACGCTAAAATCTTATATGTTCTACCTACAGTTTGTTTCATCCTTGGATGTGTAAAAAAGAGGAAGGAATAAAAACAATACCACACCCAGTAAGCTTCTTGTTTTATACCACGTGCCAATAATGGCAAACTTGTTTTCATGAAATTTTTGTAAAATTGTACTTTGGTTTAAAATTGTTACTGTCTATTATTTCATCGCGAAGATGTCTTATTTCACAATCCAATAATTTTATTGTTAGATACGTCTTGTTTAATTTTCATTCATATATAAAGAAAAACTTCCATTTGCTGCCTTCGACATCTGAGTGGCATATCATATACTGATTGTTTTGAATTATTTTCTTGGGGTAAAAATCTTATTAGTAGACTATGCTTCAGCAACTTGGTGAAACCTATTTCAACAAATTGTATTTTCTTTGTTTTTAATTAAACATAGCTGTTTCTGTCAAACCCAAATCTGACTCTTATGTTTTTTTTAATTCTTTGACTTTACTTTGTCATGTGCAGGCCTCTCAGTGAAGAAAAAAGTGCCTACGTGACAAATCGTGTAGGCGCATTAATTGACCTACGCGATCACGTATCGTACATTTTTTAAAATCGCGTACAGCTACAGGCCTGGCATTTAGAGGCCTTCGTACACGCCTCGATAATTTAAGGTGCGCTCTCCACCAAGCCCCTAATGTTTTTTTTTACTAATAATCACGCATCTTAAATATATCTTTTGTAAATGAAAACTTACTTTAACCTAATTTATTTAATCGCGTAAATATCTTTTTTCGTTTCAAATTATAATCGATTCATCCGTTCTTTAAATATATCAATGTGTAGATTTAGTTTGTTTAAAACAAAATTTAACGTTACCAATTATTAACCGTTTCAAAAGGTTTGACGTCAATCATAGAAAAAAGGAAGAAAACGACAGACATGTTTACACGCAATGCTACAGGTTGTTTAAAACTTCCATTCAACATAGAGACAGATAAATGCAGAAGAACTATGCTGCTTTCGATGGAAGATAAAAAGATCAATACACAAAGAAACAATCAGTTTCGTTTACAAAACAAAAGACACTTTCACAAAACCAATAAACATGCAGTAGACTCTGAGGAAAATAAACACGACAGCTAGGTTTTAACGGGTTAACTTCACACTTTTTTCTAATTTTAAGAAGACATCGTTATCAGTAAGAAGTCATTGTATTTTAATTTTTTAAAGTTTTTTTATTTTGCTAGTGAAAATATGTGCCGTGGCATTTTATATCATTAAAATTTCGATATGATTGGCTCAAAAACTGTTTGCTGTTAAATATGTTTAATTTCAGGATAATTGTATTACTACGGCACAATTAATTATAAGTGCCAGTTGGTTAACATTTTAAACGGCATTTGCGTTTTGTTCTTGTTTTCACACGTGACTCCAATTGTGCATAATTAATTCACCAAAATTTAAAAGCAACTGCTTCGATGATTGAAGGTATCAACAAAACAACTCTATTAGCTTTAAAAAATTACATATTTCTTTAAAGAGAATTTCTTTCTCAAACTCGTTTCCATTCCTTGAGAAAGATTTTCGTATGTCGTAAAAAAAATTATGGTTGACGCTAACAGCGAAGAGAAGAGAATTGCAATTTATATTTTAGTAACATAGAAAACTTGACAAAAATCACAAAGAGGAAAATTCCTACGCAATTTTTCGCGTATACAAACAAAACTACCTACGTGTTCACGTGCGGGTACGCGATCGCGTAGGTCTCATTGAGAGGCCTGCATGTGGTAGTTTTGTAATAAAGTTTTGACTCTAAATGTATCCATCACAATTTTATCACAATCTCTCTCTCTCTCTATACATTTAACGTCTATTTTCCATGCTGGCACGGGTTAGACGGGTTTACTGATGGCACGCCTCCAACCTAAATTTTCTAAGTTCTCTAAACTTTTTCCACCCAGATCTAATTCGAGTTATACAACTTTGTTCTGCGCCACCTCCTGTACTAATCATGTTGCCCAAATAACAAAAGCCATCCTTTGTCTCTAAAAAGTCATCACCTATTGGCACAGATTCTACTGGCTGTCCAGTTGCTAAGGTAATATCACCAGTACACACCCTACACACATAGTCCACCACTGAGGTAAGTCGACCCTTTATACCACTACACTTCTTATGAACCCAATGATCACAATATTTGCAATATATTGAGTTATTACCAACACCCTTACTACATACAGAGCATGACCATCTACCTGAAGCAATAGGTGCTGAAATGCCAACTCCACTGACCATAACTTTTGTCTTACCCATGTTAACTCTAAGCCCTTTTGACTCTATACCTTTCTTCCAAGTAGCAAATTTTGCAGTTAACTCTTCTAGACTATCTGAAATAAGCACAAGATCATTGGCATACAATAATTCCCATGGACACCCTACTCTAAACTCTTGAGATAAAGCCTCCAAAACCATGATAAAGAGTAACGGACTAAGAACAGATCTCTGATGAACACCAACCTTAACTCCAAATTCCTTGCTATATGATCCATTCACTCTGACATGACTTCTGGCATTTTCATACATAGACATAACAACTGACACTATCCATTCATCGACTCTTAACCTTCGCTTCGCCCACCAGATTACTTCACGTGGTACTCTGTCAAAAGCTTTCTCTAAATCAACAAATGCAAAATATAACCTCTTATTCTTTTGCAGATATTTCTCCTGCAACTGCCTGACTATAAAAATTGCATCAATAGTTCCCCGTCCAGGCATAAATCCAAACTGCATATCATCAATATTCACCCTATCTCTAATAAATCTTGTCAATATCCTTTCTAATACTTTCATAACTTGGTCTAACATTTTCAGCCCTCTATAATTACTTCTCTCCAGGGCATCACCTTTACCTTTATAGCAGTTTACTATAGAGCTAATTTCCCAGTCTGCAGGGACCTTGACTGACGATAGCATTTACAAGCTCAGTGATGATGTCAATACCATCCTCACCAGATGCCTTCAGCATTTCAGAAACAATACCTGATGGACCAGCAGCTTTACCATCTTTCATCTTACTAAGAGCCGATTTAACCCAATCCTTTTCTATTCTGACAGCAGGACCCTCAATTGGACTAACTCGTGACAAAAGATTGCGGTCCCATTCAAACTCCTCATCAAAAGCTAAATCTCCGATGTCATTTCTCACACACTTTTCTCCAATGATATCCTGATTTGTCTTACTCATCTGCTTTGCAATTTTAAAAACTTCGTTTTTCTGATCCTCTCTACCTAGCAAATTGGGAAATCTTTCTTCCTCTGCCCTTTTCTTTGCTGTATAAACTTCTAACTTTGCACCACCAAGTCTCCCGTCTCCTGATAGGTCCCTTAGTCCATCCACATACACTATTAGAGGCACCTAAGAGGTTGCCTTTCAACTTAGACCATATACCTTCAACATCATTTCTACTTTCTCCAAGTTTTGTTTAAAACTGGTACAAAAACTATCCCTTACTACAGACTCTTTTAATTTCCAATTTTTTCTTCTAGGAACAAAAGTCCTTTTCCTCTCAGTTCCTGACTTAATGCTCAAGTCACATACAACCAACCTATGCTGACTAACACATTCCTCTCCTACAATAACCTTTACATTCCTAAGTAGATTCCTATCTGACTTCCTGATAAAGATATAATCAATCTGGGTACTTGAATTGCCTGATTGAAATGTCACTAGTCTGCTATTCCTTTTCTTAAACACAGTATTACCTACCAACATATCCATAGCTTCACTAAACTCTAAAATTCTTTCACCTTCAGTGTTTCTAGTTCCATACCCATAACCTCCATGTATACCTTTGTACCCTCTAGGTGTACTTCCAACATGCCCATTAAAGTCACCAGCTACTAACACTATTTCCTTTTCTCCTAACTTTGATACCACCGCTAAAAGACCATCATAAAAAGCATCTTTAAGACTATCATCCAAACCACACAGGGGTGCATAAACAGAAACTACTGAAACTACATTCTTACCCACTATTAACTTAATAATAATTATCCTGTCATTAACCCTATCTATATCTATCACTTTATCAATCCACTTTTCAGCTAAGAATATCCCTACTCCCTGTCCCTTCCTTATTTCCCACCCCAAAAAACTTGTATGAACTCTCTTTGCCTGTAATCATCCTTGTAGATGCTCCTTTCCATCTAACTTTCTGTATGCAACATAAATCAATATGCCTTCTACTAATTGTTTCAACCACTTCTCCTGACCTTTTATGAAGACTACCTACATTAAGCGTCCCAACTCGAAAATTGACTTTCTCATCTACACTACTACGATTTTGATGCAATAACTTGTTGACGGTCGAGTGATGCTTACACCTTACACCATCACTACCGTGCGCGACACCTTTACATGAAGTTTGGGTCCCGTTTACGCAGTTGTGTTTAAAATTTTGTTGTACCATCATGTGTGTTGGAGCGGGGTTTTTATGAACTGGATGCCCTTCCTAACGTTCAACCTGATTTGTAGATCAGAAAACTAGCTGTTTTTATCGTGACACCATCACTAGGGAGATTACCAACTAAGGCTAAAAGAGCTCTCCCTACCCTTTCCTACTTAAGAGTAGAGGTTTTATCTCAGAGTTTCCTTCTCCTAGACAGGTTATTAGCCAAAGCTAAAGACTCCCATCAAGCATAAGCCTAAGCCTTATCATTTAACATGTCATTATCGCAAACTAAATTTCGTGCATCGATGAACAAAAAATGCTGCAAAATGATTGATCACTCATACCTCTATCTCAGGAACTGTAAGGAGTTAGAGGCTAAAATTTGGCACACTTCTTTGTGACATGGATTTAGACTTTGTCTGAATATCACATAAGTTCTTGACAGATTTTATTTATATTAAATGTATATATGAGTTGTTTATTAAAGCTAAAGTTTTATATTGGAGAAGTTGATAATGTCGAGATTGGTTGTAAAAAATCTACCCAACAAAATAAAAGAGCAAAGAATTAGAGACATTTTCACAAGCCAAGGTGGCGAGATAACTGATGTTAAGCTATGCTTTACTAAAGATAAAGTATTTCGGAGATTTGGTTTTGTTGGTTATAAAAATGAATCTGAGGCAATGACGGCGTGTACATTTCACAATGGGACATTTATTGATACTAACAGAATACATGTGGAAGTTTGCAAAGATCTTGGAGACCCCTCAGTTCCTCGACCATGGAGCAAATATTCGAAAGGAAGTTCGTCATTTAGTCGGAAAGCACGTGAAATTGAGGAAAGAAAGAATAGAATTAAGACGTTGCAAAGTCGTAAGAATCCGAAGAAAAGTGAACAAGTGGCGAACGTGTCTGTTGAGGAGGATGAGGAATTTAAGGAATTTCTTGCTGTTCATCTAAATAAAAAAGCTAAGAAAGTGTGGACGAATGAAGTTATGGTTGAGAGCCAAGATGATGTGAAGAATATCAAAGTGAAAAAGGTTCTTGATGATATTTTTATTTTCTGCATTCAAACATAGATTTATTTTTTTCTACAGCAAGTTTGTTTTTCCCTTTTTTTATAATAAAAATGCTAATTGGCGTAGTATGGTTGAATTAATTCTTTAGTTTTAAATATATTTATATTTATGAAATCTCTTGAAACTTTAACAGGAAAAGTTGTGAAAATATCAAGGCAAACTGTTTTGTAAATCCGTCAATTTTCCATTTAGAATAAAACAAAAGAAGATGATATTAGCCAGCAGCAAGATGAAGATCAAACTGACTTCACAAGCGAAAGTTCCGTAGAGAAAAATAAAAACAATATATCTGATTTAGACTGGCTTAAATCTAAAGCTACAAAATCCAAGGTAAACATAATATCTCCTTCGACTAAATCTTGGTTGTAGAGATATATTGAGAACTAGGTATAGTCTTTGAAACTTATATTTCTGGCCGCAACTGCCCTGATTTGATTCTTGCCAGAAAAATTGTTTACAACGAGAATTCCGTCAGCGTGCGGCACCTTTGATAAAGGCTTGAAAAACCTACATCGGGTTAACGAAAAGCCTTGTGAGGGAAATTTGGATGGTCGAATGGGTATAGTTGTATCCCTCAGTAGAAGTAGCGATTTTCTGAGTATTCAGTTACACAATAACATGCTGTGCATCATACTGTATGATTTCAAACACTTGATGTTGGGTTATTATTTACTTAAGTCATCAATTTCCCATGAATCCTTATATATATATACATATTTTAAATGAGTTGTTTATGTCTCTTGAATTGTTTTGTTTGTTAATTCATTGACTCAGGGTGAGAGTAGTGCTTCAAATGAAAATATCGTAGCAGAAACATCCAGAGCGCCACACAATGAAAATGCTTGCAATAAGTCAACTCCTGCGCTTGACACTGTTACGTTAAAGCTAAGAGGTATGGTCTGTAAAATGTTAGAAATATTCTCAAGGTTTTTTTCCTATTTACACGCAATATTGGTTTAAACTTTTAACAATAAAATATTTGGGTAGACGTTTGAAACATTTTTTATCGAGTAAAAGGAATCGAATCTATTTAACATAATGAAACAAATTTATCTAAATCTTTCCAGGTATTCCATTCAAATGCTCGGAGAAAGAAATCATTACGTTCTTTCATCCATTCTGCATTGAAGACATTCGCTTCCCAGTCAATAAGAAGGGAAAACCAAGCGGCTATTGTTTTGTTGACTTTGAGACACCGGACGATGCGCACCGCGCCTTTGTCAAGCATAACAATGAAATGTTGCAAGGACGCTATGTGGAACTTTTCCCAGTGCAAAATCAACAGAAAAAGGAGGATGATCGAAAATGGATCAACAATGTAAGTATTATCTATTGTGTTGGTTTGTTCTTTTAAAAAGGCTCCCAGAACGCTCATTAAGCATTATCATGAAGACCTTGTCCCAGAGTTTTAGTGGGGAATATCATCTGTTGAAGCCCCGTCTAACCCATGCTAGCATGAAAAATAGACGTGGAAAACGTAAATGATGATGATGACATTGTGTTTCCGAAATCCAAACTTAGTAGTGGAAACAAAAAGAATTACCGATTCTTCAAGATAGCGAAGGATAAAACTTCTGTGTGAAGTTCAGCGTCCTCCATGTTATTTCTTGACAATGCGAATTCTCCAAGATTTCTTTACTTTATTGAATGTCATTAGTCAGATGATGATTGCGTTTTGTTGTGTGTAGGAATTGTTGTGGTAAGTGTAAGACAGGAAACTCTGTATATAGGTTATCACTTATGTTTCCGAAATCCAAACTTAGAACATGTTTTTTGTTAATGAAGAAGTGTATTTTTAACAGGAAGACAGCGATCCTGAAGACATATCAAGTACTGGTCGTTTATTCCTGCGGAACCTTTCATACACCTGCACAGAGGCGGATCTGCAGGACCTGTTCTCTTGTTACGGTCCCCTTGTTGAAATCAATCTACCCGTGGACAAGAACTCCAACAGGACAACGGGCTACGCTTTTGTGACGTTCATGATGCCTGATCATTCGATAAAAGCGCTGACTGCTTTGGACGGGAGTATATTTCAAGGCCGGGTTTTACATGTCTTACCTGGTAAATCAAAGAAAACAAAAGAAATCGAATCAGTGAAAGGTGATAAGTGTCTGTTAGAAAAATGCGAAAACAATAATAATAATTTCAATAAGTTTATAGTTATTTACTCTTACTTTCGTCATGATGCGGAAAAATTGCCTTATTTTTTAATCGCAAATATTTTTGATATTAGATGATCTTTCGAGCTATCAGCAAAAAAAAGAAAACGAAAAGAAGTCTCTTAGCAACAGTAGCCATAACTGGAACACTCTGTTTCTCGGTCATAATGCTGTTGCAGATGCCATGGCAGCTCGTTTGAATGTACCTAAGCGGGGTATTTTGGATGGTGAGACAAAATCCAGCATTGCAGTAAGAATGGCGTTAGGAGAAACAGAGTTGGTGTCGGACACAAGAAAATTTCTTGAATCGCATGGTGTAAAGTTGGATTGTTTTGGACAGGTAAGTTTTATCAGGAACATTTTTATAGAAGTCAACAAAAGTGATAGCTCTCTCTCAACCCTAACCTCAGAAACATGATATCACTTCACCAAGGTATAAAGTTGAGTGTGGTACTTCCAGAGACTTTTAAAAGTGTTCCCATCTCTCTCTCAACCGCAACCTCAAAAACATGATATCACTTCACTGAGGTATAAAGTTGAGTGTGGTACTTCCAGAGACTTTTAAAAGTGTTTCCATCTTTCTCTCAACCGGAACCTCAGAAACATGATATCACTTCACTGAGGTATAATGTTGAGAGTGACACTTTCAGAGACGTTTGAAGTAATTTAAATTATTTTTGAGTACAATCCGCATCCTATTTCATCTTAAACTCAAGGAGATAAGACAGCAAAAGCTTCAGACTTGCAGATAAGTGGTGTGATAATGAGTAGATTTTCAGAATCAATAATTTATCAGCCACACAATAGGTGCAAAGGTTTAAGCAAGGAAGCTAGGGCTTACACAAGGAAAGACGTTTTATAGTTTTATTGCAAAACAAAGTAGAACACGGTAATATTTTGTATCAAGCTTCTATTTGTATTGGTTTCACCTTGATTGAAAGATAGAAAATCACTGTATTTCTTTAACATCATTATAGGTTTTCCTTGGATTGGGTTTCCATCAAATAGGTTTTATTGGCTTTATTTCAATATGGAATTTACTTGATTTTTTTATTTATTTACTTGATTTTTAACTAAATTTGGATATTAGTATTCAATAAATAACGGGGGCTAATAAGGGCTAACAATTCTTTAGTAGCGTTTTTATATGTTTGTCTTTATGTGTATTTATGTATATTGCTTAGACTTCCAAAACAAAACAATTGCAAAACAAAATGACTTTCAAACATGAGAAAACAGTGATTTTTATATTTGCCGAGCACTTTAGAAAGGTTTGAGATAATTTGAAGTTTTGGAGTCTGATATATTTTAGAGTGTTTTTGTTGGCCATCAGACCTTACATTCTCAAGTGTTTATGTTGATCATCAGACCGTAAATGGTGCAGGGATACATAGGGATTATATCAAACCAACAAAAGAAATGGATTTCAAGATTTTTTGTTGTATGTTTAGGCGATCACTGCTAGAAGCAAAACTGTCTTACTGGTGAAAAACCTACCACAAGGAACAACAAATCAAGAACTGAAGGACATATTTTCAAAGTATGGAGATCTGGGGAGAATGTTAATGCCACCTTTTGGCATCACTGCAATTGTTGAGTTCATACAAGCAAAGGATGCGAAAGAAGCGTTTTGTAACTTAGCATATTCAAAGGTAACATTGTTTTCGATCCTTCTTATTTTTTTTTTGTAAAATTGAAGATATTAACAAAGATAAGGGGAAGAAAGTTTGAACTTAAGTCACATTGATTGAAGGGCTTTCTTTTTGTAGCTTCTATAATCGTGGAAAGTGAAGTTTTTCATAAAACCAAAATTTCTTTTCAAACATTTGTGATTTAATCATGATGTTATGGCGTCCTCCTTGAATTGTTTTTTGAAAGCTAAAGTTGATAGGACCATTTGATTTTGATTTTGGAGTAGCTTAATATTTTATTATATACTAGTTGTTAAGTCAGTCTTTCTCTGCAGTAAATAGTATTAGTATCACCTAGTATTATTTTTGAAGTTGATTTTGACAAGATTTTTTCAAGGCATCAATTTTTTATAAATTGTCTGTGCTTTGTGATAGGATTGGATTTTCATCTCTAGCATGAGGGAAAGCTATTGGCAAAAATATTCTTCAATTTGTACTTTTTAAATTCTCTTTTTGATATTTAGTTCAAACACGCTCCATTATATCTCGAGTGGGCACCTACAGAAGTCCTCACTGGAGAGGTGAAACTGGAAGAAGAGAAGCTGGTAAAGTTGAAGAAAATGAAATTATCTTCTTGTTGTTCTTACGTCATATTTGCGTGAAATTTAATGTGAAAATAAATAGAAATGCTGTTAACTAAGAGTACTAAAAAAATAATTTTCAATGATTTAGTATTTATGTACATTCTTCATTTCTCTGATTGCTTTTAGAAAGAAGAAGAAAATGAAGAATCTTCCGGTAAGAAGAATTATTTTCTGTTCATTGTCGATCATCATGTCTTCATCAATGAAATTCGATTTTGATATTTTAATATTCCATTTAAATTGATTGAAAGTTGAAATATATATATGTATAATATACGGTTGTTAAATAAATAATTGGAACAAATTGTTAGACCTGATAGTCCCACAAATATCTTAAGTTTGTAAAAAAACACATAAAAACATTTTTGAGATCCACCAGGGAAAGTGACCTAAAATTTACCACTGGCTTTTGAGATTAAGACACTCCTATTCTCCTGCAATGTATGCAATAGTGAACAAGGAAGGACCGAAAATATGCTAAAACATTTGTCGCATGCAAAGTTTACACCCTTTCTAGCATTTTTATTATTATTCACGAATATTTATCAATTTTTTTTTTTATTATTATTTTTTTTTTAATTTGATAAACTTTTGGATAGAAAAACCTAAAGATTATGTTGTATAAACTTAAAGCTCTATATTGATGTCAATGTTGATTCATTGTGATTTACTGTTGTAGAAGATGAAGAAGAAACTGGCGCAGTAATCTTCGTGAAGAACCTGAATTTCAGCACACTAGAGGAAAAGTTGAATGAGGTACTGATTAATTCTCGAGGAAACTGCTGCTTATTAAAATATCGGAAATTTATTTCATGGGCAACATCTTAATTATGAAATAAGGCAAATAAATTCGCCATCATTAAATTATAATGATAAACAACATTTTATTTAAAAAGATTTATTTATTTTCAAAAGCTTCAACATTTTTATAGTGTTTCCGGACTACGTCCATCCTCAGTGAATCCTCAACCTTATTTGATGCAATTAATGAATTGGACAATAAGAGAAACACATTTTTAATTTCTGCGACATGTTTCTGGCTACATTTTCATTGGTGAATGAAATCAAGTTAAAAAGGTTTTTATAGTGATACAAACGCTAATATCTAATGCGTCCTGCTTCTATTGTTGCAACTTGATATTTGTTGGTTCTTTTGTTTGTATTTGGTTGCTACGGCAACGTTTTTGGTGCAAAAGTAGTTCGTTGGTCTTGTTTTATTTTCATTCAATTAAAATAATTTAAAATGAATTGAAAGATTTTTTAAGTCATGAATTTAATTATCTTATCTCACAAATATACCTTACGGAAGTTCGCCTTTTCTAGCGTTTCTCGAGTTGTGGTAAGGTGAAAAGCGCCACCATCGCTAAAAAGCAGGACCCAAAGAAGCCAGGTGGTATGCTATCAATGGGCTATGGTTTCGTTGCATACAAGAAAGTTGAGGGCGCAGACAAAGCTATGAAAATGCTGCAGGTAGCAAAATCTCTCGCATTGGTTTTCGAGTGCTAGTTTTTAAATCAATCACGCATTCTTTCATTTGCTACTTTTTACTAAAGTGCTTTCAATTTAAGATTAACAAAAATGGGCTGAAATTCGACGGAAATCATTTATGCCAGCTATATGAAATCTAAATTATTGTTTGTCAATCCCGTTGTTTCTTTCGCTTACGTTGCAGTTTCCCTCGTAGAATTGCGAACTTGATGGCCATAAGTTAGAGCTGAAAAAATCACACCGCGACACAGTGTAAGTATGAACTCCAGAGAGGGCACCCGATATCTTTCTCCGTTAATTGGTTCACATAATTTTCTGTTTATGATTGAAGGAAATCGTGGGTGGAAATTTCTTCCATTCTTTTGAAATAGATATTTTTTTAACTTAATTCACCAAACGACAATAGGTTTTTCTTCCTTTCTATTGTTGATTTCTTTTAGCACCGCGAAATCTTCTCGCAAGAAATCTCAGGTGAAGAAACAAACGAGCAGTAAGATTATCGTAAGGAATATTCCTTTTGAAGCTAACATCAAAGAAGTAAAAGAATTGTTCAGGTTGGTATAATTAACATAATTATCGAATATTTATGGTATTTATATTCATCTTAAGATTTGTTCCATTGCAATAATACTTACGAATTCGGACGAATATTTACCGACAGTTATTCGTTTTTCCTCGTCATTCTCAAATTCGAATCGTATTGTTTTTCTTTCGCTATAACCGAGATTTTTGTTGTTTGGTATTTTTGCCTTCTATTTTATTCTCGTTAACGAAAACGGTTATTTACATTTTTTAGTCATTGCTAGAAAACACCTCAACCGACTTTTGTATTCGAGTGCTCTTAGTGTCAGCGATTTTACCGACAGTTATTTGTCGTTTTGACCGAATGTTTTCGTTGTAAGCGATTTTTACCTACAGTTATTTCTCGTGGTCGATCGAGTATTTTCGTTGTAAGCGATTTTTACCGACAGTTATTTCTCGTATTCGACCGAGTGCTCTCGGTATAAGCGATTTTTACTGATAATTATTTCTCGTTTCGACCGAGTGCTCTCGGTGTAAGCGATTTTTACCGATAGTTACCTTTCGACAATTGGAATATTTTACGCGTTTTATGTTTAGTACGTTTGGCCACATCAAATCAGTTCGTCTCCCGAAGAAATTGGCGGGTACTGGATCTCATCGTGGTTTTGCGTTTATTGATTTCACTACCAAACAAGATGCCAAAGTAGGCTTTCAAAAGTGTGAAGTCCGTGAAATATTGCTTTATTTAAAAAAATTTCCCCTCACTTTTAAAAAAGCGTGTGACAGGTCGAGTAAATAGTTGCGATTCTAGTATATATAGAATAAAATACAATTCCTAAATTTAAGGCTGCGTTCAAAGCGTTGTGTCAAAGTACCCATTTGTACGGTCGCCGATTAGTATTGGAGTGGGCTGATGACGACGAGAGCGTTGATTTATTGAGAAAGAAAACCGCTGACCACTTCCACGAGGGCGCTGGTAAGATCATACTTTAGCCAATTACCGTGAATATGGACTAAATGATTATCTTTTAGATCCCGAGGCGAAAAAGAGTAAAACCGAGTTGCAAACTGCACTAGAGATGGCGCCAAGTCCTTGAAACGAGAAATAGAAGTTGTCAGTGACACTAATATTCGTCATTTCTTTCGTTAAATTTTTTTGTTTAAAGGTTTATCTAGAAGGTTTAGAGAAAGCATTAAACACAGATTTACCTAATATAGTAATACCACAGGAGCGTCGCTAGTTCTTATCGAGCATCCTCTGGTATTTTCAAATCTGACTGAAATATTTGTGTGTTTATTTCTGCATTTCGTTTTTGCTACCAAAGTAATCAGAAAGCTATTTCTTGATCAGCCTTATAGCTGACGTCAGGTTTGACGCGCATGCGTTCTACATGACGCTTCGAAGAGAGAACATTACCTCGTTTGGTAGATAAGTGTTCTTGGAGATATGGGAATTAGTTTTGGTTGACTGCGCATGCGTGCTTTCAACGCCGACTGTAGGCAAGGTTTACAGTTAGGTCGTTTTAAAATGACTTTGACTTGAAATTGACTCAGTGTAACTATGTATTCGAGGAACTTAGACTGATACAAAAAGACAGTGATGGAATGTGAATTCTGGTCGCACGGGGAGAAATACATTCTTCATAATTGAAGCTTTCTGTTGCGCGAATGAGAGTTGTTTACAAACATCCTTTCATTGGTCGGTGTTTACGATGCCCAAGTACTGCTTATAGCATTTGAAAGAGCTTCGCTAAGAAATTTAGAAACATTTCAGCAGCGATATGGCCGGTAAAATGCGCTTGAAACTGCTGGGTTTCGCGTTATTTTCTATAACGCTACTTCAAATGCCTTTACAAATACGGGCTGTAAGTATCAGGGTAAAGGATATTGTGGAAAGAATCAACCCTAGGGACAACGCCGAGACCAGGTCGAAAAAAAAGCCAAAGTGGCTGACGAAAGCGGTAAGGAACACGGTTGTGACGCACAAAGTGAGGTTGTCGTTGGCGATTGGTGACGATGATATTGGCGACGTTGTGATTGGTCTGTTCGGAGAACTCGTTCCCAGGACAACGAAAAACTTCGTGGAACTTTGCGAAGACACTGTGGTAAGGCATTTCTCTAATGGTTTGGAATAATAAGGTGATAGAGCGTATAAAGATATTTAATTAGGAGTTACGGGATGAGAAGAAGATGCTGAACACGAGATCATAAGTTAAAAAATAAATATTTGAAATATTAATGCACCTACATAACATCCTTTATTGATAGCAGAATTTTTTTTTTCTAACGAAATCAACATAATGAAATATGTTTGTAAAAAATAATGATGATAATGTTACATGGGCCAAAAATATATTTATGGCTTTGACCAGTATCTTTTGTAGGAAGGTTACAAGGGAAGCATATTTCATCGGGTGATCAAAGGGTTCATGATGCAGGGAGGTGATATGACCAGACGCGATGGAACAGGTACGCACTTCATCAATCCATTACACTGATGCACTTGTTATGACTGCTTACAACAACAACAACAAAATTTGATTTTCCAAAAACAACAAATATACACATTTTCTCTCTTAAATATGTTTTTCAACACAAAAAATTGATTTTACAATGAAAGGAAATATAATATTTGTCAATTGGTTGGTGTCATTCAATAGATTAACTAGGCAAAGGAATGACTTAGAGGTCTCCACTCAACAAAAGCAAACCCTAAACAAGCGACTCTATTTGCCAATTTTCCTTTTATTCTCACGCGCATATACAATAACTTATATTATTGGAAGGAATTGAAGTTTTCAATTTTTCACTGGAATTTAACTTGCGTTAGGTCTTGGTTTTGCATGCGTTCCTTCCCATGTCTTAACACTGATTTGCGCTTCTCTTGTTATGCTAAGGTGGTCGTAGCATTTACGGCCGGAATTTTGATGACGAAAACCTCGAGACAAAGCACATGGGTCCTGGGACGGTTTCCATGGCAAATTCAGGACCAGATACAAACAACTCTCAGTTCTTCATCACGTTTGTGAATACGCCCTGGTTAAATGGAAAACATGTAGTGTTCGGCAAAGTATTATCTGGAATGGTGAGAATTCATTTTTCTTTGAAGCGGTATATTACGAAAAATTTAAACTGTTATAAAATCAATTTTACATTGATTGCTTCAAAATTTTTGATTTCAAATTTTACCTTTTCGAGACATTCAAAGTCTTGAAAATTTTCATTGTTTAACAAATGAAGTCGAGCGGAAAATTCTCAACTTTGGCCAAAATTTTTAGATTGGCCAAAATGCCAATCAAACACTCCACTTTGTAAAACAATTGAATAACAATTTTTCTTTAAACTGAAACAATCAGACTTTACAAAACATAAAATGACCAAATTGGCTGACAAAATACTCAGTAAAAATTACATCTAGTTACATTTTTGGTCTTCACCTTGGATATATGAAGCCCTGCATTTTATTACGGCCAGCCTTCACTGCCGAAAAGTAATTCTCTATCGTACATCAAGTTCATTTCTTTGCCTTGCTCACCCAGAACATGACTCAATGTCTGCAAAAGATGTCTTTCAATAAATGGTTGCTGATGTCTGGGCGAGTAACCGTCACGCAGCGAGCGAGCTATCGTGTACAAGCGCGGCTGCGAGAAGCTGTAAATGTGACGTAATATGTGTGCGAGGCGCGCACATCTTTCGGCCACCTCACGGTCCGAACCGATGTGTATTTGATTTAAAGTGTGGTGAGGATAGATCGTACCGTGGCAAATACCAAAACCTCCCTCCTCTGTTATTTCGAGTGAAGGACTGTTACTCAGGCAGTAGTGAATGTGTTTTAAAGCCTCCAGCTCTTCGAAATTGATTTTCGAAACAAAAGAAAGAAATTGCTTTAAAATCTCATTTTCTTCTGCCATTGAATGACAACCGTATGTTTTGACCAGAAGCGACGTTGTCTTGCTTATCCCTGCCATCGCCCTTCTATCACTGTTATTTGACATTAGTAAATCGAGCGCGTTTCCGAACATTTCTTTGAGACGAGAATTTAAAGTTGCTTCAGCTTTCATCGATTGCGGGCAAAATAGCACATATAGAAAAGCATTCAACTTTACTTGGGTATGTAAGGTCACGCCTGCGTCCATGAAACTCCTCACGCCACTGGCCACACCGAAATAATCTTCATCAATATCAACGAGAACATTATCTAGATGTTTGAATCTCAGGACTCGCTTAAACTTTGACTCGCTCACCATAACAACAGAGAACTGGCTGACCATTTTACATTCCGACGGTTTTATTGTGATCATTTGATCTTCACTCAACGAATCGTTGCCATCGCCCGGATACACATCGACTCTTCTGTTTTTCGAGTAACTACAGTTGAGAATTTTGTCGTTGACTTCACAAAGACATGCGGTGCGTTGTTTCGTGAACTCATCCATGGTCACACCCAAGACAAGCTTTTGTTTCATAGTATCGTAATGGTCAGTCAACCAGGCGGGTCGGATCCAAACAACATGTCTGATCACGCCTTTCAAAATGGCTGACAAAATAAAAGCGTCATTGTAGATCATCAACGGTAGAAAGGATTTTCTCTTGAGATTAGGAGAAGCGAGATCTAACTCGGTGACACCGTCGGCTTCGTCAGGGGGAGCCATGTCGCTATGGGCGTCGATGTGTATCTAGACAAACATTTGAATTAATTAGCTTTCGCTACGTGAAAATGTTTGACAATAAACCCGGAAGCAATTTCGTTAATCTCATGAAAAAGAAGCCTGGTTGTTACATGCAATGAACGAAGTTTAATGAAATCCACCATACATTTAAATAAAAAAACATGTTGGCAAAACAACAAGAAGCCGTTTAAGCACAATCATCTGCAATTCTTTTTATTGCATCATTATCACTCTTATTACTCACCAACGTGTTCTTTTGCCTCCCAAGAAACCCCTCGCCGACCGCTTGGAACCAGTAAGGAATGACTGAAATGGCAACAATTTACAATACAATCTTTGATCATAAATGCGAGAATAGTATAAATAGCAAGTTCAGCGTAGCATCTGACGTCTTGTTGCTACGGAAACAAGAATTGTAGCTATTTAAAACTGGTAGACGACCGAACTCATGGCACTGACAACCAGGAAGTATTTAAAACTGGTAGACGACCGAACTCATGGTACTGACAACTAGGAAGTAGAAAAAAATAAAATTAAAAAGATAATTATATATAATTTTCTTGGTCAAAGGTATTGGCAACCCGAAGATATTTTGTGAGTTGGTTTCGCTGTTTCGCATTTAATAGGTTCTGAGAAACAATGAAGCATATCCACAGACTGATGAGTCAGTTTTATTTACTAAGAGAGCGAAACTGAAGTTGCAGCGAAAGCAAAAACCTAGAAACCTTTCGTTTCGGTTTTTATAGAATTACACTCTCCTTCGCATTGGCTATTTATTGCAGAAAGATCTTTCAAGCTGATTTCAAAACAGTTATGTCCACGTGTGTAACACGTGTTAATGACGTCATACCTGCTTGATGCTGGTCTACAATGACAACGGGAACGTGGTTTTCAGAAATCTTCATTTGGTGAACAAAAGGCTCGCTTTCCCAAACGATATGCTGTGCGTTGTGTTGCAGATGATCGTGAGCATCGAAATAACTTTTCGCAACGATTGTACCGTTTTTGAAGTCGAGCAGTTTACCGAAAACATTGTCAGGAATTTTGTCTGTTCTTCGTTTGACGATAAACAACGTTGAAGCGACAGCAAAACCGATTAAAAAGAGATAGGATTTAAAGTAAGTGCGAGGTGCAGGAATTCTACGCCTCAGATACAAGCTGCATGCTCTAAACATTTCCATGTTTAACAAACCCGGAAGAATGTTGTCTTTGTCAATGTTTATATACGCAAAGAAAGCCTGGTTCTTACATGCGATGCGAAAGCGAAACAATATAAAGGGAGAATGCACAAATTCGTTCAAATTAAGAAAATCATATTTTCGCTTCTGGAGTTACTTGTTAGATTGAAATAAACAAAAAATATTTTCAAAATCAAAACATCCATAAGTTCGCAAATAGAAACCAGGTATAAGCCGAACATATTCGAGATAATAAACGCTACTACATATCTGCTTTCTGAAAATATAAAACAGTTTTCGGAGATCATCATTAATTATTCAAACTATTTTTTTTTTTATTACTTTCGTCAAAACAAAACTAAAAATACGAACATTTTACTGAAAATGAAAAGACGAAATTTGTTTATTATTATTATTATTATTATTATTATTATTATTATTATTATTATTATTATTATTATTATTATTATTATTATTATTATTATTATTATTATTATTATTATTATTATTATTATTATTATTATTATTATTATTATATTTAACGATATATTTCAGGCATATCCATAAAAAATTACAGCTCTTCATCCCGAAAATAACAAAAAATACAATCCTAGACAATCTTCTTACAAATATTTTTTTTAAAAAAAAATCAGTTATTATCAACCTATACATCATTTAATTCAAACATAAGGTGCAGTTTAATATTTCAAAGTTTTCTTTAAAACAATATATTTATTTTCTCAATTAAAATAGCACAAAGCTTTTCGTACGTCTGTACATCATCATGTGCATAAAAAATATGTACACTAAAAAACTAAAACGTTGCCTAAATAGTATGTAGACTACGTAGGCAACGTTTTAATTGTTTTAAAGAAAACTTTTATACGTCATGTATTTAGTAAAATGATCAGTCTAACATTACGGTTCTATTGTAAAATGATCTGGTTTCGATTTACTTTCTTTTGGTTACAATCATCCTCCAGAGTTGCATTTTGGAATTAAAGTGGATAGTAAAGAATTTTATTTAAAACCATACAACACTTTGATATATGAAGGAAAACTTGGAAAAAAAACTTATAAAAAAGATCGCATGTGAAAACCAGTTAATAGCCGGTAATGCATGGTCAACAAAAACGAACTAAAGCAATTATTGTGATTAATATGCTTCTTGTAAAAGATTTTTTTAATCATTCATTTGATGGAATGTTGCATGTATTGATCACCGTTAGGAAAAAAACTGTCTAGACAGTCCATCACTGTCTATAACCTTTTTTCATTTACCGATTACCACACCGTTTCGATACTGTAGTGACATGAAATTTTATTCACTCGTGTCGAATACTCAGCCAATCGCTACTCCAATTCTAATGTTTGGAAGACAACCGTGAAAAGATTATTTCCTTGGTTTTTAAAGCCCGAATCACGGAACACATCTCGTTCAATGGTAAGGCGTTCGGTTCTTAACCAAAAGGTTCGGGTTCGAGACCATGTTATCACAAAGTTGTTTAGTGAGTGGTATAAATAAAAAATGCCGTATTTTATCAAAAATAACCGTAGCACAAGTGGGAGCAATTAAATACACTAAGACCCCGGGTCGAGGTCTTCATGATAATGCTTAATGAGCGTTCTGGAAGCCTCGTTAAAAAACAAACCAACATAACATTTTCATAATTTTCATTTTCAACCAACGCGATGTGATTATTATTACAATAAGTTAATTTCAGAAAAGTTATGAAAACATTCTTATTAATAAATCATGTGTTGCTTGCTTTGGAAATGGCTATTTTCTTTAGAACGCAATCCGTGAAGTTGAGAATGTGGCGGTGAATGATGACGATAGACCACGTGAGAATGTGAAGATTGTGGATTGTCGCGCGAAAGAGGTTCCCGAGAACACTCTCGAAGATTACATGAACGTCTCCTCAGGTAATCATAATACTCCCTGAACTTGAACCCAGATGAAGTAAACTCCGAGATGAACATGTAAGCACTCTGAGATGACATCGTGGACATTCCAAGATGAACACTGCTCCAAGACCCGTGGACCGTTTTGGAAGAAACGTAGGTGTCTGGGAATTTTCAATGTGACCTTTGTTTTTGACAGCTTTGGAGGTGATGGTTTCAGCGAGTGAAGATCATTCAGATTTGTTTAACATATTTCGATCGCCATAAGAAACGAACAAAATATTTAAAATTATTAATTCTAATAGAGTTTAGTTTTGTTTTTATTTCAGTAATATTATTATTTCAGATAGTATTTATAAGGAATTTACGTCTAGAAGATATAACGACTGGAGTTTAAACAACAACAAGTTTTTTTTATTCCATTTAAATTCTATTTAAAGTACCCTAAAATTCGATAATTCCAATTAAAACGACTATGTGTTGTCATGGCGATTAATACCATCTCATTGGGCTTCGAAGGATGCGAGGTATTTTCTAAAGAAAGAAGAGAAATTCCAACGGACACGATCAAGTACAAACTACCCAGTGACATTTGAGATAAGATCAGGGGGTCGTCAACTGCTCTTTCATTCAAATTTCCGGGAATATATTCGATATTCAAAAATGCCGATGACCCATTTCTTTAAAATATAGATATTTTCAATCATAGAAGCATTTGAGTTAAATGGTAATTTCTGACTTTTCAATATCTCACATTGACGCGAATGAAACTACCAGAATCCTTTGCGCGTACTTTTATAGACAAAATCAGTAAAAGGTTAATTTCATTTAGATATTAAATCGCAAAGGCTTCTGGTAGTTTATTCAGGGTTTTTGATACCTTGAATCAAAATATTGCTATAGCTTTAAATATTCCGGAAACATTAAGAAAGCCAAGGACTATGTGCAAAGACTTTCACAGAAGATTGTTTCGTTAATTTCATTCGTTTAGGCAGAAGATTTCTTTTGCTTGTGTTACTTGCAGTAATATTCACACATCCCCCTCCCGTGCATAATCCGAAAGAAGATAACAAGAAGACATACTCGGTTTCAGCAATCTGTTGTTGAATTCTCTCCTAAAGAACAAATTCGTTTGTCATACCAGTCAATTTTTATAAGATATTAAAATATATAAGTCGTTTGGAAAGCAGAATTAGTTTCGCGATTTTTAGAATTTAAAAAGGGAAACTAAGATTGCAAAAGGAGGAATAGCGTTGCAAACCTTCATCGAGTCTGTTTTTGCTTTGGGTAACTTCTCCTTCAGACTTTTCACGCTCGCACGTGCACCCACCGTGTTATGCCACGCTCTGATCACGTGTCCGCCCGCCGAGAACAGCTGTCTGCTGTCAGCATGCCACGTGAGTGACAAGATGTTATCTAACATAGAAACACGTACGTCATTCATTCTAAGTTTCCTATGGTTGATGACTGAAGTTTTTAGGTTTTAAGTAACTTCAGGTTTGTTTCGCGCATTTTTTTGAAGAATATTCTAAGAATATGCCCAGGGTGAGAATATTGGGGAATATTTTGCGAAATCTAGCTGAATTTGCAAAAGTTGATAGAAGAAAAAAAGATATACATACAAAAACTTCCCGGCCTGTCTTGCTGTGCTTCTACCTCGGAATTCGTTTAAATAGGAATATGCTAAGAATATTTCAGCCTGATTTTGAGTTAAAAGTTAAGAATACTTGACCCTGGCCGAATCAAGTCTATGCTTATAAAAAAGCGCGTATTGAAAGTAATAGAAGGAGGTCTAGAAAGATTTTAGAACAACCTAATAATAGTATAATATATATTTGCAGTAAAAACCTTTATGGACTCCAGTAAGTTTCTCTTCTAACTTCTCCTCGTTGCAGTTGTAAAAGGATATCGATGTTTTCGATGCAATGGCAACAGTGAAGTAGTCATGTGACAGGGCGATGACTGTACGCGCATGCTCGGTACAATGTTCGTGCGATCCGGTGTGTAGTAGGTAGGCCTCCTGACCCTTCACATACTCGACTTGAATAAAAAAAAGTTTCATCACGAAACTGAAGAAGCATGGACGCCATTTACTCTCTGTGCATTTTTTCTTACGCCTGTACAGTTTGTCGGTTGAAGTTACAATAATAACATTGATAATAGATTAATTGAAATCAATCTCAAAATCAAGCCGCAAATTACAGATCAAGCGTTACTAACACGGGACCATTTTAATCTGCACGAAATTCCTTCTAGATTTCTGACTGTTGAATATTGCATAGCCGCCAAAAAACCCTCTGATGAAACTTACTTACCGTCAATATCCCATACTTTCCATGTGCCGTCTTTGGAAACGGTAGCCATCCTAACAAAACATTTTATAGCATTTTGTTGTCTTTAAAACTTCTATGAAACAATTTAAGCGCGTTGCCATTACTTCTGACTTTACAGTGACATAATTGGTGTTCTTTTGCTGAAAATATATTTGCGTCCAATCCCTTCATGTTCTGTTGATTCAAACTCCAGAAAAGTTCTTTTTGAGCGTTTTCCTCTTAAGAAACTAACTCTCAGGGGATAATTGCTTTGACACCAAAAAACCAAACTGGGCCGGTTCGAATCCCATCTCCGGTATATTTCTGAGTCACAGTTGAGTACTTGAGCAAAACGCATGCGTAATGCAAGTCAAAGCTTAAAATTTGTATGCAGGTGCGACGAGCCGCATCTATATAACACTAGCAATAAATGCAAAATGCACTCATTACTTCTATAAGCCAGCTCTTTGAGTTTTCTATAAATTTAGATTTCCACGCAATAACTATCTTCGGCAACAATGCATATGCACGTGCAAATTTCACGCACCATTTCTTTCAAGTAGTGGATATTTCATATAGTGAATAATGACATCCGGTTTTGGCTTTGGTTTGTAATAAAAAACCATCTACCTCGCTTATTTAAAGGATTTTGAACCTGCTGCTTTCAAATCTGTCCTTAGTTTTGCTGTGAGACTAACCGTTCAAACAGTGTAGACGCATACAAGCACAGAACAACTTTACTTTTCATATATAGATAGATAACTGGATGACTAAAACAACATAAAACAAACAACAACAAACTTTTTACTCCATCGAATTTTTTTTAAAAAACAGGACTCGTTTGAAAAGCAGTAATTGAGTATTTTAATTGTATATACTGAAACGACTGTAAAGATATTTTATACGAATAAACAAGTCTTCCCTGTGTGGTATTTAAACGCATAGAATCTAACGTTTACCTCTTTGAATCATTAGCAAAGGAGAATGAGAGAACACCGGCTGAATGTCCTTTCAAATCAAATGCTCGTGTTACCTAGGAAACAGTTGTCATGGTTAGTATTGTCGTCATTGTGAAGGCATAAAGATGGTAGTTTTTCATTTCCATAATGAAAAGAGAAAATGAAAACTATGTATTTTTTATTGGAAATATGAATTCGAAATAACTTTCGTTGAGGAAAAGACAAAAATGTTGCAAAAGAAGTTAAAACTACAAGTTTATTAGCGATGAAAGCAAAACATTTTGTTGGAGGAAAGCGAGTGGTTTTTAGTGGAGGAGAAATTTATTACCCGCGCAAAATCGCCATTTTTGTTGAAAGTAACTTGCCATAATCTGACGTCGGAAGTAAAACCTAAATATATTGATTGATGCTTAAAGACATTAAAATAAGCTACATAATTATGAGAAGAAAAACACTTGATGAATATATGACTGGTACAAAAAAATTAAAACATAATATTTTATTCGTAATATTTCTTAAATACCGAAGAACCCAACGTGGCACTGGCAGTGTTCAAATGTAAGGATTTTTGAGAACAGCCTAACTTGTGCTGTTAAATTTTAAGACACGTTCATGAAATTCACCGGGGTCAATTTTTTCCACGCCCAATTCTTTCCCATCGGATAGCCCTTCCATTTCTATACTACTGCCCCCCACAAAATCTCACCACACGCTGCCACCAGGTTTCCACATGGTGAAACGTCAGCTTGTGTGTTGTAGATTAGCAGAGTGTCTAACGTTTCAAGCACGTCTCCTAAACAAAAGAAAGAGAGGAGGGATTGATAATGACGGTTGAGAGAATAAGAAGCTCACTTCCGGCGTTGTAATTCTTGCTTTGATATGAGACTATACAACTAACTGTTGTTTCATCAGTTTTAATAAATCGATGAAGACTAATACAGATTTTAGGACAGCATTAAAGAATTTCTGCTATAATACAAACAGTAATACAAAAATGATTTAATCAGGTGGTATAGGTGCTACAGAAAGTGTAGGTGCTACAGGAGGTATAGGTGCTACAGGAGGTGTAGGTGCTACAGAAGGTGTAGGTGCTACAGGAGGTATAGGTGCTACAGAAGGTGTAGCTGCTACAGGAGGTGTAGGTGCTATAGAAAGTGTAGGTGCTACAGGAGGTATAGGAGCTACAGAAAGTGTAGGTACTACAGGAGGTGTAGGTGCTACAGGTGGTATAGGTGCTACAGAAGGTGTAGCTGCTACAGGAGGTGTAGGTGCTATAGAAAGTGTAGGTGCTACAGGAGGTATAGGTGCTACAGAAGGTGTAGGTGCTACAAGTGGTATAGGTGCTACAGAAGGTGTAGCTGCTACAGGAGGTGTAAGTGCTATAGAAAGTGTAGGTGCTACAGGAGGTATAGGTGCTACAGAAGGGTAGGTGCTACATAAAATATAGGTGCTACAGAAGGTATAGGTGCTACAAAAGATGTAGATGCTACAGAAGGTGTAGGTGCTACAAGAGGTGTAGGTGCTACAGAAGGTGTAGGTGCTACAGGAGGTGTAGATGCTATAGAAAGTGTAGGTGCTACAGGAGGTAAAGGTGCTACAGAAAGTGCAGGTACTACAGGAGGTGTAGGTGCTACAGGTGGTATAGGTGCTACAGAAGGTGTAGGTGCTACAGGAGGTGTAGGTGCTACAGAAGGCGTAGGTGCTACAGAAGATATAGGTGCTACAAAAGATGTAGATTCTACAGGAGGTATAGGTGCTACAAAAGGTGTAGGTGCTACAGGTAGTATAGGTGCTACAGGAGGTGTAGGTGCTACAGAAAGTGTAGGTGCTACAGGAGGTATAGGTGCTACAGAAGGTGTAGGTGCTACAAGTGGTATAGGTGCTACAGGTGGTATAGGTGCTACAGAAGGTGTAGCTGCTACAGGAGGTGTAGGTGCTATAGAAAGTGTAAGTGCTACAGGAGGTGTAGGTGCTAAAGGAGGTATAGGTGCTACAGAAGGTGTAGGTGCTACAAGTGGTATAGGTGCTACAGAAGGTGTAAGTGCTACAGGAGGTGTAGGTCCTACAGAAGGTATATATTCATTTTCAACTTATTCACTACTTTCGTAAAACTGCTTAAATACAATGGGATACTGTCAAAATCAATGTTGCTATATCCTTTGATTTGAGACCGAGTTTCACCACTGCATATTGGAACAGAAAATGAAACAGGAAGGAGTGAAGGCTGAAACCAACAATTAAACCTGCAGCTGTTTCTAATTCATTTAAAATTTAATTTTAACTAACATAGATCTGTATTTATTCGATTGAGATGGAACAAACAAACCTTTTAGCGACCAGATCAATATTTCCGTATCCTTCGAAGCCGACATAATAAACCTCCCATTACTTGATATAACAACGTTGATCAGTTCGGATTTATGGATTTTCGGAAAGTCAAATTCAGGAGTGGCGCTCAAGTTTGCCGCGCCGCCATCTTTCTTTTTGTGGATTTTGAAAACACGTATGGTGCGTTCATTCGCCAGAGAAACAATGAAGGCTCTAGAATGCACTTCCATTCAATATTTCCAATAAAATTCGTTATTCAATAAAATATATAAGTATATATACAAGAAGAGTGGCACCAACCGTATATCTGTACTTATTTATTTTATTTTATTTTTTTTAGGATTTTTGTGATTTTATGATATATGGTAAACAAATAAATAAGTAGAAGAAAGGATAATAAAATATTGTAGTCAATAAAACTTGCAAAATCAGAGCCATATGAAATGAAATCATCATCCAAGTATGTATGGGACAACTTCATGATCATCCAATCATCATCCAGTATGTATGGGACAACTTCATGATCATCCAATCATCATCAAGTATGTATGGGACAACTTCATGATCATCCAATCATCATCCAGTATGTATGAGACCACTTCATGATCATCCAATCATCATCCAGTATGTATGAGACAACTTCATGATCATCCAATCATCATCCAGTATGTATGGGACAACTTCATGATCATCCAATCATCATCCAGTATGTATGGGACAACTTTATGATCATCCAATCATCATCCAGGGATTTTAAGTGCTTGCTTTATAGTTAACGGTCATTTTGCAATTTTCTGACTTTTATGTATTATCTGTCTCAGACAAAATTTCAGCTGAAATATAGCTTGAACAAATCCAATTTTGCTATATTGTTTCCTGTAGGTCTAAAAGCTATGAAATATTACAGAACACAATTTTCTCACCTTGAATCAGGACTCATTGAGATGGAGGTTGCATGGTCAAACTCAATGTTGACACGAGTGTACCTGTAAAACGATAAAATGTTATAAAATGTGTATTGCTCGTGTTCACATTATCTCATACATGTCATATTCTTAGGTGGGTTTAAATATATTAAGTAAAAAGTGATTAAACCAATTTTATCAATAGCAGAGGGAAAAACGATTTACTACATACAAAACAAAAGTGTTATTCTTCAATAAATAAAGTGGTAATCATTGATTGAGCAGGCGTTGAAGCAAAAGTGTTGTTCTGACAGTTCATCACGCATTTAAAAACATCTCAAAAAACTATTTATTGCACAAAGAACTTTCATTTCGTAACATTTATAACAATGTTTTCAATCTCATAGTTGAGTAGCGATTTTGAAAGTTGAAAAGCAATTTTGAACAAACCAAAAACCAATCTAATTCTAAGCTCATTCTTTGAAAAGGATTGCGTAATTTCAGAAGGATTGCGTAATTTCGTTTGACAACTGCAAAATAGCATGTTCAGTTGCAGTGTTCTTATTAAACCCAAACTGCTTAGAGAAAAAAATGTTATTTTTACATATGTGGATGTGTAAAAAATTGTACAGAACTTTTTCTAAATATCTTTGAAAAGCGTTTAATGACTTGTTAATGTATAGGAAGTTTGTGTCATCAACAAAATGATGAATGGTGTAATTTATTGTGGCTTGATGGTGATGATTCACAACGAATAATAATAATAATAACAGAGGTCCTAAAACAGAACCTTGCAAAACTCCAGTAGTGACTGTTAATTCATTAGATATAAACATTATATATATATAAGCGACTGGTGAGATCATTAGCCTGCTATTGCAGTTACCAAAGGACGCGACGTGGACGCTGATCTCTTGTCCTTCCATGCGATATAAACATTCATTGATGGATACATACTGTCCACAGTTGAGTAAGTAATATTTAAACCAGTTCAAATGTTAATGTTCAAGCATGAAGTTGGAACTTTCAATAAAATTTTATTCATGATAATTATGTTAATTTATGATAATTTTATGGTTTGGAAATAACATATGAATGCATCTAGCAACATAAACATAATAACAGTAATTAAATACCGATGATCTTTGCTCATGAAATCTTTAACATTCCATAAACGAGCTGTTCGATCTGAAAAAAAATTGCAAAACTTGTAGACAGCAATACGGTATGTGGATAATCACACTGCATGCAATTTGTGGAAACAGCAAGAAAACTAAATTGGTGTGAATGAGTGATACATGTTGTGTTATTTTGGTGTGAATGAGTGATGTTATTTTTGAATAATCTGCATTTTTTGGAAATAGTTAACAAGGGTAAAATTAATGCAACATTTTTAAAATGTTGTTAAAAAATTAATTGAAATATCTCAAATTGTCTTCTTTACAATGAAAATCAGTGTTTCCAATTCAGTCCGTAAAAATGTTTAAATTAGCGTTTAGCTGGTATATACTTTTGACTTTTTTCTGTGCAACCAATTTCCCTAACAATATTGTGTATTGGGGAAACACCATCTCTTGGCGAGAGTCCTCAAACACACTTGATATTCCAACTTGTTGCAACTGTATCAGTCCAACTCTAGGCTTCAGTTTTTCTTCATTTTAAGTGAATTTTCTTTGTGTATTTGTTCCTTCTTCTTCTAATAGTCTTAACTCACCCACATATTATTTGTCAGTAATTACTTTTGTTTTTAAATTGTTTTTCCATTTTTTTAGGGACTTCATTTGTCTTCAGACCCATCATTCTGTCGAAAACGTCTTCCTCAGACGACAAATGGAAGATTTGGTTTTGGGCCATGTGATGGGGCAGTCACAGTGAACAAGGGACCTGGAGAATGTTCTCCTGCATGCTTTCAAAAACGTTGACGCAACTTGGAAGTGAACCACTTCCTGAACGAATGGTTTGGGCATCAAACCATATTTATCTGGTGTATTAATAATTATTCATATTTTAAGTGAATAACCCAGAAAACCCAGACCATGAGATGGTACTGTAGTTGTTTCCACTGGGGCCCACTGTTGGAAAGTACATTTTCGTAACTTATTATTCAACCATTAGTCATCTACCAAATTTCTCTCACAAGGTTTTTATTAACCTGTGGTAAGTTTTTCAGGCACTTCCCAAAGGTGCAGCGCACTCAGGTAATTCTCGTTTTGAACTTTTTCACGTCTATTTTGAAAAAGGCCTCCTCCTACATTTGAAAATTCCGTTATATATATATATAAGGAAGAATCAAGAAGCAAGCATAAATTACCTTCCGAGCAAGATGATAAAAACTTTCCATTACTGCTTATATCTATACCCAAAACATTTGAAGTGTGTCCTTTTAAGGAAGCAAGTAACAGAGGGTGCGTAAAATTAATATCTTGCTTTTTTCTAGTGGTAGGAACATTTTCAGGTTTGTGAGATTTTTTCTGAGCTTTGACTTCTTGTTTCGGGCTGACTTCATTTTCTTTGTTATCTAATGGTTCTTCGTTCTTTTGAAAAAACACAATATAAATAACAATTCCAATAATACCAATAACTGCTGTCAAAAAAAGCAAAGGAAAGACAGTTTCGATTTCTTCGTATTCGGCAGCCATTTTACTTTTTGCGTGTGTTGTTGTATCATTTTTGCGTATATTTAACAGAATAGTTTCAAACATTGAAGATGTTTTCGTAAGATTTTGTTAATAAAAACGTCCATATGAAATTTACAAAGCCTCCATAAAAATAATCTAGAAAGAAAAATATACAAAATTGAGAATTTTTGGTGACAATTTGTGTATAAAAATTCGCATTTCAATAACGATATTCTAATTCTTAATTATTCGGCTTATTGTCAAAAATTAGCAAAATATTAAAAACAAGCTGGAAAATATGCTTGTTTATATATAAATAGTAAAATCAAAAAAGATCTTTTTTAAAAAAGGTTATACAATATTACGAAAACATAAATATTCTAGAACAAAGAATATTTTTCGAGTGCCTTCTCATCGCCGTGTTTCTTTCACTGGCTCCGAGTTTATGTCAGCTTTTCTTTGTCGCCTCGCCGGCGAGTAAGATCCCACTCGTTTGAACGGATTGAAACCTCCGTTGGGGGTAGCGGTTGGTTGCTCAGCTATCGCGTTCAGCGAATGAGAGGAGGAATTGAGAGTGACGTCATCTTTCGATGTTGGCGTGATTTCATCCGAAGATGAGCGCGCTTCTGACGTCAGACACGCGTGTCTATCGACGACAGCGTTGATGTATCTTGTGAACATTTGAGGTGCCACTTGACGATTGGTCGGCTGTAAAGAAGCAGAATTAAATTTAATACAATACAAAAGCCTGCTTGTAGTTTCATCATTCGTTTTCATTCTTGCTGAGCTCTACATACAGTGTAATATCGACAACTCGAACTCGCGTTAACTCGAACTTTTTTCTACGAGTGATGGATTGGACACATGAGATAGATAGACCACGACTACGGAGAACCAGGAAAGTCCTCGCATGCTGCCTGTGATCCGGGTAGCCGAGTATGGCCAGAGAAAGTTGTGGTTGTTGTTGGAGTCAGGCCAAGGAGGCGTTTCTCCTTTGGAAGTGACATCAACTCTGGAATAAGATTTTTCCATTTCCCATTCCTAATGGTTCTAATAGAAACACCCGATAAAAAAACCAAACCAGCAATTAGTGAGTCTCATGCCAATGATCAGCAAAATCCAAGAAAATATAATAAAGAAACACCTAGATCGTCGCCAACTCTATCATTGATTGCCAGCACCGGGCAAAAGATCAAAAGTTACACGCTTCTATGTTGGTTAATAATAGCTTTCTTTACATCGTTCTTCTCAAATATAGACGATATGTCACGTGATATAGAATAGACGATATGTCACGTGATATAGAATAGTAAATACTCTAGTGAAGTTACTTGTAGGAATCATTTAGACAAATCATCGGCGCTATATTTCAATCCAGACGCCCTTCAAAACGATATACAACAATTACAAGAATTTGTAGGACACATGGACACAAGTACCATGTTAAGCCGAGCTAGCTCGACCAGATAATGATGATGGATGCAAGTGGCGCCAAAATGGGACCAAGCGTTCTCAAAACAAAGAAGAAAAGATTGCGAAGAAGACCCTTTTCAATAGATACACTGGTCCCAAAGAAAAGAGATTTTTTCAAAACAAAGCAATAGATTTAACGATTACAAGAATGGTTTAAGAAATGAGCTGGTTTGAGTTCAATCTAGACAAGAACGCTGAAGATAGGTTCAAACACAAAATAAGTAACTAATTTTATTTTAGTGAGGATAATGGGAAGAAAACCAAAAAGATATTTTCATCAAAAGCAAATAGATTTGTAGGACCTGGAGATTTTCTTTAAATTATATAATTAGCGAGTCCGTCTTACCTTGACTACAGTGCACCTGTCACCTTGACTACAGTGCACCTGTCACTTTGACTACAGTGCACCTGTCACCTTGACTACAGTGCACCTGTCACACACTGTCACACACGGCGTCACTTACATAAACCAGAGGAAGATCAAGTACACTGTGCCGTGCTTAACTAACATTACTAACATAGCTAAAAGGAGTTACCAACAATGATATATCCTAGCTAGAGTATGATACGAGGTGATGCACAGCTTACGATGCGTAACGTATGATACGAGGTGATGCACAGCTTACGATGCGTAACGTATGATACGAGGTGATGCACAGCTTACGATGCGTAACGTATGATACGAGGTGATGCACAGCTTACGATGCGTAACGTATGATACGAGGTGATGCACAGCTTACGATGCGTAACATGAAATGTTAACATTCTAAACTCGGGTAGTGTTCAACATTCGTGGTTGAGGAAACTTACGGTTCAGAGGTCGTTTTCAGTGTTTTAGATAAGGCTATAAGTGTTTTAGATAAGGCTATAAGGTTGAATGTAAAAGTTTCAAGAAATAACTTAAAAGTCAATGAGGATTTTCATATCACGTGTTCGTACCGCGAAATACATTAAACATTTCACGAAGTTTTCTCTGATGCTTTCAAAAAGGTGTCCCTTTGAATAGTATGATTAAATTCAAGCTTACCTCGAGAAAGGGGCCCGGAAATGAATGAAGGCCATGAAAACCGATAGCTAAACAAATATATAGAGACATTGTTGACAAAATGTATAAAGTTGCGTGTGGCACTTCCAGAAACTTTTAAAAGTAGTATAATAAATGGCCGGGCAAATATTTTTAAAACGAAAGCTCACAGGTTAGCTTTTGAAGTTGTATAGGTGGTTTCAACATGTCTGAAGTCGACATCGAATCAACTATCGTTTGAGCTGCCGTCAAAGTCTCAGCATCGTCGGAATGGCTGAGCACGTTGCACAGTTTGCGGTTCAAGATCGAATAGCTGGATAACAGAACGTGTAAAAAATGTGGTAATGTAACAAATGAACGTAAAAATTCTTCCAGTATTTCCACGTATCGCAGAATAAGTAAACTTTAAGTTTGTTTTCATTAGTCGCACACCATACTGTAGTACTTACCATATAGGAAACACCTCCGAGTACAGTATGCTAGCTTCAGCCAACACCTCAAACAAAGTCTTCGCCTCGAAATCATCCATGGTGTATTCAACAAGAGTAGCCTGGGAATAAAGTTGATTATGTAATGGAGTAGTCTGGTAAAGAAGTTGATTATGTAATGGAGTAGTCTGGTAAAGAAGTTGATGATGTAATGGAGTAGTCTTGGAGAGAAGTTGATTAAGTAATAGAGTAGCCTGGGAATAAAATTGATTATGTAATGGAGCAGTCTGGGAGAGAAGTTGATTATGTATTGGAGCAGTCTAGGAGAGAAGTTGATGATGTAATGGAGCAGTCTGGGAGAGAAGTCGATGATGTAATAGAGCAATCTGGGAGAGAAGTTGATGATGTAATGGAGTAGCCTGGGAATAAAGTTGATTATGTAATGGAGCAGTCTGGGAGAGAAGTTGATTATGTAATGGAGCAGTCTGGGAGAGAAATTGATGATGTAATGGAGCAGTCTGGGAGAGAGGTTGATGATGTAATGGAGCAATCTGGGAGAGAAGTTGATGATGTAATGGAGTAGCCTAGGAATAAAGTTGATTATGTAATGGAACAGTCTGGGAGAGAAGTTGATTATGTAATGGAGCAGTCTGGGAGAGAAGTTGATTATGTAATGAAATAGCCTGGGAGAGAAGTTGATTATGTAATGGAGCAGTCTGGGAGAGAAGTTGATGATGTAATGGAGTAGCCTAAGAATAAAGTTGATTATGTAATGGAGCAGTCTGGGAGAGAAGTTGATTATGTAATGGAGCAGTCTGGGAGAGAAGTTGATTATGTAATGGAGCAGTCTGGGAGAGAAGTTGATGATGTAATGGACGAAATAAATGTTTTGAAACGAAATCAAGTTATGCTAATGGAACTTAAAACATTAGAGCAATTTTCGCTCACCAACAGCACAATGAGCAGAACTTGTCTGTCTACAGTGTACAACAACTCCGGGTTGAGAAGCGAGTTGTACCTGCCCGACTCAAACTCGTAGCGTTGTTTAGCTAACGAGACGCTTGTACACTTGTGCGTCGGCGATACGGTGACGATGACGTTGACATTTTTGCGCACGTCAGCATAAATCTTCGATTTGCGTCGTTTCATGGTGAGTGTGGTAGAGTATACTGGATGCTCGTTGTACAAACTCAAACGAATGTCTTCAGAGGACGGCATCAAAGCTGCAACGGAGGAATGTGATAGAAGGAAGAAAGTTGCAAACCCATGACCTTCTACAATTTATGACATCATCATCACTTGCATTTCATATGTAACAGAAAACAAAAAATATCCTAATTTACGGCTTCCGAAAATTCCGGCTTCCGTAAATTTGTATTTACAGCATTTATTTATTTCACTTAAATATTTATAAACAAAAATATATAAATATTTATAAACAAAAATATATAAATAAATATAAATATTTATAAACAAAAATATAAATAAATATATAAATAAACTATACAAAACAATCAGGATTTCATTTCATTAACCCTCCTAATAGCGTACACATCTTGAATAATAATAATTAGCTTAACAAGAATGGGCCCACCAGGTTAATGAAATAAAAAATCTGTTCAAAGCTTTTAAAAGGAAAAAGCTTTCTTCATTGGCAAACTATTAAACGCAACTTCACAAGCTATCGCAGCTGACGAGAAAAAATTGTTTTGCTACCATATTATTGGCTTTAATGCGTGATCTTGGAAATTTTAAAGCGTTTATAGAACCTCTGTTAAAAGAAACTAATGGGAAATTTGTGGGTTCCAATCAATGATATAGAAAAAAACACTAGATGTCTAACTCGCCGTAAATAAGTGAGACAAATCAAAAGCAAATTTATTCTAGCTTTATTTATAGTTTAAATATTGATATATTTAAGACTGTAATTAGTGTTGATTTTGAATCGAAATGTGAAGGATAAAACGAAAATATAAACAGTAAACTCCAAATAAACCACAGTTCCCAACACATTCTAACCAGCCAGCGCTGTTTTTTGCCACTATTTTGCCACTTATTTTATTGCCTCACGTACGAGGCGAGGTAAATAGCGAGATAGCGTTTTTTCTCTATATCATTGATTCCGGTACTATCCGCCATGTTGGTGTTCCAGTGTTCTAGCATATAGGTACAAATTACCTCTGAATTAGCATATCAAAGAATCTTACGAAGGAATGGTTTATTAATTTAATTTGGTTAATTTAATTTTAATTAATTTGATTTGGTTAATTTTAAACTGCATTTATAACTATATATTTTCCTTCTCTTAAAATTATTTTCATTTCACTCCAATGGCCATAATAAACTCTTACCCGCTAAATAAGGTAATGTGTCTCCATTCACGTCCAGTTTATCTTTGCCCCTGTAAGAAAAAGTGGTTTAAGAGTGAGCATGTTGGAAACTAATGCTGCCGGGTCGTTAAAACTGATGTCGTCAGGTCGTTAAAACTGTTTGTTTGTTTTTAACAAGGCTCCCAGAACGCTCATTAAGCATTATCAAGAAGACCTCGACCCGGAGTTTTAGTGTATTTAATTGCTCCCATTTGTGCTACGCAGCCAATCTACCTGTCATCTACTTACGAACTTCTAAAACAATCCGCTCACCCACTATTGCTCTTTTTACTGCAGATTGACAGCATAGTGTTCACGATACGCAACGATGATGACTTTGTTTTTGATGACGGATGACGTATACCTAAAGAAGAAAGCGTCACACTGATACAAGACAGACGAGGTAAGTCATACTTTTGCTCCATTTAAATAAATTTTGAACACTATGTCTTTTGCGCCAGGCATTATACTAGTTTTAAACATTTCATTTATTTTTTCAAATAATTTTGGTAATTTTCAGATAATCTTTATTCTATTTTCATTCTTTATTCTTTACGTTATTCTTGTATTTATTTATTTATTTATTATTATTTATTTACTTCGTAATTATTTTTACTTCTTTAACTTCTTTTTTAATTACACAGTAATGTTTCGGTGTTTTATTGTAAAAATCCTTCATCTCCATCAATGATCTTTATAAGGTTCACCTTTAACCAACAGGGCAATTAGAGCGAAATGGAAGTCCGTTGTAAAGCTCAGTCCAACCAAGTGATCAAGTTGCTTGAAGATCCAAATGTAAGTGCAGTCATTACGATGTTCCATCATCTCAAACACTATACCCTGTGTGCGAAAAACATCACTGAAAACTATACGTTCAAATCACACAATTTCTATAAGCTATGCAGTTTAACCACAAAGAATGAACGCACAAATTTCAAATTGTCAACAATTAAGATCAGAGCAAAACTTCACTAGGGAATCATTTAACAATAAATACTGCTAACGCCTTTGAAATGAAACTAACCTTCCCCTGGTACATGTTGAAGGCGTGGCATGCGTTCAAATTGTGCTCAAGAAGCGACAACGCGGATGGGTAGAGTGATTGCTCACCAAACTGTGAAAACAAATAATGGAATAGCGCGAGGCTTCCCTCAAATATTAATAACAAATTACATACTGTCAGTATAAACCATGTCTGAAATGAAATCATCACATTTTACAAAACACACGTTGAAAGCAATTTTATTTTAAAGTTGAAGTGTAAATTATATTCTGATAAAATATTCAGTTAATGACATAAATATATAAACATGCAATCAGTTAAATAATCTCTCTCTCTTGCATGAAGGTAAAAGAAAAATTTGAAGAACAATGGCTGGTGATGAAATCCATTGAAAGATTTAATGTTTAGTAAAAGTTTACTATTGAAAGATAGTAGAAAGATATCGCATCTCGGAATCTCTTCCTTCGCAATAGCAACTGAAGATGAATCTGACCTGTAGTATCCCCACAGCCACCCAAAAGAAGACTTTGTGGAAGATCGAATCCTAATAATTCATGGGAAATTAAATAATATTATTATTATTAAATGAGAAGCGAGAACACAAAGAAATAGTTTATCTGAAATACAATTATTACTATTATTATTATTATTATTAACAATGTTTTTACAGGATAAAAAACTTCAGTTTACAAAACTGCTATAAATGCTTGTCCTGCTCAAAAAAAAAAATAAATAAAAAGTATATATATATAAATAGAAAATAAAAAACTATTAGTATCATATACACTGTTAAAAATCAATGGTTAAATAGTTTTAAATGTAAAATTAAATTGCGCAGATAGAAATTGAACCAGAAAATATAGAACAAACTAAAAGAAAATCGACATTTACGCATATTAAAGAGTATAAAGTTGAAATCAAATTGTGACAACAGAATTGTTCAGAATTAGAAATGAAAGGTCAACATACTCAACACCAATGTTAAATGCCAATTAATTTTAAAGGTTGATTCGCAAAAAAACTTGAAAATAAAATCACTTAAAGAGTAAGACCGTTTATTGACTGGCAGCCTTTGCGCGCATCTGTTTTTATTTGCCACAATTCAAATTCAACATGGCAGATAACGACACGAACATTGAATGCATGCATTAACTTAGAAATATAACATATAATATAACATATATATTGGGAGAAATCTGAATTTTGTCGCAGAATTGGGCGCCTTCAATTGATGCCATTGATTAAATGTGTTTACTTTTTAATAAATAAACTTGTCATCTGAGTCATCACAATCTTGCCTTCTTAGTTCTGTTGACAATCTTTATTTGACATGTGTTACAGTACGAAAGTTTCTCCAGTTATCGAACAACGATAAAAATAGGATATAAACTCATAGGTTCAACTATCATTGTGCTCGCGATTGATTTCAAATCTCATGCCAGAAGATGGCCGTCATTCACAAAACTGTTCAATATGCGCGCAAAGGCTGCCGGTAAACTGTCTTTAAAGCAACTTTTGTTAGACACACTTAATTACCACTTACTTACTATATTACAAAAGCTACTTTTGTTTTCTCGGTTACGATTTCAATTGCAGCAAAGAATTCATATTATTGCTTGTTTACGAATATTATAATATATTAATTATGAAATCAGAATTTATCAGGTGAAATATTCCAGCAAATTCCAAGTCAGATGTTGTTTGAATTCTTACTGTTCAAAGTGATACTAATTTTCAAACTGAAAAAAAATGACATTAAATCTACAAGAGAACAACAAATAATGTTGATAACATCATCTCAATAAATATGAACAATATTAAAAATGACTCAGCAAAATTCACGAGAATATAAGAACCTATACCTTCTCTAGTAGTAGTTGATATTTTGATAAACATATAATGACAGCGTCAATCAGCATGTGGTCCATGTAATAGCCACAAGCCTAAAACATAATTAAAAGACCAGATCAGATTAGGATAAATTAGAAGAAAGGGCATGCGTATCCAGATATCCTTTGGGGATACTGTTTGGTTGAATCTATTATCTTTATAGAGAAGTCCAGAAATTCAATTTCTTTTTCATGTGTTTGCTATCAACTTTAATTGGTAGCATAACATAGTCAAAGAAAGATTGAATGGTTCATTTTAAAAAAAACAAAAACGTCTATGTGAATACTTCTTAATTAATTCTTGATTTTAATGGCTTTGCTACTGAGTTTGGTTATTTGAATTCCCCCTTCAAGGGGAAATGAGAAAATTCAAATAATCGAGGATGGCATTTTTCTTCTGAAAAGAAACAATTGGTTTTGAAATAAGATCAATTTTAAGCCACTAAACATATTCAACAATTGCCTCTTTATAACAAAGAAATGATTCATAACATACTAATGTAGACAGTGTAATTTCTGGTAAGAGCCAAGTCAAGAAACAGTTCTGAAGGGTCTGTCAAAGCTTTAAGTAATATTTTTTAAAACAGGATTGCAAGAAAAATGGCATTCTGATAAACCAGGTTTGAATAAACAATGATGCATTGTACTACAATTATTCTCCCTAATGAAACAAATCTATTTGGTATTTGGTCAAAACATATTACGTACCTTCCCAAGAACTTCCAACATGAGTATGACGTCTTTATCGGAGATCTCTTTCTTAATGGACCCCATGACAACAATACATCTACACTGCACTGCCGCATTGTAGCCGTAGCAATGACTGGATATAAACAGACAGAAATACAATTTAAACATATGGAACAAGGAACATCAACTTCATTGTAACTTATTAGAGTAAACAATGTTATCATAGTAAATTCAAAAGAAGCAAGCTGTGATCCACGTTTTTCCCTTTCTAACACCAACACTCAACCCACATAAGATACCAACTTTGTATAAAACACTACGTCAGCTACGTAACAGGCACATATGCGTACTGAGATCAAAGATGCTACATGACCCGCATGTCCCTACATTTTCTTGAACATAACCAATTGATGGAAAAGTTACATAAAATTTGTCAATCCAATGTTATTGCATTTAACTCGGTAAAAATTGACTGCCACATGACGTCATAAATAACATGCACAGAAATTTCCCAAAAATCAATTTTAAACAATTGTTAAAATCTTAAGTGAGCCATTCAGCCATTCACTAAAACTTATAAATCAACTTGACTAGTGGCATAATTAGGGTGCAATAATTAGCATAATTAGGAAAGATAAATAAATAATTAGCATAATTAAGAAAGATAAATAAATAATTCAAAGGTGTTTACATAACTTTGTGGAAAACAAAAGTAGAAAATAAATAATTGCTTGTGGAAAAAAACACAAATTTGAAACCAGAATCGTAAAAAATATAATTGGTTCATCACATTTACCTGGCACATAGTTTTTGCCATCTTATCAATAATGCATGGTCTTTTAAATCGATCAAGCATGACTAAAGAACAACCGAGAAATCACAATATTACTGAGATTGCAAAATACCTTCCCATGAGAATCTGCATGCATTTCAGAATTTCTCAGATATAAATAGATAAATAAATTAACACTAATTGAATAAAATAATAATAAAACAAACATGATAAGCGCCCTGCAAAAGTAAATAAATCACTAAAAATCTCTAAATTTTTCCAACCTCTAATACATCATACAGCACTTCTGTGATACTTTGAAGCGCTGTGAGGGAGAGTTTCGTTTCCTCTTTCTCCTTAGCCTTCACATGATGGAAAGCACGCTGTTGGCTTTTAACATGAGGTAGAAAGGCGTTAACCGGAGCTGACTTCACATTTAGAATGCCTAACAATATAAAATCCACTGATAACAATCACATGACAGTGAAACATGTCATGATTTCCAACCATGGCCGTAAAATGAATATTTGAAGAGTATTTCTCTTCTCATTACAGTCTCATTAAAACTGAAACATTAACACTTAAAGGAAAAACTGAAAATTAACTAAAAAGACTGAATTGTTCTTGAATGTATAGCTAAACATCATTGTTATCTTTCTGTAAACGTTGTTAAGTAAAATTAATAAATAAATTTAAAAAAATATACATTAAAAATAGATTATATATGTCTAATTGTAGTATATTTATGATAATAATCCTACAAAAAATCTTCAAGATAGAGGTTCCAGAAGTTCAAAGAGAGGAACGCAGAAGATAAAGGGGGTCAAATAGATGTGCAGCAAATTGTTATAAAACGTTTGGAAATATGTCTGGTAATTTGTGTATCTATTACATGAGTGGATCATGGGATCTAGCAACGTTCAACTTTGGGCTACGAGGTCAACAAGAAATGTCACTTGTTGTTTCAATGATACTGCATGTATAAAGAGTGTAAACGTATGATTTTTTAATGTAATAAAAGTTCAAAATCAAATTCTCATTGTAAAAGATCAAGGTTTTTCTTTCGAAAAGAGCTCAGTCTAATTACTATTGATGTATGCTATTTTGCCGATCTTTGAGTAATTTTTGAGTAAAATAAACTTTTCTTAGACTTACCGAAGAGCAAGTAAAACTTCTGCAGAGATAAATCATCAAGTCGTGTACAGATCAACAGCTGTGTTTTTGCTAGTAAAAAAAACTGCTGTAAAGAATCAATATGTATTTAAAAAAGGGGAACCATGATATCACTTCATTGAGGTATAAAGTTGAGAGTGGTACTTCCAGAGACTTTTAAAAGTGTTTCCATCTCTCTCTCAACTCTAACCTCAGAAACATGATATCACTTCACTGAGGTATAAAGTTGAGAGTGGTACTTCCAGAGACTTTTAAAAGTGTTTTCACCTCTCTCTCAACTCTAACCTCAGAAACATGATATCACTTCACTGAGGTATAAAGTTGAGAGTGGTACTTCCAGAGACATTTAAAAGAGTTTTCATCTCTCTCTCAACTCTAACCTCAGAAACATGATATCACTTCATTGAGGTATAAAGTTGAGAGTGGTACTTCAGGAGACTTTTAAAAGTGTTTCCATCTCTCTCTCAACACTAATCTCAGAAACGTGATATCACTTCACTGAGGTATAAAGTTGAGAGTGATACTTCCAGAGACTTTTAAAACGCTCTGCTATGATTGAATTTTAACCAAGTTTTCTAACTACTTCTTACAGCTTATCTTCATATCAGAGCATGTAAGTATGGACTGCAATGAGTTGATGACAAGACCATGAATTGAAGCTCGTAGGGTCAACGGCCCTGTTGCCATTAGTAATGTTACAACGTGGAAAATATCACCAAGATGGATTGACACTGAAAAAAAGAAGTAAAATCATGAACAAAAGATTTAAGATTTTTTTTGCCAAATTAACCCTAATGTTGGTAACGGGCGTAAACGAGGGTGTCTATCCTCTTTTCATAAGCGCAAGACGTTGGGTGTAACTGTTAAGGCGGGCGCCACTCCTACCATCAACACCCGTACTTTACCGCATCGAAATGCTACTCATTCGCTGAGTCGGCAAGGCCGCCAGAAGGATGTGAACTCGCAACCTCAGAAATCTGAAATTGCAAGTGTACTATAATCACAACCCACCATCTAATGAATTATTGAAGGACATCATGAGAAGGTAACGAGCTAAGATGGCAATATCATCCCACATGAGATGCTGCTCCAAACTCTCTGTAGGTGAGATCATAGTGCGTTCAATCACCTGCGAAAATAAGACCTTCTGTTAAGTGAACAACAAGAAAGAAACTGATGAAAACAGACCTTCTTTACGCACAATTCAATGTTTCACACTCTTATTGATTTAAACGTTAAATTTGTAAACAAATATTTAACTAGATTATAACAATAGTAAATTATGACGGTTATGAAATGGTGGTGTATAATTGATCAACATGTTTGTACCATATGAAACCGATCAAAGATTTTTTTAGAAACAAGTGGAACATTTGCGGAAGCAAGAGTGACTGTGGTGTCTGCCATGACTTCAGCTTTTTGTGACGAGTAACCTCCTGCAGAGCTGGTCTGTAAAATAAACATAGGTATGGAATCTGGTCTGTAACATAAACCATGAAGTGGAATCCAGTATATAATATAATACAAGTAGAGGAATCTGGTCTGTATTATAATACAAGTAGAGGAATCTGGTCTGTATTATAATACAAGTAGAGGAATCTGGTCTGTATTATAATACAAGTAGAGGAATCTGGTCTGTATTATAATACAAGTAGAGGAATCTGGTCTGTATTATAATACAAGTAGAGGAATCTGGTCTGTATCATAAAACATATAAAGGAATCTGGTCTGTATTTTAAAACAAGTATAGGAATCTGGTCTGTATTATAATACAAGTCATCATCTGTCATCATCATGATCATCATCATTTACATTTTTCACGTCTATTTTCCATGCTAGCATGGGTTAGACAGGGTTTCAACAGATGATATTCCCCACAATTTTGTAGGTTTAATCATTTGATGATTCATTGGAGCAGATGTTTTTTACAGCTGGATGCCCTTCCTAACGCCAACCCCAGTGAGAGGGAAAACAGTGGTGAGTTAAACCACACAAAGATACCAACTTTGCATTTTAAACTCTGTGGCAGCAGTGCATAAAGGGCATGGGTGCTTATATCCATGAGGTCAAAGATGTTATACGGCCCGCATACCCGCATACCTGTATTATAAAAAAAGTAGAGCAATATATATATATATTCAAGAAATATTTGTTAGTCATTGAACTCTTCGTAGACCCGTGTAAACCCATGTAAACCCGTGGAGGTTTGTATGAAACATGGCATACATAATCACTAAGGGGTATAGCTGTCAAAAAAGAAGAATTTTTTTTTGAAAATTAAGATTTGCACTGAATTTAGTTTTTGACACTTTTGGAGGGATGGTACTGACTCACGAACGTATATCAATAATAAAAAAGAAGCCAATTATGACAACATAATGAACCCAATGAAAACGCAAACCTTGATGAATAGTTCAATAACAACATCCAATAAATCAGGTATTTTGCCAATGTTGCCCCACACAGATGCTTGTATGAACGGATAGTTCTATAAGAAAAACCGAAAAAAATACATTTTGAGTCTAAAAATGAAAGACAAAAAGTGAAAGAGTTAGTTAGTTAGTATCTGCAATGCTAGTTTGCTATCGAAAACATCCTACGAAAACATGAGCAAGAGAAAAAACGCAACTATAACCAGCGTGTCATGGACATTGAACATGGTACCTTTACCCCATTAATTTTCACACTTCTCGGGGGTACTGGTACTAAATGTTCCACCTATCACGCATATCTAGCCGAATTAATTGCTGATAAAACTTCAGAACAATACGTCAAGGTTTTGACTTTCATCAGATGCAAGTTGTCGTTTTTGGTTCTCCGTTCAGCACTATTATGCATCAGGGGAAGCAGAACACTCCGAGCTGACAAACTAACAACTATAAACAGTGACATAAGTTTAAGTCATGACGAAGTTCGACTTTAGTTTGGAAAACAACTCTACATTTTAACTATTTTATATATTTTATTTTATGTCTATGAATAAAATTGGTTTTAAAATTCTTAAGTTTTGCAAATTTTAATATTTATTTATAGTTTTTATTATATATATATATATTATCTAGCATATAACATCGTGTTTTTATTGGATTTTTTTTGTTAGTTAGTATCCGTAGCTTTGATTATACTGCTGCCTGTGTCCCAGACACTGGGGTAAGAAAAAATATTTATATTCATGAAATAAAGAATAACTTAAGGCATACAAATATAATTGGTGGGGGGATACGAATCTCCATAAATGGCAATCTGGGAGAATTTAAGAAGGATTAAAAAAATATTGTTACCTGATATCAATAATCATTACTTTACGTTAAATTATTTAACGAAGTTAACTGTGCCAAATTAATATGTAAAAAAAGGAAAATATTGAGAAAGTTAATTTTTATTCCTAAGAAACAAAAGAAATTTTGGCTTCATTATTATTATTATCAAATAATGAATTCTATGAAGTGCTAGCTCTAATAATCCTTTTTGTAAATGTGGAAACAAAACTACAATAACAACATTGACACTGCCAGTCGATTGGTGAAGTATGGCAACAATAACGACAACACTGCCAGTCGATTGGTGAAGTATGGCAACAATAACAACAACATTACCTGTCGATTGGTGAAGTATGGCAACAATAACGACAACATTACCTGTCGATTGGTGAAGTATGGCAACAATAACAACAACATTACCTGTCGATTGGTGAAGTATGGCAACAATAACGACAACATTACCTGTCGATTGGTGAAGTATGGCAACAATAACGACAACATTACCTGTCGATTGGAGATGGTGAGTTGTATCAGCTTATTGATGATCTCCACCATCTTATCCTTGTCTTCGGCATCTTTCGAGCAGAATCTAATGGAGATAAACAACTCCAAATATGATACTACTAAACTTAAAGGAATAATAAACTTAATTTCTCATTTTGATTCCTGCACAATTCACACAATGCTGACCTAGCAAGATTTGGCAGCCACGGTGCCATGTAAGTTAGACACAAATTTCGTGATTCATCATCACTCTTCGAGAAGCCACAAATGCATTCCTCCAGAAACTAAATAAATAAATACAAATAAATAAAAATCGGAGAAAAACTGGTTAATAATAATTATTAGAAATAAAACTAAATTAAAAAGACATATAATTAGTTATTATTTTGGCGACAAAAACAATAAATAAATAGAAAAATGTTATCAATCTACGAAATAACAAAACCATTATTAATGAACTGAGCTCAGTTTTTACTCGCTCATTCAGATTTTCTAACCTCCAAAGTGAGATTGGGTTCTCTCTCAGCCAGCTGTTCACTTATACTCTTGATGAAGAGAGTGCAATTGGCTGGAATGCAAATACCTGGAGAGACAAGAAACATTTTGATGGAACACAAAATCCTTCTAGACCGGTTACTTAAATCTTATGAGAAATGGGGGAGAGATGGGGGAAAGATAGGGGAAAGATGGTATTTTGAACATTTTCAAAGAAGGGGGGGGGGAGATGGGAGAAAGATGGAATTTTGAACATTTTCAAAGAAGGGGGGGATTGAATTTTGAACATTTTCAAAGAAAGGGGGGGGAGAGATGGGGGAAAGATGGAATTTTAAACATTTTCAAAGAAGGTTGGTAATAAAATCTTATTTGAGCATCACACAGTCAACTCTGCAACTCTGAGTGACAACATTTCAGTTCGGGGAAACCACTTAAACAAGGGGGGAGATGAATGATAAAGGATATTGTTACTTGCGAATTACTAATTAATTACTGATGTTTGAACGTAAATTTTGTGTGGTATTTTGAACAGGCTAAGGATTATTATGTTGATGCCCCTTAACAATTGAAAAAGTATATTTGTTGTCACAACTTATTAGTTTGTATGAATTAATGGAAAAAATAGCTTATTATTAGCTAAAATCAATTAGTGCTTTGCATAAATGATTCAAAAAATACCGAAACAAATTCTGTCCTTGAATATACCTAAAAGTGGAGGGAGTCAGTATTTAACAGGTATTCATATTCACACAATTACTTGCGGGATAGCAATGGCCTAGTTAAACTTGCAAAGTTAAATTAGCAAAATAAAATTGAAATTCACTTCGCTCAAAGAAAAGTCTTATATATTTCCTAAAATGAGACAGCATCATGTCTGATAAAAGGCACCACTGAGCAACAGAAGAATGTTTTTACAAGTTGATGCATTAATATCTTGACAAAGCACATTATTGTCTGACTAATCACTGATCAGTCTTAGGATAGACCTGCTTAATTAGCAGTTTTTCAATAAAATATTGAAATTTTCTTGAAACTAAAAAACTAAAAACTAATGTATTTTTTGACACTCTGTCTACAGAACCCATTGGTTGATCACAGGGACTAGAAATTTATTGTTCAAAACAAAGATGCATTCCAGTAGAAGACAAAGGAATTTTGGGGTATGATCAATCAACCATTAAAATGTATGTTTACCTTTTGCTTCAAGCAATCTCTCGTTAACCTGCAGATTAAAGGTCGCTGTGAGCGAGCAGAGTAGATTATAAGCCGCCAAACGGAGGCACGGGTCTCGATTGCCCATGTTTATCAAAGACTAAAAGAAGGAAAAATCAACAGATTCACTAACTCAAAACTTACAATTGCAGTAATAAAACAAAAATTTGTACCATTTTAGCTTTCTGTATTCTGTCATTTTATCGATGGAAATACAGAAAGCTAAAGCTGTTAATTTTATGATTGTCACAGCAAGAACCACTATCAATGCAACTGATAAATTCTGCAGCCAAACGGAAGGTGTGTATGTGTATTCACCATGTTTAAAAGAGTGCCAGGGACATCTTTCGGACGTAACTTCTTTGTTGCCATTTTCGTTTTTTGGTTCTAAAGGTAATCAATCAAATTTGCAATCTTTCAAAACAAATTCAGACAAACCACACTTTTGAACATAAGTGTTTAATACATGTACAAATAAATAATAACTAAATAATAATAATAACAAAAATAATAACTAAATTTTAAAACCAAAAACATTAATAAGAGGATTTAAATAATGTAAAAATGAACATTAATTCTAAACTAAATTTGAAAACAAGAACAACGATGGAATTAATTAATTCCTAATTTGCCTTATTATTTATTTATTATTATTACATTTCCATTCGAGCCTTCGAACAGAAGAAAGATCTCTGTAAAGTGCTTGACAGAAGGCACAAATGAAAGCAATTTTGACGTCATTTCGTCGCGCATGGATGGGACAATAAGGTCAGATTTGCTATCATCAAACTATTATGACTCTGAAAATTTAATAGGAGACACATTGAACAAAAATAACGCAACCATAAGCCAGTTTTGACGTATCCTCATTGGTTGATGTAAATATTTAAACACCTATGACACTGATCCTATTTCGTGCCATTGTATGACACTGATCCTATTTCGTGCCATTGTATGACAATGATCCTATTTCGTGCCATTGTATGACACTGATCCTATTTCGTGCCATTGTATGACACTGATCCTTTCAATATCAAAATTTTATTAACAATTGAAAGGTTTTCGTGAGAAGAGAATATCCTTAAAAGTGTTTTACGCTCAGACTGGTATTGGCATTATTACCGGTTGAGAAAGCTTCCATCTTGAATGTAGATGATTGATTTTACTTGCAATCGTCTCAGCTTCCGTAGTGTAAAAATGCACATGTGCACTTCTGGTTGAGAATTCCAACCTCAGCATGTCCTCATTGCTGCTAGCCTGTGGTGGAGCAAATACAACACTGAACGTCTCTTATTGTTGACCTAACAACGGGTGAGAGAGTTAGCCCGCCTTATTGTGTTTGTAATAGTCAAAGTCAAAACAAAAATTTCAGTGATATTCGAACATGACCAAAATATGGTTATCCAATCTCTTTTTAAAACATATTTTATCAATAAAATACAGAAATTTGTACCTAACTATTCTTTATACATAAAAAACAACACAGATATTCTATCAACAAAACAACAATTTGAAGCTACCCACTCTTTTATTACCAAGCAAAACAGATTGAACAAATACACAAAAATAAATAAATAAAATAATTTAGTACAATGATTTAAAATGATTAAAACCTGAAAAAGGAAAGCACTTAGTTTCGCAGGAAATTGAAACCTTGTACACACTCACCCTTTTGATTTCACTTGCGTAAAACACATCATTTACATAGACAGAGTAACCAAGGAGCTTGACTTTGTCAACCGGTTGTAATTGGACACTTGTTGGATTTACCTGACAAAAAACAATTGTGAGGAAAATTTGAAAATTTGTAGTCTTGACTGGAAAGAGCCTTTGTTAGTACATAATTAGATGTTATAAGATAATGCCTACCTTCAAATATATTGTGCCTTTCATGGTTATTTTGAGCACACTAAAAACCTAACAAACAAAGAAGAAGGAGTGAAAGAGTCAAATTCTACATCAAAAATTTCAAAACAACTTCACATTTTTCATATTATTACTAATGAACACTATTAAATTCATGACATTGCTATAGAATACAACTTCACAATTTCATTATTTTCACTCAAAACAACTTCACATTTTTCATATTATTACTAATGAACACTATTAAATTCATGACATTGCTATACAATACAACTTCACAATTGCATTATTTTCACTCAAAACAACTTCACATTTTTCATATTATTACTAATGAACACTATTAAATTCATGACATTGCTATACAATACAACTTCACAATTTCATTATTTTCACTCAAAACAACTTCACATTTTTCATATTATTACTAATGAACGCTATTAAATTCATGACATTGCTATACAATACAACTTCACAATTTCATTATTTTCACTCAAAACAACTTCACATTTTTCATATTATTACTAATGAACGCTAATAAATTCATGACATTGCTATAGAATACAACTTCACAATTTCATTATTTTCACTCAAAACAACTTCACATTTTTCATATTATTACTAATGAACACTATTAAATTCATGACATTGCTATACAATACAACTTCACAATTTCATTATTTTCACTCAAAACAACTTCACATTTTTCATATTATTACTAATGAACACTATTAAATTCATGACATTGCTATAGAATACAACTTCACAATTTCATTATTTTCACTCAAAACAACGTCAGATTTTTCATATTATTACTAATGAACACTATTAAATTCATGACATTGCTATAGAATACAACTTCGCAATTTCATTATTTTCACTCAAAACAACTTCACATTTTTCATATTATTACTAATGAACACTATTAAATTCATGACATTGCTATAGAATACAACTTCACAATTTCATTATTTTCACTCAAAACAACGTCAGATTTTTCATATTATTACTAATGAACACTATTAAATTCATGACATTGCTATAGAATACAACTTCGCAATTTCATTATTTTCACTGCTTCAAAAGCTACACTATGCATTTAATAAAAGTTTCAATATTGAGAAACTACGAAGAATTCAGGAACTGTATTAAGATATAAAAATTGTTTTATGTTCTTTTCATAAAAAAACAAATAAATAACAATGTAAACAAGTAAATAACAATGTTTACTGTCATACTATAGTTAACATGAACAAAAATAAATATTCAAAACCATAAGAGTGATAGAAATTAGAAAATAGCAAAAAAATGATTAAATCTCTCTACCATCTTTGTATTTACCTGGACATCGTTTTCCAGCGAGGTTGTGGAGGTCGGCAGTTTCAATGACTCAGGAGCAATGAACTCATAAAGTTTTGTTAGTTTATCAATGATGACAACCTTGGGATGGTTCTAAAGAGAAGAAACAAAATTCAAACGTCTCTTTAAAATATTAATCTTTGTGTTTAAAACTTTTTACAACTTTTGGTTTTATTGTATTTGCTCATTTTATTCTTGCAAGAAATACAAGTAACGTTTAGGAAAGCTTTTAAAATAACTGCTAGACTAAACAGTGCAGGTTGAAACCCTAGTTTTCCGGCATATTTGTATTTCTGAGATACAGTTGCCTAGAAGCAAGCCTAGCTCAAAATGGTGGGTTATCTGGTGAAAAAACTTCGTAGGCACAAAGGAACTAAACCTTGGGAAGCGCCACTGCTATATGTGACAAATAAACTACATTATTGTTATTTTCAATTTTCGATATGTAGAGTTATTTCGTTAATGTTAAAAGTGTGAAAGGTGAAATCAGAAATGGGTGTTTTTAGAAATAACAAGTTTTCAAGTTTTAATCTTACATTCCAAGAATCCCATAGAGCGTTCCATCAAATTGTTGTTTCTTAAGTTTGAAAAGTACTAAGATCTTAACATCCACACCTTTAGCGGTCGCATTGTTCTCTCGTGAAGCTCCACGTATTGTTTCAGTGAGTTGTTGACATTGTAAATGTATACCACTTGCAAGTTCTTCAACTGCACATCGGGTAGAAGAGCTGAAGCTTTTATTAATGTCTCAATCTAAACATGAAAAAGCAAATTTGCAATATGAGGTGTATTACGTCTTTCTTCACAAAGAAAACATTCTTCATTAATAGAATCAAAAATCAAAAACACTTTTTAAGAGGGACACGCACGAAAAACAAATTATGATGACGATGATGATGATAAGATGGATTTTCCATTGGGGAATAAGTAAAATAATAACAAAGTATTAAAGTTTGTTACCTTGAATCTATTAACGGGAGATGTATGTGAAAAGTCAACGACAAGTTCCCATGGTTGGTTGTATACAGACTGCAGTGTCAGCAAAATGTGATAGAGAAACACTTCATCACTGATAGTGTCATTTCTAAAACATCAAAACAATAAATAAACATGACATCACTTCACTGAGGTATAAAGTTGAGTGTGGTACTTCCAGATACTTTTAAATGTGTTTCCATCTCTCTCTCTCAGCCCTAACCTCAGAAACATGATACCACTTCACTGAGGCATAAAGTTGAGTGTGGTACTTCCAGAGACTTTTAAAGTGTTTCCATCTCTCTCTCAACCCTAACCTCAGAAACATGATACCACTTCACTGAGGTATAAAGTTGAGTGTGGTACTTCCAGATACTTTTAAATGTGTTTCCATCTCTCTCTCAACCCTAACCTCAGAAACATGATACCACTTCACTGAGGCATAAAGTTGAGTGTGGTACTTCCAGAGACTTTTAAAAGTGTTTCCATCTCTCTCTCAACCCTAACCTCAGAAACATGATATCACTTCACTGAGGTATAAAGTTGAGTGTGGTACTTCCAGAGACTTTTAAAAGTGTTTCCATCTCTCTCTCAACCCTAACCTCAGAAACATGATACCACTTCACTGATGTATAAAGTTGAGTGTGGTACTTCCAGAGACTCTTAAAAGTGTTTCCATCTCTCTCTCTCAACCCTAACCTCAGAAACATGATATCACTTCACTGAGGTATAAAGTTGAGTGTGGTACTTCCAGAGACTTTTAAAAGTGTTTCCATCTCTCTCTCAACCTTGACCTCAGAAACATTATATCACTTCACTGAGGTATAAAGGACTTACAGATATCTCCTGGCAATGTAGTAAAACACATTGCGTCCAGCTCTCGATTTTCCATCCCCGTAAAACACCTGAGATGATTTGATCAGCTCTAACTCATCTTGGTTGTGGCCGGCATGGGATGCCAGAAAATCTTCTAGACGCAAAGCATAACTCTCCTTGCGATCACCAACAATTCTATAATGTCAACAAATGTTTCTCACATATGGTTTCACATAGAGATCAGTTGAAGTAGATAAAACAATGCGCATGAACTTATTTTATCTTAAATTTATTTCAACAGAAATTGTTTCTTTGCAAGAAGGAGGTAAAAGGTTCCAAGGTAAAAATATGTTATATGTTATTACTATATATTACTATTGAACACTATTAAATTATTAATTTGTCATTGCACAGAAACAAAATGGCAAACATTGTATTTTATTTTTCTGTCCCATACAGTAAAACCGCAATAATGCAGCATAGAATTTTCAACCTTCTATATAATAATAGCTGATGACATGCCACTAAGATTTCCCCGAATTCCTCATGCATGTCCAGACTATTGACAGAGAGATCTTTGGTGATCAGAAAAATCGCTCTTCTCAGAAGTAGACATCAAAATAGCTTTATGAAATGTTCAGTTAAATCTTGTTATATGTTAATTAGGCAAGTAAGCCCTTGGTGCCAATAGTATTCATATCACAAATATGGACATTACAGAGTTGGCTGTACACTATTACTATTTAATTACTAATCAATTGTTTAGAGACATCAAATTGCAGCCACAAAGGAATTACAGGATTAAATTTACTGTTATTTTAACCCCAATATTTCCATTCATAATTTATTCACCCTAATTTTAATAGAAATTTTTTTAAATAGTAACAAACATATAAACGTATATAATATATATATATATATGGGGTTAAAATAACAGTAAATTTAATCCTGTAATTCCTTTGTGGCTGCAATTTGATGTCTCTAAACAATTGATTAGTAATTTACATTGTTTTTCTTGTTTTCAAATATCAGATGTATATTGCATTCCTATCATCATCTACAAAGGTTGTCTGTTAACGGAAAACTTATGAAATAATTGTGGTCAAGCTGAGTCAGGTCAGGTTGAGTGTCAGGCGAGTGGAATTGTCCTCAGTCGAAGTTGAACCAAAATTGATAAAGAAATTGATGGGAATATAAGGCCTATTACAGGAATAATTGTTCTAATTGATATCAAGCTTCGTGGTAGTTCATCTGAATTCAACTCCTTTATTGCTTTGCATTTAAAAGGAGAATTTGAACACGGTATTGTTTTTACTTCAACACATAAAAAAATGTTTAAAAAACTTTCCAAGAGTCAAATCGTTTCACCAATTTTGCTATCATCATCATCATCATCATCGGTTAATGTCCCTATCCACGCTAGGATGGGTTAGACGGGTTTTCAACAGATGATATTCCCCACAATTGAGTAGGTTTAAACATTTGATGATTTATTGGAGCAGATGTTTTTACAACTGGATGCCCTTCCTAACACCAACCTCAGTGAGAGGAAAGATATACTGGATATACTGAATTGAAAAAACTATGATGAACAATCCACATACTGCTGCGTTTGCTGATTCTCAGGTGGCCCAAGGTGAGCGAGCAAAGTAACCAGCTTTTCATAATGGTCTCGTGTAGTCGGACCAGCATCTCTGAATAAATTATAAAACTAACTATAATAATTATCATATATAAATAAAGCCTTAAAAGGTAATTAAGATGGCGGAAAGCAAGCAAGCAAAACAAAGGATTAAATAAATAAATAATTTTAAAATTGTAGAAAAAATATTTCTTTTTAATTTAACAAAAATTAATTGGCTCACCTGACCATGGCCAGATACTTTCCCATTTTCTCTTGTGCTGTCCATAAGAGCTTATGCAGGGAAGCTACGTTATTGTCAATTGCAAATGAAGCCAAGGAATCTGTTTCGGCAGACACTGTATCAGGCTTCATAGATATCTCCCGGAAGAAACTACATCATGCGCAAACATACTTTAGTTGAAATTTTCTTCTAATTTATTTTCAAGAGTTCAATTATTCTAACTGTTGTATTTCTTATTGAGATCTCCCTGGGACCAATTCCAACTTATTGGATAATGAAGTAGTATTAATCTAACAACATTTTGTTAGTAATAAAACAACAAAATTAATTTTGTAATAAATGAAAACTTGAATTCTTTTAAAGAAAATCAGCTCAAAAAAATCCTTGACGTAATTGCTTGCAGGCACAAGGAGCCTTTTACCTGTGTAAACGATGAAAATTATTTTCCAAGAAACCGTTGAACACTTCCATATGTGCTTCCTTTGAGAAGTACAAATGATTAGCCAGATTTTGAAGAATCTAAATAAAAGAGTTTGTCTGTGTAGGCTATCCCTTTCATCTTTAACTTTAGCTCTTGCACGAGCTTAATGACATCAAAAAGACTATGCATTGTTAAGGAAGACCTTTTATAATGTTGATGTTTTTAAAAGCATTTGTAACCCTCTGAAACATAAACTTCATTCAAGATGTGGACATTACTGGAAATGAAATAATTGTTTTAAAAAAGTGTATTATTTTTTGACAATTGTTAGTATATTTACTACAAGACTAAGGAAAAAGAGAGAACAAAGAAAGAAGACAAACAGGAAAAATCTATGAAAAGGAAAGAAAGAGCTGAAAGATAATGCTTATTTTTCTTGTATTTCCAACCTTGGACAGGATCATCAGTCCACGACGAACGGTCTTAGGTACGGCTTCACAAACTATACCAAATGATTGTGGGGAGACTAAAAAATTCGAAAAAAAAAAATCAGTTTTTAAGTCAAACAATTTCCCCTTGCACAGAACAGATCACGTGCTTCAGATTCAAAAGAAAACAGACTCCTAATCTCATTTAACAATCAAATGACTTTCATAAATATTTCAGCTTATTTTAATGGCTAGAATATCAGCATAAAATCACTATTACTTTTCCCCAGTTTTTAATATCGTGCATTGGAAATTGAAGACTCAAACTCTGGAAAAATGATTGCCATGACAACAAGATTAAAACTCTACCGATGGCTGGGTTAATAAAACGCAGAAACACCGCACTGGAAACAGCATCGTAAGCCGTGGCTGAAAACCTTGTGTGAACAGCCTAAAACACAACAAAACTATGACATGGTCGCACTTTTAGAAGAGCAAACTACATGTTTACAGAGCAGTTATTTCAATAGAAAATATATATGAAAGGTATGAAGCATGTTTTAAGCATTGTTTTTGTAATACTGTTTCAGACTAAACCACCTTCCTGTTTGCGAAGATCTTTGTTGTGCATCATGCTAATGATTTCTTATGGGAAAATGTAGTTACATTACGCAACATTTTTTTTATAATCAGAGGGCTTATAGTTATATTTTGGTTGGTAGTCAACATAACGACCAGGCTAACATAACGATCAGGCTAACATAACAATCAGGCTAACATAACGATCAGGCTAACATAACCACCAGACTAACAGCACCTTGAAAAACTCTCATATTATGTTAGTAAGTTAATAATAAATTTATTTATATTAGAAGAACAAATGTTTTTCTGGATTGAAGAAGCCTATTGTTCCTTCAAAAAGCCAAACATAAACAATTTCCACTTCCACTATTTCTAACAACAGTATGGTATTCAACGATTTCTAACAAACTGTGCCATCAAAGTATTTAAGGGAAATCGATCCATATGATGTTGTAAAATTATACTCGAGAACTGTGAAACACCTTACTTTGTTCAAGCAATAACAGAGACTTCGTAACTGCATAGGAAATCTACAAAAACAAAATAAATTGTTAAATCAACATAAATATTCCATTCAAACTTGAATTTTGTCACTTTTGAACACTTACTAATGTAAACAATGTTTTAAAAAAACTTATGGGATAAAACTTAATGAGAAAATTTCAGGAAAGATGATCAATCTCAAATGAAACTATAGGGTGATGCTGCTTCCAATGTCAATGAGTTTTTTCAAAGTTAAAAGTAGATTTAATTTCTGAACGATTTATGAAGATGTTATGTTTAATAAAAACAAACTTCACAAAAAGACAAAACAATGACAACAAAATGACAGCCAAGTGGTTAACTTCAAAGATGACCAAACCAAGGAAAAAACTGTTAAGCTCTGGGGCGACGGTGCAAATTTTTCATGCGCATGCAATGCAACAAAATTGCATTGCATGCTTAAAATTGGACTCCTGTCACGCCACTCATGCAACAAATTGCATGCATCAAATTCTAGAAATATATTTTGGAGAAGACGTTTGAAAACTTCATTAGTTCAAAATGGCTATACAGGTAGCTATTGTTGCATTGTTGCTTGATGAAGAAGACGAAGATCAAAATATAGCACAAAGTAGCAAGACATGGATTCGCCCATGGATTCAGAACCGCCAAAACGCAGGAGCATTCCACACTTTATTCCTTGAATTAAAATTAGATGAGCAAGCTTTCAAACAATACCTCAGGATGGATAAAACTCAATTTGAAAGCTTGCTGCAAAAAGTGTACAAGCATCTGATCAAAGAAGATACAAATATGCGTGAGTGCATTAAACCTGAAGAAATGTGCTGTCTCGCGTTATCTGGCTAGTGGAGAATTGTTTTGATCATTAGAATTTCAATTCAGAATAGGCAGGAAAACCATATCAAGTATTGTCTTTGATGTTTCTATGGCAATTATTACAGAACTAAAGAGCTATTTGACTACACCTAAAACAAAAAAAGCGTGGTTGGATATTTCAAACAAATTTCTGTCACAATGGAATTTTCCAAATGGAATTGGTGCAATTGATGGAAAGCATATTGTCATTGAGCAACCATCAAATTCGGGATCACACTATCGAAATTACAAGGGCACGGACAGTATTATTCTAATGGGTATGATAGGCCCAGAATATGAATTCTTGTTTGTAGACGTAGGAATAAACGGTCGAAATTCTGACAGCAAAATTTGGGCTAATTGTTCACTAAAATTTGCACTGGAATCAAATACTATCAATATTCCTGACCCTTCACCTCTACCACATAGCAGTATAAGTGTACCATTTGTTTGTACTGGTGACGATGCTTTTCCACTGTCAAAATACATGATGAAACCGTATCCATTTAGAAGTCTCAGTCTTGAAAAAAGATATTTAACTATCGTCTATCAAGAAATTCTGAAAACGCATTTGGAATCCTTGCTAATCGTTGGCGCGTATTTCGTCGCCCATTTTTATTGGAACCAGATAAAGTAAAAACCATCACACTTGCTACCATAGCCCTGCACAATTGGTTAAGAAGTGATGCAAGCACGGGAAAAGTTTACATTCCAAACGGACTTGTCAACCGGGAAGATATAGAAAATGGTGCTGTTATAGATGGGAGACGGAGATCTGAGGAAGTTTCTGAATCATGGCTACCCTTACCTAAAAGTCGTGGCAATCATGCAAGCAATCAGGTTAACGCGATTAGAAATGAGTTTACTGAATACTTTACAAAGGAAGGTTGTGTTTCTTGGCAATGGAAATGTGCACGGGTTGATTTATAAAAACACTAGCATTACTTTATAAATTCCAAGTCTTCATAGAACTTCCATTTTTTCTTTGGTGGATTACCATCAGCCTCCTTTTTTACCTCTCTGCTCATGCATGTGCGCAGGGAGTGAAAAGTTCTCTCAAGTACTTCTATTGTGTACTTTCCATCAAACAACAAAGCCAACTTGTCTTTTACTGGCGACCGTTTTTCGTTATTGTTATGGTCTGGATCATCATTTTTCCACAACAAGCTATTTTCTCGATAAAAATTTATCAACTCACGTTTATCTTGTTCGTTCATTTTTCCTTCAACAACACACTTTTTTTCTTTCATACAGAAATATTGTTCGATATGTTGTTTTGATTTTGCTTTTAAAATTCTGTGATTTGATTGGTTGATTATGATGATGCAGCAAAAGAAAAGTTGCATACTATGCGCCACGGTAAAAGTAAAAAAAAAATTTGCTGCATTATCTTTGCAGCACAAAAAAAGTGTTGCACGAAATCAAAATGATTTGATTTAGTGCAACGGTTTTTTTGTCGCATTTTGTTGCATTGCATGAAAAAATGAGAAGAAAAATAACTGGCGACATGGTGCAATGATAAAATCGCACCGTCGCCCCAGACCTTTACAATCAATTTTTATTATTGTATAAAAAATATCCCCCAAAAACATCATCCGTTTTTACGCAACCTTTCCACTCAGAGTGGGTTGCACATTTTCAAAAGATGATATTCCTCACAATTATGTAGGTTTAATCATCTAATAGTTTATTGAAGCTGACAGCTGGATGCCCTTCCTAACGCCAACCCCAGATAGAAAACAGTGGTGAGTTAACCCACGCTAGATACCAACTTTGCATTTTAAACTCCGTGGCAGCAGTGCATAAAGGGCATGGGTGCTTATGTCCATGAGGTCAAAGATGTTACATGACACGCATACCCCAAAAAAAACTTTTTTCAAAAAACAGTTTCAGATTTAATATGTGCGACGTACTGGTCCTGTTGATCCCGCACTTTATCCATGAAATTGTTTGCCAACTCAATCACATTCTGAGTGTTGTCACCAATACTTTCTCCTTCCTCCAATCTAAACAATCCTCATTACAAACAAACATGAAATTGTGAAGTCAGTATTGTTCATACGTACCTCCCTTCAGTAACACTCACTGCATGGTACTATTATTGAGTAAACTATCCGTTGAGTGCTAATCAAGATTTCTTATAAATTCATGTTGAACCCAGCTTTACATTTTCTTAATGCAGCATCAGCATCTAACTAATGACTTCTTCTCCTTAAATTTCTTCATCAAATCTAGATACCAACCTTGCGCTGTCTACTTCATATGACTTTCCAGTTTCCTCAATCATTTCATTCACAAGGGGACTGAGCAGCAGGTGGATGTAGTTACCACCATATATTTTAAATGCGTATGCCATAGCCTTGCTGGCAATCGTGTTCCCGCGAAACAATGTCTGTTGGCTCTCTGACTTTTCAACCTATCAAGAAAGTGCAAAAGAAACTTATTAGCAGTCAATGTCGTTGTGTGTAGAAGACGTTTGTGTCATCAGCGAATAGTGATGCAATGGAAGAAATGAAGAGCAAGTCGTTGACATAAATTATGAATAGCAGTGCTGCAAAAACCGACACTTGAGTAACTCCGCTGATAACTGGAAGCCAATCTGACATTGTGTCATTACCTCGTCTTTGAACAAGTTGAGCAACAGTATGTCCAGCGATCCTCTTGAGTTAAAGATATTCACCAACACCTTTGCAACCTCGTCCTATGAAATACATAATTACAGTGTTATTATCATTGGAAAACATCCTGTATCCAAGTTATGTTGTTTGTGTTGTTAATTACAATGGTTAAAATGCAACTATAACTGATTCTACAACATGTTGTACGGCTTTACTTAAACTATTATTATCATAAGATGACTTCATTCACCCAGCAGCAAACTACTTTTTTCTCTACAATGCAGTTGAATTGTTCAAGAAGTATTGTAAAAAGCAAGTACATCTACGGGGAGAACATTTCCTGTAAAAAGAAACAGACAAAGAAAGGTGGAATGTGAAATATACTATAAAACAAAGATTTCTCTTAGTCAAAAGTGAAGAAAGGTAGACGAAGAAAGGTAGACAAAGAAAGGTAGACAAAGAAAGGTAGAAGAAGAAAGGTAGACGAAGAAAGGTAGACGAAGAAAGGTATTTAGTTTTCCACACATATACATATATTTTACACCATACCCACCATATCATCCGAGATAACAGAGTTACATAATGCCATGATCATAGGGATGTCTTCACTCTGGTTGTTATCGGTTACCAATTGAACCATTCGTTCGAAACGGTCCTCTAGTACTGTTTCAGCCAGGTTCTCGAACTCAGTTCCCTGCAAGAAATCAATTGACGAAATTCAAAAGTCATTAAGTCATTGTTGGAGGAATCACAAATGTTTTTCAAAAATCAATTGAAGGTATAAAAAGATTGGTCGAGAGAGAAACACAGTTAATCGATATGTTGCAATTAACGTAACACAAAAATTGTTACAAAACAATTTAATACAGGACAATTATGAGTTTTTTAAGAAGATGTTAATAATTATATTTTGGTAGTGACCTGTTTAAGTATGTCGGTTAGGACTTCGAGAAATGTTGATCTAGTTTGTGGGTCCTCGTGATACCCCAATCCGATGGCATGCATGAGCCCACTGTCAATGTTAGCGCTCAGCATGTTGGACATAGCTTGAACGGTGTGAGCACGTAACTTCACAAAGTGCGGTGCCAAGTTGCCTTTGCGGGTGTTGTTATCATCGGTCATGTCATAGCACTTGTTTAGTATGTTCATGAACAGAGTAAAGTGTCTACAATGTACAAATATTGAAAAATTATACAATTATTATCCTGGTACAAGTTGCATAAATTAAGTTATAAAACGACTATTTGAAAAAAGAAACGTTAAAAGAAAGAAAAATCATGTCTAAAAACGAATAAAAAAAACTAAAACTTACTTCAAAAACAAGTTTGATTTAACATCAGCGATATCTTGTTCAAAGTTTTCCGGTTGTAGTGGTAGACACTTCAGCAGCACTGCAACCGCCTTCATGGCAGCTTCATCAAGTGTGCTATGAAGATTTTATTTCATTGTTATATCATATCATTATTATTACAAAATTTAACTCTTGTTTTGAAATTAACGTTAGAATAAAGAAAATACTAGTAATAAGACAAATAAAAATAGAGCATATATATTAAATATATTATATAATATATAAATGTATTGTTAAAGTTACAAGGTACTTCAAATTTGAACTTGGGTTGCATGCTTCCGATGATTTCAATTGGAATTACACTAGTTTTTTAATCTAAGACACACAAATATTAAAAAGAATTTTTATGATTACTTGATAATTCAAACACCTACCATGAGATAGCAAGGACTTCCTGCGTGGTTGACTGAGACTCATCGTTAGCATAGAGCACCCAGTCAGTTAGATAATCAACTAAACGATTGCGAAATCGCATCTCCTGGCGAAACGACAAATCTCCTCTTCTTGCCATCAACTGTACGTGAAATATATTACAGAACAAAGCAAATGATAATTTGCAGAACAAATGTTGAGAAGTTTGTTGTTTAAGTGATGGTATTGGGAGATGGTGAATCAAAACCATTAATGAGAGCAGATTTACACAAAAGATGGTGGCAATTTTATCTTTGAATCAAATACAGTATTATTCTAGTAACTCGAACACCGGATAACTCTAACTTGCAATTCCCTTCCCTAATACTTTCTCATAAAAATCACTCGACTGTTCGTTAACTTGAACCATTTTCATGGTCTCATTGGTGGTTCGAGTTATCAGGAGTATACTGTACTTTATTTCTGCAAACTTATTTTGTGTCTTTAACTCAGATGGATTTTTTTTGGGGGATGATGGGACCGTTAGGTATACAGTATCATAAGGCATTAAGATATTAATAAAAATCCAACAGAGACAAAAGAACAGAGCGATTCGATTGCATTTTTTGAATTCAAATTTCACAGGACTTTAAAAATGTTTAGTAAATGATTGCCTCCATGATTTGTATTTTTTATTAACTTTCACATTTTACACTTTATATTTATAACAATAAATTAATTTATAATTTTGTTGGAAACTCTAGAGGAATTCACAAAATAATGCACACTAATGTAAAACAAAACTGAACAGAAAAAGAGCAAATAGTAAATGATTGACTCACACATTCTACTAACTGGCACATCTTTGACTTGATGACCAACGATTGAACACTGACAGTAAGGGAGCGAATATATCTGAATAAACAAGCAAAACTGTCAACAAATAAATATATTCGTTTAGTCGTACTGATTTTATGTTTACCCTCAGCCAAAATACTCTGCTTTAAGTTCGAGGAAATGTTGCATTGAGTATTTGAAACTTGTTTACTTGCTAACCCTATCTTGTTTTTGTACTTTTTTCGTGACTTTATTGTTAATAAAAATGTACTTCACTTAGTATTTCCCAAAACAAAGTCATTCTATATACACTACGCTAAAATATGGTTGGTATTGTATTGAAGTTTAATTGAATATATTGAAAGTCACACGAGAAAGTATTTTTAATGGTGGTTTGTGCTCATTCCAAAACAAGGCTCTGTTTCTAAAGCCTCATTGTATAAAAATATATCTTAAAAAATATATCAAAATACCATTCAAAATACCAACATACATCTTAAAGCCTAATTGTATGAACTGTCCAAAGTATATCTTATGGGGGAAGTACACAAAAACAGGTGACCAATGAAGAATTGAATCATCATTATTCATTCATTATCCGGTTTTCGTGTCTATCGTGCTGCAATTGTCCCGGAATCCAGGGTAGGCAACACCAAGCATAAATACAGAATACATACCTCAATATTGCTCCAACGATATCCTCAACTGGCATTGACAAGAGCAGATTGGGTTTATGGTAGTATTTCTTCTCCAAAATGTTCTTAATAACGTATATGAGATGCTCAGCGTAAACGGTGTGAGGTAAACATACTTTCACCTGCAAGAAACCATGGCAACACTAAAACAAATATTCCATGCCAAATTGGCAAATTTGAGAAAACTTCCGTTGGGCACTCTCTCAGAATTGCATGAAACAATCACAGTTTGTGAATTTTGTTGGGTTTTAAGATATGACCCTTTTTACAGTTTCCAGTTTTCTTTGCTAAATCAAAGTTTACATTAAAGCATACATTGTACTGTAAATATCTCTGACAAAGAAAACAAAACACAGTTTCTCTGTCTTAGGATTTTTCAATTGTTAAACATTCAGCCTGACACATTGATTCACAGGCTAATCATTAATTCAATTCTTATAAGTAAGAAAAGGTTTATTTAAGAAATATTTTTATCATATATTTAAAGAGATTGAACTTCTCTTGTCGTCAATCCTAGTGGTGATACTAACGAGCAAGGTTGATATTTCTTTGTTTTACTTTATTTGTTTATTCGGTATTTGTTTAAAATTTAAAGAGAATTATAAAGAATATAGCAGATAGCTGGAAATCATCCAAGCGAAACGGTCGTTGTGCTATCGTCAGCAAATAATTTGAATACTCAATATAGCAAAGATTTTCGTGAAAAAGACGAGGATAAATTGAAGTATTTGATATTTTTAAGCAACTTAAAGTAGTAAAGTAATAAAGTGTGCGTGCATGCCACAAAAGATGGTGATTAAGTTAAATTGCAAGTAACATGAAATAGACAACAACAGATGATGTACCTGATTGTTTTCATCGAAAAAACAGACTGTTGTTGCTTTACAGAGCGCAAAGAAAGCAGGATAAAGTTGAAAACTGAGATCAGATCCCAACGCTTCTTTCACAGCACTTCGTATTTGCAGTGATGTGTTCTCATTTTCACAAACTAACAATGTCAACATCTCGCTGATGAACCTGAAATATTATTGTTGTAGAAAAGGTAATGATAATAAAGAGGTTAATTAACAACTAAAATTAAATATAATTATATTTAAACGACGCACAAAGTATGGAAAAGAGTGTAAACAACGAAAAATCTACAAAGAAAAACAGAAATTTCTAATACATATCAGAGATGGTAAGTAGGTATTTTATGAAACCCACCTATTAACTGGACTGTCTTCCAGGTTTTTTGAATGTGAGAAATGGCGAACAGTTTTATTGATTGATTCCTCACTGGAACAAAACAAACTTGAGAGTTTGAGTTCTCAACAATTGAAATGGCTAAATTACCTGTCATTGACGCAGATCCCACCCAACGAGCATAAGTAACTCGTCATTTTGCGCCACTCTGACAGGTAAGTCTGAAAATTTTCGAAAAGCCATTTTAGAATGATGCGCTTATTTAAAATGTTTTGAATTAAAGATATAAATATGAAAGAGAAATAAAATAATTGCAAATTGCTTTTGCTCTTTTGTTTGATTTTTACCAATGTCAACCAAACATTCCATCCGTGTAAATGGCGGTAAAACTTAAACAAATAAATTTCTTTTTAAACTCAAAAGTTTTGTGCAAATAATAGATGATAATATTAGATTTAATAGATGTATTTCATCTTTTATTACAACATTTAATCCATCCCTGTAGAATATTATTTAACAAACAAAACACTCTTCCTTTCATCCAATATAGTAAAAGATTAAGTGAAGTGCACATTATTATTGTTATTTCAAATGCTTAAAAACATCACTTCAGTATTTATTGAAATATAAAATAAAACTGCTATTAACGTGGGACCTGTACATATAGATCAAATTACCTCCAAAACATCATCAGTAAATACGGCTACCGGCGAAGAGACATTTTTCTGTTTTGCAACCGACCCCTCTGGTAGTACGAGCTCTTCACGGGGATAGTTTGTTAATGATACTGTCATCCTCTGCCAACGAGCATACGTGATCTCCCAGGCCTGCACGTGTGAGATATATTAATCTGGAGATATGAAATAAAAATAACTGCAAAAAACTGGAGTCGATATGGCAGGGCTTTTTGCGACGTATGGTCAGAGGTGGTTTTAAAAGAAAAAATGCACCAAAAAAGTTGAAATCGATTGGTCATTTTTATTAAATAATGAAAAAATCTGTGACATTACTAATACCACCGAAATAAAACACTTTTGTCAAGTACAACACCTCAAATACATCGCACATGTCACCCGTCTTGATAACAACAGTTTACAAAAACAGTTACCATTCTGTGACTCTGACAATCCATCCAATCGTTGGGGCAAGTTATCCAAAATAACAAACGTTGATGAAATGCAACTAAGACGCACTATGCGAGATAGGAAAGAATTTATGCAACTGCTTTCTCATGTCATCTAGGAAAGTGGAAGCGCCTGATGAGAACTTAGTTCTCCTATAGGAAAAATTGATGATGATGATGGTGAACACGACCCCTTGTTCTCCTTGTAAGTAAGCGTTGTCTGGAAGCTGTCCATGGTCAATCCATGATCGGTCCATGGTGTTTCATTCTGCAGTTAGTAAAGGTGTGTCCTGTGTCTTGACAAATCATGTCGGTCCATCTTTTCAGTGGTCTCCCTCTCGCTTGTGGCTGATGGAAATTGTCTTTATAATGACGTTATATGTTATTGGTCTTCTAACAACATGCCTAAACCATCTCAGTCTCCTTTCTTGAATAATGTCTATGATTGTCTTTTCCATGTGCAGTGATTTGTGTATGTCTTCGTTTCTTAACCTGTCTCTTCTAGTTATCCCAAGGACAGCTCTTAAACATTGCATTTCGAATGCTTGTAACATATTCTGGTCAGATGGTTTGATTGTCCAGGTTTCAGAGGCGTATATTGCACTCGGGAGAATGAGAGCTTTATACAACCTAATCTTCAATTTTATACTTTGATCACTGTTTGACCAAACTGTTCTTCTTAGTCTGCGAAAAGAGGCCATTGACAAACCGATTCAGCGTTTAATATCAGCCATATCAGGAACTACGCTTCCAAGAAATACAAATTCTTCAACACTACCTTCAATATTTATTGTAAGCGTGTCTGCAGTAAGAACTTTACGCTTCGTAGGATTGATTTTCATTCTCCATCTATTACAGGCATGTTCTTCTGTTGCAATTTTTAGTTTTTCAAAAATCGTGTACATGACCCCATCACTTAGAAGATTAGGGTTATTGTTGAAGCATATTACAATGATACCTTCTCACATCATCATATGACCATTATTTACCTTAAGATTGCCAGGTGTTTGAACATTGATGTCGCGGAGGATGGACAGGATGCATTTATGAAGAGCGGTGCGCCCTGTAAAGGTGGATGGATTCAAATGAAAAATAATATTGTATTAGAATATTTTATAAGTTGAAGGGGCCACCCTGTATAAATAAGTTTTAAATAAATGTGATTTAAAAGAGATTTTTAAATTATTTTTTTACAGCAATGCAAAATAGAACGCAACGAAGATGGGAAAGGCAGTTTTTATATAGTATGTATTGTTTTGTGTTCAATTTTAAAACTTAAAAAAGGAAAAGTTCTTTGCAAAGTATCATTGTACTTTCTTAGGCCTACACCCAACAAAAATGAACAGAAACATACAAATTAAATGGTCACTTGTTTTATTTTAAGCACCTGTTTGTTTCACTTCATTAGCAAACTTATAGTAAACTGTTGTCAGAGGCAACGGGTGTATAGGGCTGGGTCGATCGAAAGACAATAACATGGCTTCTTCGAACAGGAGTCCGAAGCACTTCATCGAGAGCAACACAATGTCTGTACTGCTGCTCCACAAGCTTTTCAGGAACATAGTCTGAAACAACACAAGATAATTCAATCTCTTATGCACCATCATAGAGACACTGTATTTGCAACAATGACACTCAACAGGTTTCATCTCTACTAAACCTCATAGTAAACCTTGATGTATCAGGATGCAAGCACCCAGGAGCTTTGGGTCCCAATCCGAATTATTATAACCAGAAACAGGTTATTGTATCTATGAGAACTGCAAATCTTTTATTCAATTATTATTGTTTTAGGTGACGCCGATAAACACCCTAGCCTGCGGTTTATTTATGTTGGCAGTGAACATTCTACTTTTTAATGCCAGTATTATCTCGCTAGTTAATAAAAAGACAAAAAATAAGGACCCAAAAGTAGAACAGAATATTGGACATATGTTTATATAACAGTATTTTGATTTGGTTTTATCCTGTATAAATATTCGTAAATAATAAATATTTGTGTACAATAATAATAATAGCTAGAGAGACCCAATAGTGGGAATAATACATTAATAAGAACACATGGAAAAATTGTCAAATCATTTTAATAAGAAAAAAATGTAAAAATGTATTTTACTTCACCTCGAGTTTATGGAGGGCTTCTGCGCAGATGGAATGATGTGTTCCAATCAGCGCGTTCATCTTGTTCTTCTCAACGAATTGAATGCGACATTTGAGCACCTTCTGCAACCAGCGCATGTCCTTCAACTGGTTGGGCATCTGCTCGCACATGAGCTGATCAGCTACGTTGTAAACAATCTGAGAACTAAAATAAAATGAAAACATTTAACAAGTGAGGAAAAATCAATTGGACCATGGAAAGAAATCCATATTAGCAAAATTGTGATTGGAATTATATTGTTTTACAAAAACTTTACATTTTTCCAAAATCATATTTTCTAGTATATGAGCGATCATTTGCCATAAACCTTCTTAAAATGTTCTACATTTTCAGTCCTAACATCACCCAACCTCATTACAATGCTTGTTTAATCTTTTCACTCCTGACATCAACACAATATTGTGTCTCCTAATGTTCACCTGATCTCCCAGAATGTCGCCATTGGAGCTTCCGGATTCCAAAGTTCGATATTCTCGCTTGAATGTAGGCTGAGGAGGGTCTGGTAGATGACAGTCAATGTACACAAGAAAGTGGGAAATTGTCAATCAATAATCGAGGAGTCTCTGCTATTGAATGTTTATGTCTATTTATTTATTTCGTATTTTTACAAAGGATATTTACACTTCAGTATATAAACCGGCGCGGTTCAGTTTCGTGAGCCGAAGAACTTATCCACTGAGCTACAGCGCCTATTTAGCGTTTATTTAATTGTTCCACAAAAACAATGTAAAGTAACAATGTTTGCAACGTTTTTAAAAACATTCAATTTAAAACCTTTTTAGATTTAAAAAAGAAAACCGAAAACTAACTTTGTAAGATCACCATTTTATACAGCATTGACTGCAATGGGACTGACAATGAAAAATTACATATGTAATTTACTTCTATTTCTGCTGAACAATCTCACATTCTATTCCCTTCGCAACATTGCAGCGTTTACAAAATTGTACCTCGGAAACTTCAGCCGATACTTGTGGAATCTTAGTGAACATCATCACGATAACTAACCCATTCAAAATCTGCATTGAACTAGCCTGGATCTCAGCCGCATTTTTGTCGGGATTCTAGATGCGAAAATATCTCTTATTTCATGTTTTCTGTCTCTCTCTCTATACATTTAACGTCTATTTTCCATGCTAGCACGGGTTAGATACTGTGTAAAGTTAAATTTCTATGTCCTTAAAATCAAAAAACTAAACATACCAACAAGAAAATAGACAATAACATTGTCAATAAAAGAACCTACATTGAGCGCAAGCTGGGGATCGGCGTGGAACAATTTCACAAGCCATAACAACAGTTTGGCATCTTTCTCAAATGAAGAATGTGCTTCATCTTTCTTGTATTTCACTCCCATAGAACTAACCCTTCCAAGCTGTAATGTGAGGAAAAAGATGGTGGAAACCAGGATGTATAACCCTTTTCCTTTATTATTATTATTACAAATACAGGATGACTAAATTCAGAAAATGCTATATACAAAGATACATACAAGTTCTGTTCTACCATTAGGTCCGTGTTGACATTGACACCACCCCTACCATTGATATATTTTGGTATTTTTTAATACTACTCACATGTCAATTTTAATACACAAACCGAGCCTTTCTTACCATATTAAAAGATTTAATAATTACAGAAAACCATATAATCACAATTGACCACAAGCTGAGTTCAGTCAGTCAAAAAGTGTTGCAAAACTGCTAAATATGTCTTATGCAACTTTCCGGTCATTTGACAGATGTACGATGATGTTCATGCATAAATAGTACAAAATCATGAGGCTGAATTCACTAATTATGATGCACCCTCATGTTCAACATTTTCACTTACAGAACTGCGATGACTGTTTGATGATTTCGGTAAGTTCGGTTCGTATGATGTCATTCGACGAATGCATTGCTAGAAATTGTATTCACGTAAGTTGAGTATATTTTTGTCATTAAATTTCTGTACACACCAATGTTTAGTGTTTTAAAACAGGAAAAAGTTATCCAAAATAAATAGTTATCTAAAATTATTATTCAAGTGTATACACATGTATATTTTTAAAATTGAAGAAAAAAAATGATAGCTTTATTCTTCTGTCAGAAAGTTTTTAAACAAATATAACATCAGTATATACATTCTTCTTATTACCTCAAACATGTTACGAATTTGTGCAGAACGGTTATACAGCACTGTTGCTTTTGGCCACCAATGGAGTGCATCCTATGGAGTTGGTGGGTTAAAGTCAATGGTGAGTGGAATGGTGAGTTAAAGTCAGAGATAACTTGGTTGGTTGGTTTCTCGGAATCATCTAACTTCAAAATCATACTCTTTCCATTAAATGTTAAATGGGGAATACAAAACAAAACAAAATGTACGAAAAACAAAATATGCGAAAAACAGTTAAAACCAGTCACAACATATAAAAATATAACAAGATAACCTGTAAAGAAATTAAACTATTCACAAACGCTTGTTTTATAACGTTACAGTTTCTTGCTACTCTCTTCATTGCAAAACTATTTGTCCAAACAAATATTTTCGATAAATATATATAAACACATGCAATTTAGCACTTATTTCGTTTGGCAAAGAGATTGATGCTATTTTCAGGCTGATAATGACCGATAGAGATATGTTGAAAGATTAGTATTCATAAACTCTTGTTTCTTGCTACTCTCTTCGTTACAGCAAGTGAATATACACATAAATATCACCAAATGACAAAAAAGAAGCAGCAGAGAGTTGTATTATCCAGCTGGAAAGTGAATGAAGCTGGATTTTCCCAGTAAATAAATGGTGAAAAGTTCTATTTCATTTCACAATCCTTTTCATCATCAAGACAAACATATTGACATTCTTAACATCAATTAAAACATGGTGCACACAAAGTGAGAATTGTTAGATTTCATTCTCTAAAACATGCACTCTGTTTACCTCAGTCACGACTGTATATATACCCTTCACGAGTGCATGTTGAAAGACAACAGCTGCGTCTGGTTGGAAGCAGATTTCAAAATGCTGGTTGTTACGATAGTTGAGACGCAGACTAGAAACAAGAAGGTCGACCATCAGCTGGCTGGTTGGAAGGCCCGTGGCGGAGCTGTATGGCTTCTCAGCGTTAAACAACATCGTCTGAACACAGGTTGAAAAAGTTATTTAATAGCCCGATCAAACACTAAATTATAAAAACTAAATTATCAACATTTAAATTGACCATTTAATACAATCGTTGAAATAATTATCTTTTCAATTCCAACTTCAAACAGCAGAGTTTATTGGAAATGAAATTTGAAAGAAAGTCTTGATTGTTAAAAAAACTCACAAAGATCGTGTGAATAGAATACTTTTTTATATTGACTACTTAAAATGTTATGGTCACGGTGACCGCCATCACTCACTGGTTTTTATTGGACACTGATTTTAACTAATATTTTCGATTGATATCATATGACAACTTTAAATGGTTATTGCAACCATTGAGAACTGGGGCATTTCCATCGAGTTCCCAAATTGAGATCTTTCGAGTAATAGTTATCATAAAATAAATAATGCATTAAATATATTTATTTACTATCAATTATATTTTTGTTTTACATTGGGATTATCTTGTCATCTCACATGAATATCTGAAAAGTTCACGCAAACATATCAGTTATGAGTTCCTTCATAACTAACCTTTCACCACAGTACCTTCATGCGCATACACACACATTAAAAAAAAAACCATTCAAAAAGCACATTTAGTTACCTTGAGTTCGTTCATTACTTGAGAAACAAGAAAGCAGGCAATGTTGTCTTCTCGACTGATGAACGTTGAAGCCTTACACAAATGAACACAAGCCAGCAAAGCATATTCGGAGGAGCTTCGATTGGATACAAGTGCCTTTTTCAAGTTCTCCAAAAACTGCCGCTAAATAGAAGCAAAGTTTCCTTCGCTTTGTTTTGCTATCATTATGTTCATGTTCAAAGAATAAATATAATAAGAATATTTAAATATTATAGAATAAAAATAACACCAAGAATTTAAAATGGAGGTTACAGGATAATTCTAGTCTGCGTTTTGCCTATATTGAATATCGTAAAATCTTGTGCATAATAAACTTGATGTAGAATAATATAGAATAAATTAGGAAAGATCCAAGCTTGAATTTTTTAAATCTCTCAGTTGAATAGATCTCTGATTTTGAATATTTGGCATTTCCAAATGATGATTATTAATTATTACTTATAATGAAACTCTGATAGTTGTCTATTTTAAACATTGCAGCCAAACTCATGAAGTTAATACCAACAAATTTACACTCTTCATAAAACATGGTAATAAGTAACAATAATGAACAAAAACAGTTTATTTATAAAACATGTTCAACTGTTACCTTGATGAAATTAGATCCTTTAGTGAGCTCGCCACTCCCTGACGCTTCCTGTATAGACTCCTAAAGTTAACAAGTTTTAAATCTCTCATGTGCGTTACAAAGTTAGCTTTTTGTTTCACCATGGACCAAACTGGACCTGTTTTTGAGATGATCAAACAAAACTTCTTGTAAATATTAAAAAAAATAATTTAGATTTTTAAGCATATAGTTAATGATCTTCTAAATATGTAAATAAATATTTATAAACAATTACAGGGGATAACAGAAGGAGCATGATCTGCAATGGCCAAGCCAACTGGCGCTTCTTTGTTGCTTCAGCAAACTGGTCGATTAACGTAAACAATTTCTCGCTTAACTCTAGGATAGAGTAAATGAATTATACCAATTATGTAGTACCAAAACATTCAATGCAGTGATATCATGTTTCCGAGGTTTGGGTTGAGAGAGAGAAAGAGAGAGAGTGAGAGAGAGATGGAAACACTTTTAAAAGTTTCTGGAAGTACCACTCTCAACTTTGCACCTCAATGAAATAAAATCATGTTTCTGAGGTTAGGGTTGGCAGAGAGATTGAAACACTTTTAAAAGTCTATGGAAGTACCACTCAACTTTACACCTAAATGAAGTGAAATCATGTTTTCAAGAAAAAACTCGTCCTTTCTCACCTGAAAGTTGAACATTAGTTTCTTTATACAAATAAGTGAACTGTTCTGGATACGTCTCAATCCAGTTCCACACTGACTAAAACAAAATAAAGTAGAAAAGCAACAGAAATATAAACAGTGTGTTAATGCATTACTCTAAAGGTTTGTTTGTCTGTTTTTAATTGAACTCCTTGTGGACCAGTGGATCGATTTGGAAGAAACAAACGTACAACTACAACTGATGATGACTGGTGATCGCCTGCCTTATTTCATAATGACAACACTGACAACTACAACTTAATATTCAACAAAAGAGAGAAAGAGAAAGAAGAAAAAATGCAATGCAAAATTCTGAATCAATATTCAATTCTATTTCAAATATTTATTTATTATTATATTTGTGAAATGATATACAGGGAAATGATATACGTTGTACGGGGGAGAGGTTGCACCCTTATTAAAATGCCCCTAACACCCCGTTTCTACCGCTTGAAGATAGCCATCCAAGTTTTTGCTGAATCTCTAAACATCTTGCAAACATCATCTAACTTGGAAAACTTGGATGGTCTCTACCTTTTAACTTTCTATGGGTCAATTGTATTGTCGGGCCAGGACTAGTGCATTCTGACTTTAGTTTCTGTCAACTTTGATGGGAATGGTGAAGGATCCGCAATCAATAGCGTGAGCCTTTACTTTGAAATACTAGTTTTGTTAATCCAACTCCAATTCCGTCATGTAAAAGTGCTGCAACAGGGTAAAGATCGCCAACAAAAGATACCACATTAAAAATAATAGTCATAATCTAATCTTATAGAATTTAGACCATTTACAATTTGCAATGATCTGCTCACTGACAAAATTGTCTTAATTCTATGTTTCGATATATTTATCTTCTAGCCAACGAATCAAGCTAGAAAACATAAACAAACCTTGAACAGTCCCCTAATCATAACTTGTTGTGAATTCCTTTTCATCGCCTTGAAATGAATGCTACATTCTGAAAATAAAATTACACAACCATCAAAATAAAGAAGTAAAGTCTCTATAATAACAAAGATGATAAATGGCCATGATGAAATGTCTATAAACACAGTTAACCAACTCATAAACCATTCTAAATCGAAGTAAAATATTTTATGCAGTTATAAGTAATTATGCAGAAAACGTTTAAGTAAAAACAACACGTGTAGGTTTTGTGAGCGACCTTTGAACAGAACGATAAGCCCTTCGACAGGGACGTGAAGATATTGGATGAGTTCAAGATCATCGCCAACGTTGTTGTCGTCGTTATTCTCAACTGTCAATATTCTGAAACAATGAACAAAATGATCAAGGAAAAAGTAAATTCCAGCAATAAAAACAGAAAGAAAAAGTAAATAACTAATAATATTTATAGGCTTTTGAAAACACAAAATATTAATTCATAATATACTCCAACAACTTAATATTTATTTCTTATTGCTTGAACAAAATCAAAATGTTGATTTCATCCACCTTGCCTTTTCTAATGCATTCAACAAAGTAGACTTCAACTTTGTCCCCAAGAAAATCTTGGCATAAGGGGAAAAATAATAAACTGGATTCAAAACTTCCTAACAGAAAGACATCAAACTGTCACAGAAAACAGTACAAAATCAACACCCCCAAACGTTGCCTCTGTCGTAGGCCCACTTATCTTTAAAACAGTGAATAGATGAAGATATCAAGATTACTACACTCATTCACAGATGATACCCTATTAATAAAAGGTATAAGAAACCTCCCATACTCCCTTCAATAACAACATGCAATTCAACGACAACAAATTTGAGCTCCTAAGATATGGAAAAAACTGTTATCAATCAACTCTGCCACCTTGGCACAAGCACATGCCGAAAGCTATCATAAAAAAGACAAGACAAGAGATAAGTTCTTTTTTAAAAACAATTTCAAAAAAAATATGTAGACTATATGGATTACCTCCGATTGATCCTCTCAAATACCGAGCTGAAATGATGTTGACTGATATAGTAGATGATCTTCCCAGCGAGCGTCGAGATGGTCTTTAGAGTGCTCACACTTGCATCGGCAAAGAAAATGAGCTGAGAGAATTTAATTTATATTAATTTTCTAAATACACTTTTCCAACAAGAAAAACAAGATGAAAAAGATTAGAATTGAACTCAGAGATTTCTATGCAATTCTCATAAAGTAAATCTAAAAATTGATGTTGTGTTTTTTGACAAATGGTTACTATGATGTGGACACATAACATAACTACTTAAAATCTTACAGGACATAACGTTGATAGAAGTTGTTTTTTCACAACGTCATCAGATAATGCAGAACTCTCCTCTAAACTCTAGAAGAAAGAAAATGCAACTTAGCAACCTGCTTTCTAGACCATTATAAATGACAAGTTAGCTAAAACAGAAAATGTTGGTGTTAAGCAAATAAATGTCGCTCATCGATCAATCTCCAATGAAAATGTTTTCAGTTAGGTCAAAAAGATTTTAATTTCTTCCGGACAAACTAATCCCAGACAAAATGTATTTTCAATGTGTAGCTTTAATCTTATAGGTTTAAAATAACACGGGTCGTATTTTTACATAATCCAGTAAAAAACCTTACGTTTTCAAAACATTGTTTAATGGTTTCCAGAACAATGATGTTTGATTCCCATGCCAACTGCTGGTGTTCCCCACTCATCATATTCTACAAAAACAAATGATATGCCCAACATCAATAAGCATGTTGAAACAAAATGAAAACAAGATTTGTTGTTGGAAATGATTTTAAGCACTACAAACATTTAAAAAGCAGTTCAAATTAGTTGATTAAAAGTTAATATTCTTATGTTTACAAACATGGTCCTTAGGGGAAAGGTTCAAAGCCTCAGAGTTTTTTAGTGGCCAGTTATAAATAAAAACACCATATTTCATTAAGAATAACTGTAAAACAAATGGGAGCAATTAAATACACTAAAACTCTTGGTAGAGATCTTCGTGATAATGCTAAACCAATATAACATAAACAAAATACGTGAACAAAAAGATCAACTGTTTTTGAAGAGTTTAAAGTCTTAAAACTAGTACTAAAAATAAACTTATAACTGAAATTTGTTGGTAAGAGAACGCAATCGCGTACCTCAAAATGAGAAGACTGGCATTTATATATAACATTAAACTTTGTGGCACATACCATAGTTGGATTGTCTTTCAAATAACTGGTCAGTGTTGTGACAACCAGATGGAATTTGTTCTTGGAGAGTTTTATGAGACTGTTTCTCACCAAACATATTGACTTTTCCAGAGCACGACTCTTCCCCTGACATTCAATCGGTAACTACGTAGAGAAATACACTCCATTAACATACAATTTATAAACTTAGTGCACAAGTTTGCCAACAAGACACAGAATAGAAAACTTATTAAAAATGTGCAACTGCGAAAGTTGAATAAAGTTGAACTTCGAGATTGTCCAAGCTATGATGTGACCATTCTCCTGTCAAAAGCAATTTCCGACTACGATTTAAACTTGGAAACATGCAAATTTTAAAATGTATTGTAGCTAGTTTAGCAGATTATTATCAAAAAGCTTTAAAAAAAAGACGGGTATATTAGACTACCAAAAGGACATACACATAAATTACTTGTTAATGTCAAACTTTGCAAACTGACATGGTAGGGGGAGGGGGTATAAAGAGCAGCAGTGAAAGGAAATATTTTTTTTATCTTTTTTGTGCAATTCAAAGCAAAACATGCATAAACATTTTAAAAGATGCACATATTTGCTATAGTTAGTCAAACAAAACTACAAATTATCAAAGACAAGGACTTTAATGACATTTTATAGCTATAGCTAGCTACCTGGCTTTTGAATCGTTTTAACTCGGCGTTCATCCATTCTGAAGGTTTGTGGTGATACATGGACATTTCTATAGCGAAACCTAGCTACATGAGTAAAGGTAGCTGCTATGAAGATTTCAATGAAACATTTCTTTTCAATACAACATTTTCGGTATTTACGATATTGCCTGTAATAAAATGTGCTGTAGTGTCCAGTAAAACCCAATGACGAAGGGTGTTTATCAACATACCTAAATTTGTGACGTCAGAGGATGAGGATAATAAGTGAAAAAAGTTATTTATTTCCAAAAGCATTACGTATTGTTGAACATGGGTTATAAAACAAAAGACATGTTTTGTACAGAATTAAAGTTGATATGACCCTGGAAAACATTTTCTAAATAGCTTTTCCTATATACAACACACGCAATTAATATGGCGAATATTGTAAATCACGTATATTGATATTTAACAAACTGTTGTGTACAACAATCGACATTTTTTGGTCAAATAATATAATAGGCACAACAAAAGAATTCTAATCATCATAGATTAACATTTGAACTTTCGATTTAACAATAGTTACATGTTTTATTGATTTATTACCCTATACCGCTATTACTTCGAATAAACGCCCCATTTTTTTGAACGCTTTCTCGAATAAACGCCCATTTTTTGATCGCCCTTTTGAATAAACGCCCTTTCTTTTGAACGCCCCCTCGAATAAACGCCCCGTTCTTTTGATCGCCTCCTCGAATAAACGCCCCTTTTTTTTATTCTTCCCCAAGGTTTCTGCATAATCTTATCAAAGGCTTGGAATCTTCAATGGAACTAGATAATCTCTTTGAAATTTCCAATATGGTTTTGGGTCAATTTTTGGGACATTTCCGGACACCTACGAGGTTTAAAAGTAAAGTTCCATTCATTTCGGTTTGTAAAGAGTCAGAGAGTTGGTTTACTGTTTTAAGAAGAGTAGACGGAGACAGGGTGACAGAGAGTTGGTTTACTGGTTTAAGAAGAGTAGACGGAGACAGGGTGACAGAGAGTTGGTTTGCTGATTTAAGAAGAATAGATGGAGACAAGTTGACAGAGAGTTGGTTTACTGGTTTAAGAGGAGTAGAGGGACACAGGTTGACAGAGAGTTAGTTCTCTGATTTAAGAGGAATCAGTAGTAGTTTTAAGTGAATTATTTATAAGTGGCAAAGATCAATTCCATTATTTTATTTTAATAAAATATACAAAAATACCTGTTTGCATATAACTTCAAAGCGCGCATGCATTTGTTCATTTACTTTTTCCACTCTAACACCAACCATGTTTATTTTTAACGTCGCCTTACACTATCCGTTTTGTTGCTTTAAAGCTCACTTGAACGATTCATCAGAAAACCTTGCTTTAAGCTGGGCGTGTAGCACTCATCTTGCTGAGTCAGCTAAGCCGACTTCTCGCTTTCTTTTGCCAGTAACAACTTTGAAATAAACGCCTTCATCCTTATTAAACGCCGCATTTTGATTTAATGACGCCTCGGCGTTTAAAAGAGGAGACTCGCTACTCGGAATTTAGTGCCTCAGAGAATGAGTAAAATCTACTACGTAATTATTGAGTGGTTACTACGAACACGATGTTGCTTGAGATATTCGAAATATTGTAGTTACATGTTCGAAATATCGAACCTCAACACCTCGTAGGCTAAGGTTTTGTAAATTTTTTGTCATTTTAGCTGGGGGTATATTTGGGGGAGAGGTGTTCTTCAAGAAAAGGGAAAGGTGGCACGAGTTCATTACAAACATCACGCTCATCATTTTATTTATCTTTTGGAGGAGAGAAAAGTCAATTTCTCTTGAATTTGAAGACAAAATAGATTTTGTAGAAATTTCAAATTATTCCAAATAAATGACAGAAAATTGTTTGTAGTTTTAATTTTTCAAGAGTTGACCTTCCATGTGTAAGACGCGCCTATTCGAGGTTGAAGGTTGCTTTCGTGCGTAAGACGCGCTTATTCAATGAAGTTGAAGGTTGTTTTATGTTTTGCAAAAAAGCTAAGAGTTTTTGCTTTTAACTTTGACTTGATATACTTAGCCTAGTTAAAACCAAATTTCACTGTTCCAAGAAGGGGTCAAGTGGTTAAGACCTGATGTGCTCGTGTCATTTTCCAACAAAATTGTAACAGGAGACAGATGTGTTTAAAAGGCATACAAAGCTTTCCTGTATGTTTATATTAAAGTTGGCAGATCAAATATCAAGGTCAAACATAACGCGTTTAAAGAGACAATTAAATCGCACGATTTAAAACAGAAGTTGGCAAGAAGCACTGCACGAACCTTCAAGATAGGAGGTCAAGTCTCCGTAAATAAATCAGAAATATCAAATGGATTTTGTAAATCTTTCACAAATTCTTGGAAAACTACTTTTTTGCCTGTACCACATGCCGACGATACAGTGATTTTCACATATCATTTATAATATCGTTCGAATCGCAGAAGACCTCAAGTTGGACTTAGACCAAATTGATGAATGGCTAAAAGCTAACAACCTCGTTGTCAATCTCCAAATAGCGAAATTCAAGCTGATCCTGTACGGAACAAGAAGTAAACTATCAGTAATTTCAATCATTTAAGTAAGCATGAACCCATCAATCGAACGAGTTGTTATCTTGGTTTTACCTTGATGACAAGGACAAACTTACTAAAGAAAATTTAATACAATGGCAAACTTTCTGAGGCAAATTTGATACAAGGACAAACTTACTGAGGCAAATTTGATACAAGGACTAACTTATTGAGGCTTATTGAGGCATATATATTTGATAAAAACTTTTGTCTTACAGAAATCATCATCAATTCCATGATCGAGACAATATTTGTCAACTTAAATATTCCTACATAGAAAATAACCTAATTCTGGTACTTGACTTGAAATCACCATCCTTTTTTAATTCTGGTACTTGACTTAAAATCACCATCCTCTTCTAATTCGTAAATCTATCAATTTAAAGTATTAGGAACAAAAATATCTGAATTCTGGTATCTTTTTGAAATCAGCATCCTTTAATTAGTAAACCTACCAATTTTCAAAGCAAACGGAATATTTTAAATCATTTACATTTTTATGATTTTGTATATGCCGCTAGCTAATTTTACCAAAATTTATGAATGAACGTATGTTGTACATTTACTTCACAAGTGGCATGTTTAATGTATGTTCTTTTACGCTGTTTTAGTAAACGTGTGACAACTGATTAAACAAAAACAGACGCTAGTTTCGAAAGCTTGTTTTCGTGAATCTCGTGTTACAAAGAATGTTGGGGAAATACCGATGCTTTAGTGTGGTCGCATCAATGCAATTTTAATTCCTCAAACACAAGAGCAAAGACTAGAGTTATGGTGTAGTTGAGGTTTTGTCGCTTGTAAACGCAATAAGATTTCGCAAAGAAAAACTGGTCAAAAACAGGGTCTTATGGAGTATTACCGTTGGGTTTAATGTATTTTGCCTTGATATCAACTGTGCAGACGTGGTTTAATGTATTTTGCCTTGATATCAACTGTGCAGACGTGGTTTAATGTATTTTGCCTTGATATCAACTGTGCAGACGTAGAAAAATGTTTGATATGTATTTTTTTTCATTTAATATATTCCAACATGTAATAATAAGGTTAATAATAACTAATAATAACTTTGTCACATTTTAATATCATAAATGTTTAAAGCAGGATCCACAGGGGATTACATTTGATATTTTAGTTTTCCAAAAAACACAAAAACGTTCACCTTAAAAATATATCGAGAAAGATTGATGCTGGTACGAAAATGCGTTTGTACGTGTTCATACTTTCTTTAATCGAATTCGCGTGTTCTTACAAGCCGGTCGTGCTGGTGCATGGGGTCTTGAGTGAGGCCAGTCATCTTCTTGATTTGAAGAATCTCATTGAGACCCATCATCCTGGAACGAATGTTACCTTGGTGAAAATGTACCCCGAGATTGAAAGCTTTGTACCCCTAAACAGACAGCTACCGTATTGGCTAAATAAAATATTACCCATAATGCAGAAAAGCCCTGACGGGATACACTTAGTGTGTCATTCGCAAGGTAACCGTTATAAATAGCCTTTAAACATTCTTTAATGTTACGTACGAAAACTTGCTTGATTTTATAAAGGCAAAAGGATTATGAAGTAATCAAGGCAAACTATCGCTTGTTTTTGTTAAGGTGGTTTGATCTGCCAAGGAATAATCGAGACATGTGACGAACACAATATCAACACTTTCATTGCATTGAGTTCTCCAATGAACGGACAGTATGGAAGTAAGATATTTATAGTTAAAGGCAAAATGTTGGACTGGCAATAAATTTTATGCAATAGAAATCTTGCAGAGAATAAATTGGGCGGGCAGTTATGTTTTGCGGAAATGAATTCAATAGGAAGTATTTTGCGGAGTCAGGATTTAATAGGTTGTGTGTTTGCGCCGAGTGTATTGAGCAGATGCTGATAATGTTAACAACTATCGAATAACATTCAGTAGTTAATATATTGTACACTGTTGATTTACCTCTCTTCTTTCTCTCTTAAACAAAGTAGGTGTATGTATAGTACAATAACTCACTGAAAGGTAGTTTGTTTTGACAGTCCCGCTGAAGATATTGAGCTACGCACCATGGTTGAAAGGCGAAAGACAATCGCTAACGAAGTAAGCTGTTAAGGAACGTTAGTATTTTGATACAACATTATTGAACTCATTGATTCTCATAGCAGGATCGTTATCAAAACAATATTGAATTATCACAAATAGCCGTTTTTTACACTTTTACAGTTGTTGTTGTTGTCTCTTCTACGCGATAAAAACAATTGACGATTTCTTTTTGTGAAGCATGATATTTTACAACAAATAATTTAATAAAACTGAGTTCAAATTAAAAAAATGAAAAGTAACAAGTTTAATAAAATAAGAAAAACGCATCATTTTACACTTTAAAAAGTCATTGGGATTTGCCTTTCAATCAATGTTTTTACTGGACGAAATCCTTAGCGGCGCATATCCATATATTTTCTTATGTTGTCATTTTAATTGTCTTCAGATATATGTATATGAGATTGACTCAAGACACGTTCGCGATCAGTAACTATTGGAAAGGTAGGTAATCTTGATGACAAAGGTTTCTTTTTTACGCGAAGCTTATTTCGTAGATCCTCGCGCGACGTATCGCGAAGAATACGCGACTAGTGCGCATTATCTGCCAGGAATTCAAAACAACCCGTTGGCTACGAGAAGGATAACAGGTGACGAGCAAGATTTTTTTGCAGTACCGAATTCAAGAATTTTAATGATGAATTTTTTAGAAATTGTTACAGTTAAAGTTAGGTTAGATGAACATTAATATTAAGTAATATATATTTATAAATGAATATTTTGAATTTATATCACGAATATTATTATTAGGAATCTTTTCTTTCAAATAGTATACTAAAAGAAGATACATCCAGTAATTATCATCCAGTAAAAAAACTCGTAAAGCGAGCTATACATACAATTATACATACAATTCTTAGTTTCATAATATACTGTGCTAGCTAGGCAACGAACGACCTCTGCTTTCTTCCTCAGATCCAAAAACACAGTCGAGGAATTTCTTAAAACTCAAACAACTGGTGTTGGTGGGTGGACCACAGGATGACGTCATCATACCGTGGCAATCCAGGTATAATGGAAGATTTTCAATAAATTATGTTTTACGTTGCTAAACAAGCGTGGTGTACAATTTTAACTATTTTTGGTTTTTTTTACACAAATTCCTTAATTAAATTCATTACGTTTAAATTTTTATTTTAAAGTCAACAGACAAGTTGTCTAAATTTCCCCCAGAACATTAAACCCCGGTACATAGGTTGGCGAGTTGTATATTTAATGCGTGTTTAGTGTTTACGGTTTTTATGACAACAATATGGATATGGTGCAGATGGAAAACCAAACGGTCGGTATATTTGTTCTTTTGTGAGATTTATTTCAGTTAAATTATTGAAATTATTGGAATTATTGAAATTATTGGAATTTATAAAACCTATCTATTACCTTCACCTTTCATACTAAAGGTCATAAAGATAAAAACTGAGTAGTGCCCCCACCCGCTCTCAGCGTGCATTTAATGAGTTAAACTACCAGAATCCTTCTTTGCGCTAAATATTGAAATCCGAAATCATTTTTTGAAATTTTTAACGTATGAGTATTTAAATATTCTAACGCAATGGATCATGGTAGTTGTGTTCGCAATGGATCATGGTAGTTGTGTTCGCAATGGATCATGGTAGTTGTGTTCGCAATGGATCATGGTAGTTGTGTTTGCAATGGATCATGGTAGTTGTGTTCGCAATGGATCATGGTAGTTGTGTTCGCAATGGATCATGGTAGTTGTGTTCGCAATGGATCATGGTAGTTGTGTTTGCAATGGATCATGGTAGTTGTGTTCGCAATGGATCATGGTAGTTGTGTTCGCAATGGATCATGGTAGTTGTGTTCGCAATGGATCATGGTAGTTGTGTTCAGGATTTTGTGAGGAATCCTCTCTACAGCGAATTATTTCTTTCAGGTTTATTGTCGATATCGTTGTACAACACTATTTGTTTAAAGCAATTTCGAAGCTTTAGATATCAATTCAGTTGAACAGATTCACTATTTTTTCTCAGGATTTTTATTATTTGTCGCGAAACATAAACAAGTTCCAATTTCAAACGCGATAAAAGACAAGAACCCAAACTATCAAATTTATGTCTCCATGATATATTACAGTTTAAAATGTCATACAGTAGCTGATTCATGATTTACTAATCGTTTAGGTATTCGTGGAAGATTGGTTCGGCCTGAAGACACTCTACAATCAGAATAAAGTGCGAAGCTTCGTTTTACCGGGTGTAAAGCACGTGGAGTGGCATGGTAACAAGAAAGTATTTCGATTGGCCATTGAACCGTTTCTTGATTGATGTACATGCGACTGATTGGATGATTGATGTCCATGAGACGTGCTGATTGGTTGATTGGAATATTGATCATCTAATAGTAGTATTTTTTTTCGAAACGATCTTTGAATATTATCCTATTAGCTCGAATTTTCTGATTGTTTTTTCTCCGGACTATTTTCCCAGTATGGGTTTGCGCTTCCTTCATATTGCACAAGAACTTCGCAACAACGCCTTCCCCAGTATGGGTTTGCGCTCCCTTCATATTGCACAAGAGCTTCGCAGCAACGCCTTTCCCAGTATGGGTTTGCGCTTCCTTCATATTGCACAAGAGCTTCGCAAGGGTTTGCGCTTCCTTCATATTGCACAAGAGTTTCGCAACAACGCCTTTTCGAAATATTTGTCCTCATTGTTATTGTCAGAGTTTTCTCAATTATATATCATTCATGGGTTGTCTTTTGGCAAAAATACCGTTGGATGTTATGGTTTAGACGCCAGATAAGCGAAGAGACACTTACGAAACTTTTTTATGCAAGTGCAAATATTAACAGGTGGTGTAGTGCCTCAAAGCTGTATGACCGACTTTGAAATCGGAGCCATAAATGCATTCGAAGCCATATACCCAAATGTCCAAAAATTTTGATGCCACTTCCACTCAGCACAATCGATATATAGAAATGTTCAACAACTTGGATTGGTAAACTTATATCAGAACGACTTGGGGTTTCGTACCAACATAAAGATGGTTATCAGCTTTGACTTTTGTACCAATTGCAAACATTGTTCGCGATTTTAATACATTAGCAGCTCAGTGTGGATTGCCGGAGCAGCCAGTGTTGGACTACTTCCAAAACACTTATATTGGACAACCGCAGCATGACAGAAGAAATAATCCAAGATTTTCCCATAATTTACGGAGTATAAATTCGCTAGTTGTCCAAAGCCTACCAAGAACAACAAATACCGTTGAGGGGTGGCACAATAAATTCAACGGAAGCTTGTGCGTGACAAATCCAAGCATTTGGAAACTCATCGACGCATTGCAAAAAGATTCGACGGCCAACAATTTAAGCATTGCCCAGCAAGCCGCTGGTGGTAAATGTCCGGGAACCCAAGATAAAGGTACAAAAGTACTTCTCAATTTACTTGGAATAGTAAGCCAAACAGTTATATCCCATATAAAAATAATCCATACTAGTTTGGTCGAATTAGAGGTTCAAAAGAATGCCTAAAACCAGCACTTGAGCTACAAAAGGAGCATTATCAAGATAAAGGTACAAAAGGGGCAATATCAAGATAAAGGTACAAAAGGGGCAATATCAAGATAAAGGTACAAAAGGGGCATTATCAAGATACAAAAGGAGCATTATCAAGATAAAGGTACAAAAGGGGCATTATCAAGATACAAAAGGAGCATTATCAAGATAAAGGTACAAAAGGAGCATTATCAAGATACAAAAGGAGCAATATCAAGATAAAGGTACAAAAGGAGCAATATCAAGATAAAGGTACAAAAGGGGCATTATCAAGATACAAAAGGAGCATTATCAAGATAAAGGTACAAAAGGGGCATTATCAAGATAAAGGTACAAAAGGGGCATTATCAAGATACAAAAGGAGCAATATCAAGATAAAGGTACAAAAGGGGCATTATCAAGATAAAGGTACAAAAGGGGCATTATCAAGATACAAAAGGAGCAATATCAAGATAAAGGTACAAAAGAAGCAATATCAAGATAAAGGTACAAAAGGAGCATTATCAAGATACAAAAGGAGCAATATCAAGATAAAAGTACAAAAGGAGCAATATCAAGATAAAAGTACAAAAGGGGCATTATCAAGATACAAAAGGAGCATTATCAAGATAAAGGTACAAAAGGAGCAATATCAAGATAAAGGTACAAAAGGGGCATTATCAAGATAAAGGTACAAAAGGGGCATTATCAAAATAAAGGAACAAAAGGGGCATTATCAAGATACAAAAGGAGCAATATCAAGATAAAGGTACAAAAGGGGCATTATCAAGATACAAAAGAAGCAATATCAAGATAAAGGTACAAAAGGAACAATATCAAGATAAAGGTACAAAAGGAGCATTATCAAGATAAAGGTACAAAAGGAGCATTATCAAGATAAAGGTACAAAAGGAGCAATATCAAGATAAAGGTACAAAAAGAGCAATATCAAGATAAAGGTACAAAAGGGGCATTATCAAGATACAAAAAGAGCATTACCAAGATAAGCGTACAAGTTTTATTTCGTATATGAATACCAGAAATATAATACAACAGCTCACATTCAATTACAACTTACATAGAAATAAAAAAAAAACGCAAAACGCCAGACCACTCAACTACAGCCAGATATCTTTTGATGAGGGACTCCGATATCTTTTGATGAGGGTTGTCGGGTCTCTTTTGATGAAAATTTGTTCACGCAAGGAACAGCCAGATGAGTAAGAGAAGCGCCATCCATAAGAACGCCTTCGATAGAAACTGCTCTTCCTGTTCCTGGGCGGTACCAGCCTCTCCTACATGAAAAGTTTCATCGTTCAATGACAGGCAGCTTGTTATTCGTATTACATAGCTATATTAATTTACATTGATTTGTTTGTTTTCACAGTTAGCAATTACCATAAATTAATATAATATATTAATTTTCACTGATTTTGATAATTAAATATAGGTTAATGGTTAAAATAATACAAGTTCAACATTGAAAGTATGCTAAAACGCAATATTGGAAAAGTCAGAAAACGCTGTGAATTCATAATTTGTGCATGTTCAAGGGCTTCTATGCTACATACACACCAAAAAGAAGATGTAATATACTATCTTTAGACAAAAAATCATTGTTACCTTACATTGACTTGTCAATCATTAGGGAATTTTGTTTAAAACGTTAAATCCCCATGACATAATAATATTTTTACTTTTCCATGCTCAATTACATCATTTTAATATACACAAAATGTCCACTCGTGACGCTTTCGAATATTGCATCTTTACGTTACCTGCGTTTGTATTTCCAGTGCTGAACGCCTATAAAATCAATAAAAAAAATCAACATCTACAAACGAAAGCATACAAATAAGTCGCAAAGATGCGGGAAACTGACGTTATACATTGAATAAGTAATTAGTGTTAACTTGATTACTTACCCCAGAAAAAAGCGTGAAGGGAAACGCGCCAATGCCAAACGTGAACTGCCAGCCGCCATTATGGGGTTGTGTACCAAACCCACCAAGATTTGTGAAGTTGGAGAATGGCTGGAAAAAATGACAGAGGAATTTCAGAGGATTTGGTGTCGTGTTACATAAATCCGTTGAAATTGAAAGCAGTGATTCAGTTGTATATTTTTCAAATCTTTTTATAAAGAAAACAAACTCAAAAAAACTAGATTGGACTTAACCCGGGGATTTCCAAAAGTAACTGGAAAAACAGTTCAATTGTCTGAAGATGACATATAGAGCCCGTAGGTCAAAATACAAGTGTATGACAAACTTTGTCTTCATTTCACAATTCATTTCTTCGTCATCAAGTTATAAACTGCTCAAACAACCTTATTTACATAGTTCAACCTCGTATTCAGGTCATGGTCATACTAGTGCAATGGAAAGCAGACAATAAAAGGGTGACACTTAAAAATAAGAACAGTGGACATTTTAGGACAAAACAGTAGGAGAAAACATGGGCACGTTGAAGACAAATGTTCCCAGCATTTTTTGGGGTAGTTTCTGAAGAAATAAAAGTAACAACCCTGATATACGTTCAAAGGACCACCTTTGAGAATGCAAAGATTAAACATCTGATTGATAATTCTTTGTATTTACATGCAGAAAATATCCACTTCGTTACTCATATTTCAGAAGACGCGAAGTGCAATAACTTCGGTCAAAACCAGGTAACATTTTCAAGATATAAGCTATCCATGGAAAGTTAGAATTTGTTTGTATGGATGGACTGGTACTTTAAATAACGTTCACCGTCATCAACGTATCCTAGCTACTCTACACACACAAGTGATAGACTAGATGACAGAAGTGATAGAAGACTCCTCCACTCAATACTCTTCGTCAGTGGTGATACAAATGTCCAGATTGCGAAGGGACTCTTTTTCCATGCTACATAAATCAAAATAGCCTGTTCCTTCTTGACTTCATCAAACAATACGTCGCTCCAAAAGTCAATGAACAAGTTATGGACATTTACATCACCATCAACATTCAATACATCGTGATCGCAACATTCAAAATCAGTGTGTGACAACCTAGTCACATCATCATGCTACCAGGAGCTTGGCGCTCTTGGATCAAGAATTTCAGCAACAATCTACGTACCGATCAGCGCTTTACTGATATGCTACTTTGCCAATTTACAAAAACTGTGGGCATCAAGTCTATTCTCTGAGCATCAACACAGAACATTTAAACAGCTCAGAGAACCCTCCGCAAAAACCTTTAATCATTATGAAGGTATGTGAATCAACAACATCATGTGTTCATTTCAAACTCCAGCAGCTGCATCAGGAATGCTTGAGAAACTCCCACGAAAAAATACACACAGTCTTATATTCATTGAAGTTGACGACCAGCTTGAAACTGAACAAAAGCTGTAACAGACAAAGTTTCTTAATTCTTTCATGATTTACTGCAAACGTTTCTTTTCGCAATCAAACATTGCGCCCCTTAGTTTACTTTATGTCAACATTGTTAAAGCTCAATCTGTTGCTACTTAATGTTACCAAATTACCAAATTTTGACGTTGAAAAATAATTCGCTACTTGAAGATACTAACTTTATCCTTTTTGTAATTTAAAATTAACAGTAAAAACAACATAGAACTAAAAAGCTTGTTACAAAACCAAACATAAAAAAGCATGTGATCAACTTACATTGAAATTGGTCTCTGGTTCGGATCGTTGGGCCTGGGGACGAGGTGGCAATTTCTCTCTACAACAATGAGTATTCACATTTATCTATTTTAAAATATCCATCATCGCCAGAACAACAAATTTAATTTTGCGGAGGCAAAAAAATCAACTAATCAATCACTTAAATAACAAACCAGTTTCTTCACAACACAAAAACAAAAATTTTTAACATCTTTAAAAAATTGATGTAAAAATATTGTTTTAAACCCAATACAGGTTTTTTTTAATAAGAATCACACTTTTTGGCTTCAGTCTGAAGTTTCTTCAATTCGGGGCAATTTGAGCTTCAAATGTTTCTTAAATGTTTCTTAATACAAACGCTTTATAGAGATGCTCAGACAAAGAAAAAACACAGTTTAGTATTTTGGTTTATTTTCAATGACTTGTTCAATTTAACGTGCACAGTAGAACTATTTTAAAGTGTAAATAGTTTGTATAATATGCAGTTTGTTAGAGAAGTGTTCCAAGCTTTATAAACTGTTTTCTTATATTTCTGGCTCCCCTGAGATCAGGATAAAATAATTTGAGCCTGGCCATGTCTCTTATTTGTTTCTTAATTTTTGTCATATCTCAGCCTCATGTTTCTTATAAAGATGTTTCGCATAAAAAAAACATGTATTAAATTTGGGTTGGGTTTGAATACAGAGAGATTTACAAAATAAAACAATTGATAAATTAAGATGGCAGGTTTGGTGATAGAATGGAAGAAGAGATGAATCAATTGAGAAAACAAAGTATAGAAGATGGATTATAATTATCATAGAATTTTTGGAATTTTCAAAATGATACTCCCCTACAGTTTAATCTCATTAAGTCATACCCTAAAGAAATATAGAAAATTGGTTTGAGTTAACTGAATCTACAGCAGAGTATTTTGGTAAAAGGTAAACATAAAATCGGACGACTATCCAGGGTATTTAACAGGATTCAACTGTTTTTTTATGGTTCACACCTTTGTTTAATGTGCTAAGAACAAACACCAAACAATAGGTATATTGCAATGTTATCTTGTTCAGCTTGCATAGAAGAATGAAAATCTTTTATCTCCCTCCCTCCCTATACATTTAACGTCTATTTTCCATGCTGACACGGTTTAAACGGGTTTACTGATGGCACGCTCCATCCTACTCTATCCTGTGCCAACCCAGGCTGAATACGTTTCTCAACGAGATCTTTCTTCACAATCTGACTCCATGTTGTCCATGGCCTGCCTCTGCCACACTTACCATCTACAACTAAATCTCTACACTTCTTAACCCAGTTATTATCATTCATTCTCTCAACATGACCAAACCATCTAAGCCGACACCTTTGCAAAGATTTTCTAACACTTTCTAGCCCACAGCGTTCTCTTAACTCACTTGAAGGCTTCCTATCCTTCAATGTCATTGACATCCATCAAATCATTCTCGTCATTACACTCTAGTCTGTTTAGTTCAACAGTTCTACGTAATAATTAAACCTTTAGTTGTTTATAAATGAAAATACCTGGGATCGGTTGGGTTATTTTTTCCGTAGATGGGAATTACTTTATCTTTTCCAATCCCCGCTTTGCAGACAGGGCACATCGGGCAGTTGGGACGGGTTTCCAGCCACTAAAGAAAATATATATATAAAAGTTGATATTTACATTGGATGTAGTTCAATTTTGAGGCACAAAAAAATATATATTTATATTGCACATAAATTGTCTTTTTACTGATGTCTTAAAACATTAAAAATTAAAAAAAATTTATGATTCAAATGGTCCAATGAACTGCTTACCCTGTGAAGGCACGGCCAACTAAAACAAACAAAAAAATAATCGAGAACTGAGGTAACTAAATCAATTTCCAAAATTTCATTTACTGAATTTAGCCAAAGAAATGCTGAAAAAAGAAGATTTATATACTTGAAACAATTGTTTATTTCATAAAGATTTTTGCCCCACCAAAAACTGTTTATCCACCAAACTACTATAAGGCCATTATGATATATAAATATATACTACTAGGTAGGAAAAATAAATTTCCAGCTGAAGCCTATCCTAAGTAAAATTTAATCTCTATCAGACATAAAAATATGGATTATCCAGAGCACAATAGTTATATACAACTGGATGGTTTGCGAAGAACTTGCCGATAATTATGTTATAACTATTTTAACAATTGGAGTTTCATTAACGGACATTAATATTCTCTAAAGACAGTTCAACACTAAAATATGATGCAAGGGCGTAAAACTTTATATATAATAATAATAATAAAAATCGTGACATTAATAACAGGAAAGAAAATATTTCTGGCTATAGAACAACCATTTTGATAACGAATCCTAAAGACGAAACACGATTTGCTCAGAATTATGACTTTCTTAAAACCTATCTATTAAAATTCCAATCTAAAATTGGGAAGTAAATGAAATATTACTGAAACATACCAAAACAAATGTCCACACATACTAACAACTGCATCTTGAGCTACATCTAAACATATGTTGCACTCAAAATCAGAGTTTAAATCCCTCTCTTCTTCAGTCTTTTGATTTTCAGTTTCTTCTCCTACGGTTTTCGTGGAAGCCATATTGGCAAATCGTAATCTAAAAACAAAATTGACATCATTGATGAGGCTTCATTTTAGAGCTCAAGGATGGAGACCATTTGCGAAAGCAAAGAAAACAATAATACAAAATTTAAAAGAAACATTGGATATAAATTGTTTTTTGTTGCGGATAGAATAATGGGTTCTAAATAATTAACAAGCTGGCTCTTTTCGGGGAACAAAGGACAAGACATTTTTTTGATCCTTAAATTAATTTACTCACAACGGTACTTCTACATCCTCTAATTTTGAAAAACGCTGAAGATAATGGTGAAGATTTATGAAAAAATATTGAAAGACAACATCTCAAACAAATAATGTACTTCTCAATATCTAGTGGTTTTAGACCTAAACGTCATGCAGGGCAAATTTGAATATCGTACACGTGCAAATGAAAGTGGAAATGTTTCGTATAACACCATTTACACAAATAGAAAATGGATCTCGTTACGACGGCGAAATCATTTCGTGATAATATTCAAAAAGAACATTTAAAGCTATTAAGGTATTTTCCCATTTTTCTGGTGTCTTAAATAAATAACAGTTCGTTATATCTTATTTGCTTTTCATTGTATCTCATTTGCTTTTCGTTGTATAACTTTGTGTTGTTTGTCAATGTAAACAAATATAAGATGACTGTGGTTGTATCAACGCTACAGACCTTTCAAGTCTTACGGTTTTCACAATTTTCACAGACCCTCATTTGTAGAAATAATATATTTTGTTTGTTTATAATAAAAACCGCGAGAAATTTCAAACCAACCACAAGGTTCTTTGGCTTCGTAACGAGTGACGAGTACCGAGCAACATTCGTAACGAGTGACGAGTACCGAGCAACAATAATTTGTATGAAAACGAATTTGTACATAGGATACGAGATATGCAGCATTCTCATAAGAGGTTCGAGTTATAGAGAGACCACCCACTCATGGTCCACTATATATATACCGTAAATCCTCAAATTGGCCCCCTGGGGGCTAATTAATTTATGATTTTTTTAAGTGGGGGTTTATTCGAGGGGGGCTAATAAAAAAATGTGATATGACTAACCCAGAAAAAAGATATATGCATATGTTCATCAATACTTCATACGTGTTCAGTTCAAAATGTCAATGTCCTCGGCATCATCAATTGCTTTATCGAGGATCAAGTAAGGAGGACAAGCCTCTTGTATATCTGTCTCATCATATGTTCTCGATTTAGCCCCCATGAGGGTTTAAGTAAACACGAAATTTGAGCGGGGCGGCTAATTCGAGGGGGGGGGAGAGCTAATAAAAAAATTTAGATTCAATGATGGGGGCTTATTCGAGGGGAGGGCTTATTCGAGGGAGGGTCAATTCGAAGATTTACGGTATATTTTCTTTCTCGCTGAATTTCCTAATGGCGCTACATGTTTTTTTCTACGTTGTTCGAAGTCAATAAGTTCGGTTTATTGTGTGTAATCTTTGATGTTTTTTCCGTCACTGCCCCATTTTCACGTTTTTTTACGATAAATTCTCCTCATACTTAATTATGCATCCATTGTTACTCTTTAACACTTTGTCTGTTTGTTGTTTTTTAACAAGGCTTCCAGAACGCTTATTAAGCATTATCAAGAAGACCCGACCCAGAGTTTTAGTGTATTTAGTTGCTCCCATTTGAGCTACGGTTATTTTTGATGAAATACGGTGTTTTTTATTTATAACCGCTCACTAAACAACTTTGTGATAGCATGGTCTTGAGCCCAGAACCTTTCGGTTAAGAGTCGAACGCCATTCCCATTGCGCTATCGCCGGTTGAAACCCTTTGCAAACGTGTTTTACAACATCATCATGTCGTAATGGCCAGTAGTATCTTGATGACATTTTCGGTCAGCTGTTAACAACGTGTGTGGTATTTTCAACTTGTTGGTTGCATATTTGGCATTTGTTATCCATGTTGTTAGTATGCTGTCTTCGATGATATATTTGATGCTTTGATACTGATATTGTTGTTCTCAGTGACCTGTCTTTCTACATAAGAGTGTGATGCTTTCAGGTGCAAATCTTTTGATGATGGGTGCTCGCTTCTCCACAAGTGAGAAAAATACCGCCATGAACAACATTGTTTGCATTCGAGAAGGTTGAATTCAATCTGCAAATGCGTTTAAGTTATGTTTATTGTATGCGATAGTTCACTCGTCCAAAACTCTTTATTTAATACTCGGTAATGACCATATTCCTTATTTAAAGGTTCATTATAACCATTTTTTTGACAAATGTATTTATACGATTGATCTTCTACTGCATTATTACGTTATTCACCTGGGACAATAGATTCAGCATTTGCAAGGGAGATCAAGAGGATTTGAAGGTGCCCCAACAAATTGACCAGTGTTATGGCCCTGATAAAGAACATCTAACAATACCGTTACGCAAAGCTATTTTGAGAAAAAGTATTTGAACAAATATAGCAAATATATAAAAATTAATGCAAAGGAAAACATGAATAGAACAGCAAAATTTTTGTTGTGCAAAAGCCTTAGCAGATTGTCTCAAAATAAGATCAGCGCCATGCCGGTGAAATTTTTGGGGTTGAAAATTACGAGATGAGTTACTGATGATGGTGATATTGCCGCCACTTTCAATATATTTTTATAAACCGTAGATAAGGATTGACTAGTGATTTTTTTGTTATGTAAGTTCACCTTGATCTGGAGCGACTAGCTTTACAGAAAACAAAACCCAGTGTTAGTTTTTTGGTTGGAATCTTTCATACATGTTTGACTATTGCTTGTTTATATGTTTCAGAATGATGGGTCAATCTCACCCAAAACAACACGTTAATAAAAGTTAAATACCCCAGTTAAATAGGTATACAATAGCAAACACCATAAGTCTAATCATAATATTTTTAGTTAGCCTCATTATGTGAAAGGATATATGTATCTAGATGAACTAAATTGGAACGCCTCCACAACAAAATATCCTGATAAACATCCCATTTGTTCCAACTACAAGGCGCTGATGTGGTAAACATCGTTGACATCAACAAGTGATGTGCTCCGCGGTACGGCACTTCTAACGGTGGCCGCCGATCCCATAGAACTGCTCTTTAAATGTTCACTGAGATTGCTGCTATTTTCTCGCGAAACCTTGCACGTTTTAAACAGGGAGATGACTTGACGGCGAATCTTGGCGTCGATTAGCGAATAGATGATGGGGTTCACTGCCACGTGTAATCCGTTGGGTATTTTTAAAATGACGTTCAGAATGTCCGATGTTTCTTGGCTGTTGTTCTCATTCCCGTAGTAGTCGTTGAAAAGCCACACAATGCGCGATGGCGATACGAGAAGAGTGAAGAGCACCAGGATCAGAACGAGAATGACCATGATTCTTTGGTTCGCCTTCAATCGCTTCTTCAGATAGTGGTTTTGTAGAATGGTGCTCTCGTTCGCCGCCTTGTAAAGCCAAACGATCATGTAGATGTAAAGAACGCTCATGATAACAATCGGAAGTGTGAAGTAGAACACCAACAGAAACCACGAGTAGATCTGCGAGCTCTCTTTCGCCCAAGTTTCTTCGCAGGTGCCATGTTCGGTGACTTCGAGAATGAGAAAGTTGGGGATGATTGTTACCACGCCGAACACAACGTTCAAAACAATCAAAACGCGCATGCGCGTGGTGGTCAAACAGTTCTTTAAAGAGTGAACAATACCTAGATACCTGTCGATGGCGATGATGAGAATAAAGCTTAGTCCGATCACCCCTGCAGCGTTCAACCCACTGTAAAGGATTTTGCACATGTACCTTCCCAACAACCAATAGCACGTCCACAGTTGCGGGATGCTTATGATCAACTGAATGAGCGCAAACAGCCAGTCGGTGATGGAGAGTGCCGCTATGAGCTTACGAAATCTTCCCTGACTTTTCCAATCGCCCACAGTGATAAGAACGATCAACCCGTTACCAAACATGGCCAACAGGGACGAGAACACGTTTGAAATAGCAACAACTATTCTCTTTCCTTCGCGGCAACGGAACTTGTTGCACCCTTTCAATTCCATTCGCACGGGTTCCATAAGTGGGTGCCAGCACGTGCAATTTTGGACGGGAATAGACCTTTTCTTGCATTCCGTTTGCAGTGCGCCTAATTCATAATGATCGCAAAGGATTTTGAAATGGGGGTGATCGCAATTGCATTTGGCGTCAGTAATGTTGTACCTTTGACATAATTTGGAAAGGTTCAACGCCGACACTTGGTTACACGCGATTGCAAATATGAATGCCATCCACAACATTATACTGAAATAATATTTAATCCCTTAAACTGGAAAATAAAGTAATGGTGTTACAGTGGTTGTACAATGAGTTTATGCGTAGAAGTTCCTTAAAAATCCAGTTTTCAATAATTTGAAAATATTTATATCCGCGTTTTAGTATCATAATATATATTACCCGAGATAAAAGAAAGGAGAAAAACTCACAAAAATGCACCTCAGTTTTTAAATATGCCAGATATATAAGTCTCACCTACAATCAATATCTTTTCGAGCTATTCATAAAACGTTTCCTGCTTATAAACAGCTTTTGTTTAGTGGTTACGCAAACAAAGTATTTGCATAGCTCATTAGCGAAACGTGTCGCAAACTGCCAAATGCAAAAGGGTCATTTAATGGGCGGTTGATGGAAACTTAAAAATACTAGATTTTTCTTTATTATACAATAGAATCTTAAACACATGTTGCATAATATTTAGTAAAGTTGCTTTAATAGTTTTGCATAATTTTGATAATTATGCATAATTGAAATAAATTATGCACAAACCTTATCGAAACGTTAAGGGGGAAACAGCCCCTAAATGATCGGTTTTTTCAAAAAAATATTTTGTCTATTATATATACTTTAAGTATCGTAGAATATGCTCACAATATCCAATTTTTTATTTTCTTATCAAAAAATATCAAAAATAGATATTTAAAATTGTTGGTATAAGCCTCAGATGAAGATTTTCCTTAGTTATGCCCTTAGAAACGGTCAAACTTCTTCTTGAAAAAGGGTGTTTCGCAATGAAAACATGTTATATATCACCACCCAATATATCTACTTTGCTTCTCAAACTGGGAAGTACCGGGAAGGTATATGTTGCGTAGTTGCCATAATTTAAATGAAAAGCGATTATTAAGATCAAAATATAAATTTGCACCACAAAACAAACTGCGCCGGAAGATACTTTGTGCCAAACGGATGGAGAAATCAGATAAAGACAGTGAGAAAGAGGGTAAACCTCTGCCCCAGGTGGTGCCAAACGGATGAAGAAATCAGATAAAGACAGTGAGAAAGAGGGTAAACTTCTGCCCCAGGTGGTGCCAAACGGATGAAGAAATCAGATAAAGACAGTGAGAAAGAGGGGAAAACCTCTGCCCCAGGTGGTGCCAAACGGATGAAGAAATCAGATAAAGACAGTGAGAAAGAGGGTAAACCTCTGCCCCAGGTGGTTTTCAAGCATATTTTTGTAGTTTGCCGGAAGATACTTCGTGCCAAGCGGATGAAGAAATCAGATAAAGACAGTGAGAAAGGGGGTAAACCTCTGCCCCAGGTGGTTTTCAAGCATATTTTTTGTCGTTCTTTAATTTTATAAGTATGATTTATCTAGAAGCTTTCCTATCATATTAATTCTTACTTTAACTTTAATCGCCTTTTTCTCAAAACAAGCATTTTCACACTCGTCAAAGGATATCCCAAATAAGATCTAATCAACAAAATTTCCCCAAATTTTCACAGAATGTTTGTTTCTATAATATCTTTGCTTTGAATGATTTAGAATTTCTTGATTTAATTTGCTTTTATAATTATTAACCCTATGGTTTGAAGAAAAATTAAACGCAACTTCAAAAAAGCGCCAAAATTTTGAAACAAAAAAATCATTCAAATGTTAGATCTAGGTATTGACCACGTGACTACCAATTTTCATTTAGTTTCAATGATTCAATATTCAGTAATCCTTTTTCTTGTAAGGTACCTTTTTCGTAGATTTTTACTATTGTCTATGGTTACCATGGTAACAGGAAGCCATTATTGTATTTTTTCAAACGAGTTAAACATCTATCCAACAGTATAAATTATTTTGACATTTAATGACTTTTTTTTAAAATTTGCTCAAGAGCTGTTTCCCCCTTAATGTTGAATGTTTCTTTTGGTGAAGAAAATTCAAGATTTTTATTGGTGCTTTTCATTTTACTTTTCATTTTATTTTGATATATCTTTTTCCTTTTGAATATTGATGATGTTTATGCGACAAATATTTCCACTCATAAGTCAGGCTTGAAAGAAATGAGAGTGAATTGTTGGATTGGTGTATCATATTGCTCCGTTTTTGTTTTTGCTACTTTTTAGCCAATCAATAAAATATGTGATGATTCTAAAACAAAAAATACGTTTTTTACATGTTATAACAAAAACCGTTTCCGCTTACTTGGTCATGGTTTTCTAACAATTTGAAGCTTATTACGTCATACACTGTACTGATTACGTAATATTTCAATTTCTCGTGAATATTTTACCACTGGCAACGATGGTGGCTCAAAAGCCACCAGTAGTAGCAGGAGTGGTGGTATTTCACCAGGGCGTTCAACTACCACATAAGAAAATATGCACTATGTTTCATTAAAGAAATGTAATTCTTACAAAACAGTATCTTGTTTCTGAAGGTTGGTATAATACTGAATCTTGCACTGGTAGAAAATAGAAAAATATAAACAGTGACCTCGAATATACACGAACAAACCCGCAAGTGGCTAAGTCAATTAAGGAAGCTTTGATACCATTGTTATCAACAACACTGACGACTATTTCTTCTTCGTATGATCAAGAAGTTGTCTTCCAGGCTAGATCTCCGGGCAAGGTAGTCAGCCGTCAGCCCATCGACCGTCTCGTCGTTCAGGTTCTTTAGACCATGCATTCCATGTGTGTGTGTGGGGGGGGAGAGATGGATTGGACAATCATGAATGACATGGACCGTCGTACCACACTCGCATCACTTACGACTTAACAAATCGTGACGTAAACCAAGTACAAAATGTTAAACTCAGAAAAGGAATCTTGGAGTGATAATAGACGCACCAGTAATACCAAAAGACGTGGTACTTAGTAGCATACATGCTCGCCCATATATCAGAGAAATAACTAAAGGAACTATATAAAGAAACGGTAGAGCACCAGAAGTCATTTTATATCCAGAGGACAAAATTCAGTATGACAGCATGCTCAATACAGTTATGTGTGGTTTCTATGGTAACATATGTATAGGTATCAAAGGCTTATGAAAAAACATGAAAGACTAAACATCAAGTATAATGTGCTCAAATTTGTTGCTGCTTTATTCGTTATAAATGTGTGTGAATCTATTACAGTTTTGAAATGTTCATGAAATGGAATTTTTGCATAGCAAAATATAGTTTTTCTCTTATCAACTTTTGATCTGTGCTAAGAGGATCTGTGGCATCCTTGAACAAATGTTTTTCATTGCAGATAACAAAAATATAATAATGAACTAACAATGGGTACACCCTCAAAGAAAAGAAAATTGTCTAAACCGACTGATTGTGGAGAAGAGAGAAGGTTCCTTTTGTGCAATACTATCGAAAATGTAAAAGCATGTAAATTGCATGTTATGCATACAGAATATTTAGGCTTGACTATTGGCTCATTTCCAGCCAATGTTACCAATTGGGAACATTCCATATCAGACTTCATACTCAGTTGTATACACAATTTTTTGCTACTTATAAAAATTAGTAAAAAATTCCTAGATTCAATATGCTTGGCCTGATGACGGTTAATGGCAAAGCTCAACAATAGCATTTGAAACAAAGCAATTTCCGTCCGCATAGTGATGGTTGCTCCTCGACTGCCTACTGAGTCCCAAAACAATTAGCCATAGTCCCGGTTTAACCCTTGCAATTGCATAGTACTTCATTCCTAAGTTACCTCACGGACCCCTCACTTTTCTAGAAAACGAAACCTCTAGCGCCACCATTCCTTTACTGAACCGTGACAAACGTCGAGACAACGTTTATGTGCTAAAACGAGCCATGCTTGATTTTGAGCAAAGTAGTAAGGTACGAAAATGTGTTTTGAAGATTGTTGATGTAAGAAAGGCCAAGTGAAAGTTGGTATTTACGGCCAGTAAAATTGAAGTGAAGGTGAATTTGCTTGTTTGCTAAATCATGTGTAAGGAAAGACCTGTTTAATCAGAAAAAGTTGGGAGTGTTAAAATTTTGAGATTTTTTTAGAAAAACATGTTTCATGCGATACATAGTGTTGGGGAAAAACGGACCTCTGAGGGGTCCGTTTTGCCCCAATGTATTTGGCTGTTCATACTGTAGCTTAACTTGATGTTCTGGTGTTTGTTTCTCTTTGAACTAAGTTTGACCTACTGGAATAGTATAGCCTACTAACTGACTAACTGATAACTGATCTTTCGTGATTTTATCATCGCAAAGAAATGTGCTTGGGCGAACTGTCATAACTTTTCTTTTCAAGACGGGGGTTTATGTTTGTGACGTCTTTAAAAGTATCACCTGATAGAAAGATCGCGCGTCATTGAATATTTTTCAATTCTGAACGGGTTTAATTGGTTGTTAAAACAAGGTGATAAAGATACAACAACTAAGGGTAAAAAACTAAAATTTTTGTTTTTCTGTCAATTTGACAAAAAAATTCGAAACATGTCCCCGGAAAATTCAATGTTATGATTCGAATGACGCTACTGCATTGGAGAATTCTTCGCGATGATAATGTTTAGGTATTTGTTTTTGCTAGCTCATCATCAAATCTAAATTTATCTTTCGGTGTATTTTTGCTGATCTGTAAAAGCTATTGATTGACTGATGCACAATAGTGCAAAATTATCAAAGGAAAACTGGCAGAGCAAAATGGTCTGAAGAGAATTTGAAAAGAACCATAGATAATGTCAAAAGTGGAAAGGTGTCTTTAAGATCTGGTACAAAATCTTACGAAATACCCAGAACCACGCTTAGACGGCATGTATATTAGCATACATTGATAATATCGAGTTTAAAAGATTGTTAGGTAACATTGGCTATTAAATATATTAGGTCAGTTTATGCATATTATTGTTTAGATTGAACAGGTGCAGTGCTTAAGCAGTAGACAAATTACCACAACCATGCACATGTGTACCAAAGCCACTAAATTATCTTTCTAGTATGTGAGGCAAACGGACTGGTTCGGGTCCGTTTTGACCCATGCAAATATCGGTACAAAATTAAAATTTGCTCAGAACAGGTGGTTCATTCAGCGTAACATTTTAGCACAGACAAAGCCTACCGGCAGACCTTTTGGTAGCTACCTTGTCCAATCAAAAAAATCTTTGTAATAGTCGAGAAATACGCTTTTATCTTTACGGGGTCCGTTTTGCCCCACCTTCCCCTACTATTTGCCTCAAGAATAAACTAGCTGTATCTTTTATAGCAACTTGTTAAACCACGACGTACTTTCAGACAACAGGGGGATGGAATACTTCTACCCAAAGATTTCGTCCTTTGTAAAAAAGTTAACAAATACAAATACATTAAGAAGTAGTCATCAAAGAAGAATGAAGATAGACATTCAAGGAACCTTACAACACGATGCATACACACATTTTAATAACTTACCAATGTATATAAGGAACTCCACTAACTATAATGAATTTTTCGAATTGACTAAAAACTTTATTTTAAACAATGTTAATAATGACTAACTTTTTAAAAATTTTAACATTTATTTTATTAATTTTATGCATATATACGGGATGAAAAGCCATTATTGTAAATAGATAAGCCCAGAATAAACCTTTAAAAAAAAAAAGAAAAAATACAAAACTTTGATGCCATTAGTCATGTGCGAAAAGAAGCAGAACGGAAGAAGTACTGTGCAAAATGCGATTTATGAAATAGCAAAGATCTTTAATGCCGAGAGCATATTGAGACAACAGAAGAAGTTAGACTGGATTCAATAGGTCAGGATATATTATATGCTGTCAGCAAAGGACGATTCTTAACTGCAAAACATGTACTACCTTTGTTTGCAGTAAAGTCTCTTACAAGTCATGTTGAATTGATAAAGATCCTCAATAGACTTGGTAACGGTTTTTCAGGAAGCAAAGTAGCTGAAGTTGAAGCTGCTCTTGCTGTGCAAAAAGTATCAAACGCAGCTACAATTGTTGCAGCCTGAATTTAAAGAAATGTACAAGTGTGTCTCATCTATGACAGTATCGAAAGATTGAAGGAGACGGGACACAACACATAGAGTCAACAGTATTGTTATTCAAAAAGCATTCATTGGACTTTTGCAAATTCAATCCAAAGTAAATGTGGGTAGGTCTAAAAAGCGAAGCATAAATGTGCTACATACTGTGGCAAGAAGCCTGATTGATTGATGCCCCACCAGAAGAAGAAGGGTGGAAATAATTGGATGGCAAGTTAGTAATCGATTGGATGACAACATCTCCCGCACCGAATACAATTGAAATTGAAATTGTTGTTTATTCACCATATAATAAAAATACAAAAAATTCATAGAAAAACAAATTACAAAAATATATGGTTGGTGTCACTCAATAGCATAAAGCTGAACAATGTAGTGACACCACAGTAGAAATATGCGTAAAAAAAATATATCTAGAAAAAATACATATTATCTAATTGGCAAAGATACACACAAAATAAAATACAAACCACCAAGCAAAACATATATTTGTTTAATAACACTAAGCTAAACAAGGTTTACCCCTGATGCTAAGTTTGACTAAATTAGAAAATTGTTTACTGTTTAAATCAAAAATAGAATTTAACCAATGCATGTTTTTATATTTTACATCAAAAATATTTTTAATGTCTCTAATTGATTTGTTCCATTCAATGATGCTTTGGTGTTTAATTGAGTATTTTCCATAAAAAATTGTATTATATGAACAAATTTTAAGTTCATTAGCTAAGGCATTGCGAGATGGATAAAGATGAAAATGACAAAGTTTGACAATTGCCAATTGCCAATATTGGAGTTTTTGTCATGTGGATGGAAAATTTCATGTGACAATAACAAATGCAAATGCAGGACACATAGTTTGAAATGCACGGACATGTGTACCTTAAACGATTTCTCGAATCTCGTTGTTACATTTGCGGGAAAGCGATAGCGATTGGAATGACATTGAATCAGATGAAAGCGATAGCGATTGCAATGACATTGAATCAGATGAAAGCGATAGCGATTGGAATGACATTGAATCAGATGAAAGCGATAGTGATTGCAATGACATTGAATCAGATGAAAGCGATAGCGATTGCAATGACATTGAATCAAATAAAAGCGATAGCGATTGCAATTACATTGAATCAGATGAAAGCGATAGTTCTATATGAAATATATTGGTGGCAATTTCTTATTCTTATTACTTATTCTTATTACTTCATATTCTAATTTACATTTAATAAAAATTCTAAACAATTTTACAGTCATAATTATATTTATCAATTTATCAACAATTTAGGAATTCGACACAATTTTCCAGCCCACACTACATCCAACACATCAGATATAATCCCTTCTTCATTCATTATCGGCTCGGTAGTGTTGACAAAATCATATATACTATATCTTCTGCACCACAGTTGTTCCTTCAGGGAAGAATTCGGAAGTGTAAACCGTAAACTTATCTAACTGGTCCTGGAGACCCCGGAAGGGATCATCAGCATCCAAATTGCACATTCCAACTGTAGAGAAACAGTATTTTAGTATTCACCTTTCCCCAAGCAACATCAAACATTTGCATGGCATTCAATACAGAAAATTCCGGAAGTGGCTTTTCTTTCTGTAGTGCACCTATCAACCTTCAAACAGGCAACGCTCTATCATGGGCTTTAAGTGATCGAATCACGCCCTGGTCCAATCAGCTTCGAGGCAATATTTGGTGGTAGAAAGATTAATTCGATTGATACGAGAATAACAATGGTTGGGTGTGCTGAACACTTATCAACTAATAAAACAATTTTTTGTCCTTCCTTCGTAAATTCTCGATCATTTTCACGAACCCATTACTCGAATAATATGCCATCCATCCAACTTTTCATCTGGATGCGAGGCAGAGCATGAACACGTGTAAAACGTTTGAAGCATCTTGGTGATTTGGTCTTACCAATCACAAACATTTTCAATTTTTCCCTAACTTTCTACAACAAGTTACTGACGTAGCTTGTTGTGCTTCCCACCAACATGTTTTTCTCTTTTGAGATTGTTTTGGTTGGACCCGATAAAACAAGCCAAATTTTCCAGCATTATAGATCTGGTTTAGGTTATATTTTGACAAAATAGTTGCTAAAGTGGTTTCTTCACTTGGTGCCACCATTTCAGAAACCCTTTTGAATAATACATTATCTAACCAGCCATCTCAGGCATGAAATTCCTTAACGTTTATTATCTCAGCGAATTCCATGGCTGTAGTTTTTAGAATTAGAGTAGGGATAGCGTCATCTTTGCTGCGAACAATCAGAAGCCATTTGAAAATTGTTTCCTCTAAGTTTGCAAACAACTCTTTCCTCAAACGCTGGCAAATCCCGGAGAAAAGTTTGCAGTATGTGTTAAAGTAAACAAAAACATTGTTAGACATTTAAAGAAAGGTGTTAATGGAAGACTAATGGACGAAATATGTGCGAGTATACAAGAACGTAAGTCACGTTGTCAATGTTTAAACGATTTATATTTGAAGTGAAACACATCTTATTATATAGATAAATAATTTTTAGGTTCCACAAATATATTTGCTCCACAAGAACAAACCGCAAAAATGAATAAATTTGCTATTCGTAAATTATAAATAATACAGTCGTTGCCAAGCGATAATAAATATTATGTCGCTACTTAGGTTCTTAGGTTTTAATGAATTAATTAATGGTATGATTCAACTGGTTCAATGAAACAATTTTCATCGCAATATATTTGAATCAAAGTGTGTGATTCAATCAAAAACCATTTTCAAATTTCAAGAGAGAGGGCTAAAAAAAACTTTCGAGATTTTATTTCAAAATGATGAAGTGAGTTATAAACTATAGGTCGAACTGTTATAATAACGATTCGTTGCATTAATTCGATTTCACATGCTGTAACAGTTAGAGTATTTAGTTCAGAGTTTGGACAGGCTAGAAAAGATGATATTCATGAGATAATCATTCAATCGTTTCTCGTAAGAAAGACACTCATTAATTCAATATGTCTTTTACATAGGTTGTTTTGCTTTTTCCTGTTCCATACGTCACGTGTTTGGGCTCACATCAATTGGATGGAATGCAGTTACGACGCCAACTTCACCATTATGGACACCAACAAGTACTACAGTGGAACAATCAGTAAAACTGTTTATAATGTGAACAAAACTGAGTGCGTGACGTATTGTTTCACTCACGACAAATGTGCTTTCGTGAACTTTAAGCTGGATGAAACTGAATGCCAACTGATGACTGACGACCAAAGTGGAACTTACGGAGACAAAGTTGGATGGGAGTTTGTTTCGACCGACTACAGAACGATTAGGGTCTCTTGTTTGTTTTGTTCTTACCTTAGATAACGTTCAGAACAGAAAAATATATATATAGTAAGGTCGGGATGCGAAATACCACTGTGTAAGGAGTTATATCAAAGTTTTTATACTCTAGGTTTCTGGGTAATATTGTACCGTTTGTTAATCATACCAAAACTTTATTATAGGTTGGATCAATCTGTCGTCATAGAGATGCTTGCGGGGACAGATATTGCTACGATGATTGCGATTCAGATGAACAATACATCTGTGATGACGAAGGTTAGCTCATTGCGATTATTAAAACTGTTCCTGTTGTAAAGCATATTATATATATCTATTTATCAATAGGTTGCGTGAATATCTGTAACGTGATTGGCTAATCACGATAGGTTGCGTGAATATCTGTAACGTGATTGGCTAATCACGACATAATATATATCATATTTCGGAGTGCAAAACTCAATATTTTTTTTGATTGGTTAAAGCAACTATTCCCGGGATTCCTATTGGTTTCAGAGTGAAAAATAAAGGTTGTATTGTGGATCGTAATAGCAAAAATGAACTCAGTGTTCTAATGTTGTTCGTTACAATTGAGGTTGCAACCTTACGCTTGTCATGTCAGCAATCATTTCTGCAAGTCTTTTGTAAAACCGAATACATTCTTTTCTCATGCCGCCACTAGCCGCAAAAACTAAAGAAGTGAACGAAACATTTCCGACTCGAATAGCACGTTTGCCATAATGCCGGATTTTTGTTTTCATTCGATCTGAAGCATTTCTCAACGTCCAGTTTCCTGTGTCTCCGAGTAAAGAGATTGAACACTCTTACATCAAAGTAAACAAACTAGTTGTCTCTAGTTAACCCTAATCATAACTAATTGAGTGCGGTGATATCGAGTCGAGCTTCCTTGCTATTGTTTGCCTGATGTGGGAGTTTTTCACTGTTCAATTCCAAAAGAATTGGCTCTTTTTTTACATCAATACAAACCTCATTCAGCAATTCTGCAATGATATCTGGAACTTCGTTGTGTCTCAATGTTACGAAGCCGCCTTTCTTGCAAGATAGTGCATAAGCGATGTCGAAGGAAGATCCGCAGATACATTGAGATGGAACTCTATCTAGTAACCAATCTTATAGAATAATCGCATCAAAATTCCTGTTTCGTCAGCTCTTTGATGGGTATCCGAGATCTTTGATGGGTATCGCTGTATACCAATTCGAATCCCCTTTTTGGTTGACATTTCCCATTTTTCTCTTTGGAGTTTCTCTTCCCACGTTCTGCTTTGATTTGATGTTTGGTACTGCTTTGACTGCCGTTTGTTCCGAGGATAAGGTTTGGCAGATTTGTTGTTATCGTTGCTGAATCTTGGTGGTCCATGGCAGCTGCTTCGGAGAAGACTTTTAACCCCAAGCCACCAAAGCGAGATGGCAGTGATAACAACTGTCGTTCTGCATTATTAACTATATGACCGCCAGTGAGAGCTGGAATCAATTTGTGGTGTACTACTTTATCGACCTTTTTCAGTTCATCTTCGATATCAGGAATAGTTCGTAAGAAATACGTAAGCTTGTGTTGGTAGCTAGCGACGTATGCAGCGTAGGCTGCTTATGGATGAGTTGGTTGCAAATTCTGCCAAAAGGGCGAATTCGTCCAACCGTCGATCTTGCCATTACCATATTTTTTTTTTGTTCTCATTTTTGCCGATCACCGAGATGTTATTCACCTTCGACTGAAATTTGAATAGCCGACCCTTCAAACACTCGAATGGCTTCTTCCATTTTCTCCTCTTTCACTATAAGTCAGTGTAGGCTGAGGAAATTAAACGTAATTTGGAACAATCCTGAAAAGGTTGTCCCACCACTTTCTTAATGATCTTAACTTTCCTGCTGCAGCAAAGTCAGCATTTTTGAAGGGCCACTGCTTTCTTCAGAAGTTGTTAATTGTTAATTTTCCATTTCCATTCGTCTGTCCAAGGCGTCTACGTGATCTTTGTTATTTGATGTTTTCGATGGTTATTTTAAAAGCAGCGCTGGCATTACGTGCATGGCGTACATAGCGCACTCCCTAACTGGACTCTCGACCAGCCATTCATTGATCAATCTTGTCAGTTCTTTGATGTATTCTTTACCACTAGATTTCCTTTGTAAAATAAACAGGTTTTTGCGCCAATATACAATCTCCTCGTAGTTTGCTTTTAGGTCTTGAACAGCTTCATTTCTTGGAGTATTTTCTCAAAGAAAAATGTTGTTCTGCTTTGTTCTGACCGGCCTTCAAATTTATTTCGTTGCGTGGAGATGGTGGCGGTTTTCCCGTTTCTTCGTTTGGTGTTATCAAAGCATTGTAGTGTCGAATGTGTTGCAATACTTCTCTATTTGTTTGGAAGCGCCGACCACAGGATGCGCAGGGTTGCGTCCGATTTCATTCATCTTCATTGTTGTTGTTGATCTCCAAGTGTTTTTTTTAGAAGAAATAACATCTATATATTCGCAACTTCCTTTGCGCGATATCTTGTCATTATTTTACTTAGATATCATTTTTTTACTTTTAAACCGTTGCTATCGATTTTCCGTTCATGTTTATTTTGTAATTATGCTCATGTAATTTATTTAGATCAATTCACTGTCAATATAGCGAAAGATAAAGTTGTTGAATCTGATACCGGTCAAATAGGAGCAGAAACTACTGATGGAAAAGTTAGGTCGACAGATCAATATGACAGTGTAAAATGGCTGAGAGTAGATCTTGAAAGCTCTCACATTGTAGATTACAGCTCAATTTCGATTTCAAAACCAGTTGAATATTCTGTAAGTATCGGGAACGTCGCTAGTGATCCAAATGCCAACGCGTTTTGCACAAGGCAAACAAAATTCGGTAAAAACATAATCACGTTTTGTGATAGCGACATTCCTGGGCAAGTCAAGAAACTTGAAGGTCAATATTTCTTCATATATTACGATGTAGCCCGTACTGACGTCCTCACTCCTTTTGAAATTATGATCTTCGTCAAAAAGTAATTGAGAACCGTAATATTTATCTTTAAACGTGTATTTAAATGTAATTTTTGCACATTTTTTGTTGTATTTTATGTAGCTGAAGTATGCCACGAACTTCAATAATTGAATTTGATAGTTCTTTTAAATATCCATAATGGGCACACTATATGTGAATGTAATTGAGATTTTAAATATACAGCATAACCTGATATCATCATCATAATTTATTTTTTCTTTTTGTTTTTTCATTTCGTTGTTCCACTCAAAGTAAAATAATGCCAGACAGTTGTTATGTTCTTTCAAATTGTTGTGATGGGAATGTAATAAAACTCTAATCGCGTGGATTTAACGTACGCGAAATAATCTTTCAACCAATTAATCTTCCTTTAAAATAATGCCGATTGAAGTTGCACCTTGGCCTGCTGCCGTTTAACGTTTTAAGTCTCTTTGTAATAACTTGTTCACATATTCTTTATCCTTGTAAACTTGTTCCAAATTAAATCGCAGCAAGTGTGTTTTGAAATCACACACGCCTCAAGGCACAGCTTATTAGGCGATAGCGCAATGGTAAGGCGTTCGGTTCTCAGCCCAAAGGTTCTGGGTTCGATACCATGCTATCCCAAATTTGTTTAGTGAGCGGTTATAAATAAAAAACACCGTATTTAATCAAAAATAACCGTAGCACAAATGGGAGCAATTAAATACACCAAAACTCTTTAAATAGTTATTATGGGCGCTGATGTGCTTCCGCACACTTGATTGGTTGGTTGTCTAGTTGAGCAATCAATTGATTAGTTGGTTGTCTGTTTGAGCAATCACTTGATTGGTTGGTTGTCTAGTTGAGCAATCACTTGATTGGCTGTAGTTTGTGGCTGGAGTTAGCCATGTTAGGCAAGTTCCTGTTTATCCACAAAAAATCAAATTAATTAAAAGTCACACTGAAAGTGACCAATCTTTTCATGTGTCTAAATTCATGTTTATAGGTTGACAGACAAATATTATTACAATTGTAGAACCTTAAACCTATAATATATAGTAAAGGAAAATCTTCTTTTTTCATCACCTACAAGCATTCTTCACGCGAAACCTCCAGTGATCCATTCAAGTGGTAGATAACACACCATGTCCAATTTAAGTAGAACATTTCAAAAGCTAAGTTAAGTGCAATTACGAACTAAAAACAAATAGTATTGACGAGAAATTAAGCTAATATATTGCTAGTGATAAAAGAGCAACATTATGAAATAAATTTTTCAAAATGGTAGCCTATAAGAGATGACATCATCACAAAATTTATATATAAAACAAGTCATCGTCTCTATCGTCTTCATCGTAATTTTCATACGCATCATTTCGATAAGCGCTTCTAGAGCTGGTAGGTTGTCCGTGGTTGTCTGATCACAGCCAGTAAATGCATGAAATCCAAGGATCGTTTAATATCTTTTTGCGTTCAGTTTCTCGTAAATAGCGCCAATATCTAAATTGCGAAATCGTTCACCTTTTCCGGTTCAAAAATACGTCACCTTAAAATAAATTTTTTAACACATAAGATGAGATATACATCTTTTCAAACTCAAGACAAATAAAAGCTTCATAGAAAATATTGCGTACCTTGGTAAAGATTCGTAATAGTATACTGTAGTAAGAAGAAACACGTCTGTATCTAGAGAATATACCACGCATTCTGTTAACGGATCAAGTTGTGCAACATTGATGGATTCGAGAATAAGTATCAGCTTCCTCATGATCGTGACTTGTTATTCCATGACCTGTGATATTACTTTCACTAGATGTATCATACGTTACTGAATAGTTGATTCCCTTCTACTCAAGAAAGAGTTTAGCCTTTTTTGCTAAGAATATTGTGAGTTCCTGCTTTGTCTCAACATGTGACGCTTGAGTGAAACATTTGCAATATCAGTGACATCTGTAATCTTGTATCGTATTTCATTCCCAGAGGTTCGTTTATCATGCGTTCTTGATTTCAAGGAGTTTTTAAAATAGCAATCGAAAACTAAGCGGACTTGCGGGAATCCTTGTATCACACTCATCTGAGTATTGAATCTTTCTGCAATCTCCTGACAAATCTATGATAGCTAAAAACAACAGCAAATAGTTTTACAACTAAAAAATAGTCCCTTTCAACATTACTTTGTATTCAAACACTTTCATTATCATATTAACTATGATACGATGACGTTGAGCTTGCTGGCTGTGATGCCCTCGGTGATCAGTTGCAGAACAGTGCAAGGACTGCGGCGCCCGAGAAGGGCGTTTCAGATGATTGTAATTACTTAAGACGGTTAATTTGGCCTCTGTTTTCAAAAAAGGTTTCAATAGTACGGTAGTTGAATGGGTATAAGCATTGACTGGTTAATTTCAATTCATCAAAAACTAGTCTTCTTTCTATTAATCATTGCAGAATTTGCCTGAAAACAATTCATTTCGCCTTCTTGCTCTCATATTTACTAGCGATCTCTCGTGACGATCATACTTTGAAACTATTGCAAAATCAGCTGCCATGAGAGTTGGTTCTCTTTTTAATGAGTTACCGCACCCTGAGTGTATTCTTTACCTTTACAAATCTTCAATAGGTCCTTGGAATACAGCTGCTGAATTGCCTGAAGTTGTTAGACCGTGTTGTTCAACGGCGTATTTGCATCGCAATCGGCGCAAACTTATCTTTGAAACTGTACTCCCTTTCCCACCGGCAAAACGTAGCTTCTCTTTGTCTTTTCTACAAGTTTTTTTTATGGACGTTGTTTAAGAGAACTATCATCACTTTCACCTTCTCCCAGAATTTTTTAACTAGGTTTTTGTCCTCTTCTCATCACTGGACTGTTTGTATTCCAAACTGTCACAGGGAATTCTATAAGAACAGTTTTTGCCCCGGGAACATCTAAACTTTGGAACTCCCTTCCTTACATGCTTTCCATCTGTCTATAACCTTCAACTGTTTAAATCTAATGTTCAACGGTATCTGAAAACTGATTAAATTTCCCTGTAACTTTTCCAGCACTTTACACACAAGTGGCCTTATAAAAAAAAGATTCATTTTAGCATTTTAGTTGAAAAAGAAACTTTTTTAACACTGTTTGAGTTATAGATTGGAGTAGAGTTTAATAAAGCTTTAACATATATCACACATGGTTGACTACGACGTCACGCAGAGGCCACACCCAGTTATAAAAAAATTGACACCATATTTTTTTTCAAGCTGTAAACTGGTACAACCTGTGTCAGCCTCTGGGGTGGATAGCCCCCCCTACCCTTAGCGTCATGATGTCGCCATAAAAATACTGTTTTTTGGTGAACTTATACCATAATCGTACCATATGACATGACGTCTTCACACACACCACACCGCATCGATCATCGCGCGGGTAAACAGGGATCGCGTCCCTCAGTGCGCGACCAGGCCGAGGTCGAAAAGTATGTTACTGGCCTATAGATTTCTTACAAAGGTTTTTACGAGTTTTCCTTGATGGAATCAGCATATTGCTCCGCAGGGGCATAAGCTGTGAATGCTGCTATTTTCACACCATGTAAAATAATTCTGGATAAAAGTAATCTACCTTCCAGAATATTATCGATATCTACCAATTTTACTTTCGGTGAAAGTGCTATGCCAACTCCAGCACTATACTTAAATTTCATCCCCGAATTGATGAACGTCTAACTGTCGACGGTGGTTTGATGCCCGCTGATATGGGTTTCCAGAAAAAAGGTTGTATGATGTTTTAAAAACTTGCACTGGTGGATACATTGTGCAAGCTTCATAAGATCTTTCATTGTAGAGGTATTGATTGATCCAATGAGAATATTGTAATGTTTCATACGAGTTCGATGCCTTTTATGGCTAGGCCAGCCGGAAGAGGCTACTACATTATAATGCTAGGAATAAATTCAAGGATGGAAAATGTCAGGGAACGCACAAAATTTACGCGGAAAAACTTAAATATAATTAATCTCGTTGTTTTATGCTACATTTAATGCTTCTTCTCGCCACCATCTGGACAACCTTTTCTTCGCCGTCATCATGGCTAATCTCGACGATTAATTTTATTTTTTAGAACAAGGGATCGCGAAGTAATGCAAAGGTATTTCCATCATGTCCACTTTAAGTATTCAAAAGAAATTCTAATGAAATAAACGTAATAAAATATAATGTAGTAAAAATGATTTACGCATTAAAATGTCCGAAAATGTTTGTTCTTGTTTCACATTTGTCTATGAATTTATCTCCAACCACTCTCAAGTCAAGTTTATCGACAGCTTCCTTGTGAGTATGGAGGACCAATAAGTTGTTTAGGCGAGAGTCCGTTGTGGTTGATCGAAGGTAGGTTTTCACGCGTTTCAAAGAAGAACGATCTTTCGCTAATAGCATTCGTAGCGAGCATGACGAGAATGAGCTTTGCGATCTTTACGACTTCAGTAAGCAGAGCTTTTTGGGAGTTGTCCAAACACTTGAGCAAAAGAGAGGTAGAACGTTTACTCCCTGTATTTAATACAGAAAACCAATAAACAAAATTGCTCTATATAACTTCATATTTCCTTACAATCGTTACTACTCAAAGAAATTAACTGATCATATGACTTAGTAACTTAACTTTACACACCTGTTCAGCCAGATCAATTGCTTCCTTTCTTGTTTTAAATTGAATTCTCTCTCTCTCTCTCTCTCTCTCTATATATATATATATATATATATATATATATATATATATATATATATATATATATATATATATATATATATATATATGATCTTTTGGGCTTGACCAATGTATTTTAACGTAGGTGGATTCACTTAAGACAATGAGATTATTGCATCCTCGTGATAGGTTGACTACATAATCAGTTCAGTTATCTCGTGTCTTTTGTTTGGAAGCGAATCAACGTGTTTGAGTACAGTAGTTTTAAAGAGTTCAGATTATTTGCTTCAGAGTTATTTTGTCTGTTTTTGACCTAGGTTTGCTTATTGGGAATGATTTTGCCAACTCACTGCGTTTTCCTTTTAGTATTATGTTGAGGTTCCACGGTGGACCATGATTCTGAAAAAAACATTTTTCCGATTTGTCTTCTTCAGTTGAACGTTTTCGCTCATCTCAGAACAGTTTAAAGTACTGTCTTTCATCTTTGGTTTTGTTGTGATTAATGTACATTCCTAGCGAATTGCCTCTAAGATTTTGTTTGGCCACCATTATGTTTGACGTCGTGAAGCATTTCTCAGAGTGGCGCGTAGAATGCGTGGCTTATCATGATTTATTTGACCCAATTCTAGTGCATAAGGCCACATCGTCTTTTTCTATTGTGAGTTGACAACCATTGCGAACAACACAGAGGAATTCAGACAGAGAGTTTTCAGTTTCTGCACAACCATGTGCTATAACATTCAAATTGCGGTCTTTGGTATTGAACTCATTGATTGCTTGCTAACTATAAGTCTAGTAACTTAGAGGACGCCATGCTTGCTAACTATCAGATGTGGTGTTAGGAAAGGATGTAGAATCTGGATAGGCGAGACACGAGGTTTAGCTGTTGTTGCGTGAATTATTCCAAAATAATGTCTTATGAACGTCCGTTATTCTAGTTTCTAGACTGTTTTTACATTATTCTCAATTGTGTTTAACTCTTTTATAATAGTTTGAGAAGGAAACTCATCCGATATGTCTAAGCATCTTTTTAGGCACTTGTCGCATACCCAATGTAACGAGAATTGTTAGATTGCTTGGAAGCCTTTTTGGATAGTGATTGGCATTCTATGTGAAACCAGTACTTACATTTTTCGCATTCATTTGCCACAATAATAATCATGGTTTCATGGGCAAATATTTTTCAATGTAATGCTTGACATATCTACAGTGAACATGTATACTATCTGTTTCGTGGTAGAAACCAGGTTGTTTCGTTTGTAAACAGGATGAAAGTAATTAAGGAAAATGTTGTGTGATCACCATGAATTGAGTGATAATTGCTTTCTATATTGCGTTAATCGGTGTAGATAATTGTCAGCAATATTTGAAAGTATGTTATAAGGAAACAATTCACGAAATTCTTTTAAAGTACACAGAAAAGGTGTTTTTTAAAAAAGGTTGTTTTTTTTTAGAAAGGAAATACACAGGAGAGGCAGGGCCTATGACTCAATAGTCAGTACTTCCAGGGATGTGGCAAGATTCGACCCGAGTGGGAGTCGAACCAGAGACCTCTTGATTTTGAGCGCAACGCTCAGACCACTATGCCACTGTTGCTTAAACCCAATCTCCTGAAAATTGGGTTTAGACCCAATCTCCAGAAAATCCCCAACAAACCAAGAAAAGTAGAGTGAATAAAGACACAACAAATCGCGAAAGGAAATGTTTATATATGCCTAATATCCAAATGCAAACCTAGCTGACTTAAACTATTATGTTCATATTAGTATTTTCTTCCTCAATTCTGTTCTTCTCCATTCTGTTGCCAAACAGATATCAAGTGTTAAGTAAAGTGCTAAAAAGGCATCATGTAATCCAAACTAACCTTATATAAAGAGAGAACAGTTTGGACCTGGACTTTGCTCAAATTATTTATTCTTTATGTTATGATGTAGCAAAAAAATAAACATTGATTATTATAAGATCCCCTTTGTTCACAAAGATACAACCCTCATTTCGCAATAATTCCTATAATTATTTATTTTGCTACCACAAAACACATATTATATCTTACGAGATTCAAGTATCAAATTTATATGAACGATGAGCATTTACATCTTTGACAGCTTTTCGAGACTCTGCTCCAAAGTAGCTACATTCGCTCCAACAACTTTTAAACCAGTCTCCTCATTTCCATTGAAGTAGAACATAAACGTTGGCATTGCTGAGATTCCACACGACTCTGATGTTTCAGAATTCTCATCAACGTCAACTTTCACCAGCTTCACATTTGGAAATTTTTCCGCCATTTTCTGTGCGACAAAGAAATGAATGTTATGTAGAATTTATTAGAAGAACAAATGTAAAATATGAGCTACCCAGAAGTATTATAAATCATTATAATCAAATCAAATTTAAAAACAACAATGCATTATGCAACACCATTGTTTCAATATGTATATATTATATATAGTTCTGACGTTAATGAAAAATAAATCTATTTAATATAAAAACTGTAACAGATAATTTCAACTGACAATAAATCAATCAATCAATTTTATTTTCCAATCAACAATATGTACAAGAAAAAAACTCTTTAAGAAATAAAATTTAGCGATAGCGCAATGGAAAGGTGTTCGGCTCTTAACCCTAATGAGCATTCTGGAAGCCTCGTTAAAAACAAACCAACATGAAACAATGAATAATAAATTACATCTCAGTATTAGCAAAATAACATACATATCCAGTCAAAATTTCGTTTTTCTGTTTTTAAATAAGAAACAAATTGCAAAGGAATGCAAAGTAACAACATATCTGAAATCAAAGGCTTTTAACACTTAAGGTATGGACATTGTTCTTACGAGATGTTTTCTTTTTTAACACAGAATACCAACTTTTAAACTTAAAGGTGAAAGGATAGCTTCAAACATAAAGTATTAGAGTAAGATGTATATGTATGTGTATAGTTATATGTAAAATTTATTTAAGCAAACCATTGTGAATTACAAATCTCTGTTATTGATCAGTCAAATAAATATGTTAGTGACTTTATGATTGGGAAAGCCAGATAACAAAGTTTTATATATGTATTTTTGTTTCATACGAAAGTTCTGTTTTTAAAAATATCATAATACCTCGAATATTGGACCAACCATTTTACAAGGAGGACACCATGTAGCAGTAAAATCAACAGCGACACGTGTGTTATTTTTAATAAATGAGTCAAAATCTTCTTTGGTTTTTAAAGAAGTCAAACCCATTTTTCTGCTTTTGAAAATATGTAGGTGTTCTCGCTCTTCGCTTATAAACTGAACTAAATGTTTGAAAGAATGACGCGTGGTTTTTAAAGCTGTTTCGAATTAGTTTACGGTCAACGAAATTTCTCCTCCTTCGACTTAATCCGTCTTTAATTTCTACAAAGAATTCCTAGCTCACGTATAAAGACTCTGCGATGGAGAGCTTATCTCTATTAAATATCGGTGTGTTCTATTCATCATGACGAAGCATTTAAGATAACTCTAACTTCTGTTTCCGTTTTTGAATCAGCAAACTTTATATGTTTACTTCTATGATCATCAAACATATTTTTGTAGAGAAAAAATAGACTCTCTTATTTTGCGCTCTAGAAATTTCTGATAAAACGAAGGACATAATAAACGGTTTTTTTCTATAAGAAACCTACATGTAGAGTCTTCACAAATTAAGAAACTTTTAGTACTATATTTTTATGACAAATTCCAAAATAAGAAACTTTTTTTGAAGCCTTACGATAAATCAAAGAAATTCATATCAAGTAAAATGAGGTCATTGCACTGCAGAGAGATCAATACGTAACATTTCGAACTTTCGAATATTAAATTTTGTGTTTATTGAATGTTTATTTTTGTTTTGACAATCGACTATGTGAACTTAAGAAACTGTTTGAATTATGCTTGATTTGATATAAGGAACAAAATAAGAAACATTTAGAACTAAAAACATGGTATTTCAGACTATAAATAAGAAACTTTTAGAACAAGGCCCTTCGCTAGGTTTCTTATAAAAAAAAGTGTATTGTTCCTCTTTTTCAACGAAATTTCCGCTTCGCTCTTATTAAATCATGTTGTGAAAAAGTGTAATTCACCAATTTTTAATCGAGCGACACAATTTATTTTTATTTATTTATTTAACAATCAAATTATTATTTTAAAATATTTATACAGGATTCAGTACAAAATAAATTGACACTGTTATCAATGCTTGTCCTGTTGTTAGAATATATATATATATATATATATATATATATATATATATATATATTAATAAAACCTATAATTAGTTAAAATATTAAAGTTAAAAAAAAGAAAAAGTTATCAATATCTATTTTCGAACAGAATTGGATGCTGTATACATAACACTAAGTTGATGGACATTTCCGAAGTTACTTGCGTTAAACGTTTTCTCTTTTATAAGAACCCGATTCATAAGAAACCTTGTACCTAAACCTTCTAAGATTTAAAAAACTTTTGGAACCAAGATTTACAGCCTATTTTTAGATAAAGCAACTTGTATAAACGTAAATAATTATTTTCCAATGATAAAACTTTCTCTTTTCACTGTTTATACTCTATACTACTGTAGCTATATACATTAAGTGGAATAATTTTCGCGATTTTCGCGAATTTTGGCCAAATTCGAAAATAAGTCCTCGCGAAAAATTTGAGGATGGCCGATTCGCAAAAATTAGTACACGCGAAATGTGATTTTTTTGACCTCGCGAAAATTAGTCCTCGCAAAAATTAATCCACTTAAAGTAGTTATAAATGTGAAAACCATCCTGATCGAACGTGTTATCAAACGTGTACATAGCTGTAAATAAAAGTTTTAAAACGAAAGTATTTGCGTTTTTCTTTGTAAACCAAACTTTAGAATAAGAAACTATAGTTAAGAAACTTTTAGGACTAAAATTTTAAAAAAATTAAGAAACTTTTGATACTTGGGCCTTCGCTAAGTTTCTTATATAAAAAAACGTGTAACTTCCAAGTCCAACCACACTTTTACACGTTGTTTTTTTTTATAAGAAACCTCTTTATAAGAAACCTACATGTACAGTCTTCAAAAATTAAGCAACTTTTAGGGCACTTTTCCACCATAGTAAAATAAATTCTCGAAAAGTAATTCCTCCGCCACTACGACTGATTCTTTTCCACAATTCCCCCGACAAGAAGAAAGATAGATATGTAGTGTTAACTGAAGTCCGTGATAGAAATATGAAGAATTAAACTCGATGTAGAGACAGTTTCCACCGTACCTGACTTTTTCCGTTAGTAGGAAAGTTTAAACAATTGGCAGAGATAATGGCAAATTACCATTCTCCGCACTTGGGATAGGTTCATTTCAAAAAAAAATTTAGAGCTACACCCCTGGACCCTGCTGGGAGGCTTACAGACTACCAGCTGTATCACCTATAAAGCCACTCCGGCGTCCCTGAAGCACCTTTTGTGTTTGGGAAAAAACTACGTTAAAAACAGTTAGGCAAAGCATGGCCAGCTATTAAAAACGATTATCAAGTTATTTGAAAGTCAGCTCTTCCTAACGGTGCCAAGAAAAGATTTTCAGAGCAGTAGTTGAATCTATCCTCGTCAGGATAAAACTGCCACTGTGTAGAAAAGGAAGTTGTTTGTATTTTTTCCTCGATACAAACCGTATATTATTATTCGAACTAATGTAGAAAAACTATTAACTTTATTTTAATAATGAAATTCAACTTTTCAGATTTCTTGAGAGAAACATATCGATGAAACATCTTCAAAGAATGTTGATGAACCCTAAGCATATTATTCACGTATCACCATCTATCCATTGAACGCGGCACCATGGCAACGAAGTACCTAGCGGGAAAAACAAAGATTGTCCAAAAACAAGATGTTATAGCTGCAAACGCGAATCTTCCGAAGTTGATGTCGTCAAGGCAACGGAGAGTACACGAACAAAGATGACAAAAAGGTAACCTACTGCGAAAATGTGTATATTAATTAGCTGAAGTTGATCAAACGTTTTCATTCGAATGAATTGAAAGTAGCTGTAATATTGCAAAATGGCTAAATAAATAAAATAAATCTAACCTTCTAATTTTTCCAAATATTTTGTTGTTGCAATGAACAGTTCTATAATATTAATATATATAGTTCATCCAGTTTGTAGATGCCATTGATGACGTGATGATGACGTTGTGTTTTTCTTCTTCGTTATGCCAACGAAACCGTTTACCCGGTTTCTACTACCGACGTTTATGATCTATTACCCGGTTTCTACTGTCGCCTTTTATGATCTCTTACCCGGTTTCTACTGCCATAGTTTATAATCTCTTACCCGATTTCTACTGTCGCCGTTTATGATCTTTTACCCGGTTTCTACTGCCATAGTTTATGATTTTTTACCCGGTTTCTACTGCCATAGTTTATGATATTTTACCCGGTTTCTACTGACATTAGTTTATGATCTTTTAAGTTTTCATATAAGCTGACTCCTCCAAAGAGTTCCAACCTCGTCCCGAAGACCTCAATTCTTCGATTCTTTTCATAGTCTTATATAATCCGTCAGAACCTCGTGAAATTATCACACCCATAGACCATTTCTCTGCGTTTTTATGTCACAAATTGAAGGGTTTTAAACCCTAATAAGTCTAAGTGCGTTGCTATGAGCGTCGCTAGGCAAACATTTCACTTTGAAAAACTTGAGAAAAACAAATTCGTTTTGGTGTTTCAAACATTAAAAATGTTGTCAAAGATACAAATAATATCTGTAAATATGTATGTATATTCTAAGTTCTCTATTTTTGATCTTTTCTTAAAGGTATTGAATAAACATTATGTTGTAAATAAACAATTTTGTGAAGGAAAACAGGGCGTTTGAAAACATAATAGCGGCAATTTAAACTACTTGATTTTGGCTTGAAAGGGCCAATTTGAGAAACGAAGCCTCGTCATCATATCTTTAGGCATGACAAATTGTAAATTACAAACTCTAGTTGTTGTTTTTTGTATTGAAAATCCTAATGATCGGAAACATATTTTCCCAAACACCATTGTTTTTAAAGTGGTTTAAATATTATTAAATATTACTAAACCTTACATTCATTTAATTAGTATTTAATTTCTTTTCGGCACACAAAATAAAACAGCGATAAAAAACAGGATGTTGTGTCTTTCTGAGCCAATTAATTTTTCATGTGTTTTTCCGATCTCTTTGTGACGTTAAAGGGAGTTTTTGCGACGGTGCCGTGTGATGAATAAAAGTGGAAGGTGTCGCGAATTTGTTGAAAAGAAACGATCTTTCATTAATCTATTCTCATAGTAAATACGCCATTGATGTCATTTTGTCAGATACTTGAATATCTTCACATATCAGTTTTGATGCTGTATTAGACGTATTTTCACGTAGTGAGTGCTCATGGTAGTACTACTCTCTAGCTGTTTTAATTTTAATGTATATATATTTTAATATATATTGAAAATACTATATATACATATTTAAATATATATATCTGGTAAACAAATTTGTGCTATTCAATATTACAATTTTTTTTAAAGGTTATTGATTAAAGTGATGAGCCAAACATTATTAGAAACATTAACAAAGAAGCAACTCTTTGTCTTCACTCTTCTATTGCTTTTGGGAGTTTCAGCTTTCTTTATTCTTGGTGGTATAAAAGGTGAGAAATCCATCATTACATAATCCTTTTTACATTTGGCATTAAAAACTGGAAAAACAGTTTGTTTCTACATTAATGTAAGAAAAGATTAATTAATTAATTAACATTACATTTGTCTTGAGACTCGATGTGTCAAGTCTAATGACGAGGCCCCCTTTTTGTGTGCATCAGATTTTTCTATCTGATATGCATTTTTTTAACTTCTGTTATCCATAGGACCATCATGTTGCTTCTGGAAATTGCTTTTACACACTTTATTTTCATTTATTGCCTGAGTTTGCTAACTTCTATTGCATCATCATCATCATCATCTTTTTAACGTCGCTATCCCTTGCCACGTAATAGAAGCTGGTTTTGATATTGATATATTGACAATAAAAATTGTTAAAAACATCAGTCTTATTTAAACTCTAAAGAAGGTAATAAACAGAAGAAGAACATAAGGAAATAAGCAAGATTGGTCAATAAATTGCAATTTTCATCATTCTTACTTTCATTGTCGTATTTACATCATTCTCTCTGAATAAATCAAGCATCTGTGGGTTCTCATGCATAATAATTTAATATTTGGTCCAATTCTATCAACATTGTTACAATCATTCTACACATTTATATTCTTAACTTAAAACTACACACTATTCTTAACTTTTTAATCATATGATGAGAAAGCATTCTTCTCAGTTTTCAAACATTTTTTGCCTTTTGACCAATTGGTCTTAACTTAGTTCATTAGTTTCAATTGTATACTGTTCTGGACACTTCAAGGTTGTTCCGCAAATTACACAGGTAATAATATCTTGTAATATCTAATAAGAATTCAAAGTTAACAAATTGCATTCATATATCAAACAACGTAAAAGATTCTGTCTTTAAGGTGCTGATCCTGCGACAGCTAGCATACATATTGCAAACTTATTTGTGGTTAACCAGACAAAATCTAAATATGACTTTTCTGACAAAAATGACTGGCTTTGGTATCGTGTTGGTAAAAATTCATTAGACAACCAAGAAAAAAACCACCTACAGGGTTACAGACGGGAGGACAATTTTGTGAAGATGTTACATGATGGCGAAAGTATCACTCCAGAGAATCTTGGTTGGTTTATATTTCCTCTAATAACTAGAAAGTATTTACAATTGGCCGATATTATGTGTGCGTATTTTATGTCCGATATTATGTGTGTGTATTTTATGCCCGATATTATGTGTGTGTATTTTATGTCCGATATTATGTGTGTGTATTTTATGGCCGATATTATGTGTGTGTATTTTATGGCCGATATTGTGTGTGTGTATTTTATGGCCGATATTGCGTGTGTGTATTTTATGGCCGATATTATGTGTGTGTATTTTATGTCCGATATTATGTGTGTGTATTTTATGGCCGATATTATGTGTGTGTATTTTATGGCCGATATTGTGTGTGTGTATTTTATGGCCGATATTGCGTGTGTGTATTTTTTGGCCGATATTATGTGTGTGTATTTTATGTCCGATATTATGTGTGTGTATTTTATGGCCAATATTATGTGTGTGTATTTTATGGCCGATATTGTGTGTGTGTATTTTATGTCCGATGTTATGTGTGTGTATTTTATGGCCGATATTGTGTGTGTGTATTTTATGTCCGATGTTATGTGTGTGTATTTTATGTCCGATGTTATGTGTGTGTATTTTATGGCCGATATTATGTGTGTGTATTTTATGTCCGATATGTGTGTGTATTTTATGTCCGATGTTATGTGTGTGTATTTTATGGCCGATATTGTGTGTGTGTATTTTATGTCCAATATGTGTGTGTGTATTTTATGCCCGATATTATGTGTGTGTATTTTATGTCCGATGTTATGTGTGTGTATTTTATGTCCGATGTTATGTGTGTGTATTTTATGGCCGATGTTATGTGTGTGTATTTTATGTCCGATATGTGTGTGTATTTTATGTCTGATGTTATGTGTGTGTATTTTATGGCCGATATTGTGTGTGTGTATTTTATGTCCAATATGTGTGTGTGTATTTTATGCCCGATATTATGTGTGTGTATTTTATGTCCGATGTTATGTGTGTGTATTTTATGTCCGATGTTATGTGTGTGTATTTTATGGCCGATATTATGTGTGTGTATTTTATGTCCGATATGTGTGTGTATTTTATGTCCGATGTTATGTGTGTGTATTTTATGGCCGATATTGTGTGTGTGTATTTTATGTCCAATATGTGTGTGTGTATTTTATGCCCGATATTATGTGTGTGTATTTTATGGCCGATATTGTGTGTGTGTATTTTATGTCCGATGTTATGTGTGTGTATTTTATGGCCGATATTATGTGTGTGTATTTTATGTCTGATATGTGTGTGTATTTTATGGCCGATATTATGTGTGTGTATTTTATGGCCGATATTATGTGTGTGTATTTTATGGCCGATATTGTGTGTGTGTATTTTATGGCCGATATTATGTGTGTGTATTTTATGGCCGATATTGTGTGTGTGTATTTTATGTCCGATATGTGTGTGTATTTTATGTCCGATGTTATGTGTGTGTATTTTATGGCCGATATTATGTGTGTGTATTTTATGTCCGATATTGTGTGTGTATTTTATGTCCGATGTTATGTGTGTGTATTTTATGTCCGATGTTATGTGTGTGTATTTTATGGCCGATATTGTGTGTGTGTATTTTATGTCCGATATTATGTGTGTGTATTTTATGTCCGATGTTATGTGTGTATTTTATGTCCGATGTTATGTGTGTGTATTTTATGTCCGATGTTATGTGTGTGTATTTTATGTCCGATATTATGTGTGTGTATTTTATGGCCGATATTGTGTGTATTTTATGTCCAATATGTGTGTGTGTATTTTATGCCCGATATTATGTGTGTGTATTTTATGTCCGATGTTATGTGTGTGTATTTTATGTCCGATGTTATGTGTGTGTATTTTATGGCCGATATTATGTGTGTGTATTTTATGTCCGATATGTGTGTGTATTTTATGTCCGATGTTATGTGTGTGTATTTTATGGCCGATATTGCGTGTGTGTATTTTATGGCCGATATTATGTGTGTGTATTTTATGTCCGATATTATGTGTGTGTATTTTATGGCCGATATTATGTGTGTGTATTTTATGGCCGATATTGTGTGTGTGTATTTTATGGCCGATATTGCGTGTGTGTATTTTTTGGCCGATATTATGTGTGTGTATTTTATGTCCGATATTATGTGTGTGTATTTTATGGCCAATATTATGTGTGTGTATTTTATGGCCGATATTGTGTGTGTGTATTTTATGTCCGATGTTATGTGTGTGTATTTTATGGCCGATATTGTGTGTGTGTATTTTATGTCCGATGTTATGTGTGTGTATTTTATGTCCGATGTTATGTGTGTGTATTTTATGGCCGATATTATGTGTGTGTATTTTATGTCCGATATGTGTGTGTATTTTATGTCCAATGTTATGTGTGTGTATTTTATGGCCGATATTGTGTGTGTGTATTTTATGTCCAATATGTGTGTGTGTATTTTATGCCCGATATTATGTGTGTGTATTTTATGTCCGATGTTATGTGTGTGTATTTTATGTCCGATGTTATGTGTGTGTATTTTATGTCCGATATGTGTGTGTATTTTATGTCTGATGTTATGTGTGTGTATTTTATGGCCGATATTGTGTGTGTGTATTTTATGTCCAATATGTGTGTGTGTATTTTATGCCCGATATTATGTGTGTGTATTTTATGTCCGATGTTATGTGTGTGTATTTTATGTCCGATGTTATGTGTGTGTATTTTATGGCCGATATTGTGTGTGTGTATTTTATGTCCAATATGTGTGTGTGTATTTTATGCCCGATATTATGTGTGTGTATTTTATGTCCGATGTTATGTGTGTGTATTTTATGTCCGATGTTATGTGTGTGTATTTTATGGCCGATATTATGTGTGTGTATTTTATGTCCGATATGTGTGTGTATTTTATGTCTGATGTTATGTGTGTGTATTTTATGGCCGATATTGTGTGTGTGTATTTTATGTCCAATATGTGTGTGTGTATTTTATGCCCGATATTATGTGTGTGTATTTTATGTCCGATGTTATGTGTGTGTATTTTATGTCCGATGTTATGTGTGTGTATTTTATGGCCGATATTATGTGTGTGTATTTTATGTCCGATATGTGTGTGTATTTTATGTCCGATGTTATGTGTGTGTATTTTATGGCCGATATTGTGTGTGTGTATTTTATGTCCAATATGTGTGTGTGTATTTTATGCCCGATATTATGTGTGTGTATTTTATGGCCGATATTGTGTGTGTGTATTTTATGTCCGATGTTATGTGTGTGTATTTTATGGCCGATATTATGTGTGTGTATTTTATGTCTGATATGTGTGTGTATTTTATGGCCGATATTATGTGTGTGTATTTTATGTCCGATATGTGTGTGTATTTTATGTCCGATGTTATGTGTGTGTATTTTATGGCCGATATTGTGTGTGTGTATTTTATGTCCAATATGTGTGTGTGTATTTTATGCCCGATATTATGTGTGTGTATTTTATGTCCGATGTTATGTGTGTGTATTTTATGGCCGATATTATGTGTGTGTATTTTATGTCCGATATGTGTGTGTATTTTATGTCTGATGTTATGTGTGTGTATTTTATGGCCGATATTGTGTGTGTGTATTTTATGTCCAATATGTGTGTGTGTATTTTATGCCCGATATTATGTGTGTGTATTTTATGTCCGATGTTATGTGTGTGTATTTTATGTCCGATGTTATGTGTGTGTATTTTATGGCCGATATTATGTGTGTGTATTTTATGTCCGATATGTGTGTGTATTTTATGTCCGATGTTATGTGTGTGTATTTTATGGCCGATATTGTGTGTGTGTATTTTATGTCCAATATGTGTGTGTGTATTTTATGCCCGATATTATGTGTGTGTATTTTATGGCCGATATTGTGTGTGTGTATTTTATGTCCGATGTTATGTGTGTGTATTTTATGGCCGATATTATGTGTGTGTATTTTATGTCTGATATGTGTGTGTATTTTATGGCCGATATTATGTGTGTGTATTTTATGGCCGATATTATGTGTGTGTATTTTATGGCCGATATTGTGTGTGTGTATTTTATGGCCGATATTATGTGTGTGTATTTTATGGCCGATATTGTGTGTGTGTATTTTATGTCCGATATGTGTGTGTATTTTATGTCCGATGTTATGTGTGTGTATTTTATGGCCGATATTATGTGTGTGTATTTTATGTCCGATATTGTGTGTGTATTTTATGTCCGATGTTATGTGTGTGTATTTTATGTCCGATGTTATGTGTGTGTATTTTATGGCCGATATTGTGTGTGTGTATTTTATGTCCGATATTATGTGTGTGTATTTTATGTCCGATGTTATGTGTGTATTTTATGTCCGATGTTATGTGTGTGTATTTTATGTCCGATGTTATGTGTGTGTATTTTATGTCCGATATTATGTGTGTGTATTTTATGGCCGATATTGTGTGTATTTTATGTCCAATATGTGTGTGTGTATTTTATGCCCGATATTATGTGTGTGTATTTTATGTCCGATGTTATGTGTGTGTATTTTATGTCCGATGTTATGTGTGTGTATTTTATGGCCGATATTATGTGTGTGTATTTTATGTCCGATATGTGTGTGTATTTTATGTCCGATGTTATGTGTGTGTATTTTATGGCCGATATTGTGTGTGTGTATTTTATGTCCAATATGTGTGTGTGTATTTTATGCCCGATATTATGTGTGTGTATTTTATGGCCGATATTGTGTGTGTGTATTTTATGTCCGATGTTATGTGTGTGTATTTTATGGCCGATGTTATGTGTGTGTATTTTATGGCCGATATTATGTGTGTGTATTTTATGTCCGATATTGTGTGTGTATTTTATGTCCGATGTTATGTGTGTGTATTTTATGTCCGATGTTATGTGTGTGTATTTTATGGCCGATATTGTGTGTGTGTATTTTATGTCCGATATTATGTGTGTGTATTTTATGTCCGATGTTATGTGTGTGTATTTTATGGCCGATATTGTGTGTGTGTATTTTATGGCCGATATTATGTGTGTGTATTTTATGGCCGATATTGTGTGTGTGTATTTTATGTCCGATATGTGTGTGTATTTTATGTCCGATGTTATGTGTGTGTATTTTATGGCCGATATTATGTGTGTGTATTTTATGTCCGATATTGTGTGTGTATTTTATGTCCGATGTTATGTGTGTGTATTTTATGTCCGATGTTATGTGTGTGTATTTTATGGCCGATATTGTGTGTGTGTATTTTATGTCCGATATTATGTGTGTGTATTTTATGTCCGATGTTATGTGTGTATTTTATGTCCGATATGTGTGTATTTTATGTCCGATATGTGTGTGTATTTTATGTCTGATGTTATGTGTGTGTATTTTATGTCCGATGTTATGTGTGTGTATTTTATGGCCGATATTGTGTGTGTGTATTTTATGTCCAATATGTGTGTGTGTATTTTATGCCCGATATTATGTGTGTGTATTTTATGGCCGATATTGTGTGTGTGTATTTTATGTCCGATGTTATGTGTGTGTATTTTATGGCCGATATTATGTGTGTGTATTTTATGTCCGATATTATGTGTGTGTATTTTATGTCCGATATTATGTGTGTGTATTTTATGTCCGATATTATGTGTGTGTATTTTATGTCCGATATTATGTGTGTGTATTTCATGTCCGATATGTGTGTGTATTTTATGTCCGATATTATGTGTGTGTATTTTATGTCCGATATTATGTGTGTGTATTATGGATATTATGGATATTTTTTTTAAATTAAAGATTGATTTGTTGGCTAATAGACAATGCAGGGATTTCTAAGAATTTTTCTGTCATTTTGCTTCCAAATTGTGAACTTTTTTCTGTCATTTTGCTCCTAAATTGTGAACTTTTTCCTGTCATTTTGCTCCCAAATTGTGAACTTTGTCCTGTCATTTTGCTTCCAAATTTGAATCTTTTTCGTTGTTTCTTAGTGTTTGCTACCAAGTTCCCTCACCCAGGAAGTTTTCCAATGCATAAAGGACATCAGTTTATGCTAGTGGTAATGAGTATACAAATGTTGTTCCTCACAAATAACATTGATGTCCAAAGTTATAGGCCCGATGCTACATTTGGTAAGGGTTTTTTACAAATGTATAGGCATATTCCCATACACAGATGGGTCACTGTTTTATCTAATGGTATGCTAAAACTCTTCTAAGCTGTTATGTTACATTGGGAAAAAGGATTTCTTTTTTACAATAGAGTTTATCATTTAGCTTCTTCTGAATACCCTTCCTTGTTGTGTTGCCCTCAAAATGATATTCTAAACCCAGAAACAAGCCTCTGAACTAAATTAAACATCACACAAGTCAATCAATAAAAACACTAAGCTCTTTTATGTTGTGTTTTACACAACGATTATAAAAACATAATTGCGGTGTTGAAAGGTTTTTACATAGTGTTGAATTGCAATTTTCTTATTGGTTACATGAGTAGTATTGAGTTTAAGAAACTCATTTCCATAGCGCAATGGTAAGGTGTTTGGATCTTAACCGAAAGGTTCTGGTAGCGCAATGGTAAGGTGTTTGGATCTTTACCGAAAGGATCTGGTAGCGCAATGGTAAGGTGTTTGGCTTTTAACCAAAAGGTTCTGGTAGCACAATGATAAGGTGTTTGGATCTTAACCGAAAGGTTCTGGTAGCGCAATGGTAAGGTGTTTGGATCTTAACCGAAAGGTTCTGGTAGCGCAATGGTAAGGTGTTTGGATCTTAATCGAAAGGTTCTGGTAGCGCAATGGTAAGGTGTTTGGATCTTAACCGAAAGGTTCTGGTAGCGCAATGGTAAGGTGTTTGGATCTTAATCGAAAGGTTCTGGTAGCGCAATGGTAAGGTGTTTGGATCTTAACCGAAAGGTTCTGGTAGCGCAATGGTAAGGTGTTTGGATCTTAACCGAAAGGTTCTGGTAGCGCAATGGTAAGGTGTTTGGATCTTAACCGAAAGGATCTGGTAGCGCAATGGTAAGGTGTTTGGATCTTAACCGAAAGGTTCTGGTAGCGCAATGGTAAGGTGTTTGGATCTTAACCGAAAGGTTCTGGTAGCGCAATGGTAAGGTGTTTGGATCTTAATTGAAAGGTTCTGGTAGCGCAATGGTAAGGTGTTTGGATCTTTACCGAAAGGATCTGGTAGCGCAATGGTAAGGTGTTTGGATTTTAACCGAAAGGTTCTGGTAGCGCAATGGTAAGGTGTTTGGCTTTTAACCAAAAGGTTCTGGTAGCACAATGATAAGGTGTTTGGATCTTAACCAAAAGGTTCTGGTAGCGCAATGGTAAGGTGTTTGGATCTTAACCGAAAGGTTCTGGTAGCGCAATGATAAGGTGTTTGGCTCTTAACTGAAAGGTTCTTGGTTCAAAACCATGCTATCATAAAGTTGTTTAGTGAGCGGTTATAAATAAAAAAAACGCTGCATTTCATCAAAAATAACTGTAGCACAAATGTGAGCAATTAAATATACTAAAACTCTGGGTTGAAGTTTTCATGATAATGCTTTATTAGCGCTCTGAGAGCTTCGTTAAAAACAAACCATTATAACATAATACTTTCATAATCATTCTTAATTGTCCACATGTTTTCACCTTTCAGAATGTAACATGCACTTCTCAGCAAAACTTGGATACAGTGACGAAGAGAACGGTTTGAGTATTGAAAAATGGACCGAATTGTCACGAGTGTTGAATGAGTCGCGACCATTAAAATGCTTTTTTTCAAGACTGGTAAAGAATTTAAAAGTGTTTGGCAACGATGGAAATATTATTTGCCACAACATTAAGCATTATCAGCTTGTTATTGCGCTCAAGTCCCTCAGTGATCAATTTTGAATTACATATTTTTCATTATATATGTTTGCGCCTTAAATCTAGATGTGTGTTTTTTTAAAAAACACTTTCTCTCTAGAAGATAAAAATTTTAAAACCCATGTTGTGTTTTCATCTTACTTCACCTTACTAAAACTTTTGTTTTGACATTTCAGGGATACGATAACGATACCATCGATGGCTACTACACTTGCGATGATCTTCATTTGTTTGAACTAGGGAGTGTGGCTCACAAACATTACCTCATCAACATGCAATTTCCCGTAACAGAATATAACAAAAATTGTTTGGCGAGCCAAGAGCGATTCTTTAATGGTGTTCATTTAACAGTATGTGTTTGGTCATGTTTAATGAAAACATTGTGATTTTAGCTTTTCTTACATACTAGTGAAACTTTTTTTTTGTTTTCATTTGTTGTGGTTGGCATTCAAGCTATTATGCTTTGTTAGGGTTAATATATGTATGAAAGGCGTTATTTCCAATTGGATGAAACTAGTTTTATACAGCCAATTTTAAATTCAATATAATGGCTAGGAAGACAAGCTGTAAAAACATCTTCTCTAGTAAATCATCAAATGGTTAAACTTACACAATTGTGGGTAGTATCATCTTTTGAAAACCCCGTTCAACCCATGCTAGGTAAACGATGATGGCGATAATAATGATTGTGAAGCCTTATGAGCTTATCTTGCATTGTCAGTATTTCAGTGTCTTTTAATCTATCCTTAAACTTACTTGTGATGCTGATTCTTTAATTGACGTAGTTGATTAATTCTGTTTTCAAGGCTACAATGAGAATGCTTTTCTAGGAAATCCACCAAAACTATGGTTACACAATATCTCTGTTCGTCGCAAAAACCGTCATGTTTCCATTTATAGTGGCAGCGTTTCTATTCTTCTACCGACGTGTTAAACGCGAGAGGCGAGATTTCTTGCTGCTAGAAAAGTGAGAACTTTGAAATACTGGACTGTTAAGTTTGCTGTTGTTTTTGTATACTGTAAACCACAGTTTTACCAAATACAATGACTAGTTTATTTGTCTGTTTTTATTTTTCAAAATAAAGCTTTTATTCTTTCAGTTTATATACAATTTAGATGCTTGACTTAAATTTAGACCAATATTTTGAATCTTTGTTACTATTGTTAATGAAAAATGATTAAACCATATTAACCATATAAAGTTTCTCTTCTAGATCGATTGTCGCACTAAACGTTGCTACAATTGCGTTACTACGTAAGTAAATACAAATACAGCCTTTTAATGGCTCGGTTTTTTCTTCCACTTTTATATAAAAATTTAATAAAATTTTACTTTTCAATAACAAGAACCAACAAATTTCCAGTTCTAGTAAGTTTCAGTTTTTATTTACCAAAATATCATTTACATCAAAAAACTCAATACGAAACACAACAACAACGAAGACCTTTATTACAAAAGGAGATCTGGTTTGATATTTTGGTGGGAGTTACTCAATAGCCTAAGGCTGAACAAGTAGTAACCCCATAATAAAACAAAATAAATAATATTCAAAATATAAAAGAAGAAAATACTTAATAATGTATATATATAAAATAATACAACAATAATAACAATACAATAATAACAATACAATAACTATGAACAGTTAACACACCATTAAAGTTGTCCCTTGTTTTTTTTTCTGTTTAAATCAAAAATAGAATGATAATCTTTGTATTTAATTTGAAATAGTTTGATAATGCTTCCAATTGATTTGTTCTAATCAGTAATGCACTGGTGTTTTATGGAATATTTGCCATATGATGAAGTTGTAAAATGGTAAAAACAGTTTATCATTAGAAGCATTTCGTGTTCCGTGATGATGGGAATTTGTAGGTACAAAAAAACAACAACAGTCAAATCGATAGATGTTGTTATTTATTTTCAAAATTCTTTACGAAATGTGAAAGTTATTTCTTAAAATTTCATACTTGAATGCAATTACCAGTGTAGTAATGTGACAACATCTATGTATTTTAGTGCCGTTAGACTGGTTAACGTTGGCTTTTGATTTCCCTTTGATGCTCTTGATATCGGATATACGCCAGGGTTTGTTTTATGGATCGTTGTTGACCTTCTGGAGTCTGTTTGCTGGCGAACATATCATGGTAGGTAGATCGTTGTTTGTAAATAAGTTAATATCAATTTCATTTTTTTTATTATATTATTATTATATATGTTAAGGTTTTACAAAAGAGTAATTGGCAATAAATATTGCCTGTAAACCTATCGTAACCACCAATAAAATCTTGAAATAAACACAATTTGATAAATATATTGTATTATATTAACCATCTACATAATGTAACAATGTATACTATATATATACATTCTTATATATTGATATTATTATAAATGTTGTACAAAGAAATTTTTACCCCACAATTGAAAATGTAATGAAATGCAAACTTTGTTTTAAACTTTTGCTTGTTCTTGAATTTTCACACTCAAAATTTTTTAACCAGTGATTGCTAGCATTCTTAAAGTAAGCGTGACCATGGCAACCCACTCTGAGTGGAAAAGTCACGTAAAAACAGATGATGATGATGATGATGATGATGATGATGATGATGATGATGATGATGATGATGATGATGATGATGATGACCATGGCACAAAGATATTTGTTCATCTGGTTTGATAAACAATAATGTCAGTTGTTGCGGGTTTTGGCAATGAAGAAGCAATGTTTGGTAAAGCGATCATAAACTATCCACTCTGTGATACAGAACTACATCAAATGATTCTACAGATATGAAAAAAAACTGTTTTAGATATTGTAGTTCTTGTTTGTTATCTTAGGATCAAAACAAGAGGAACCAAATCCAATCATACAAGGTCGAGATTGGTTGCATAACAATTGGCTGCTTGTCTTTGCTCATCTTTGATCTCGTTGAACGGTAACATGTTTATATATTCGCTGAATGACCCCCACGATTTCTCACAGGGTCAAACCAGGCAAATTCAGAAACATTCCCCAGGTCACCATCTCAGATTTGGATGAAACTTGGCACACTTGCTAGAAACTTCTTTCCTCGAAATTTCAACTTATTTCTTTAATCTATTCAAAAGTTATGGGCGTTTGAAGTTTTCCAGACTTATTCGTTTTAGCTTAAAAAATTAGCCAAATGTATATGAAATGAATGAAAAACAATTTCTCACACCAAATAAATAATGGCTCTGATCTAATAAGAATTGATATTTATTTATTATTATATTTTATATTACATTATTGTATTGTTTAAATATTTAACGTAACTTTGATTTAAACATAGAATATTTATCTTGTCTTTTTATATTAAAAAAATAAAATCAAAATTTAATTGATAGCGATACCCACTTGAATTTCTAGGATCAGAGAACTTTGCGGTATAAGTGGACATATATGTCTTCTTTGACAAAACTGAAAGTTTTATGTTTATTTGGTGAACCCTTTTCTTATTCTTTCTTCAGTGGTTTACAGCTCTCAAACCCGTTTCACACGATCTGGAAGAAAGACATTGGGGAAACAATAGCTGTATCTTTTCTTGGAAAACTTGAAAATATATAATGAAGATTCCATTAAAATATGTTTGAACGCCATTTTATTATTATTATTATTAAAGTGAATATTTATACAGGATAAACTGTTCAGTACTAAATACTGCTATCATACATGACCTGCTAAAATTATAATACAAAATAAAAAGCTAAAAGTTCTTTATTTATTTATATATACTATTGCTTTTGTAAGTATAACTATATACAATATTTATATTTAGCAGGATTCTTAAGCCTAACGTTGTTGTATTATTAAAACCAAAAACATAAATTCAGATTTCCAGTTAAAATAAAAGCATTTTTCTGTTACGTTAAAACTTGTGTTTTTGTATTTCTTCACTTCCATTCGTCTTTCTTCTACCACGTAAACGTTTGGAAACATTTTTGACTTTCCCCAAACCTTTCTTATATTTTTTTATGATTGACCTTTTGTGACGTACAAGTTTGAATTGTTTTATATAACCTTTCTTTTCTAGGGACTGCTTTACCAATTTTGAAACAGCTATATATATATATATATATATATATATATGACGTTTATTTCTCAAAATTAAAATGCATATTTGTATGCAGGAGTTTCTTTTTCAAGATTCTGTAGAAATACCATACCGAAAGCTCCCAACTTTGTGATCGAAACCAATGTCAATTACCTTAAAAATTAGAACCTCATCCAGCAATGCACATTCTTTTGGTCCATTTCGGTTTTCCATACTTAAGTTAAGAATAACTTATAATGCAACATAAAAGAAACAGCATCCCCACGGAATCTTTGATAGCAAAACTACGAATTGGCTCTTATATGATTTTGGACTACATAATGAGGTTACGTCAGTTTTAGTTTGTAAATATGTTGATCGAAAAGAACTATATTTTGTTTAATTAAAACTGTTTTTGGGATAAAAACAATTAATTTATAGAAACTTGTTGTAAGACTTAACAATCCCTTAAACATGAGTAGCCAAAAAAATGCTTTCGTTAATTGAATTATATCCGGGAGAATGTTTCCACAGTTCCGGTGTACTTAACACGAAATCGATTTGCAAATTTTTGACCAAATTAAGCTAGCCTTGCATGATGCAACACGTTTCGCTCAAGAAGCTAGGCTTGCATAACGTTGCCACAACGGAATGGGTTTTGAGTTGACAGCTGTAACAATTTCAATTTTAACATACCTTCATGTGTTGTTGTGTTTCCCTTGACAACATTTGTATCAGAGAACATTCATATGGGTGGCTGCTGCAGCAGTTTTGATTTACGGCCTGTTCTTCATACGTTTGTTGTGGTTCGTGCAACGTAACATCCGTATGATGAGCTCAGCTTTGCCTGCCATGCAAGAGCGACGTCGATTTTATTACCAGGTGTGTACGTCCACTAACTATTCTAAAGGGGACATCAATTGTTTCATTTTTAACTTTCTTTTTTCTTTTTGCGTTTTCTCATTGTTTATTCCTTTTAGAATCGAATCTATCGGTTTCGTGTGTTGCTATGGGTAACCTTGCTGCTGGTAGCGATGACTGTTGGGTGTTTTATCACGGACCAATTGAACGAGACGAGTTGGAAGTTCGAGGATAACTCGCTAAACGATTACGTCATCGTGTCTAGTGAGTTGCATGTTTTTTGTTGTCGGAATGATGGCTCATGAAATAGCTAGTTTTGTTACTCATGTTACTTATAAAAACTATTATCTCGAGACAATCTATCTTGCTACAGTGGACTATTTATAATCACGGGGGAATCAGAAATCGTTCGAGTTAAGGAGAGTTCGCGTAATAGAGAGTTAGTTTTTATGAGAGCGGTTCGAGTTATAGAGAGTCCACTGTATATCATTTATTCAGTTCCTCGAGATTCCCACCTCTCTCTCGATTTATTGCTTGATGTGTGCCAATGTTTCAGGCGCTTTACACTTTGGTATGTTCGGAATGTGGAGCGCTTACGTCTTCGCGGTGACAGCCCTGTATTCACCCAGTGGTAAAGCAGAGGAATCGGATGGTGAGATAGAGCAACCATCATTAGGAAGAGTGGGGAGGGGTCATCCGCAAAGAAGAAAACTGAATTCTTATGCCAAAGATTAGGCGGGAAAGTAACGTAGATGCTGCTCTTACACGCATGCGCCTTGAATGTATCTTTAAAATTTGCTCTTAATCTGGTAAATTAACGCTAATTCCATGCGTAATGCAATAAGAAATCGTTAACACTAATGCTGTTTTTACACTGAACGTTAAAATAGCAGTGCCCATCATTGAACGTTTCCCACTTCTTTACAGTGCAATACAGCCAGCCGGTTAATCTTCTCAACAGTCAAGTAAGCGAAGACGATGACGAAGTGCAGTTTCGACATCCCAAAACATGAGTGCTTCTTCTTCATTCGTGACGTCACTCACCCTTTTTTCACAAACATTTTCTTTTTCAACCGTATTTCGTTTCTCCCCATTAACAAAGGTTTTCTTTTCAATGTCATTTTTATATATTGATAGTTTTCTTAAGTCTGAAACCCATTCCTCATTGTTATTCGTCCAACCACTTTCGTATTTATCGTTTATTTATGTAATATTTTATTTTTTACAGCAGACTTTATATAGTCAATATTTTGTAATTTTTCTTACTAGATTTTTTAAAAAAGAACGACCATAGTTTATTTAGATAACGTTTGAGAAGTTTTCTGTTACCATGAGTCATATAAAGATGACGAGCTAAGAAACTAGTCAAGAAGCTGTCAATAAAAAAAAAGAGATGAGATGTGGAGAAATTAAAACCTATGCAGAACGCTTCCTTATACTATAGTGGTTCAGAAAATCTTTGCTGGCTTCTTCCAATTTCCTTCAGGGGCTCTGCCAGCAATTTTTTGAGATCCCTTGACGTCATAAGGGATTTTTTTTAAAATGTTTAAAACAAAAAAAAATCCTATCCTAATCTTTGCAAAAAGCAAAAAAGCCGCTTACAGCATACATTTATCTTTTTAATCTAAAAAGTTATGCTCTGTTGAATTCTATATATATCGTGATTTAGAGATATATCTGTTATAGCTATAGTATTTGTTCTTTCTAACGTATAAAATTAAATTTCATAATAAATTTGAAACATTACAACTAATATACATTGCAGGCAGGGGTAGGGGTGTGAAAGGCATCCACGTGTACAAACAAATTCTCCCAATAAAATAGTGTACAGACGTTTTATATATGTTTATCATATAGTCCTAATAAAATCAACAAACCGGACAATGTTTACAAGAGTTATGTAAAATATGCGACCCAAACTGAAATGTGAAGTCTCTGTTCCAAGTTTATCATTACTCGTCACTATAAGATGATTCATCACTGTCGCTTGAAAAATCGTCAACGATATTGTAATGCAGGGAGAGCCACGCAACAGTCTAAACCTATCTCACTTGCAATTTTTGAAATGTCCAATACTCTGGTGCGATTACCAGATCCAATCTTGAGGTACTGATTAACAGACAAAATACAGTGAATATATGACTGTCATATTTTATTTTAGATTTAAAAAAAAACGCTTTTTTAATAAAACGACCATAGTTTATTTAGATGACGTATTGAGAAGTTGTCATGTTACCACTAGTCATATAAAGATCACGAGCTAAGAAACGCAAAATGCTTTCATTTTTATTCAAGGTCTTTACGAGTTTTTCCTTTTGTTGGGTTTCGACGTATTTTCTCTGGTAAGATTTTGTCTAAAAAAATAAACATAAAGACGATTTGCTACGTTCAATTTACATTTACCTTTCGTAAAAAGTCATTCCCCTATTGTAAATTCTAGGAACACTAGCATAAAGATAATTTGTACGTTTTTACTGCTAAAGATAGCGTGGTCAGGAAGAAGGTTTTTGTATACAAGCGTTTCCTGAAAATTCATTCCCCCTATTATAAATACTAGTCACTGGAACACTGGCATAGAAAGATAATTACTGCTGAGATAGCGTGGTCAGAGAGAAGGTTTTTGTGTCTTTAAACGTTGGTTTGCAAGTGCAGCCCTCTTAAAAATACGTTAACTGTTGGAAAAGTCTTCCAGTATTTTATGTTATACTTTCCGTAAGGGGGATCCATAAAGTACGCACGCAGTAAAATGGTCAATTTTGGACCCCGCACCTGTACTCTTTCAACAACCCCCGCCACCCCTTACGTACGCATAATTATTACTAAAATTATGACCCCCTCCCTCTTTATAAAACGTGAAATTCCCTAAATTCTAAACACTTTAAAACCGCAATTAATCGCTTAGTTGCTTAGGATTTTGGAAAAGATGGCGGAGAAATCTGTTTTTTAGCGGATGAAGAAATAAACATTTCAATGGAATGTATTCATTTTGTCCGACTGAGGTCGTCCCGGTAGGTAGGTAGATGAGTGATTGCGGCCGGTGCTATTCGACACCTGAGAAAGACAAGCATAACAACTTTTTTAACCCCCCCCCCCCCCCCCCCCTCTAACGGCTCTTGTTATTTTGGTTTTTGGCTGGCCAGAGTATAAGTGGCTTCTTGTTTTTTGCTAGTAAACACGCTGTAGACCGAAAAGAAGTTACTGTATTAATGCATCGTTTTTAAACGCTTTTGTAAGTTAACTGTTACAAATTATACATTGGAGTCCCTCTGGATTGTATCAAACAATATTTTTTGACATTTCGAACTTACCGGAGCAATTGATGCAAAAGATATTGGTGGATTAAACAAAAAGCACGGTGAAGTTAATTTTTACTTTTCCTACATGCTTCCTTGATTTCAGAGGTGGTTTAGGGATAGTGATTCACGTTATTGTTTAATGTCGTGATTCCTTATTTCACATTTTCCTATCATTTGATAAAGTTCATTCTTCATTGTTGAATTTCAAGTTTCTTGCTCTTTGGTCGAGCTAATTGCTCAAGTCTCCTTGTATCAGTTGAATAGTTTATCGTGTTGTTTGATAACTAGCTATTTACTTTTTATATTTTTTGACAAATAAGCCCAAAAGTAAAGTTGATTCTACTTCTTTTACTTCTATTGACTCTGTTAAATATATATACAGGAGCAATGTTAAGTTACCAGCTCTGCGACTAATTCCTTTTGATGCTAGAAAAACTAGGTAACGTTTTTGGAAAATTTTAACAGTGATTTAGGGAACACATTTAACAAAACACCTTGAAAAAAACCGTCACACCTAAAAGAGAAACTTTAGCCACAATTTTTGTCTGTTTTGTACTGCAGATCATTATTTAAATTTGACAAAAACGTGTGTTTAATTTGATTAAAAGCTGCTCATTCTACTCACCATTGTCACAACATTTGTTGCATTATTTGTTCAAATCACCATTGTGCTCTAGACATACTCTGGTTTCACCAAATGAAAAACACATTCAACGCAAACGAGTTCATACGAGAGCCATCTCCCTTCAATTGCTGGTACCTGTTCATCAAAACCAAAATCAATCCTCAGATGCAACCAGCATCTGTCTTTGTTCAATTGAAGAAAAATGTTTCTATGTCATGTTGCATCTTATTTGACAGTTGTTCTCCAGCTTTAAGCACGGCACTTAACTTAAATCCTGTCTCATCAAAGGAGGCTGTTATTAAGACTTTTGGAAATCGCAGTGAAACTGAGAATTTAGATTTTATCCACTCAGGCATAGTAGGTTTAAACTACCCTGTTATTTCAATATGTTATGTCAAAGACATATGTGACCCTCTTAACAATCAAAATATAAACTTTACTGTTCCGAAATTTGATCATTTAACCCTTTCTTGGTCACATTTAAATAACACCTTTTGTAAAATTATTTTTTTGTTATTTCGTAATCATTTGAGACTCTGGTACAACAATTAAAAAAATAATTTGTATTTTTGCTGATTATCGCAATTTACAATTTGTTGCAAATATGCAATATTGTCTTGCTAGGGTATAGATATTGATAAAAAATCTAGACAAAATAAAATTATTTTGCAATGAAAATTTCAATGAAAAGCGTTAAAATTACAAGAAACTATTAAAATCAATTATGATAAGCTTTGAAGCAATTTCTGTCCTTGTTCAAGCAAAGTCGAATATTGCATTTTGAACACTTAATTGTACATGTCTTGGCACATTTCCGGCAACGTGAGCGTCCACCATCAAGTTCTGGCCAGTGAGAAACCTTGTCATAACAAATGTCTCCTACTGGTGACGACACAACTGCTGGAGTAGGCGAAATACTTCTTCTTGGTCGGCCTGGTCATCTTTCAGAATCTTTTCCTTGCATTCTGAGGGAAGTTGAAATCACTGATATAAATTTACGTAGAGACATACAAGACTTCACTGGCTTTTTCCTTTGATCACGATGCCTCCGGTACAACAACCAGGAGTTGACTTTCGCAATGTCGACACAATGGAAAATGAGTTTGAGGTACCATCGCTTTCTTGTTACAATATTTGTACGATATAACTCAATCAGCATATCTGTCAGGTCGACACCACCCATTGCTGCGTTATATTGCTTTATCATATCAGGACAGTCAATTTTGACTTTCTTTGTCTGATCGAATCTTTCTATGGTTTCCGTGCATTTAACACCAGAGAAGGTTGAGCCAATTGTAACACATTTGTTATCAAACCATTTAACCAAATGCGTTCCAGTATTCTGATCGGTTCTGTAATCAAATGAGCCACGACCTTGTTTCTTTAAATCTTTATCTAACATTAATGGACAGCCACCTAATCTATTAGAACGGAATGTTCCAGTAACAAGAATGCCCATGCTTCGCAATTGAGAAAAAAGTGACAGAGTTGTAAACCAATTGTCAATAAAAATCTGAAAGTTCTTTTTCTTTGGAACTTCCTCAACCAATCGAAGAACAGCATCTTCAGCGCCACATTTTTCTCGACCAGCACTTTTTGGTCCAGCATAGATAAGTCATAAATCATTCCAGACTTGCCTGCCCTGACAAATTTTTTAAATCCCCATTTATGAATTTTCTTTGGCATATACTGCCTAATTCAGCTTTTCTTTGTCTTTGCTGGAATCATTTGTTCGTCAATGGATTGATAACATTCTTGTTCTATTTTGAGACAATTGTTGCGAACAGCATCGACTACAGACTCTACTTTGAAAAGCTTTGTTGAATTTTCTTCCTTTTTCATATTGTCGTTAGTATGAAGATAACGTCTCAATGTTTTATATCGTTTGATACTCATTGTATTGGCCACACAGTCAACCCTAAATTCAGTAGATCAATACAAAGGATAGCTTGGAAGGGATACAATTGACATTGCCATTTGAATACCAATGAACTGCTCGATCTCTGGGGCATTAGTGTTTACACTTTTTCCAGAAGTCTGCACAGAATAAATATTGGTTTGCTCAGCAAGATTTTCTATTATCCCATCGTCCCAAAATATCTTGAAATAATCCATTGGTGACTGCTCTTCTGCAGGTGGTAGTGAAAATTCATCACCAAGGAAAGTTGTGTTAGGAATTGGTGGATTGTTCTTTCTCCAACGATATATGACTTCTTGTTGTTTTTTCTTTGGTGGCACATCTTCCTCCTCCTCATTTTCTGTGACACTATCTGAAATTTCCTCAGTCAAACTCTCTTCAGAAATTACTGCTTTGTTAGGAAGTTGTGTCACTTCATCAATAAAATCAACATCGTTTTCATTCGTTACATAGTCGTGAAATTTCCACATCAGAAGTAGTCGTTCCAATAGAATCCCGGGAATGCTTAGTCGGTAGTTTCGTTGTTTTGTTTTGCAGAAAGGAAGAGACAAGAGATATCTTATGGACCGCTTAGTGCGTACAGCCAATGAAATAAACGGGCGCCAATATGTGAAGTGAATTTCTAGTAATACTATATTACATCTAAGGCACTAATTGATGTCGGATAAATCTGATAATTCAAAATCGGAACCCGGAGTTATTACAAAATTCACAGCTTCTTCTAGTGTAAAATTTTGAATTCTTTTTCTTGCTTGAGTTTCTAAAGTCATTATAAACCAAAAGTTGAGTAAATTTCATAAATAAACAGTGCTTACTAGAGCTTACACTTTTAATATTCATAACCCTATTTGGACGAAGTTGCATATTTGCAACAAATTACTTTCAGCATGTATACCTCAAGAATGAAAACACTCTCATGAAAACATTCCATTTACTTGAAAATACAAAGCTTCCCCTATCATTCAGAAAAATTTCAAATCAAATTGAAAAAAAAACATGCCTCAAAAGCTTTGCATAAAAAGGAGTAGTAAAACTCACCAATAGTACCATGTTTTTGCATGGCCGCCATTTTCAATTAAATGCATGGTTTGAATGAGGCCGGGTTCAGGCTTGATAAGAAAGGTCTAAAAAATATATCTAGAAACCACATATGAATAATTGTTAGTGTCATTTGAAAATATTACTTGTAGAACTATTTGTTGCAAATTTGCAACAAGAACCAAGAAAGGGTTAAAAAGCTTTTTTATTAAAATTTAATAATGATGAATTTATTCACCTTACAAGAAATTTGTTTTGATATAATATCGCTCTAAATAATATACAGTGATAATGAAAATTTGTTCCAAACTATGCCTGAAAAAGTAGTTGCTGGATTTGGCATTTTACAAATGCCTTTGTCTTCTGAGTTGAGGTACAAGACTTTTCATGTAAAGACTATCCTCATCATCGTTCTTGTCTTTTTTTTGTAATTTGGCCAAAGTTGCCAAATGTATATGGTTTCATGTGTCATCCCATTTTTTCTTTTACCAGAAAAATTTGGCACAGGGGTAGTACTGATATCACCCATTGAACTTGCTGTTGCTGATAAAGAACAGACAGGGCTGTTTGTTGTTGCGTTATCTCTTAAAGATATGTTTGTGCATTTATTGTCAGCAATGCTTGACATAAAGCCTAGCTGGCTAGTTTCTTCTTCATCTATTGTCAAGAGCTTGTTGGTGTTTCCACAACGCTGAATTTCTTTTAAAAACTGTTTTGCTTCATTGCCAACCATTTTTCTTGGCACCCCCAGCATCTCCAGATTTTGTTGTCAGAAATTTCAACTTTTTTTCTCTAGGTGTCTTTCAGGCGTGACCATCTTCCTTTTACACTATCACTCTCAATTTTTGTTCACGCTGATTCCTGTGCATTTTTGTTTTTATAATTTCAACTGCTTGTTTCTTTAAACCAACTAACGCATACTGTCATTTCATTATCGTTTCACAGACAAATAACATCTGATCTCCATAAAACAACCATGAAATGAATCACAACAACTATTGACTTTCACAAAACGCACCCATGTACTATTCATCTTCAACTGCTGCTGACATTCTAAAAACTAAATGATTCACACCAACAACTATCGCTAAAGTGATTTTGACAAAACAAACGTATGGAGCATTCATCTTCAATTACCGCTGGCATTGTAAATATCTTGTTTTATAGTGTCAAAAACATGTAAATTTTTTTGCATTGTTAGCAAGATTGTCGCACACTCTGGTGAGCACCAGCAAGTGGTTAATGACTTTTTAACTAGTTTAAATAATTAATGAGTTTGTTTCCATTTTGCAAAGGAAAATCAGTAACTGGATCCACAAAGTTATAAGTAAGGTTGACCTCCAAATGGCCAAATCCCATTGCGGCAATACCCCCATAGATAGCCCACACCCGACATAATGGTAGTACCTGGTAAGATAGATTGCTGTATGATTGGGAGCAGGGTAGGCCCAGATCTATCGGGGACAGCAAATATGAAGTATTTACGTGTTTCGCGACATATTCCTCCAGACACCCACTGTTGTGGTAAGGTTCTTCCACAACCATACCCGGTCCTTCGATCGCCACGGGGTTAACCATCTTGAACAGTATTATTGAACGAATAATACCGGTACCAGATGATCTCTGCAAAATCTTCAGTTTCAAGCACTGTAATAGTAATTAATCAGCGGCTTCCTATGTTTTCAAAACGATAATCTATCTGCCGCTACGGTGGTGGGTTACTTGAACGAGCGTGTTTGTAGGGATCTTCAGTTTTATAGGTTTGGTGGACTTTTGATATCTTTCTATATTCGTTCATAGTACAATTATCCTTCCTGTGATATCAGGCTTGACTCTGTTTGACCGATGATATGGATGTCCACCATACCTTCCCAGAGGTGTTTTGGAAGTTCGGGGATCCTTAATGATGTGTATTTTTTTCTACGGGGTCTTCTAGTTTGTCAGTCGCTCTCGTGTTGCATTCCTCAGAGGGCGGGTCTCCGGGGGCTTCCCCCTCTAAGGGTGCCGCAACTGGGCAGGGTTGCTCCTTCATTAAAACATCCTTCGGGGAAGTGTTTGCGGGGCTTTCATCCTCGGGAATATCTGTAGGTGGATCGTACAGGGCTCAAAAGGATGGGTCTTATTACATTTCTTACACGGGAAAATCTTCCCATGGAAGCTCAGTCCGACCTTCATTCCTTCAATTTCAGTGGTATGGGGAATTTCTGTTGTTTTACAACGCGGTTTCACCATAAACATGTGGCGACCATCCTGGACGTATTATCGAAGTAGCCATGCCTGGCACAGTTGATCTTTGCAAAATCTTTGATCTGCTCTTCGATTTTACCCATTGTGATTGTTGGATCGCACATTAACGTGATTAGTAATCCTCGAGGCATTTGCAGTGTAAATCCCAGTGGTTCAGCTTGGTTGGTGAGAGGGATGGTTGTAGACAGAAGTCTATCAGCGGCCTCCTGTGTCTTCAATACTATAATCCATCTGTCGCTACGGTGGTGGGAAACTTGCACTAGCGTGTTTGCTGGTATCTTAGGTTTAATAAGTTTAACTATTTCACTAGCGCGACTGATTTCGGCGATTCTACCTGATATATCTGGTTTGATTCTTCGTGTGATGTTGGCATAAGACATTGGATAAAATCGCAGATTCGCGCAAGCAAACCGTCCAAAAGGTTTTCCGAAGTAACCCTATTAATAGCTTTCGTCTTCTAGCTTGTCAGCTTCTCTCGTGCTGCATTCCTCAGAGGACGGATCTGTCTTCGGGGGCTTCTTCTTCTAAGGGTGCTGCAACTGGGCGGGGCTGCTCCTCCATTAAAACGTCCTTTGGAGATGTCTCTTCCGGGCTTTCATCCTCAGGGATAACTGTAGGCGGGTTGCATTGGGCGTCAAAAGGGTGATTTTTGGGGCACTTTTTACAGGGGAATATCTTCCCATGGAAGCTCAGCCCGACCCTCATTCCCTCGATTTCTATGGAATGGGGAATCTTCGTTGTTTTGCAACGTGGTTTCACCATGAAAATGCGGCGACCGTCCTGGACGGTATTGCCGAAACTATAATAACCATACCTGACCCAAATGATCTCCGCAAAATCCTCTATTTTTTTTAATCTCGCCCATTGTGATCGTTGGATCACACATTAACGTTATCAGCAGTCTTCAGGGCACTCGCGGTGTAAAACGCAGTGGTTCAGGTTGATTGGTTAGGGGGATGGTTGTAGACAAGTCCATCAGCGGCATCCTGCGTCTTTAATACTATAATCCATCTGTTGCTACGGTGGTGGGAAACTTGCACTAGCGTGTTTGCTGGTATCTTAGGTTTAATAAGTTTAACTATTTCACTAGCGCGACTGTTTACATACTTGATGTCATATCTTTCCATATGAGTTCTGATTTTGACAATTCTTCCTGATATATCTGGTTTGATTCTTTGTGTGATGTTGGCATAAGACATTAGATAAAATCGCAGATTCGCGCAAGCAAACCGTCCGAAAGGTTTCCCGAAGTAACCCTATTAATAGCTTTCCTCAAAATAATCTTATGTTTTTAGAACAATCCATCTGTCGCTATGGTGGTGGGTGACTTGAACTACTGTGTTCGTAGGAATTTTTAGTTTTACAATTTTGTTGCCGCGAGTGTTGGCATAATCAATGTTGTAACTTTCCATATAAGTTTATAGTTCAATAATTCGTCCATTGATGCTAGGCTTGATCCTACGCGCAGCGGTGGCGTACGTCAATTTTGCGCAGCAAGTAAATCGATGAAAACCGCTTAGCTAAATAATCTCTATAAATAGCTCTCCACACGAATAAAACAATCTTTAGTAAAAATGGAGGATTTGTGTGTACCGCTGGGTAGAGTTCATTACCTTCCTCATCGGCAAGTCATCAGGGAAGACAAGATTACTATGAAGGTCTAGATGGTTTTCATTGTCCTCTGAACGAAACATTGTTTCTGGGACCTAGCTTATCGATCATCTTTGGTGTTTTGGTGAGATTTCAAATGAAAGCCGTTATTACTGATATTGAGAAGGCCTTTCTGCAGATCTCATTAAATGGAACTGATAGGAACAATGTCAGGTTTTTATGGATGGATGAAATTAACTGCGAAGAATTGTTGTCTTCAGATATAGCTAGTTATAGGTTGTGCTGTCTAATCGTTGACCTTTTTTGTTAAATGCAAGACACTTGCACAGAAAGCAAACAGAAATTTTGTGAAAGGGATACAGAGTTTGTTTCATAGACCTTTTATCGTTAAATGTTGACCATTTGATTTCATTCTGATTTCTAATTGATTGATGATGGCGAAAAAACCTTTTATAAAGTAAAGGAGAGGTTGAAAGCAGCAAGTTTTAACTTGAGAAAATTTGAGTCAGACTCAATTACATTGGAAGATAAAATAAATGGTTGTTTTGATGAACGGAAAGTAACCACTAAGGTTTTAAGCCTCATTTGGGAGAAGCATCGTGACATATTTTCATTTAAAAATAACTTAAATAAGGTGTTGCACAGCACACAGATATACTCAGCGGAAATTTTTGAGTTTTCTCAGTGTTTTATTTGACCTTGGTCTGATTAATCCCGTAATTGTAAGATGTTTTATTTCAAAACTTTTGTGTTGATTTCCTGGAATTATAATATTATACATGCCCTTTAAATGAATGGAATAAATTCTATCATCAATGTTTTTTTTGACAGTCAGATGACATTTTAATTCCACGATTTTACTTTTTACCTTTTACATCTGGTATAACGTTTGAGCTTCATGAATTTTTTAATGCATGTCTTCAGGCATATGGTTGTTGTATTTACCTTGAATGCATTGCCAATAATCAGTGTTTCACTTCACTTATCACCTATAAATCTTGGGTTGCCTCTGTAGGTAAAAGTACAGTACCACGATTACAATAAGAGCGATGTTATTATTGTCTGAACTTATGAATACCGTGTTTGTTGCTTTAAAATGTATTGTTATTGTTTCCACTGTTATTTGTTGGTCAGACTACCAGCTGTCTACATTGGCTGCAAAACATTTACAAGGTTAATGAACCATTTGTGCAGTATGAGAGTATTTCATAATGGCATCACCTTATCATAGCAAATAACCCTGCTGAAATTGTTTCTTGTGGTTCCTGTATGCGACGAGACATTATGGTTTCATGGACCAGATTATTTTAATACCATCTTTTCTTAATGGTCGGAATTTTTGCCCAAGGAAAGTTGAAGAAATGCTTGAAAATGAATATTCATCAACAGCTGTTGCATTTGACATTTTGAATGATTTAGTTGTTTTAAACGATTGTTACGTGTCACTGCATATGTGCTTCGTTTTATTTTCATTGCATGTCAACCCATCAAAATCAAATTTGGAGTATTGTGAAAGTTGATGATGCACAAAATTTATGGATCAGTTTTGAACAACAGGACATAACTTATAACAAATCGTTTAAAGAACTACATATTGACCTTGGGTTTACGTTTATCAATAACATAATTTGTTGTTGTGGAAGATTGGAAAAAGGCACTCTTATGATTCCCTATCTTTTTGCTCTGCAACCGTTGCTTTTCCAGGCCTGTTGTCCGATATTTCCATCAACTGGTTCAAATCGATACCGTACTACCCAGATCCACCTCGCGTTTAAACAATGATCTTGCATTTAAGTTTGCTGCTATAGACTATGGTGGACCTATTATTTGTTCGGGATATTTATGAATTGATTTACATGAAGTTTGTATTTTTTTATTTTGTTATGTACATGCTCAAGCTCCACGATTCATTTGGATCTGGTTCCATAGTTGCGATTTGATTTATAGGATTTGATTCTGTACTGTAATACATAGTTCCATAGTGTAATACATCGTCCTAGTGGGCTGAAACGTTTCCTTAGCAGATTTAGTGTGCCATCTGAAATTTTATCGGACAAGGGTTCGCAATTTGTATGGAAAGAGTCTCAACAATTTGCTGCCATAAAGTCAAGAAATACCGCTGACCACTTAAAGCGATTTACCGCTGACCACACATCGTCGTCTAACTAACGCATCTTTGAGCTGAGTTCAAGTTACACGTGTCAATTAGAGTAAGTGACGTAAATTTAATCTTGTGTTTAAATATTGTGTTTTGTATTTGTACATTTATTTCTAAAGGAAAAGATCATTGTTATTCGCAAACATTCGGGCAGTTTTCGAGGAGTTTTCGTCATGATATTGCCCTAATCAACGATGGTTGTCGTGGCATGTTCTGTTCCGTCGTGTTCGTTTGAAACCGCAGATCTCTCTGAAGCATTGGCAATCGTTTTGTTGACGATCTCTGCTTGACTCACCAGATATATAGATGGACGAGCTCTATTAGCATGGCGTCAACCCAAGTCAATTGGTTCGTATTCATTTGGATCTGTACTGCATTGTCCTGTATTAATGGGCTAAAACGCTGTTTAGCAGATTTGGTGTGCCATCTGAAATGTTATCGGACAACGTTCGCAATTTGTATGGAAAGAGTCTCAACAATTTGCTGCCATAAAGTCAAGAAATACCGCTGACCACTTAAAGCGATTTACCGCTGACCACACATCGTCGTCTAACTAACGCATCTTTGAGCTGAGTTCAAGTTACACGTGTCAATTAGAGTAAGTGACGTAAATTTAATCTTGTGTTTAAATATTGTGTTTTGTATTTGTACATTTATTTCTAAAGGAAAAGATCATTGTTATTCGCAAACATTCGGGCAGTTTTCGAGGAGTTTTCGTCATGATATTGCCCTAATCAACGATGGTTGTCGTGGCATGTTCTGTTCCGTCGTGTTCGTTTGAAACCGCAGATCTCTCTGAAGCATTGGCAATCGTTTTGTTGACGATCTCTGCTTGACTCACCAGATATATAGATGGACGAGCTCTATTAGCATGGCGTCAACCCAAGTCAATTGGTTCGTATTCATTTGGATCTGTACTGCATTGTCCTGTATTAATGGGCTAAAACGCTGTTTAGCAGATTTGGTGTGCCATCTGAAATGTTATCGGACAACGTTCGCAATTTGAATCGAAAGAGTCGACTCTTTGCTGCTATGAAGTCGGTTGTTTGGGGATCTTAATTAGTACAATTGGTTATGATTAGGGCAAGTTTTTATTGACCTAACAATCCAAAAATATTGATTTTAAAATTCAGAAAAATTGACTTTATTGACTTTTTTATACTTTATTGTCAGAAAATTTCACGGGAATTTAATTTAATTAACATTTTAGTTTGTTTATTAACCAGATTTTTTTGTTCTTCACACTTTTAAAACATGTTGTATATAATACTAACATAACTCTAAAGAAATACTAACTATATTTTTCATGATATCTAATCTTCAATGTCTTCAAAAATATCGAAAAAGTATCAGTTTTTCTCAGCATTTAAAAGAAATTGACTTTATTGACCTAACGATAAAAAATTGACTTTTTATTGACCTATCAAATTAAGATTTTGAAACTTACTCCGTGTGTCCAGAACTCTTACTTAAAACCTCGCCGCAATAACTTAATAACAACAGCTTGACTTTACTTGCCCTAGTTATGATAAAAATAATCCAATGGACATTCTTTTACAAAGTTGCCATGTAAGACACGTTCTAACATTTTAGAGAACGCTGGTGTAAAGATACGTCACAGAATTATGTGCACATCACCGTGTAAAACGTCGGGAAGACCACGATGACGAAATTAAAGTTGACGTTCTTATCGTGTCCGAAAAGAACTGCATTGTGGAAATTAGTCATCTTTCGTATTCATCGTTCCACACTTGACAACCGCGTTCGATCAGTGACTAAAATACAAAGTGACGGTCTTTAAAAGTTAATCGACCGGTTAACAAACTTGTTTTGTTGGAATGCCAAATCATTAGCTCCGAAGAAAAACCAACAACCTTTATTGACGAAAACGGCGTGCCATTCGTTAAAAATTGATGTTAGATTTTCTTTTATATATGTATATATTACCCAATGATATATAAGCGCTAGATGTCTAACTCAATATCAGACCGTTGTTTCAGTCTGAAGCATTTTTTTTACAGGGAGACATCTTTAATAGTGGCAAAAAATGTAAATATAAGAGAAGGGTGAGGCGAAAAAGTGACAGCTTTTATATGTAAATAGGATTGTTAACTTTATATGATACTTTCAGTAAACTAAATATAAACTATGTTTACAACAATCTTTAAATATTATATATATATATAGTTTTTTTGCAGTATGTACATATAAACTTAAGTAAGTACAAATCAAATGTTTTGTTTACCAAACACAATAACACAATTTAAATAATACAAATACAAGTGACAAATATAAACATAACAATTAAATACTTCATACTTTTTTCCAAAATGAACAATATAAAATGAAAGAAGAAATATATATTTTAAAAAGCGATTATTGTGAATGGATGGTGTCATTCAATAGAAAACTAGGCAAAGGAATGACCCCATTGTTTGAATTGAAAAATTTATGATTATTAAAAGTAAGAGAGAGTAATAAGAATGCTTCCGTCCGTGTAAATATAGAAAAAATTTAATTAATAAATATAAAAATCAAGAATCCATGCAAAAATGATGGAGGTAAGAAAGGCAAGTAATTTTCACAGCAATGACTCATAATGCGTAAAGGTTTTTTTAATTAAGAGGCGTTTTAAAGCTTTTTTCGATTTTTTTATATTTCTTAAATTAGTATACTTTAACATATCATTCCAATTTAAAATGCATTGGTAACATATCGAGTATTTCCCATATTTTGAAGTATTGAATCGAGGTATATTGAGTTTGGAAAGTTCAGTGTTGCGTGACAGTGTATATCTGATGATTTTGTGAAAATATTTAAAAGGGCATGGAGAAGGTTTTCATTTACAAAATCGTGAACAAATAAACAGTTGTTGATGTTGACTATATTGTAAAATTTTAGAATATTGCATCTTAAATAAAGTTCATTACTAGGTGCTTGAAATGGAGAAAAATTTATTGCTCTTATAGCAGATTTTTGTAGTAAAAAGATTTTTTTTAAATAGGGATTTTTTTTGTTGTCCCCATATTGATGAACCATATGTAAGATGCGAAGAAAAAATGGCGTAGTAGATTGATATTAATGTCATTTTATCAACAAAGTGGCGAATTATGCGCAATAAGTTATTTGTTCTAATTAATTTTTTTGACAAAATATATATATGTTTTTCCCATGTCAGATGTTCATCGAGGGTTATACCAAGGTATTTAACTTCCTTAGATGGAGTAAGAACTTTTCCGTTAAATTTAATTTTCATTTTAAAATCAAATGTTTTATTTCGCCTACAAAAAATAATATATTCTGTTTTATTAATATTTAAAGATATCCTATTAGCATTAAGCCAGTCGGTAACTCGTTTTAGATCGAAGTTAATTTTTTTGTTGATATTTTTCAACGATTTGTTACAATAGAGTAAATTCGTATCATCTGCAAAATGGTGAACATAAGAATATTTTATGGCTTTTGAGAAGTCGTTAATATAAATCAAAAATAGTAAAGGGCCTAAAACCGAACCTTGGGGAACTCCATATGTGTTTTTTTAAGAGAAGAATTGAAACCATTTATAGATACAAACTGTTTTCTGTTTAATAGATACGAATGAAACCAATTAAGTGATATTCCCCTAATTCCGTAATATTCAAGCTTCTTCAATAAGATTTTGTGGTCAACAGTGTCAAATGCTTTTTGTAGGTTAATAAAAACTCCACAAGCATATTCACTGGCGTCTAAGGATTTTTGAATCTTATCTGTAATGGATACAAGTGCATGTATAGTGGAGATTTTAGAGCGGAAGCCAAACTGGGAAAAGGTCAAAGAATTGTTTTTATTGAAAAAACTATAGACTCGTTTGTAAATAATTTTCTCAAGTATTTTACTAAGTGTAGATATTAGAGAAATCGGTCGATAGTTACTTGCATTCAATTTTGATCCTTTTTTGTGTACTGGTATTACTGTCGATATTTTTAAAGTATCAGGAAATATTCCGCGATCAATAGATAAATTAAATAAGTTTGAAAGAATGGGAGATATTTGTTTATTTAATAGTTGTAATATTGCAGTTGGGATACTATTAGGACCTGAGGTTTTATTTTTAGACAATTTTGCAATTAAACAAAAGACTTCATCGCTAGTAGTTGGAGAAATGAATATGCTATTTAAAGTAGGGTGTTTAAGAAATTTATTAAAATTTGTGTGAGAGGAGTGGATTGACGACTGTATATTACCAGCAATGGATGTGAAAAAGTTGCAAATTTGTAAAGGATTTGTGATGACAGAATCTTCATTAGATAAACTTGTCGGTAGTGTTGATTTCTTTTTACTAATGTTTATTAAATTATTGATTCCTTTCCACGTCTGACGTAGGTTTGAGTTATTCTTTCTAAAATAAGCTTCAAAATGATTTTTTTTACTTTGTTTAATTAGTGAAACAATTAGATTTCTATACAACTTAAATTGTTTGTTTAAAGCTTCTTTTCTGTTAGGATCTTTAGCTCTTATGTATTTATTTTTAATCATGTTGCGCTTTTTTATCGAGACTCTAATGCCTTTGGTTATCCAAGGTTTAAGTAGTCTTTTAAAACATTTCTTGTTAACTTTATTTAGAGGAGCATGACTATCTAATAAAGAATTGAAACTATTTAAAAATAAATTAAATGAACGATTAACATTTTGCTCGTCAATTTCGATAACACTTTCCCAGTTTATTGATTGAAAGTCTTCACAAAATTTGGCATTTTGATGAATAAGAAATTGGGGCAGATGATCTGAAATTGAAGAAGTGAGATTTCCAGAAATTATATGATCTGAAGTAGAATTAGTGAAAATGTTATCAATGATTGTACTTGAGCTGTTTGTTATTCGTGTGGGAAGGGTAATTGTAGGCGATAAATTGTTAGAAGATAATAAGTCAAAATAATTTGAAATGCTGTTGTTGTTATTACATGCAAGTAAATTTATATTAAAGTCGCCAAGTAAGAAAACACTTTTGTTCTCCTTTGATAATTTTTGTAGCAAAGAAAGCATATAATCGTTTTTAAATTCATTTAGATCCATAGCTGGATGTTTATATATACATCCCACTATAATATTTGTTTCTCTGCACTCAATTTCAATAAAAGTTGATTCGAGTAATTTGCTTTTGTACATAGTTAGATCATTACGAGTTTTATAGAGAAGTTTATCCGAGATATATAAAAGTGTTCCCCCACAAGTGGATTCCGTTGGAGTATATTCAGTTACGTATCCGTCAATGTCTATATTTATTAAAGGAGAGGAATCTTTTATAATTCTTGATTCAGATATCCCTATAATTTCAAAAATCGATTTTAATGAAGATAAAAGAATGTTTAGCTCTTCAAAGTGCGCAGATAAAGATGCTATATTCATGTGCAAAAAAGAAAAATAATTTTTGTTACTTGTTATAGATAAATTAAAATCCTTTATATCGTAGTATTTACAGTTAATGTTAATGTCAGTATCATCATCAGATTTAAAGTCATTTTGCGAGGAGATAAAAGAGTTCATATCTTTAATTAATTTTTTGTTATCTGGAGATTGTAAGAAGGTGGATAGCTCAACATCATTAAGAGCTGAGAAAGGGGAAATTTCCGAAGTACATAGAATACAAAACCATGACGTAGAAGAAGCTTGAACATTGATATAGTCAATATCACTTAATCGGTTGCATTTTTTATGTATCCATTTATTGCAGATGTCGCACTGAATCGCATGGTGAAAAGGACTAACCTTCTTATCGCAGATACCACAATTATCCATGTTAATTATTAACAGTAGCTATTAATGAATTCGTTCTATGGTGTAAATAACATCTAATTAATCCCATTCAAAATGTAGTGAGATAACAACACAAACAAGAAAAATAGAACACGATAGAAAATTGAATGAAACACACACAGAAAAAAGAAAACAAAATTCATACCATAAAATTAAAGATTTTGGTTTAATGAATCGCCAAATTCGTCAATAAGATCGCCAAGATGACGCACGACTCGATAACGGCTTTCTTCAGTCTTCCGATAGCAAATCGATCCACGGCGAACCCAGAATGAAAATATGCGCTTGCTCTTAAACAGACCTTTCAGTTTTCCGTATAAAAATCGATAATGAGGACAAAGACTTTCATTAATGAAAATCTTTGATCTCGTATTATTAGTAAAATTTTCAATATTAATGTCTTTTAATTTTTTCCTTTCTTTCAGGACTGATTCGGCGTTTTTTCTGTTGAGGAATTTAACAATTAGTCTGGTTTTATTTTTGAGTCTGACAAGCTTGGATGGCCTCGCTTGTTAGGTTAACCCCTATCTTGGCGAATAGAGATAAACATTTCTCTTCTAGGGCCTCGTCATTTATATCTTCAGAGAGTCCTACCAGTTCAACAGTGTCACGTCGAGTATACTGCTGAAGTTGGAAGTGCTCTCTTTCCAGCTCAAGAATACTCTCAGCAACGGAACAATCGTTAGTCGGCGCGGTATTTTTATTTATTTTGTCCACAGCGTTCTGGAGATTTTCAACAGACAACGTCAAATTCTTCACTTGTAGCTGAAGGGTAGCAACGGTTTCTTTTAAAAATAAGTTTTCTGTTTTCATTGACAACGACTCTATTTGTAGTTTGAGGTAATGAGAAACGAGGTCAGCTTTACTGAATTTATTAAGTTGTTCAGCGTTTAAAGACATGTTTTGTTTAGGATTAAGAAGAAAAAATTTACACCATAGAACTTTAACTAAATTAGCAAATCAGCATGAATGCATTATAAAAAAAATGATTCAATAAAAACGTTGTATGTTAGGACAAATATTGCAAGAAAAGGCGTGTGAATATCTTTAGAGAGTAGAGGTACTCCGTTCGGTGGCAAGCAGTCAGACGTTAAAATCGACTCTCGTGAGAATATGGTACGTAAAGAATCAGCGATGGAGTGCAATGAATTGATTGCAAGTTTTTTTTTAAAAGAGAGAAAACGGAAGTTTTTTTCAGACTCAAAAAATAAGCGAATTGAACAAAATTCCACTGAAACTCTTCAAACTCAACCTCAAATTTCTTCAACAGTCGCAGTAAATGTCCACAAATATATATAACCAGCAAGTTTATATATCGCAAGAATAAATAATCCACGGTAACAAGCAAAACAGCGGAGCGCTCAAAACACGTCTTGCTCGTGCACTCTCTCTCTCGAAAAAAAGGTAAGTACATGTATAATAGCTAGCTATATCTAGCTCTTCTTCACAGGAAATAAGTTTTATGTATTTTAGATTGATGAACAATTATTAGCTTTTTTATTTTGCTTGCAAAAAGTGTCTACAATGTGATTAAATCTGTCATGGCAAAAACATTGAATATATATATATATATAGCTAGCTATTATATATCCAGTTAGAAGAATTTTTTATATTTTGTATTAACTAGAGAATTCTACCAACTATATATTGTTCACAATAAAAGAATTAAATTCCTTTAAAAATTAAAAGTTTTGTTGACTGTTGTCTCATACCAATTTTATCACCATGTAAAATTTCACGATTAAACTTCTTTGTATAAGCATGAAGTCTGATCTTTATGAACATATCAATGATTTGTTGGCATAATTGAGATGAATGGAGATCTTCGTTCAACTGTTCATTTTGAATATCATGATCATTAATTTCTGGAAACAATGAATATTCCCTCAAAGACATTCTAATTTGATGTTGCAGTTTTATTTTATTTATTTTAGATGGAGATAAAACATATACACTAATAATTTTCTCAGCTTGCCGTACAATGGTAAAGATGGATGAAGATGGTTTGACAAGTCCACCCCGATCTTTATGATGGCGATTTTTATGGTTGATGAGGGAGAGATATGAACTTTCAAATGCAGGATATCCATGATCAACTAAAGCAAGTGGCTTTCGATAATATAAAGCACGGTTACATTCAACACAAAATAATTTGGCAGAAATCTTTCTCACGATATAACCAGCAATATATCCAAGAATTGCTTCTTTATATAACGAAAACTGGGAAGAATTGATCTGAGATATCAGCAAATCAAATTCAGCTGAGTCGACAGATAAACTTGATGGTAGCTGAAGCATTTGAGAACTCAGGATGACCAGTGTTCATTATAAATTCAACTGCATCAGCAACAGAACTACTCAGAGTTTGTGCAGCAATTTTAACATTCATTATGTGACGTTGAAACTTGATGTGTCCTTTGGACAATTTGTTGGCAAATTTTAAGCCTTCTTTTTCTTAAATTTGATGGAGCAATTTAATGAATTTCCAATTGATTCTGTTCCCATCAAGGTCTAAAAATTCTCCAATTGCTGCAAAGAAATTTCCGGCTAGTTTAAGCATGTGACAGACATCAGGGACAAAAACAAGATTATTGCCTTCAAATTTGAAGCTTCCATTGATCTCCTCTGGTTTATCACCAAACTTACATCCAAACTTCTTTAAAGAATCAAAGTTTCCTTTTGTACCATCACATGTAACAGAATGTACACAAAGTTTATGTTCAAAAGATAGTTTTTAAAACTAAATTAAATTGTTTAACAATTTTTATTGATGTGTTTAAATTTGCTGATGTTATGCTGTTGCATAAAACATATCCTACTGGACACTTCCAATGACCTTGAATACCGACAAACATAAAAACAAGGATTTTTGTAGCAACTTTATCCTCGTCAAAGGCAACAACATTGTCCCCAAAGTTCATAAAGCCTTCATATTCCCCTTTACTAGAATTGTAATGGAGTCCTGATTTTATGTGCATCCCATCAAACATTAAGGCACAATCTTTGTAAGTTGGGTCAGTCTGTGATTTTTCCTTAAGGTATTTGAAGACATCTGGAAAGAAACTGGGCTCACAATCAACACTGCTGGTCCAGTTGGCAATAGATGATGGGGCGGGTAGTGAAAGGGTAGATCTCATGAAGTTATAGGCACGGGGAGAATAAAAATGAAGAGTCATAGCAAATTTTTTCAACTCATCACTATCTTTTCCCCTGCGGTTCTTTTTCATGGTTGAGAAGTTCTGAAAGAAGTAGTTCCTTCGTCATTCCAGAAACATTTTTCTTCATAACATTTGCTGAGTCCTCTGTCAACAGTTTTTTTCTTGTAATTCGTTCATCATTTCATTCATGGAGTTAATTTTTTTCTGTTTTCTTCGAATCTTTTGCTGAAGTATTTTTATTTTATGTTTTAATTTGGTTGGAGAATCTGAAATCTTTTGCTTTTTAGCTGGGAGTTGGGGTGATGGGGTGGACTTGTCATTAAAAGATGTTGAAGGTTGTTGATTGATTGTTTCATCCTCAGGCAATGATCGTTTGGCAGGTAGTTTTCTATGGTATGTTTTTGGTTGTAGTCTTTCAGGAAATTTAAAAATGGATGGAACTGATTCAGATTTTAATCTTGGTTTAAGATCATGTTGCGAAGAGACATAATCAGATGGTAAAAAATGTTCACTGCAAATGAAAGAATAGTTTGAAGGTGTAAAATTCTCTCTTTTTGTACTTGCCACCCACTTTGAACAGAGATCTTTATTTTTCAGAGGGAATTTATGAAAGTGGATGTTTATGCTTTTGTTAAACCTGTTTGTACAGCCATAAGCTATACAAGACTTGACCATGATTTTTTTCTCGCTCTGATTTTGACTGGCGCTTTCGTTTTATTGCCACTATTAAAGATGGCTGCTTTGGCTTCACTTTAAAACCGCAAGCTAGACATCTAGCGCTTCGCATTATATATCATTGATATTACCTCGTTTCCCGGAGAAATATTTAATGCCAATAGCGGCTCTTGTTATTTTGCTTTTATATTAGGCCTGCCCATAGTATGAGGGGCTTCTTGTTTATTACGAGCAAATACGTTGGTAACGTAGGTTACACTCCAAACACTTATGTATTTAATACATCGTATTTAAGTTTTATATAATTTAACTGTTACAAATTATACACCAATGAATTCCCCACATTGCGTTGTGCGGGAGAATTGGGTATCAGCGTAAAAACCATGCAAATTGCAACCCAGACTCGGGAAATTAGTTCTTACCTTGTGTTTTTCTCCCTTTTGGTTTCAGGCATTTTGCAAATGACCGTGAAATGTTACTGTCGTTTTTTGTTGCAAATTAAGCACATTCGTGTAGGAAAATTATTCACCGGGGGAAAAGGTAAGAAATTTTTAACCCGATACACCTATTTTTTTTATATAAGAACATTCAGAATGGTTTATGGCTTAAAATATTCTTAGATATTTGAAAAATATGCCTTAAAATGTTCTTAATTCTGAATCATATAAAGCCTTTTGTCTGCTATCACTTCCTTTTCTCTGTCCTCTTCTTCATCAACGGCAGTTGCTTCATCATTATTTTCAGGTTCTACTTCGTTGGGCGCAGGTAAAGTTTTGGATGCATTCACGATACATGGTGGGGGAACGCAGTAGTTAGCTAAGCTAATCTTGTTGTCGTCGCTGCCATCTGCTGTTATCAAAGTACCTGTTTTCTGAAACAAGCGCCGTCGTTGCGTTGAACTCATCACTGACTTGTGCCGACAAAGCTAACAACTAACAAAACAAACCGCTCACTGTTTTCACAGCACTGACCAGCGTCTTCTTTGACCATTTCATCGAAAATTTTGTGTCCGCCCAAGCATTTGGCTGGAAGTAGACGTCGACGTCCTTATGCCAGGAAGCTTTTTCATCGTCACTAATCTGCTTGCCTTTGCCTCGGAAAATGACAGCGAGCCTCGGTTGATGACTTGCTGCACGCACACAAATCTGAAGCTTGCACTGGCGCTTTTCTAGTCTACACCCCGGTTGCGAAATCCACACTTTATGCTACTTTTCTCCCTTTTTAAGCTGCTCGTATGACCGCTTCGTTGTGTTGACAAAAGGAAGAGGTCTCTGATCCACGTTAAATCGTTGTTCTTGTGTAAAATTCCCCCATTTTTTATCATATGGATCAGCTTTCCCTTGCCGGATTAATTTCTCGCGAGTTGTTGCGTGCCATTTCAATAGAGCCTCGCGGTAGCTTTCTTTGGGTGTCTTTTTGTTTCTTTGTTTAGCTCGCATACGAATGTTGTTCTTCTTGAAGAAACTTACAACTACAAGTTCCTTTATGGTGGCCTCTGGATTCTGAGTTTTCTTCTCATAAATACGCCGAGCTTTCGAGCATAACCATGAAAAATTACCATGATGACCACGATTTCGTGCCATCTGGAAAACTTCAAACAGCTTTTTATGTAATTCTTTGTACTTTACTGATGGACGGATCTTGGTATGTTGTCGGTATGTTGTCGGTATTCAGATGTTGCTGCTTTCTTTATCTTGTCCTTCTCCTTTGATGACGACCATTTCGACACAAGTGGCCTGTTGATGTTGTATTTCTCAGCTAACTTGTCTTGGGTTGGGTCTGTTCTCGTATTCATCGATAATGTTGGACTTCTTGATGGCAGAGTACTTCTTGCGTCGCTCTTTTTCTTGCCTGCCACCAACACTGGAGCTCCCAACGTCTTTCCCAGCTGGTGGATTTGGTGGATTTGGCGGATTGTTGGTTTCGGTATCAGGTTCAGACACGTATTCATTGGAGTTGAAGTCGCGAGCGTATCTTTGGATGACAACGAAGATAGTGCAGAATTTTTAACAATACACTTAAATCTGTGCACAGTCAGTCCTTTTCTCGCCATGAACCTGTTGTTGCAAATGTTGCATACGTAAAGTTTTTCATTTTTCATTGCTTTTTTAAAGTTGTCCAATGTGTTTGATTTTTTTGGTAAAACCAACCCAATTTGCCAAGGTTGACTGTCGCTTAGCCATCGTTCAAAAGTCTACAACTTGTCGTAAAAAAATACAATATATACATATGTAGCAACGTTTCAATTCAAACAAACACAGAAAACAAACACATGCAGTTGGATGACTTTAATTAATTCTCGTCATGCACGCATGCGCTAAAAGGTGTTCGAATTTCGAATATTTTCTCTTGCTACAGCTCTCAATAGTATTATAAGAAAGTATCGATTAGTTTTTGTTTTTCGGTGAATTATATACACATACATACTGTATTTTTTCCAATATTTTTTAAGAATTTTGGGGAGCGTTTAAAAGAGAGGAGCGTTTATATAATATTATACTTTTAGAGGGGGCGTTTATTAGAGAGGGCGTTGAAAAAAGAAGGAGCGTTTATTGGAGAAAATACGGTAGTCAGATATATCATTCGTCAAAAAGTTCTGAAATGCCTAATAAGCAGCGTTTGCAAGAAGCACGCCAAAATGAATAGACAAAAACTCTACGCTTAAGCTGAGAATCTAGTTGCATTGCATATATGTACCCTTTAATATACTCAATGCACAGGCACACTCAATAATATTACAGGCAGATGAAATGAATCTTTCTACTGATGAAAAGTCAGTATTAGTAGAGTAGTGATGGTGATAACAAGGGAAGAAAAGAAAAGCTACCAAAGATATTCCTTTTCAAGATGTTATGGCCGATATCAATAATTGGCTCGATGAAAATGACGACAAAGATAATGACGAAGCACCGGATAATTTGAATGAGTTATATGAGGAGAATGAGGGTGATAGTGTGGAGGATAACTCTACAGAACAAGAGGTAATGGCGGAGGAAACTGATGATGATGTCGAGCAGGGATCATCACGACGGAACAGATATGGTGGTCCTCGTAAGCAGCTGACGAGAAACAGACGAGTACATGATATTGACAGTTCATTAGATGAAAACAGCTATGAGAAACTAGTATATTTGAATAATGATGGGTTTTTTGAAGAAGTTGTTGGCTTTCTTGGTCCCAAAAGGAACAAAAACACTAAACGAATCTATTTCAATACAGAACAACCATTATTAGCTGGACGGCAGTGGACATGTGACACCATAATTACGAGAACTAGTTGATTGGTTGCTTTTTTTTCTTGTTTGTTTACCAATAAAAATGTACAATGAACAATTTGTTAGTATATAAATATGTAAAATGTTATAATAAAGAAATTGTAGCTAAAATCGTATAAAGTACAGTGTTGGAAATTATTGGCGTGGATTTAAAGAAGGTCTTGCTGACAAGTCAGTCAATCCTTTTCATAAACCCATCACTGCTGTTTATCAACTGTAGCAATTTCCCATATTATACAATATGTAATGTATATAATTCTGCGTCAACTAGATATTATTAACGTAAAAAAAGACAAAGAATTAATTATATTTTAATACAATGGATTTCTTTGTTGAAGATTTGAAAGCGATTATATTATTTGCGTTCTTTAGTGGCTCTTCAAAGTTATTCCAAATGAGAGGTTCTCTATGTAATATGCGAAATTCACATTTCTTCTTTTTAAATGATATACTGTTAAATAATTCGTAAATAAATATAAGATGTTGGTAAATATTAATATCGTAAATCGTTAAAATATTTAATTCGCGCAATAAGGGTAAAGCATGTTCCATTTTGTTTTTTTTCTTTATAATTTTACACGCATGTTTCTGCATAGATAGAAGTCTAGTCAGTTTTGTTTTATAATTACTCGCCCACGTAATGTTACTGTAAGATAGATAACTATGCATTAAAGAGAAGTATATTTGTTTCATACAGCTTTCATTTATAACCGCTCACTAAACAACTTTGTGATAGCATGGTATCGAACCCAGAACTTTTGGGCTGAGAGTCGAACGCCTTACCATTGCACTATCGCCGAATAAGCTGTGCCTTGAGGCGTGTGTGATTTCAAACACACATTTAATTTTTTTTAAATATGTGAACAAGTTATTACAAAGCGACTTAAAACGTTAAGCGGCAGCAGGCCAAGGTGCAACTTCAAACGGCATGATTTTAAAGAAGGATTAATTAGTTGAGAGATTATTTTGCGTAAGTTAAATCCACGTGATAAGAGTTTTATTGCATTCCCAACACAACAATTTGAAAGAACATAACAACTGTAGAATCTGGAACAATTTTACTTTGAGTGGAAAAACGAAAAGAAAGAACAAAAAGAAAAATAAATTATGATGATGATATCAGGTTATATTGTATATTTAAGATATCAATTGCATTCACATATAATGTACCCATTATGATATTTAAAAGAATATTGGAGTTTTCGTGGCATACCTCAGCTACATAAAATACAATAAAAAATGTGCAAAAATTACATTTAAATACACGTTTAAAGATAAATATTACAGTTCTCGATTACTTTTTGACGAAGATCATAATTTCAATAAACCAGAGTATGGTAAGTGATTCATCGTAATATATGAAGAAATATTGACCTTCAGGTTTCTTGACTTGGCCAGGAATGTCGCTATCACAAAACGTGATTATGTTCGTACCGAATTTTGTTTGCCTTGTGCAAAACGCGTTTGCACTTGGATCACCAGCAACGTTCCCGATACTTACCGAATATTCAACTTGTTGTTTAGTCGAAATTGAACTGTAATCTACAATATAAGAGCTTTCAAGATCTACTCTCAGCCATTTTACATTTTCAAAATCAATGTGAGTTAACAGACTTCCATCAGTAGTTTCTGCTCCTAATTCACCGGTATCAGATTCAACAACTTTATCTTTTGCTATATTGACAGTGAATTGATCTAAATAAATTACATGAGCATAATTACAAAATAAACATGAACGGAAAATTGAACGTAATATAAATGAATGGCAGTGCAATGGCTTCCGATAGCAACGGTTTAAAAGTAAAAATTTTATTTCAAAGTAAAAAGAGTAATAATGATAAGGTATTGAGCAAAGTAAGTTGCATTATGAATATATTTTCAGACGTTCTTTCTTGTAAAAAAACATTTGACATGGAGATCACTAACAACAATGAATGAACGAAATCGGACGCAGCCCTGCGCATGTTGTAGACGGCGCTGGAGAGGAGTATCGCAACACCTTCGACATTGCAATGCTTTGATGATACCAAACGAAGAAGCGGAAAGACCGCCACCACTTCCACGAAACAAATTAATTTAAATTTTAGTAAAGGCTGGTCAGAACGAAGCAGAACAAAAAATTCTTTGAGGAAATACTCCAGGAAGTGAAGCTGTTCAAAACCTGAAAGCAAGCTACGAAGAGATTGTATCTTAGCGCAAAAACCTGTTCATGTTACAAAAGGGATCTAGTGGTAAAGAATACACCAAAGAATTGACAAGATCGATCAATGAATGGCTGGTCGAGAGTTCAGTTAGGGACTGCGCTATGTACGCCATGCACGTAATGCCAGCGCTGCTTTTAAAATAACCATCGAAAACATCAAATAACAAAGATCACGTGGACGCCTTGGACAGACGAATGGAAATGGAGAATTGACAATTAACAACTTCTGAGGAAAGCAGTGGCCCTTTAAAAACGCTGACTTTGCTACAGCAGGAAAATTAAGAGCATTAAGAAAGTGGTGGGACAACCTTTTCAGGATTGTTCCAAATTACGTTTAATTTCCTCAGCCTACACTGACTTATAGTGAAAGAGGAGAAAATGGAAGAAGCCATTCGAGTGTTTGAAGGGTTGGCTATTCAAATTTCAGTCAAAAGTGAACGACATCTCGGAGCAGTGATCGGTAAGAATGAGAACAAAAATAATATGGTAATGGCAAGATCGACGGTTGGACGAATTCGCTCTTTTGGCAGAAATTGCAACAACTCATCCATAAGCAGTCTACGCTGCATATGTCGCTAGCTGTCATCACGAGCCTACGTACTTCTTACGAACTATTCCTGATATCGAAGATGAACTGAAAAGGGTCGATGAAGTAGTACACCACAAATTGATTCCGGCTCTCACTTGGGGTCATATAATTATTGATGCAGAACGACAGATGTTATCAATGCCGACTCGCCTTGGTGGTTTTGGGAATCAAGATTCAAGCAACGATAACAACAAATCTGCCAAACCTTATCCTCGGAACAAACGGCAGTCAAAGCAGTACCAAACATCAAATCAAAGCAGAACGTGGGAAGAGAAACTCCAAAGAGAAAAATGGGAAATGTCAACCAAAAAGGGGATTCGAATTGGTATACAGCGATACCCATCAAAGATCTCGGATACCCATCAAAGAGCTGACGAAACAGGAATTTTGATGCGATTATTCTATAGAATTGGTTACTAGATAGAGTTCCATCTCAATGTATCTGCGGATTTTCCTTCGACATCGCTCATGCACTATCTTGCAAGAAAGGCGGCTTCGTAACATTGAGACACAACGAAGTTCCAGATATCATTGCAGAATTGCTGAATGAGGTTTGTATTGATGTGAAAAAGAGCCAATTCTTTTGGAATTGAACAGTGAAAAACTCCCACATCAGGCAAACAATAGCAAGGAAGCTCGACTCGATATCACCGCACTCAACTAGTTAAGATTAGGGTTAACTAGAGACAACTAGTTTGTTTACTTTGATGTAAGAGTGTTCAATCTCTTTACTCGGAGACACAGGAAACTGGACGTTGAGAAATGCTTCAGATCGAATGAAAACGAAAATCCGGCATTATGGCAAACGTGCTATTCGAGTCGGAAATGTTTCGTTCACTCCTTTTGTTTTTGCGGCTAGTGGCGGAATGAGAAAAGAATGTATTCGGTTTTACAAAAGACTTGCAGAAATGATTGCTGACATGACAAGCGTAAGGTTGCAACCTCAATTGTAACGAACAACATTAGAACACTGAGTTCATTTTTGCTATTACGATCCACAATACAACCTTTATTTTCCACTCTGAAACCAATAGGAATCCCGGGAATAGTTGCTTTAACCAATCATAAAAAATATTGAGTTTTGCACTCCGAAATATGATATATATTATGTCGTGATTAGCCAATCACGTTACAGATATTCACGCAACCTATCGTGATTAGTCAATCACGTTACAGATATTCACGCAACCTATTGATAAATAGATATATATAATATGCTTTACAACAGGAACAGTTTTAATAATCGCAATGAGCTAACCTTCGTCATCACAGATGTATTGTTCATCTGAATCGCAATCATCGTAGCAATATCTATGGTCACATGCATCTCTATGACGACAGATTGATCCAACCTAAAATAAAGTTTTGGTATGATTAACAAACGGTACAATATTACCCAGAAACCTAGAGTATAAAAACTTTGATATAACTCCTTACACAGTGGTATTTCGCATCCCGACCTTATTATATATATATTTTTCTGTTCTGAACGTTATCTAAGGTAAGAACAAAACAAACAAGAGACCCTAATCGTTCTGTAGTCGGTCGAAACAAACTCCCATCCAACTTCGTCTCCGTAAGTTCCACTTTGGTCGTCAGTCATCAGTTGGCATTCAGTTTCATCCAGCTTAAAGTTCACGAAAGCACATTTGTCGTGAGTGAAACAATACGTCACGCACTCAGTTTTGTTCACATTATAAACAGTTTTACTGATTGTTCCACTGTAGTACTTGTTGGTGTCCATTATGTTGAAGTTGGCGTCGTAACTGCATTCCATCCGAATGATGTGAGCCCAAACACGTGACGTATGGAACAGGAAAAAGCAAAACAACCTATGTAAAAGATATATTGACTTAATAAGAGTGTCTTTCTTACGAGAAACGATTGAATGATTATCTCATAAATATCATCTTTTCTAGCCTGTCCAAACTCTGAACTAAATACTCTAACTGTTACAGCATGTGAAATCGAATGAATGCAACGAATCGTAATCATAACAGTTCGACCTATAGTTTATAACTCACTTCATCATTTTGATATAAAATCTCGAACGTTTTTTTCAGCCCTCTCTCTTGAAATTTGAAAATGGTTTTTGATTGAATCACACACTTTGATTCAAATATATTGCGATGAAAATTGTTTCATTGAACCAGTTGAATCAGACCATTAATTAATTCATTGAAACCTAAGAACACCTAAGTAGCGACATAATATTTATTATCGCTTGGCAACGATTGTATTATCAATAATTTACGAATAGCAAATTTATTCATTTTTGCGGTTTGTTCTTGTGGAGCAAATGTATTTTTGGAACCTATAAATTATTTATCTATGTAATAAGATATGTTTCACTTCAGATATAAATCGTTTAAAATAATAATTATTATCATTATAATTATAGTGATGGCATCACTATTCCGGATAATAATTTTGAAATTTTTTTTTGCCAAAATATTCCCGGATAAACTTTAGGAAAAGTCACGAAATTTCATTAAGGTTTAGAATGAAATAGATTATGGGTTATATTTAATAGACATGTGTATGGTCGTTCGCATGATTTTATTATTTTCGTAATATTTCGACCTGCTTAGTGTAGGTCTTCATCAGACTAATAAAAACCGTTATAAAAAGAAGTTCAAAACTCGAAAACAAATGACGTCAATACAATGTCCTCTTTCGAAGATGCGCATATTCAATACAATGACTTCTTCCGAAGATGCGAGAACATTGGTTTCCAGAATCTTGTCGTCACATATTGACCATAGTCTTGGTTCAGACCATCTTCACTATGTGGTGACGTTTCCCGGAACTGGATCTCCAATGCTTCCCGCACCTTGCGGTCAAACTTCCTAGCTTCCACTTTGAGGACCTCTGTATCCTTCCATTCGAACTGGTTACAAATTTGGGCATGGTTTGAGATGCCTGTCAGTTCCCACTTTTTTTCCCTGATTGATTTCTTATGTTGTTCCAGGCGTGTGGAAATTTTCATCGATGTTTCGCCAACGTACTTTTTTCTACATTTACAATTCACCTTGTAAACTCCAGGTAGGCTAAACCTTGGGAGGCTACTTTTGTTTCTTGCAGTCAGTATGGATTTAAGGTTCCTTGAGCTTTTGAAGACCGCTCTAAAACCTTGTTTACGAAACGATTTGCGTAGTTTCGGGCTTAAGCCTGGTATCCATGGTAGAGTGACAATGTTGGTTAGGGGATCTGGTTGTTGTTGATTTTGATTGTTGTTGTTGTTTGTCCTTTTTCGTTTAAAATCCGTAATAATGTGTTTCAACTCCTTCTCCTTGTAGCCATTCTCGACAAAGCAAGATATGAGGAATTCGATTTCCTCATCGTGCTGTTGTCCTTGACACACGGTGTAAGCACGATGAAGGAAACTGGTAAAGATTCCCTTCAGCACTTTTGGGTCGTGTCCGGAGTGTGGTTTAATTTGGACGTTTGTGATGGCGTTCTTTCGATGGATTTTATATTCGTAACGGCCAAGAAAATAATAAAATCATGCGAACGACCATACACATGTCTATTAAATATTAAACAAACGTTCGTATCAAGATGTCATTAAAAACGATTATGGGTTATATAATCACTTAATATTCACTGACATGTATTGCTTCCGTGGCGCAATTGGTTAGCGCGTTCGGCTGTTAACCGAAAGGTTGGTGGTTCAAGCCCACCCGGGAGCGTGTAATTTTTTTGTAAGAAAATTAAAAATTAAAACGTTCAAACATATCGAGGGTAGATCTTTGGAAAAAGAGGTTTGCATTTTCTGTTATTCTCACAAATGAAGATTGAGAATGTAATCATTGCCAGGTATTCACTACTATACTAAAATAATGAAGTCGAATACATGTTGAATGATTCATTTTCGTCACTAGGTCTACCAAACCTGTTGCAGACCAAAAATATGCTCGCTAATTCGAATTTCCGTGCCTTCAATATCACAAACAGGGGTAAAAGTGATAGAAAATTAATACTTTTGACTTTATTAATGTATTTTGCCTTCCTAGTAAAACAAAATGTGCAAGGAATCTCAGATTGCGAATTTGTAGCCCTTCCCAATCGCCCACTGTTACTCTTTTGTTTACTTCGGTTAATTCGAACAGACGATTAATTCTAACAAAGTGTCTGTTTCCTTGCGCGTTCGAATTTACAGATGCATATTCTACTACACGCTTTCATATAAAAACCAGAAAAATTCGGGTTGAGCCTGCAATTGTTCTTATTTTTTAGTTGTGTTCTACAAAAGACCTATTACAAAACAAAAGTCCTATTGTTTCCAAGAGCTAATCTGAGTCTTCTTATAATATGTATTGCAAAGTTATATAAAAAGTGTATTCGCTGATCTTTCAACTGATTCAGTCCATCTATGATTGATACAATCTTTTCAATTTTTCGTTGGAGTCAAAAGAATCACCTTCTAACTAAGCTGATGGCAAGATTGCCCCATTTTTCTTCTATGTATTTCTATAGCTCCTCCATACCCCCTATAACAATATCCGCCTCCAACCATGGGATGGACAAACGGGAGAAGGTTTTTGGAAATCGCATGTGAGAGCTTCCAAATCTCAAATTTTCCTCTGATCCCGAATCGTTGGCTTTTTATCAGTTGTCACCCTTATTTCTAAACCCTGAATCCCCCCCCCCTCATCGTTATATTTACAGTAATAGCTTTTGTGTTTTTACGGTAAATCATATTCCGAAAAAGCTCTCGGGGTGAGAACGCAGAAACACAAGAAAGCTGGGATCTAGTATCTACCATTTTTATTTCTAATTTTGATCACACGAGTTCTTTTAAAAGTATTCATTCCATCGAAGTGGTGGTGAATTTTATCAAAACTTAAAAGCGAGCACGCGATTTCGTGTCCCAAGGACTTAAAATAATGTAAGTCGAAGTTTCTATGCCCTTAAACTTAAGTTTAAAGTCAACGAACAAGTTTTAAAATTTACGTTTTTAAAAGGGAAAATTTTAAGATTTTAGGCTTCCTAATATACTGAATGAATGTTTTCCCCTTTTTTACATCAGATGTACGAATTTATACTAAGGATTGATGCTGTAGAAACAACAACAGGTCCCACCTACTTATTAATAACCTAATTTTAATGTTAGTACAAGCAATTTTGATATTAAAACCTTCATTTGGCCATGATCATAGCAAAAAATACTATTTATAGTTGCAACAACCTTTATATTAAATGAAAATTTACTTTTAAGCAAATCTGGGCGCTATTCTGGTTTCCCCCTTCCCCCCCTAATTTTTTTGCTAAATTCGAATAATTTTTGTTATTTGTGATGAAAGAAACAGAAAAGAATAACAATTAACCAATAAAACATAACAAAAATTAAATTAAAAGTTTAAAAAAATAGTGATGAAAATTTACATAATGTTTATCTTTGCTAAATGACATAACAAAACCTTGATGAAATTGTCTTAATCATTGCAAACATCTTGCGTGCGTAAAAAGACATGGTTTCTATTGACCGTCAAAATAATTCAATGAAGAAAAACAATTTTTTGCTTGAAACATACAAAGTTATGTTTGTTGTGCATGTTTTTTTTATCTCTTGGGTATTTAGTTCTAGTAGCATTATACGCTTTTATCTTAGCGAAAAATAATAATAGGAAATTAACAAATAAGTTTGAAATGGACTATTGTAGTCAATTTTACAACAAGAAAAAAGGCGTTTTAACAAAAGGCCAATTTTAATGATTTGAAGTTGTCGCGGCATATACATTTTAATTTAACATTTAACGGTAATTCGTTCTCCGATTGTAATGTGTGAAATCTTTAATGTTTATCTCCTCTTCTTTGTTCAATTTCCGCAAATCGCATTTATTTAAAAAAAGAACATTGAAAAAACCTCGAAAATTGTGGAAAAAGTGTTTTCTACTTTTGTCAGTAGAAACCATCCACGTCTGAAATGAATCAAGAAACATACCGAAAACAGAAACGTTGTTGATAAGTGCGCGATACAAGAAACTTTTTAAGATATTACATATGTAAAAAATATAACAAAAAAGGAAAACGAAAAAGATTTTCATGCAAGGTGATAATAGTTTATCATTAGTTTTAGGAGATAATTCGAATTGAGCAAAAAAATTAGGGGGGGGGGGGGGGGGCGAAACCAGAATAGCGCCCAAATCTGAGTCTTTATAAGATGCAACTTTTCTATAACATTAAGGTTCAATTTCGGTAAGGTGCGGCCTATTGTTTTCCTGTTAGGGTTTTTTTAAGGTAAAATCTATTGTGGAACACTAACACCGTTACAAGTTCAGAGATGATGTCAATACCATCCTCACCAGATGCCTTCAGCACCGTTTAACCCGTGCCAGCATGGAAAATAGATGTTAAATGTATAGAGAGAGAGAGAGACCCTAAGGAAATAGTGCCAACAGTAAATTGTTCTTCCTTAGGGGTGACGTTTATTGGACACTAGGTTTTAGTCTAGGAAGCAACTTTAAAAATTTGATCCTTTTGTAACTAAATGATCCGATTCATACATAACAAGGTCGTAACATCTGGTGAATAAATTTCAGAGAAAAGAACTAAATATCAAGTAATTTGGAAAAACAAACTGCTCTTTTTAACATTTTTTAAGAAAGAAAAGTATTAAAGTACCTGTTAGACTAGATATTTTTGTACATGATTTGAGAACACTGCATTGTTTCTTTTATTTGAATTTCTCTTAAGAAGTATCACTTAAGTTGATGCTTTGATATAAACTGGAAATAACTTTGTGTTTTTATTTGCATGTATTTAATCGTCGGAAGAGCTACCTAAAATCCTAAGTTTAAACTTGGGAGGGGGTACATTTACAAACAACATCACTTGTAAGGATAGGGAGGTCAATGATTTTAGATGGAATCAGACAGAATTTTCAAGGGGACGTCTAAAATGTGTGGTGCCCCAAATGCTGAAAATCAGAAAACTCTACGGAGACTTGAGATGATTTACTTTTGTGATACCAGAACTTCACAATTTTATTATTTTAACTCAAAACACGTCTTGATTTAATTGGCCTTCACATATTGCAAACTGAAGACTAATTTGCTTTGTTCAATATTTTTAGAATGCGTTACGTGGCCGCTTACATGCTTGCAGCTCTCGGTGGCAATGACTCGCCTTCTGCTAGTGACATCAAAAACATCTTGGAAAGCGTTGGTGTTGGCTATGATGCTGAACGTGCTTCAACTGTTGTCACTCAACTGAAAGGCAAATCTCTCAATGAGGTATCAATAACTAGTTGGTTATAACTTCATTTGGCCCAGAAAGATATTCATTTTGCCTCAATTATGTTGAGTTATTTGGATGGTATTTGTTGACAAAAAAATCACAAAATAGGCTTTTTTACGGTTTCCAAAAAGTTGTGACTTAAATTTATCCTTTTTGTAGTTAATTGCGGAAGGATCAAAGAAGTTGGCCAGTATGCCATCAGGTGGTGGTGGTGGCCCTGCTGCAGCTTCAGGAGGAGGTGGTGATGCCTCTGTTGCAAAAGAAGAGAAGAAGGAAGAGAAAAAAGAAGAATCAGATGAATCTGATGATGATATGGGATTCGGGTTGTTTGACTAAAGAAGGAATAAACGCAATTGGTTTTCAGTGTCTTTACAACCGGGCCTAAAACTTACGATAAATTGGAAGAGCTTCTTATGCTTCCTACTCTTGTTCGGCTAAAATCTAGAATTACTGGTAGACCTTCTTAAGTCATTTCAAGTCAGCTGATTTTGAAAATCTGTCCCATTGACCTACTCTCAGTATGAAATGTTGATTTCGGCCATTTTAAGTAACAAGATCGCTCTCATGCATTTCACACTATATGTATTGGACAGATGCCACACTTCTATCAGTATAGATTTTGGTTTCGTTTTACCGATATCAGATTCGACAACTTGATCTTTTAGATAAAAAAAATGATTAAGGTCAACATATTTTATTAGCTTTTGCTACGTCATTCCATGGAGCGACAAGTAACTGCAGTGTGCGAAGGATTAAAATCTTTGGTAAATCCTGACACTGATCCAAGCGACTGCGGTAATGAGCTTTTAAGCTGGGTGGTAAAAATAATAACCCAACGTTAGGTTGTCATTTGTTGGATGCGCAGGACAATTGTCGACTATTAGTGCAATTTTTCGAATTGCTTTCAGTAATTTTCTAACTCACGGACCCATTCCTCAACAAGAGTGCTGTCAATCCAACCTTTTCACTGAGTGATCTAACATTTTTAAAACACCAATGACTTTTAGATTTTCTAATCAAGAACATTGAAAGTTTGTCATCAATTGCATTTGGTGCTGCGAAGCCAGTAATTCTTGTCTTACTGTGCTTTCCACCTAAATCTTTGTCGAACTTTAAATGAAGCGTTTTGTTCGGTAGACAATGATAGATAAAGCCGAATTCGTCAACATTGTATATGTCTTCTAGTTTGTACTGGGAAAGGATGTTTCGTACCACGAGGCTATCATTTCAGGTTGAACTGAATTGCTTTCGCTGACAACTGCTTTGAAGGTTACCGAGTGCCTACGATGTCATAAAATAGTTGGAGGGAAAATAAAGTAGAGCCTAAGAAATGATCCAATAGTATGCAAGCGCCTGCAAGTTATGTTTACTGGAGTAGACAAATGTATTCATATATTGCAAAAACATTAAAAATAATAAAGTACACTTGTCAAATATTCAAGTAGTTTACCTTTCCCTCGATCGACGCAACCAACCATTTGAAATTCATTAAAACCCAATTCCTTTGCATACACTGCAATGCCTTTTCATTTATGAAGACACCATCAATCGGTATATTCTGGCTTCTGTTGGATAAAAACCATTTGAAAACTGCCTGATCTACTCGTCCATAATCACTTCCTTTTCAATCCAGTAAAAAGTTTTACTTTGTTTACGAACCAAGTCGAAACAATGCTTTCGGGTACCTCATATTTTGTAGCAACATCTTTCTTAGCCCCACAAAGCTTGGCATTTCTCGCTTAAAGTTTTCAGATTAAGCCTTCGCTTGACTGACATGTTTGTTTGTACCACAGAAAAAAGACGTTCTTATAATCATAAATGAACACATACGTATAACCAGACAAAGTTTTCGCACTATTCTCTTTAAAAATCAAAAACCGAAAAATTTGTTCCACATAATGTAAAAGTTCGAGATAGGTGGCCATACATTTATCATGTCCACAAAAAAGTGCTGAAAATTGGCAAACAAAAGAGGTGCCTTGAATTCTATACTACATCATTATTCCAGGCCTGCCAAGTTTCACGGTTTCGATACAAATCTCACGGTTTGTAAATTATTTCTCACGGTTTTTCAAAAAAATCCAATAACAACTATAAATGTTGAAAACAATTTCCTTTACTTGTTCCTCTTCACCATCATCGCGCTCGAGTAATGAATGGCATTCATGATGGGCGCAGTGTGTAACTTACCTTGCCGTGAATTTTATCTCCTTTTAATGTTATAACAAGTTAACGTGATAAAACATTAGTACGCATGCGTCCGTGTTTGCGATTAGTAAACAAACAACATGGCAGCGAAACGAAAGTCCTACAAGTGTTATTACCTTAACAAAACATTTTCTTGTAAAATCTTTATTTTTAAAAATCCAAGCCTTTATGGTATCATTATTGAAGTTAGATAACTTTTTATTTAGCTTTTTTAGTATTTTTACATCAATGATTTGATGTTTTGGGTGTCTTGTATCATTCTTAACATGCTTTTTTACTTATATTCACCTTGGTTTACCAGCTGAAATGTCTTTTTTCTCTTTTTCGTATTCCTCAAGGTTTTTGCACTAATCTCAAGGTTTTTAAAGACTTTTTTTTAAAATCTCCAGATTTGAGAAAATAAAATGTGGCAGGTCTGTTATTCCATGATCAAATGAATACAAAAGAGATTGGTTTCGAGCACCGAGATATTTGTTGACAAAAGCTTTGGTAACTAAGTCATTGCATTTGCATCAGTCAGGACATTCACCAGTTATGTTGAAATTCTTTCGCACCTCAAATATATTTCATCATTAAAATACACGTTACAATAATCACGACAAAAAGTAAGCAAAATATACACAGACGAAAATAGAATAGGAAAGCGGCACAACGAATCTTGTCACATGATCTAAACTGTGCCCATCCAGGTTTTTCATGCTCTTTTTAAAGATGTTTAACTTCTTTTGATGATTGCGAGGTTTTAGTGTCTGTTGACCCATCGATGACATTTCGACAGCTCCGTTGTTTTTGCCTTTTTGAAACATTTCCTTTTTCACATCCTTTAAATATTAAAAAATGAAAATAATAAGATTTTTTCCAAGCAAATATTGTGATTTAATGTAAAAGTTACTAAATTTTTTAACTCGTAATCTAACTTTTTAATCCGGTGCATGCGCAATGGTAAGGTGTTCGGCTCTTAACCAAAAGGTTCTAGGTTTGAGACCATGCTATCACAAAGTTGTTTAGTGAGCTGTTATCAATAAAAAACGAGGAATGATAATGTTTAATGAATTGAAGTCTATTAATAGCATTATAAGTTTTCTTTAGTCTGGACGTTTTTCATGAAGTTTTATACGAAAATAATCTACCATTTTTTTTTCCTTCAAATGCAGCACAAGTAAGTACTCTACGATGGAGATAACTAGCAGAACAATGTTTCCAAGCAGGAAGATCTGCAGCGCGGTTGTATAAGGGACCTGTGCTGTGCTCTCCGTCACACTTTGTAGGATGAGAGTGTTGGTTAAAAATGTGGTTACAATGAGACCAACCCTTGCAGGTACGGCTGTGTCCGGGACCCAGTAGGACGCCATATTGAACACCATGAGAAGGATTGAGGGTATGTACACGCGGTAGAGATAATAATTGAACGTTCGAGTGACATTGATGTGCATGACTAGTTGATCGAACACATCCAGTTTATCTAAACGTTGTTACAACAACAAACCAAGTACTTCAAAACGCCACAATGACTCAGTATTAATACATGCGTTTACAGTTTCAGTTCCGGTCTTTGTTTTTATGCAAAATCTATTGTTTTCAGATCATTTTGCGACCAAAACGTCGAGCAAACTCAACAATCATATTGAGAATTGGTCGAAATTTTGTCTAGAAAACAATAGAAAAGGTTAATAATGCAGACCGGAACTGACACTGTAAACGCATGTATTCCAGGGTGCTACATACCTCCCACTTTATACAACACTTCAGTTTTTTTATTTTCTGTCCCTAACAGCGAGTAACCAGCGATACCCAAGTCTTCGTTTGACGAAATAATAATGGGTAATTCGTGGTGCCAGTTCAAAGTTACTTCGCGTGTTTTGTAGATAACTGAGAGAAAACTTGATATATGATATTATATGATATATAAATATAATATATAATGTATAATATATATAAATATATAATATTCTCTTTCAGAATTGAACAATTACCCCCTATTCTAACGTTAGATGATATGTATCAATTACCCCCTATTCTAACGTCAGATGATATGTATCAATTACCCTCTATTCTAACGTCAGATGATATGTATCAATTACCCTCTATTCTAACGTCAGATGATATGTATCAATTACCCCCTATTCTAACGTCAGATGATATGTATCAATTACCCCCTATTCTAACGTCAGATGATATGTATCAATTACCCCCTATTCTAACGTCAGATGATATGTATCAATTACCCCCTATTCTAACGTCAGATGATATGTATCAATTACCCTCTATTCTAACGTCAGATGATATGTATCAATTACCCTCTATTCTAACGTCAGATGATATGTATCATGCTATCTTCAGGAGCTACGTATTTGTAAAAAAGAAACTAGGCGTACTTTCTAATTTTAGAGCAAATTTTTCTTACAATCCTCAATTGTTAAATAACAACTTTGCTTGTCCATTGGATAGTCCTTCAGGTCCATTTCGCATGCGCAGGTCGACTTTATTCTAAAAAGTAATAAAGATAGAAAGAAGGATACTAAAGAGTAAAGGAAATAAAATAATTGTATAATAATAATTAAATATAAAAGTTTCAGACTGAACTTAAATAATAATTATAACGCTTCTGCGATGATGGTGCAACATTCAAAAACTGTACAAAAGGTAAGATTGTACCTTCTCGCCACATAAACCCATCCTGAAGAGTTGATTATCGTACGTACGTAACGGTCTACATCATTTTTCACTGCATTGTCAATAACAATGGCTGGTATCCAAATTGTTTTATCGGGCTCCGCGCTGAACATGATCACTTCATCATTTCCATTTGTGGGTTTAGTGAAGCTTAATCTGTCATCCCGCCACCAAAGTCTTTGGTAGTGATCTATTTTGTACGTCTTTGAAAACACATATACACAGGTTATTAAAACCATTAAATTTCTGTTATTTTATGAAAAAATATTTTTCTAACAAAACTAAATTTGACTTTTATTTCTTTCAGAATTTCGCAGCATTAACCAATTTCATGTCCAAAACATACTCGTCTCACATGAAATAGTTTCTTAGAAACTGTGCGAGTCACCGAGAAAAATAATCAAAATGAAACTTACAAATGTGTTTTCGGAAATTGGTCCCAGTGAATTCACTTGGATTTGTACTGTGACGTTAACAGGGCTACCTGAAACTCAAGGTTGTCTTTACTAGGCTATCTTAGGGGCTGATTATATGAGGATTTTCATCCCGGCAAGACGGTATAAAAATCTTCCCGGGACAGTCTTCACATCATGATTATATGAGATTTTTATCCCGGCAAGACGAAATAAAAATAGTCCCGGGCAGTTTATATTTTGATCATAAATTGTAGAATCTAAACGTGCTAAACAATCAAAAATGGCGGACAAAAGAGCTGTGCTAAAAACTATGCTTATCCAAATTCTTGGGTTGACTTCATTTCAAATCGAGCTGCAAAACATAATCCTGAATAATTTGATGCAACAGAAAAAAATTATGGATTCTATTTTTAAGATGTTGTTAACTAAACGTAATCCTGTGCTAAAAAGAATGCTATACTCTTTTAAAAGACGTTCAGCAAGATTACCAAGATCAATTTGGTTTAAACCAGGTGGCACAGATCAATTCTGGCAAAATCTGATGAGCAACCTCATCTGTCAAATCTTTGAAAATTAATGACCGGGGGGGGGGGGGGTCTAAAAAAGGTCTGGGGGGGAGGGGTCGGAAAAAAATCGAAAAATTAATAAGCGTCAGTTTGGATTGCATTCGAAAAAGATTCATTTGAAATTCTCATTGTCTCAATTAGTTCTTTTCGTAACTTCATATCTTCTCTCGCTTCCATCAAAAGGACAGCATTTCTTTCGGATGCAGACAATTTTTTCTCTAACTGTTTGCGCTTATTATCAATTAAACTAGGAACTGTCGCTAATTTGCGTTAACGTTTTACTCTTACATCACCACTAAAAGAAGAATCATCATCTCCAAGTGCTCCATTATCCAAACTACTGTCATTTTCTCGCATAAAATCAACATCAGAATTTATTGTAAAGTTTTCCTCTTCTTTGTCTGCTTCATCAGATATAACTGTTGATTTCTGTGAACTGATGCTGTTGATTGTATCTGTGTCAATACAATTTTTTATTCGAGAGGATGATGGTGCTCCTCCATATATCTGAACTAAAAAATCATAATGGTCCATGATATTTTTACCACTTCCACTCCGAGAACCGAAAGCAGCAGCAGTAGAAAATTTCTGACGAATATCTTTTGTTTTTTCTAATACTCGTTGGTAACCTTGTTTTACCAAATTTTGAGCATTCTTCCTTTCATTTACAACTAATTTTAAGTCCTCTGGACTAAGATCATCGTCTAAGGATGGAAGTGTTTCTGGGCCAAAGTACTCTGAGCCATATTTCTTTACCATTTCAATTCTTAGTGCTGCGTATTGTGCAGGACGATCTCCATCAAAATCTTTACAATTATACGTCATAAGACTTTTATAATTATTTAAAGAGAGTAACAAATGTTCTATCATATCGTTTGTCCATTTAAAGCCTTTCTTTATTTCAACAACATTCTTTCCTGTATTCGCCATCTTGTTCATTTATAGTAACTTTTTAACTAATACGCATGCGTTAAATTGTTTTACCGTCCCGGCAAGGCGGGATACTACAATTATATGAGGAAAAAACGTCCCGTTTAAAATCCATCCCGTCCCGGCAAAGCGAGATCTCGTTTGTTTTAACCGGGATCTCGCTTTGCCGGGACGGGATGGATTTTTTAAGTTTTCATATAATCAGAAAATTTATTTTTATAGAGTTTTAGAAAAAAATTGGATCTTGCTATACCGTCCCGTCTTCCCGGGATAAAAATCCCCATATAATCAGCCCCTAAATATGCCTGCTTTAGAGGACATGAAAATAGATTCAGTTTGGTTGGGAATTTGACTTATTTCTTAAACTGTTGTAATAATCGAAGAAACATTTAAAAGTATTACAGGGCCGCAACAACTTGAAAATGTTTGGGGGGTCTAAACATTTTCAAGTTGGAAGCTTAGGAAACCTTAGGAAAAATCTTTAGGATAAGGGAGTGGAAATTTGTCCGACCAAGAAAATTTTTTAATCTGAAAGCTCTAAAAACACAGTATAAGGCTATTGTCATTCCTCGAGAAGAAAATTAATTGTGAAATCTTTCACTTCCATGAAACTTAATAATATGTAAAGTATAATCGAAAAGATTTTTTTGGGGGGCCATGGCCCCCTGTCCCCTCCCCGGTTGTTACAGTCATGTATTAAGGGAATTATTATAGAGACGCATGCCAAAAAACAGAAACAAAAATATCCCTTAAAAAGGTAAACAAGATATTTTTGTTTCAATGGAAATACACAAAAACAGGATGCGTCATTACTTCACATTAATTCACTTCTTGAATGAAATGATGCGTTAAATTTGCACGTGCATATGCATTGTTGTCGACAGAAAGTTATTGCGTGAAAAATCTAAATTTAAATGTAATCGTTTTACAAAAGAGGGCTAATTTAAACATTCTCAAAACTGATTTTTAAAGGTTTAAACACAGATTGTCACGGGTAGACTTGCATATATGTATTTATATACAAACATAGAAAGGCAATTTTGCAGTTATTCTTTGTGATAGAGGTAACGAGTGCATTTTTCACGTGGGTCCTGTTGCAAGTCACTGATAATAATATCAGTGTCCTGTCTTACCAATCCGATTAAAGGAAAATCCTTCTGAAAAACGCAAAAGTGACCAATGCTTTTTATAAAGTTTTTAAAGTGACAACTTTTTCTTTTTCATGTTTTCTTCTCATGAAGTAACTAAAACCGCTAAAACACTCTAAAATAATTAAAAGAGACTCATGCCAAAAAACAAAAACAAAATATATGACATGTTTCTAAAAAAAGATCTGTATTTTAAACACACAAGCGGGATTACGCAAGTAACTACTCACTACTTAATCATGCGTGAAATTTGCACGTGCATTGCAGATAGTTATATCAAGGCAAGCAGGCTTTCAAAATGTTTCTTACAGCTAGGTGATGAGTGCATTTGGCTCGCGTTTATATGGCTAGTATGTACTGGTTACATAAACATAATTGATTTATTAACGGCGAAAATTAATTCTTGAATGAATTTAAATTAATAAAATCTCAAAGTAACTTGGCGTTATCATGCTTCATGGATTTCAAAAAGTTTCTTACAGCTTGATGATCAGTGGATGTAAACACATAAGGCAAGTTTATTATTTTCAATTGATGAAGTGATGAATTTGCACAGTGTTCATATAACTAGGCTAGTAATCATTGTTAGGATTCACAAAATACAGTCGCGATAATAGAGGCAATTAAATTAGCAAATTTATTATTTATTTGAACTCTTCGCAATAAATAACATCTAGAAACTCCAATCTAATCAATCAAGTATGAAATATATTCTAGTCAATTTTCTTAACCTAGAAAGCAATTATCAGAGGGCGTAAACTTAGCGCTTAGCGGTGTATTTCTGTTTATTTTAACTAATTTAGATCGTACATTATTATTATAATTATGAATTTTTATACAGGACATTTACACTTCAGTATATAAAATACTGTTATCCTTGTGTGCCCTGTTGGTATTATGTTGGTATCGTAAGGCCGAAATATCGCTAATAGTCTATTCGGTAACATGGTATTCGGTAACATGGTATTCGGTATAAGATATTCGTTTTACGGTTTATCTTATTAACCATGAAATTATATTTCATGATAAACGAGCAAAACGAAAACCAAAGATGAATTGATGGATTGTCTCTTACAATCCAAATGTTTACCTTCGCTTCCGGGTCGTGTTTTGTAATCGTAATTACTTGGTATGAAATTCTCGGCTGACGCAGATATTCCCTTAAAACGGCAACACATTGCCACAACCAGGAGTACTTCGTACAACTTGTCTAAAATGTTTGCCATACTTTCAACTAGGTTTTCTTTCTCCTGAAACCACTATTCTTTAGGATCGCATCAATAACTCAATACATATTATGACAAAACAAATAGTCTGTACATATTATGACAGCACAAATAGTCTGTATTGAAGGTTTCATTTCTCTTGCGTAAAACATTGGTGGAAATAGTTCAATATTTTATATATTATGCATTCTAAATGATGCTGGTGCTACCATTTAAGGCATACTTCGGTATTTTACGGCCTGCGGGCCAGACTTGGCCACAATGGGTGTCCCTGCCCGGCTCGCCTTATGTCAGTGAAGAATATGAATAAATGGAACATAAACAAGTATTGAATACAACTTCTGCTGCCTTTATTTTGTGACATTATTTTCGTCTACCGTGAAGATTTAACGTGCAAACATGATTATACCGCATCATGTGACCCTACTGAGTACTGCAGTATGCTGACCATTAAAGATGTGCTGGCCCTATACGGAAAAAAATTCGCAGTATCGCATCAAGTGACCCTACTGAGTACTCTAAAACGTTAATGCCATGCTGCCATTTATCCCTAATATCTTATGTTATGTCTCACAAGATCGCGGGAAAAGTCGTTTTCGTAAAAAATTGGCAAATTTGAGTAAACGTACCATTTGAATGACCCCTTAAGGGAATTAATTTTTGCAGCTTTTCCGCCAATCCGCAAAAGTCAAAGAAAAACGTTACTATCTCATCGCCAATCGCCATCATGTAGAAATGAACCAACATCTGGCATCCCATCCGGCTCACAGTACAGCGTTTCTACAATTTCTTTATACTTCTCGACAAGCTGTTACCAATGGCACTGATGGCCTTCAGCCACTTTATTCATTTGCTTTTAACCTTATTCAGGTTGGGGTGGGGGGGGGGGGAGGGTAATTACCGCAGGGCTGGCTTTTATTTTCACCGCATGAAATTTAGTTTCCAATGCTTTCTGAAAATTTCATATGAAACACTTAGGTTCCTAATAAACGTCCCGGGACGCTTATTAATTTTTCGATTTTTTTCCGCCCCCCCCCCGCCCCCGGACCTTATTTGGACCCCGCCCCGTTTATTAATTTTCAAGGATTTGACAGATGAGGTTGTTCATTTTTTCTTCAACTTTTACAAATTGTTTGTCTTTGTGTGCTCCGCTAATATATCGAAGATAATTCGCTTCTTTTTTCTTCTTTTCAGACAGTTGTATATCTTTCTTTTTACTAGACAGAAATACTATTTGCTTTTGAGACAGCTGTCTCTCTTTTTCTGTCTCTCGTCAGTACTTTTTTATATATTGCACCTTTGTCTTATGTGATTGACATCAGTTTTTGACTGTATATCTGATCTGTATATCTGACTGTATGCTTTCTTCATTTTTTGCGTACGATGAATTGTATTGATTGTTCTTTTACCAAATTTTTTTCATATTCATATTTCTTTGTCCTGTTAATGTTTCTCTATTTTTGAGAAGTATAACTGCAGTTGCATATGTTTCTATGCAAGAAATACTTGCTGACATCAGCAACGCAAAATCATGATGTAAATTTCGAAACTAATATTACTTTTGTATGCACCTCATAAATAACTATAACATTATCAATTTTCAATCAAATAACATAAATGGTTGAAAAGTTATAAAGTCAACAAATTTTTAGTAAAATTAGAAAAAAGAGCTAAATGTAGTGCCGACGTCAGCAAAATTATTTTTCAATGTGGATAATTAGACCTACTTAGAATCAAAATATATTATATTACCTTTCAAATAACGGGTAGAACAGCCTAAAACTAATTCTAGGGAGATTGTAATCTCTTGATAAAGTTTGATGTCATTTTTGAAATAAATTTTAATTATCAATTTTCTTTAAATTTTTTTTTCAATTGGTTTTTCGAAACTAGGTACTCAGGAAAATATTCCAGCCAAATTTCATTTACATAGCGTTTGTCGTTCAAAAGATAACCAGGGGTGGTAGGTTTACCCCCCCCCCCCCAACCATCTAACGTCCATCAAAAAGCCCAACTACAATAGGGTTAAAACGATCCCATTGACATACCTTTTACTGTAATGAAATGTTTCAGCAACTCCAAACTAACGGCGATGAAAGTGACCAATTCATCAATATGCCCTTAAATTCAGACTCTGATGACGAATGGATGGAGCCGAATGCCTTTGAAGATGAGCAGCATATTAGAAACGTTTTCGATGTTTTCAGCGATGAAGAAGAAACAAATGATTAGCCTGATACCTTAAGCGGATTAATTTTCGTAGTTTTCGCGCGGATTTAATTTCGCGAACGACCAAAGTTTATGTTATTTCGCGCAGAAAACATATTTGTCTATGTTAATTTACACGATGATGTCAAATGCATTTCTGTCATCAATATCTAATTCGTACTCAGAGTCATTTATTTATTACGAATGTTTATACAGGATGACTAAAATTCAAAAAATGCTATATACAAAGATACATACAAGTTCTGTTCTACCATTAGGTCCTGTTATAAAAATACTAAACGAGATTAGTTAAAAACATAAGTTAATAAATAAGTAAAAGAATATACAAGATACTATAAACTATATAATATCAAAATAATTTAAAAATTCTTTGATATTTTTGGCAGCTCTGACATAAGAGGGGAGTTCGTTAAAGCATTTTGCCCCGTAGGGCTTTCTAGTAGATTCCAACCTGATTTTCGATAATCTTAAAAGATTGTTTTTGTTTCTTGTTTTATTCGACATTAATTCGAGACCAGGCAATATGGGGACGGGCGTGCTACCTCGAAAGGAAAAAATTTTCATTGGTGGGTTTGGGTTCCTACAAGTATATATTTTAAGAATCGGGATGGTTTTTTGGCTAACCAGGTGACAAACAAAATATACAGGCCTAAATTGGGGGCCTGGTCGGTTAAATTCATATATATTATTTTGCTTGGGGTGGGGTACTTGAATTTCCCATAACTCAATAACTAAAAGTATTAATGTATTCAAACTTGGTCCACACCTCGTATATGGAATGGAGATCAACTCTGCAAAACTCCAAGTAAAAACAATAAAGAACGTGTAATTTACAGACCAGAATATTCAAATTTTGTGTAAAAATGTATTGTTTTCAGCAGAATTTTACGTTTACAAAGTGTGACAAATTCCAACACCATAACAAAACGTGCTAAATACTTTAATTATGAGAATTCTATATAAGAAGAACCTATACTGAGTTTTCGAACACTTCTCATGTCCCTGGGGTATTTTACAGACCTTTCTATTTATGTTTGGAAATAACCTAAATTTGGAATATATATATTTTTTAAAAATATAACTATGCATCAAAGCTGTGTGTCATACACCAGCCAAACATTTGTCAAGTTCAACAAATCCCTGAACATTTCAATCTTCTTCAACATGGTGTACACTTAGAGCCCTGTTACAAATGGTAAGAATGTTTATTTCTATTTAATTCCACCTGTTTATCATATGTTTAAGGATCATAGGCTAAGCAAATGCAATGCATTTTGGTGTTAACTTCTCTTTTCAGCTTTACTGCCATCCTTGGAGACAAAGGATTTCAAGAAACACCCGGTCCTGCTCCCAGTAAATCAAGAAGACTCTCCAGTCCGAGTTCTGAAAGAAGATTTGAGCTCTACCCTGACGAATACCAGATATGTGGAAAACAGCGGATCCAACACAAAAATAAAAAGTACATTCCTTACACCATAATTTAATCATTTCGCCAAAACAACAAAAGTTACAATGGAAATTTATCCAAATATATACATATACAACAAATATATACACATTTATTTAATGTTTTGTGAATGTATTAAGTCGGCAGGAAACTCAAAGAAAACTTTAAGAAGTTTTATCATAGAGTACCTTATTTCAAGTTATGCAAAGATTACGAAAATTATATATGTGTATTTACGTACTACAAAAATTTCAAAAGTATAAACGGAAATACTATTTACATTTTCTGATATAATCTCAGCGTTGTATGATATATAACAGTAAAAACAAAAAGCAAAAAGAAAAGGAGAATGAGAAAAACAACAAAAAGTTAAAAAAATTCTTGTTCATTATCATGTTCAAGAAGAAGAGACTTTATAGTCTTCTTAAATTGCAAAAGGGTAGTGATTTCCCTCACTTTTAAAGAAATAAAATTATTCCATAGAAAGGGAGCTCTGCATGAAAAAGAAAATAAGCCAAGTTTACTCTTCCTTAGACTTGTACTATATAACAAGCTTTTTGATGAGCGCAAGTTGTAATGGAAATCCCGTAAGTTACATTTGTTTGTAAAGACTTCTGGCACCAAACCTTTACTTAGTTTGAAGACAAATATTAAATTATGGTAAATATTGAGTTAAAAGATATTTAAAGCATTAAGTTGGCTTAGTAATGGTTTGGCATGTGCAAACCTTTCACAATTAAAAATTATTCTCGATGCTCGTTTTTGCTGACGATACAAATACATTAATTTTGATTTATGCGTGCTTGCCCATGCAATATTTGCATAACTTAAATGACTATGAACAAAAGAAAAATACACGTCCTTTAAACAACGTTTATCCAAATAAAACCTAGCTCTATATAAAATCCATATACTTTTGGCAATTTTATTTTCAATCATGGAAATATGATTTTTCCAAGTTAAGTTTTCATCTAAATATACACCTAAGAATTTAATTGAAGTTTCTCGACTTATTGCAACCGAGTTTAACAGAGATATTACTATCTTATTATTTACCATAACATCTCTTGCAGCCGCAGAAGCAATTAAAAATGCAGCAAAATCAAAAGACAATTTTCATTAGTGCCAGATTAAAGGTGTTGACCATATTGCGAAAGAATATAAAGTACACCAACCTTGCTACAAAAACTTTACAAAGGGATTCTCCTTGAAAGAGACCTGCAACATGAGAACCCCAAACCTCACAAACAGAACCAACAGCATACAGCCAATCAAGTTTTGAAGAGGTGAAATAATACGTAAAAACCATGGTCATTGACAACCAATATGCTACATCGATGAAAACTCTTTATGCCATTTATGAAATAGGAATATGCAAGTTTATAATTCATTCTCTTAATTGTTGTTGCACATATTGAGTGTATTAGAAGAAAATTTACTCTTTTACAAAAACTTCCATGAATCAACGAGAAAAGTTCAATCTATATCTAAAGTTTTCAAATTCAATGTTGCATAAACCGTTTACATTTCTGATATAGATGATATTCGCTACCAAAGTAAATTGAAAAATCGCCTTGTCACGGAGTTTGCTGACACGATTTCCTTTTTGAAGTTCCACCAAAACAACATGCCTGAAGTTGTGATTTCAACAAACATGCTGACATCAACAAGTTCCTATCACGAACCAGAACTCATTGTGCAAAAAGCTGCTTACATACTGCGTAACGCCATTGTTGAATTTCGGACTCCCTTGCACAAGACATAAATTTCAACTGTTGCCAAGGGAAGGTGATGTTCTTGTAAAATCAGTTTCTTCTTGCACTTGGACTGCATAACCTTACTGGTTCAAGAAAGATTTTGGATATTGTCCACAAGCTAGAAAATTGTCTTGACTACAATTCTGTGTGTGAAATCGAGACAGCACAGACTCAAATTGTGCAAGAGGAGGCAATGACTACAGCCATACTACCGATTCGACCTGAGACCTCCCTAGAAACGATTTTTACCCAGTTTTGGGTTGACAATTTTAATACAAAAGTCGAGTCGGTGGAGGATCAATTCACACGACGCACCTGATGGCATTTCAAAGTGGCACAATCAATCCAAAGATCTTCTCAAATATCCGTAACAATTATGATTCTACCATTATACGTTCGAGGAGTGGATCATACGATTTCTTAAGAGCGTACCGAAGGGCTATAAATGGATTTATATTGTTGCTGACACGTACAGGGATTTTAACATCAAAGCTGGCGAGAGGGTCAAGCGTGGTCTTCATCAAGGCTGCTGATTAAATCTGTGAAGTGTAAAACTGCTCAGAATGTCCCAAAGTTTTTCACAGCCAACGAGAACAAAACCCCCCTTATAACTCTGACATTCAATTATATCAAAGATAATTCAACCCAGTGTTTGAACATCCTCAAATGTGGTTACATTGTTTTGTCGGGGGATGGCTACTGCGATACTATTACACCTACAGACTACGAGGCTTGTGACGACCTACGAAGCGATCAAGAAGAGGCAGATACTAAAGTTGTTCTTCATGCTGCAAAAGTCTTGTCATCGTCTTCGGAAAATGTATCTATACGTTCCCCATCTGGAGATACAGAGATCTTTGTAATAGCACTTGGGTTGATGGAAGAAAAGGAAAGAGTCAAATTCGATTATGGAAATGGAACGCATCGAAAGGAGATTTGGCTTGACAAAATTAAACTTCCTGACGAGCATTTGAAGGCACTTATTGATTTCCATACATTCACTGGCAATGATTATGTCCCGGCCTTTTTCAGAAAAGGAAATAACCACTGCTGGAAACCGATGTTGAAGAATGCAGATTTTGATGATATGTTTCGACAGCTTGGAGATGATGGGATCTAGATGACAACTTAAAAATCAATTTGGAGCGATATGTTTGTTGTCTTTATGGTTTAAAGAAGAACAACGTGAACCTTACTCAACTTGATCTATTCGAGCGAAAACAGAAAAAAGGCATCATCATCGATTTGTCCAACATCCCACCATGTCGAGCAACTCTTCTTTTTCAGATGCAGAGTTTAAACTATGTTGCAAAGTTGTGGAAAATGGCTGGGATTTCAATGTTAGGTGATCCATCTCCAGTTGGATATGGTTGGGATGAAGACGGTGATGTTCAATGGATTGAAGAAATGGTACCAGAAGGTTTATTGTTTTTACTTGGAGTTTTGCAGAGTTGATCTCCATTCCATATACGAGGTGTGGACAAAGTTTGAATACATTAATACTTTTAGTTATTGAGTTATGGGAAATTCAAGTACGCCACCCCAAGCAAAATAAAATATATGAGTTTAATCGACCAGGCCCCCAATTTAGGCCTGTATATTTTGTTTGTCACCTGGTTAGCCAAAAAACCATCCCGATTCTTAAAATATATACTTGTAGGAACCCAAAAACACCAATGAAAATTTTTTCCCTTTGAGGTGGCACCCCCGTCCCCATATTGCCTGGTCTATTCAAAGTAGTAGACGAAGTGTTTACATACGTCTCCAGAAAGACACTCAAAAACGTTTTTACAAATTGATCTCTTCATCAGATGTTCAACAGATAGGATTTTGAGAACTGCAGGATTGCCTTTGCAGATGATTTTCTGCGCACGATTTTCTAAGGACTGCAATTTCAAATTATAACTTTTATCGGCTATTTACATTAGGATGATCTTTCTGCGGATACTCCTCTCCAGAGTTGAAATCTACGGATGGAATGATGGTGATCTGGATTAGTTGTATCGTAGCTTCTTTTTTTATTCTAATCAAAAAGGACATAAACTCAATTCGAGCTGTCGTTTTTTCCAATTAATGTTTAAATTTTGTAGGGGATTTAATTTCACGCATCGCCAAAATTTACATTTTTCGCGCGGACGGCGAAATTAATCCGCTTAAGGTATTTTGAAAATACAACTCATACCATAAATATTTTCTTGTTTTTCTACTTTCCTTTCCATATTATTTTGCGCGATGTACATATATCGACGATCAGCAAAAAAATAAAAAAAATCGACGTTCCGCAAAAATCAAAGAATATCGATGATCGGCAAAAATCAAAAAAATCGACGTTCCGCAGAAATATATCGCGCAAAATATGCAGTTTTTGGGGGCCTCTACGCAAAAATTAATAACATCCCACTTCAGGAAGACCTTTTATGATAAGCCACTTTTTAGCATCCACGCCTACTTACTTGTATACAAAATCACATCGCCATCCGCGTCAATCAATTAATTCCCAGCGCGTTAATATAGTACACCGGTGTTACTAAAGTATCTAATATCTATACTGAGTGCAGCTTCTTGTTGCTTTTAAGCATATCTTTTTTTAATATTCGTTTTTGCAATGTCAGTCGATCTAATCAATTCCCGAAGAAAAAGTTGAAATCGCAAACCTTTCATAATTAACAACATTTGCTAATAAATGGTAGTACAACATCGAAACTGCTTGAATAATGTCATCATCATCACTCCTTTTACGTGACGTTTCCCCTTAAAGGGGCTTGCACGTATTGTCCACAAATTAAATAGTGAAAAAGCTTCACTTATCAGATATGCTTCATTACAACTTCATTAGTTTATCACATTAGCACGGCATTGACTCGCGACGCATAAAAAATCTTTCAGTGTGTGTATAGCTTTGAGTATATCGTGCATGATTAAAAAGAGTCGAATAAATAAATAATTAAACAAAAAGATCTTTACAAAACGTTGGAATCTGACTCGTGAGTCTTTCTCAGCTTATACAAACTCCATACAATGAACTGCACACAGCCTATGACGATTGATATAGACACCATAAGGTGAAAGATCTTCTCTTTCAGATAGCGATCTAAATTAAACGAACAAAACATAGAAGATATGTTGTTATAGAAATTTCTGTTTCATAACAAATTCGAAGACATTATATGCCCGGGACAGTTTTCTAAAGCTGGATGTAACACGACCTTCTTTTCGATACAAACTTAGAAGACGGTTGGACGAATGTTTGAAAATAAAAGGCGAAGAATTTTAAACCAATTAGCTTTCAAGTTTACATCGAAAAATTCTGCAAACCGAGCTTCATCGCGGTTTACTATTTACGCGAATAAAATCGTAGTGTATGGTGTGCAATGTACAGGTTTCGAAGAAGCGTGGAGTGTCACATGTTTGGAACGTGAGTTCCACGTGATGAACAAACTTCATTTGAAAAGTCACATATGTGCTGAATATAAAACACAGAGCCAGAAAAGTAAAATTTGTGCCTATGAGAATGTTTTCGTGTTGCATCAACACAAAAATTTGATTCCAATATATTTTTACCTAGAGATTTCTATTGTCTAAAAAGTGACGATTCAAATCCCTGGAAGGACATGTCATTGACGTATTCCTAGTCAACTTTCTCAGACAGAGGCAATTATTTTGTGTCTTTATTCAATTTTCCATTCTGAAGAAGGCAATCATGTTGGTTTGTTTTGTTTTTAACGAGGCTTCCAGAACGCTTAATAAACGTTATCATGCAGACCTCGACCCGGGGTTTAGTGTATTTGTATTATTTTTGATAAATTTTTTGTTTTCATTTTTTTTATTGATAACCGCTCACTAAACAATTTTGTGAGAGCATGGTCTCGAACCCAGAACCTTTCGGTTAAGAGCCGAACACCTTGTCATTGAGCTATCGCCGGACAATAAATTTCATATATCTTCGAGATGACACAATTTGTGTCGGGTTCATTTTCAACAAGACCCATCCTGGGAGAACACAAATATTGTATATATATTGTAATATCTGTAACGTGATTGGCTAATCACGATAGGTTGCGTGAATATCTGTAACGTGATTGGCTAATCACGAGATAATATATATCATATTTCGGAGTGCAAAACTAAATATATTTTCTGATTGGTTAAAACAACTATTCCCGGGAGTGCAAAATATGACACGTGCGAATGTTAGAATAATCTCGAAAAATATGGCATATTTTTCTCGCTTGTTATGTTTTTCTTAAATATTTTGAAAGACATAAAAAACTCAAAAAAATATTCGCCATATTTTTCTCGCATCTCGGGATAACTACTACTTATTTTCGAATGGTTATCCTGTATAAATATTCGTATATAGATAAATAAATAAACAAATTACTTATAAGAGAATTAAATTAACAAGGACTAAAGGAAATTTAAGTACCTGAAGGCTGCGCAGTAAGCTAAAACGAAAAAAAAACTGATTAATAAATACCAAATAGAAACATAGGAAAATGACCTGTAATATATCAAAACTATTTTTTTTCAAAATTTTAATTATTCTGTTCGAAATCATATTATATAAAATCACTAATACCTTAAAGCAAGAGATTTGCAAGAAAACACATATTGAGAGAATAATTGCATTCTGGGCTCCGATCAGATTTGATTCTATTTACTAAGGTATTTACTAAAAAAGCTTAAAGGAAGTTTGAATTTCGCGGTTTATATTTTCGAGGTTATCAAAAACTGACTTTTTCGCAACTTTTCATTTCGCGAAAATGGCCAAAAAATCGCGAAAATATCTTGCTTTAAGGGTAACATTAAAATTCTTTGTAGCTAAATTATTACAAACAAAAGATATTTAAATACTCAAATATACAGGATTAATATATACATGTACAGTGGACTCGAACACCCACGGGGAATCATAAATCGTTCGAGTAATAGAGAGTTAGTTTTTATGAGAGTTTATTAGGAAATTTCCACCGTGCCAGCGAAATTGTTCGAGTTAAGAAGAGTTTCGAGTAATAGAGAGTCACATCTTGTTGAACAAATGTACATAATACAGTGGACTCTATATAACTCGAACACCCACGGGGAATCATAAATCGTTCGAGTAACAGAGAGTTAGTTTTTATGAGAGTTTATTAGGAAATTTCCACCGTGCCAGCGAAATTGTTCGAGTTAAGAAGAGTTTCGAGTAATAGAGAGTCACATCTTGTTGAACAAATGTACATAATACAGTGGACTCTATATAACTGGAACACCCACGGGGAATCATAAATCGTTCGAGTAATAGAGAGTTAGTTTTTATGAGAGTTTATTAGGAAATTTCCACCGTGCCAGCGAAATTGTTCGAGTTATAGAGTGCCACTGTAATATACTTATGACTTTTGTGTTTTTGGGAAAATTTCACAAATCGTGTCGATAAAACTAAAATTCCATTTGTCCGCAAGAAATCTCCCCCGGTGGGATTAACTCATTAACGATATTTGATATGAAACAAAACTGACGGGAAAAATAAGTACTGGTGCCGAAGTTGTTCGGAATTACTTTGAGGGAATACTGAATGCATATTGAGCGGATGAATTTTTAACGCTTAGTTTTTCTATCGCCAACCAACAACTACAATCACAGATAGTGAGAGAGTTTTGTGGTGAGAATAACATGGCTGAGTTTTCCGTTGTCATTAGAAAGAAAGATGAGGAATCTGATTCCGACACGCTGTCTTCCCGACGAAAGTTGATATTTTACGACGATTCGTCGGACGACAGTTTGTTGAAAGACCGCGAGAAGAAGCCCAAAAGGATGCTGAAGTCGACTAAACCCGTGAAGAAAATTATATCCAGTCCTCAAAAGTGTCCCGTGTGCGGGGAAATACTAGAAGCAAAGATTAAGAGGGTATACAGTAAGCCGGCGAGTACAGACGTCTACTTTCCTTTCCTAGACGTTCAAGAAAACGAGAGCCTACACACTGAGGGGGTGAATCAGAAGGTGAAAATATGCTACCCATGTTACGAGCACTTACTCTACCAATGGAGGGAGTATAACATGATGGAAGTTCCGCACAAGAAAAGGAAATACCACGATAGACAAGGTGCGTCCTTTCATTAGGAAGTAAAGCCAGGGTTGGTTTAGGAAGGTCGAAGGTTACATTAAACATCGATAAAGAAAATTAGCACGATCAACAACAAACAAGAAATTAATGATTTTGAAAATAAAAATTTAATGAAAAGGAGAGAAAATAATTTACTTGCGTTTAGGTGGAAACAAATTTATCAATAGATTGCGCGAATATCTGTAACGTGATTGGCTAATCACGAGGAAATATTTGCGTGAATATCTCATATTTCTTTATATCTATATATCATATTTCGGAGTGCAAAACTCAATATTTTTTCTTGATTGGCTAAAAAGGAGTGCAAAATTCAATATTTCTTCTGATTGGTTAAAGCAACTATTCCCGGGATTCCTATTGGTTAAAAACAGAGTGTAAAATATGACACGTGCGAATGTTAGAATAATGTAATCGTAAAATTATTGAGTTGTGGCGACGTTCATGTTCACGCATTCAAAGCGTGTTATATAAGATATCATATAGACCTATTGATAAAGTAGTTATCGCGAAATACTCGAAAAAATGACATATTTTTCTCGTTTTTTATGTTTTCCTTAAATATTTAACTCGCCTAAAGGCTCGTGAAATATTTTGAAAAACATAAAAAACTCAAGAAATATTCGCCATATTTTTCTCGTAACTCGCGATAACTACTACTAATAAGTAGGTAACAAGAAAAGGTTACATTCATTATTAATGATCAGGAAACAGTACATACGTAGTTAATAATTGACAAGAACAACAAACAGACGTATCCTAGCAACATGAAACGAATTGTTAAATGTTCGCCATATTTAAGATCTATTGAAGGCGGCAAACATGAAAAGAGGGCTAACTCCATCTTAAATGAGTTTATTCTGCTGGCAATATTCAGTGTGAAATTCCATTTTTCTCATCAGCCCTCCTTACTCTTGTGATATCTATACCTGAAAATGAAAACGATAAAGGTGTAAAAATATAATAAAGGACAAATACGGTTTATAGTTAAAACAATACAGAAATTCTTTGTTAGGTAGTACTCGTTTTCTTTCATCATATTTCGCTGAAATGCGCACCGAGAAAAGAATGAATATAGAAATAACCAAAAACGCGCGAAAATATTCACATTGTGATTGGTTGATTTTCAACATGACGCACTTCAAATGAAGGTTCTTCAAAAATCTCTTGATAAAACATTCTTTCACGGATCTTGCATTTTGAAACCTGGAGATTAAGTTTCTAGTCGGACTAAATTTCATATTTCTTAGACAAAGAAGGTTTTTTAAAACAGGGTAGAGGAAATATCCCATTGTGACAATACTTCCCTCGCATTTAGGCGTTCGAATCAAAACTCCGACGGAAATTCGACGCGAGAAAGAAAAACATATAGCGGCCAAAGCTCTGGAAGAAACGCCGGCAGCCGAAAAACCGAACGACGACGTAATCTTCGAGGAGGAGGAAGAGCAGGTGGAGAAAATGAAGGAAGAAGAAAAATATGAAACACTGTACGAAGATTTGATGGCGAAGAGAGAAGAGGAACTAACAAAGAGAGAAGAGTTAATACGCATGAAGGAAGACGAGTTGAAGAACAAGTTAAGCGATTCAAAACCGCCTGAACTGGCGAGCAATCAAGACAACCTGGGTATTTCGGCCAGTCAAAGTCATCCCAACCAAAGTAACTACGCAATGGAAGGCTATCCAACCTATCAAAACCCACCAACGCATGATCACCCTGGCAACCCTCCAAATATCATTCTACCACCGCACGCAAACGGTAAACAGCATTTTTCAAACCAAGCCAACCCTGAGCAACAAGTGAACCCCTACCAGGGAAGCTACCCTCTACAAAGACAACCCGATTACAACAATTACAACAGGGGCGGCAATCTCGGCATGCACCCGAACAACAGTTACCCGACCAATGAGAGTTTAGACCCATCACGTCTGGAGAACTTACTCAAAGAGATTCGTTCGCACATGGAACGCGTAGAGGCGCAGTCCAACTCGAGTCTAGAGATTACAAAACAAGAGATCGAACACACCATACAATCTTATAGCAAGCAAATGAGAAGGGACATGAACGAACTGAAACTCGATAACGAGGCCGTGCGCAAACAGGTAATGCGCATGCGCAAAGAGGTCGCAGAATTGCGCTTGGAAATGACAACCGTTGCCAATAGTGACGACAAGGGTAAAAAGTACAATAACAAACATAAATCCAAGTCTATACGATAGCGCCCAGAAACACGCGGACCACACGAACACACATAAGTTGTCCTTTCTCGTCGTGAATATTTACATTGGTTTTGTTTCCAAAGGTAACGAGTAATAAACGCAAAACGTGTACAAAAGTTGTACAATTTAGCCACGATGAAACGATAACAATTAATTGCTATGGCAACGAAATTAAATACAAAAAAAAGCTTGCGGTTCTCGTATGACAGAAAAAGTTTTTTAATTTAATTGAAAGTAAAAATGAATTACATATTTAAATAAGAACTGTTCAGAAACTGTACAGAAAGGTTAAATATCAGGAAGTAGAAGGTTAAATATCAGGAAGTAGAAGGTTAAATATCAGGAAGTAGAAAGTTAAATATGAGGAAGTAGAAGGTTAAATATGAGGAAGTAGAAGGTTAAATATGAGGAAGTAGAAGGTTAAATATGAGGAAGTAGAAGGTTAAAAATCAGGGAATAGAAGATTAAAAATCAGGGAATAGAAGATTAAAAATCAGGGAATAGAAGATTAAAAATCAGGGTAAGGGTTAGGGTTACAAAAAATAATCACGAATGAAATAGACTGTAGTAGTAACGCTTCACAGCAAAATTTTGAAGTATTAAAAACACACCTGTGATTGAGAGCTGAGATTTAACGTATGCACGATAAACATGGGAGCTAACGATTGGGCGGGTTTCGTTACCAGTGCGTTAACACCAAACACCATCGAAGAAATCGGGTGGCTGGAAATGATTAGAAGCAGTTACGAGAGTATATAAAATATTGATAAGGGGGGGGGGGGGGGGGGGCTATATACAAATGAATGTTTTCATTTACTGAGAAGGGGGGATGGGGGGATTTTTCGAAACATTTAGGAAAATTTCAATACAGTCATTAGGTGAAAGATTATACAATTTTCACAGAAATTTGCTGGATATTTTTTTGAGATCCTTTTTCTATCCGTTACTAATGAAACAAGCAAAAACTTCACCTTTTGTATTCTTTAAAAAGAATTATAATTTCTCATAGCAAAGTTAAATTAAATTACCACAGTACAGTTTTTGTACTCGATATGAAGTCAGTTGCTTCTACGAGTCAGACTTCTTTGAGGTAAATAAACTAATATAATGATAATAGATAATATAATGTTACAAAATATATACAGTTAAAAAATTCAGCAAAATATTATTTGGATAAAAATGGATATGTTTTACTAAGAAGTTTGTTGAAACCAGATCATGATTGAGTTTCTTTCTTTGATTGTATTAATGATATATCCCCGAGGAGTTTAGAAATCTTGATCCACGTGTCCCGATATATCATAGATCATGTTTCCAGACACTCATTTATTTACAGAACGAGACCAAAAAAGAAAGATATGATGGAAGGGATGTCTCAGTTACCTTCGTTTCATTCTTATTTGATCATCATCAATGATGTCGGAGAGAGAGAGGTTGAAGAGTGAAAACGAAGCCCCAACCAATGCGCTAAAAATAAGTCTCTTTGATGATAATGAGTTGTTTACGTAAAGAAGACAGTTATTTCGATAACCAGTAGCTGGAGTTGATACAAAGATATTACTGATGATTTATATAAATATGAAATCTTACTTGAAATGTTACACGAAAAAATATTCACCTTTTTTATAAAGTGTTTTTTAAAATGGCAATTGTCAATTTCTAAGAAAACACATCTCCTAAACTGCCTCTAACCTAATGCGGGTCACTGAAGCAAGGAGGGGTTGGGAGACACATTAGAATATAACATTAATAGTATTAGAATATAATTAGCTATACAAATAATTTATGAACTACAACAATAATTAAATCAATATTCTTTTAAAACGTGAATGAAGCATCGATTAAACTTCACTTTCATTGCAATATTTCTGTAAATTCAGCCACACTAAACTGATACGTAGCTCATCGAAATTGAAATGAAATTTACAATAAACAAACAGTAATAAATATAAGATAAAAAGGATAAAAAGGTCAAATCAACAGAATAAACATTGGTGTAATTAAGTCTTATCGAAACATTTGCGGTTCACAGTTTATTAATGTCACTTTGTTACCTGTCTAAAACCATGAAGAGTGCCACCAACCAAGGGGAGTGGTAACCGCTCATGAACAACATCAAACCAAGGACAATCTGAAAGTGGACGTAAACACAAATATGAAAATATGACAGAAAAAGCATTGTCACTTTACCACCACCATGTTATTATTATTATTATTATTAAAAAATATATTTCAGGCACATCCATAAAAAAATACTCTCCATCCCGGTAATAACAAAAACAATCCTATTTCATTTTCTTATAAAAATGCCGTAAAATTGACAATTGTAGTTTTATAAAAACCTTTGTGATCTTCTTTCTTCTTTGAAAGCTATATCCCTTAGAACACTCCGAGGCACTTAGAAAGTACATAATGTCAAGTTTCATATAAACGGCCTGCGAATCTACAAGGAGTCTGAATGCAAACAGACTTAAATTAGTACAGTAATATCAAAGAGACATCGCAGAACCAAAGTTAAAAAGCTAAATAAAAACATTACCTTGGCAACAAACGATGCTTGGATAAGCGCATACGATCCATGTTTCTTCAGAAAAGGCATAGATGCTAAAACAACCAACTGTCATAAAACGCAAGGATGAAATGATGAGAAGCATTAGTGCCTTACCGAAGGCAGAATGAAGGCTGACCCAGACACCAAGCTAAGTACAATCTAGAATAATGTTTGGGTTTGGCGTACGCTATTGAAACACCAAATGACTTACTGATGGTAATCCGTCTTCTCCAATTAAATGATTGCGAAAAATACTGAAGAAATTAGCGCAATACGTAGAATGAAAGACCTGCAAGTGATGAGAATAAACAGAGTACATATGAAGAAGGAAGACAACAAAAGTGGAGAAGAAGAAATGATAAATCAAAGAGAATCAATATTGTGAACTAGATCAACATCTTTTTCCCCGAAATACAAGAAACCTGGACGGATAAAAATTTACAGGCTTTCGATGAAAGAATAAGAGAAGCAAGAGGAAATGTGAGATCATCGTTCTCAGAAAGTATCAGAAGATTATTGAAGCTTGATGAGAGCTGGAGAAAGAAGTTCTAAATCCTTACCTATTTACAAGTAAATTTCGTGAACTTTTCGTGAATGTTTTTTGTAATTTTGTAACAAATAATAAGTATTTCTATCAATTTCTTTTAAAATCAAAATAAACCATTTAATAATAAATCATCATCATTTGTAAATAAATAAATAAAATAATTTTAATCTTACCTGGCAAAAATTCATCAAAACAAATGTAACTAAAAAAGAAATCAATACTGTTAAAAAGAGGCCAGGGAGGACTTAGGATCAAGGAGGTTGTAGGAAGGCAGAATTAGGCTCTTAAGGCCAGAAGGAAATGTTTATAAAATTGAAATACAGTGTGAAAAAGTAACAACCGCTGTCCGGTTTTCAGATCAGAAAACCACAAAAAATATGAAGGAATAATACGAAAAGTGAAAACACAAAATTAAATAACCTGAAAAATAAATACAGCTAAATATGGTTATCTGAAAACAACATCAGCGTTTAAATACATAACACACCATGTTTTAAAATTCATTTACATTCTCGATCAAAAAGCATAATTAATGCAGTAATCGAAAATAAACATATTTATACAGTACAATCCCGATGACTCGAACCTCCAAGGGAACAATCCCGATAACTGGAACCTCCAAGGGAACAATCCCGATAACTGGAACCTCCAAGGGAACAATCCCGATAACTGGAACCTTCAAGGAAACAATCCCGATAACTGGAACCTCCAAGGGAACAATCCCGATAACTGGAACCTCCAAGGAAACAATCCCGATAACTGGAACCTCCAAGGAAACAATCCCGATAACTGGAACCTCCAAGGGAACAATCCCGATAACTGGAACCTCCAAGGGAACAATCCCGATAACTGGAACCTTCAAGGGAACAATCCCGATAACTGGAACCTCCAAGGAAACAATCCCGATAACTGGAACCTCCAAGGGAACAATCCCGATAACTGGAACCTCCAAGGGAACAATCCCGATAACTGGAACCTTCAAGGGAACAATCCCGATAACTGGAACCTTCAAGGGAACAATCCCGATAACTGGAACCTCCAAGGGAACAATCCCGATAACTGGAACCTCCAAGGGAACAATCCCGATAACTGGAACCTTCAAGGGAACAATCCCGATAACTGGAACCTTCAAGGGAACAATCCCGATAACTGGAACCTTCAAGGGAACAATCCCGATAACTGGAACCTCCAAGGGAACAATCCCGATAACTGGAACCTCCAAGGGAACAATCCCGATAACTGGAACCTTCAAGGGAACAATCCCGATAACTGGAACCTTCAAGGGAACAATCCCGATAACTGGAACCTTCAAGGGAACAATCCCGATAACTGGCACCTCCAAGGGAACAATCCCGATAACTGGAACCTTCAATGGAACAATCCCGATAACTGGAACCTCCAAGGAAACAATCCCGATAACTGGAACCTCCAAGGGAACAATCCCGATAACTGGAACCTCCAAGGGAACAATCCCGATAACTGGAACCTCCAAGGGAACAATCTCGATAACTGGAACCTCCAAGGGAACAATCCCGATAACTGGAACCTTCAAGGAAACAATCTCGATAACTGGAACCTCCAAGGGAACGATCCCGATAACTGGAACCTCCAAGGGAACAATCCCGATAACTGGAACCTCCAAGGGACCGACTAAAATAGTTTGAGACAGCGAATGTTCGAGTTATCGGGAGTTTTTATGAGAAAACATTAGGGAAGGGGAACTCGGGAATCGGGATTATACTGTATATATATAAATTAAAATATACATCAATCTAGAGTATAAAATAAAAAAGAGCAAGGAAAGTAGTAAATAAAGTGCAACATACCGAAATTCCTGTTTGTGAAAATCTGAAAGCAGGTGTTACAAGCCGACGCCCAACTGTTAGAACCTGATGATGGAAGAGGTGATGAATACATCTACAGGTTTTAGTTTTACTGGTATTGAATGATGCTATTGGTTTCACTTCACTAAATGACCTTACTAATCATACGTTGTACGTTTTATGTATTATTATTGGACATTATTCGGAATTTTTATTATTGATAAAAAAATTTTATATACTAAATACTAAAAATCAACGTCACAAAAATTCTAGAAATAGGTAATTACAGACAGAAGATCTTAGAATTATTCGACCTTGCAATCAAGATAAATGGACTAACCATTGTTTTCGTCCACTGAACTTCTGTCTACGGAAACCTTAATGTTACGACCAGTATAATTCATCAGCCACCAGCTTATAAGGGCAATGAAGACGCACGTCAGCTGAAACGCTCTGAGGTCTTTCATCTGGAAGAAGAGAGAAAATGAAGAAGTGAGGCAATGCTCTAAAAAGCTGAATATTCTTTATTGAATATTTGTACCACAAATTAACGGAAGCAAGATTAAAGTTAGTACAAGGAGCAAGAAGAACAAAGTTTGAAATTTTTTTCAATCCCCTCCCACCTTCTTTAACCACATTGTCACGGTTTCAGGCAAATGAAACTTTCCAATTTCACCGTAAGAGATTTAAAGTCACAACTTAGACCTGCTTAGCAAAACGCTTGAGATTGCCGCAAATAAAATCCATTTCTCTCTCTATTATCTCGATACAACATTTTGAGGAGTTCTTACTTACGTGATTTGATGTGACTTCAGTAACAATGACTGCTGAAGAACCAATGATTGCAGCAACTTGGCTGAAGACAAACCAAAACCAAGAGTTAATTACAACTCAGGTAAACAGTGCCCTTTAAAAAGTTTTATTAAAGTTTTATTAAAAGCCCAGTACCAAATCTTTAAATCTGCCACCACTTACTTTCTTACTTTTTTCTAACAAAAACTTTTTAAAACGTGTAGATGGTTGCTATGAAGCCCAGTGGCAATTACTACACTATTTAAATCTACCACCAGATCACCAGACCATACTTTCTTTCTTTTCTTTTCTAAAACTGTCTACAAAACTTAAAGATGTAGATGGTTAAACTTAAAACTTAACTTGCTATGCACTCGCTGTATTAAAACATTTTATTTCACTTCATTCATGGACTTATCCATTTGATTTTAACAGGTGGTCCTTCACTGATAAATGAATACTTCAAGAACTTGTCCAATTCTGTTGTTGGATTGACAAAAAATAATATTCAAAAATTATTTGTGCACCTGTACATCATCAACGTCTGTCTGTCCTTTTGATTTCGTGATACTTCTGTGAACAAACTGCACTGAGCCAACAGAACTGAATGAAGAGTAACACGCAATTTAATTGGTTAAACGAACGCAAGACAGCGTTTGATTGGTTGCCCAAAACTTACGTCATTTTGTTTTGGAAAATATAAAAAAAAACAACTTTAGAGACCCAGTTTGGATTTCATCTTAGCATATTCTTACAGGGGTGTTAGCCAGGTCTGAATTTCTTACAGCGTTTTGTCCGTATTGGGAATTTTTTCCGTAACCCTGGCCTCCCAAAGCCCTCATCTTTTGACTTAAAAGTGCTCTAGATTGGCTATAACAGACAAATTGAGAATAATTGATACAACTCCTACCTTTAAAACTAAAGACTTTTTTGTAGCGTATTTTATCATTATTGGTTATGTTTTCCTCAGAAAAAAAATTGCCATTATATAAGTTAAACCATGCAAAGATAATTGCATTAGTTACAATGTTTATTCCTCTTAATTCATTTCAGTCCACCAACGAAAACTTGTAAATAGTCATCACTTGATAACTCCGCCATTCCTAACCCCTGGAAAACTATTTTCATAGTGAAGATACCTTACATTAAGCCAGATGTAGGGATGTAAAGACATTTTAAAAATAATTTTATTTTTGGGGTTAAGGCTGCATAAGTAAAAAATTTGAAGTGATAATCTAAGTGTCGCGCTTCTTATATCTCCTTAACCACTGGTCGGAATCACTTAATATTTAAAATATAACATCAACATAATATTTCATCGACAAAAAATCCAAATTAATTTTCACATCATTGTGGTATCGCACATGCATGTGCAGTACCATTTCACCACGGAATACTTCAAACTTTGGGCCCAAATTTGCTTAAATAAGGTATTAGGAGTGAAAATATTCCAATTCTGGTACTTGATTTGAAATCAGTATCATTTAATTAGTAAACCTACCAATTTTCAAAGGCAGTGGAAAACATAAAATTTTTTATATACATTTTTTTAATTTTTATGATTTTGTTTATTTTTTGTTCGCTTTTATTTGCTTGGAATTGGGAATTTTGAGTTTGTAGGCAATTGGGAATAACGCGTATTGCGCAATGCCACAAGGCTGGCTAACACCCTGTCTTACCAAATGTAAACATGCAGTCATATGCCGCCAACGAAATGAGGAGATGCATGCCGACAACCCATTGAGGAGAGTCTTGACTTGCCCACCCAAACCATGGAAGTAAAAAGCTGTAAGAGATTTAGGGTGAAGAAGTAAAGCTACTTTGCATAATTATCATAAAAAAAAACTGGCTACATTTTCCCCAAGTAAATAAATTAAAGGAGTCAATCATTTCAAAAAAAATGCATAAAAATATAATTGTTACCTAAGTACAAATAATGGCGCCCCGTACAGAATGTTCAATCTGCGATGTTTCAAGCAATCTAAGTTCGAATTGTCCTAATTGAAAACAAGATGACATTATGATGAGCCATAATTGAAAAAGGAGAAAAAAGTACAGGAAAGAGAAAATTTGACAACAAGCCCTACACACTTATGTCATTTTAGCTTTTCCCAAAATGCTAAAATATAACAAAAAATTGTTTTCAGACTTCAAGTTTTTAAATACCGCAATGTTTTTCATCGCTACTGTGAAAAGCACGAAGATGAGAAAATTAAAAAAATGATTCCAACCCGTTTTTCTCATTAACATTTTCTATTACCTCCTAAGTTGAAGGAGGGTAATATGATGCAAGCCCCTCCACCGGTTTTTTAAAATAGCTATTTCTAGAAACAGTCTACTTTACGGGGAGAAAGTTTCGCGAGGGAAAAAAGACGCAAAATTTTAGGGATTTACTTTCGCGAATCACTTGATTAAATCTATTTCACGTAAAATAATCTTTCGTGTTCAACTGGAAAATTTAATTTCGCGTGGGATAGACTTTCGCGATTTTCGTGCAGTTTATCACCAGTGCCATTACCGACAATCACCATTGCTCCAAGGTGGCATACATAGCTTGCAGAACGCTACCTTCAATTGGTTAAGGATCGTTGTACAGAATCAAAGGACAAGAAGATACTGTAGCGCGTCACACACGGCGTTGTGTGGAACAAATTAAATTGAGGTTTATTGAGGTGAAATGAGTTGAATAATGTTCAAACTGAAATATACAAATACGTGAATAAATAGTGAGTGAAATGAAAGGAAGTTACAAGTGAACGAAATAAAAGTAACTAATGAGTAAATAAAGTTGTTAAAGAGAATACAAAGACAAAAGGCAAAGCTTACCAGCTGGCCAAATGTAAACGCTGAGTTAGAATTTGATAAAAAAAAATAAATCAATTGTTGAATTTTTTGCAAACGTGTACTCTCTTTACACAAAAAGTTGTTAATGCAGATGTACGGAAAAATAATCGGCCTAATTATAAAATAATGAATCTTTACAAAGGAAACCGTGCAATAAAATAAAACCGTAATTAATTAAACAAAGATAGCTTGGGAATAAAGTGTATGAATGTGACAATTGACAATGAAATACGATTGAATAAAAGAAATTTTGAACATTAAATAAACAATGAAAATAACAATAATAAATCTTTTTTTATATACAACACTCCCCAGTTTGAAATTTCTTTCTATGTTCGTTTGAAAGCAATATCAACTGTTGTGGCCATTTTCCCCAATTCTATCACCACGTCAGACTCATCGACTGAACGTATTAGTATAAAACTGAAGATGAGAACTACGCTTGGTAAAACTACATGATACGTCTCTCGCGGGACACTTTCGTTGACATTTTGATATTTCACACACACTTTTCTTATGTTTCCATCTTTACCTCGTTCCACGCTCGCCACCAAACCGTACGTGTAAGTCGAACAAACAATTGACTCAGTTTCTGCAAACAATACAATGTCTCCAACCTCAAGGTTTCGTCCATTATCAAACCACTTTTGCTGTTCCATAAGATTTGGCACGTGAGTCAACACCCAAGACTCGAACCACACATTGAAGATTTTTGTGTTCTCTTGCAAGATCTTCGTTGATTTGTCACATACAACCATGTCACCATCAGGACTACGATCATTATTTTTTCCAAAAAGCAATCTATTGAGTGTGATTGGATCCAAGCACTTGACGTCAGTTTTACTGCCAACAGCAAGAGGTAGGTTGTTGATGCTATTTGCGATGACAGCAGACAGAGTTTCCCATTGCATCAATGATAAGCGTTCGTTATGCAAATTTCTTTTAATTGATAGGTTGACCTCACTAATCCTTCTTTCTACCTTTCCATTCATATTGTGCCCTCCAACATGACACACAGCAAACTCAACAGATGCATTTTGACTCAATTTAGATTGGATGTCTCTGAAGCTAAGCTGCATCTTCGCACAACCATTCACCAATACTTCTAAAATCGCAGGAAAATCTTGTAAAGGATTGGACGAAAGCTTCAGTTGAATAATCGTCCATGACTTTTATCCTTGTTGCGGATGTTGAACAGCAGCAAAAAATAGTGAGCCAGATCTTCATGGTCTTTCTTTTGTGAAGAGGTGAATATGCACTGTAGGGTCCTGATAGATCAATCAGGGTGAAATAAAATGCAGGTGCGATTGTCATGTTACAGCTTGACACCGGTCCCATCACTACTTCAATTGTTCTCTTCATGAGATATCGACATCTTTGACAATTGTTACGTATCAACTTCACCAATGATTGTCCGCCAATAATAAAGACTTTCTTCATGTTGAATCGCAGCGTTGTTTCGATGCCAGTATGCTTACAAACAGGATGATTCCAATGGATATCCAAGACAATACTGTATGCAATTGGTGACTCTTTATCTAACACTGGTACACAAAATGGTTTGAGATATATCTTTCATTGATTTGGTATATCTCCCAATAATGGTAACTTCTTCTTCTGCCAATATTCTACCTGTGTAGGTGAGTAAGTTGTATTTGTGAGTTGTGAATCTTTCAAAATACCTCTCTGCAGTATTTACTTCAGCCTCGACCAATTCTTTAGAAGATGTATACTTGTCGGTATAGATTGTTGCACAATTGCATGACATATGCTAAGATTCGGACAACTTTGCAGAACGAGTGACGATTAGGATCAATAAAGTATTGAGGAAACTTGTATCTGTTCTTGAATTCTTCAGGAATTTTAGCTTGAATGATGCTAACATGCACTTCTGACTCCTTCTTAACTTCACAGATTTCATGTTTGCTCATCTTGACTTCATCAGGTGTTGACATTGGGAACTTGGTTGAGTCCAATTTCATCCAGAGATATCCGTTGATCCAAGTTGAGTCTTGTCCAATATCGTCCAAACTGGCGCCTCGTCTAGTGCCAATGTCAGCTGCCATGTCTTCAGTGCGCACATAGAACCATTGCTTGATTGATGTGAATCTCTTGATTTCAATCACTCTGTTCCTTACCCATTGTTTTAGGGGCTTATCTTCATTCGTGATCCAGTGTAGGCTGATCTGACCTGAGGGTAATACAGGTCAAATATCATAGCGCAAAGCGGTATTGGGCGCTGATTTATCGGCGCCCAAATTCAAAATTTTTCAGTGAATTTTTTTTTAACTTTATCACTGAAACCAGAGAGTACTATTAATTAAAAAGAAAATGTGTCAATCCGTTTAAAACATGTGTTGTTTATCCACCTCTATTGATAGACCTGCCTTTCAACACTGACCTGTGATCATGAAAATACTGCAAAGTTTGTTATTGTTGCCTTTACTGTTCGCAGCATTTTAGTTTTGAAAAACGAGTGATTGAGACAATATGCTTGCATATCTATAACGCGAAAAAATCTTGTATCTCCATCATGGTATTCAATATATATCTATATAATACCCTCCAGTAAATCTGAACAAGTAAGTACTCATCATGTTTCGAATGGTTGTTGATTGGACGGGTTCAAAATAGTTTAAAAACAATCATAACTTACAGGCCTGGCATTTAGAGGGGCGCAATAATTATAATAATTTAAGGTCCGCTCTCCACCACGCCCCTAACTTTGTTATTTTACTAATAATCACGCGTCTTAAATATATCTCTTGTAAATGAAATCTTAAAGAACTTACTTTAACGTAATTTATTTAGTCACGTAAATATATTTTTTCATTTCAAATTATAATCGATTCACCGTTCTTTAAATATATCAATGTATAGCTTTATTAAGAAATTTAGTTTGTTCAACGAAATTTAACGTTACCAATTATTAACCGTTTCAAAAAGTTTGTTTGTTTACACGCGATGTTACAGGTTGTTTAAAAGTTCCATTCAACATAGAGACAGATAAATGCAGAAGAACTATGCTGCATTCGATGGAAGAAAAAAAAAGATCAAATCACAATGAAACATTCAGTTTTGTTTACAACAAAGAATACACTTTCAAAAAACCAATAAGCATGCAGTAGACTCTGAAGAAAATAAACATGACAGCTAGGTTTTAACAAAATAACCGATCGCGCGTCTCATATGGGAATATGCTGGGGCGTTTTAGGCAGCCTATATTTTTTGCAAGTATATTATTAACCGTATTTACTACAAAGTTTTTCTGATTCTCCCTACCTTCCTCTCGTTGCTTTCTTTGAAATTAAAGAGTCCTGGTCAACCTTGTTTCCAGCGCTTCTTCTCTCTCGAACAAAAGTCGTAAAGAAAGGAGATCTTAAAAAACACGAGTTGACATGAGTAGGAGCCATCTTTTCGAAGAAATCTAGCATAAATACAGCTGCACACCATTGAATGACTTGCATCACCAAAGTCCAGGGTATTATGTCAAGATTGACTGAATCTCCGGGTACTGCAGCTCGTTTGAATTGTAGGTTAGCAATCTCCTTCATGAGCTGGAAGTTCGATTCCCACAGAGGTCTCAGGTCATCGGGTATAACATCGTCCCAATCCATGTTTTGATGAATAAGTTGTTGTAGATCAATCTTCATAGAAGATGTTATTGATGCAACTTTGCCAGTCAAATCAAAGATTTCAGCGACTTTTGATGCACAATGTCGACGTGTCAACTTGGAAGGAATGATATTACTTGTGTTGATTGGTTTTCTCCCACGTCGTTTCTTAGCGAAGTTGAGTTCTCCAATGTTGACTGAAACTGTATCTGTCTTTGGATACCACTTCATACCAGCTACATGAATCATCTCTCCATCATCACTGAGTGAACTTGGTGGGTTTTCTTTTGAGAATGAAATTCCTTTGAGTCGAAAGCCACCTTTCTTGAGAGCGATTTCGAGTTGATCGGCTCTTGCATGTGCAGTTTCCAAGTTTGTTTCTCCAGTAATGCAGTCATCCACATAAACATCACTATTGATGACTTCATTAACTTCAGGATATTCGTCCTTTGAGAGACTTGCCACCTTTCGTAATGCAAATTCGGCTTGGTTGCCACTTGATCTGACACCATAGATTAGCGTTTTGACGACTTTTTCCTCTGGTATCTTTGAAGGATCCAGGTCTGACTGCCAAATATAACATTGGTAGCACCAATCACTTTCAACCAACTTGACTGTGTTGTACATCTTTCTGATGTCTGTGTGGATTGAAACTTGATGCATTGACCATTGGATTAGAATCTCTTGCAGCTTGTTAAGGTTATTTCGTCCTTTCGCAAGAAGGTTGTTGAGACTGTAGCCTAATGCAGTTGCTTGCGAAGCGTCAAATACAATTCTACAAAGGGTACTGATTGAGTTTCCCTTCCACACAGAACGCCATGGAATGAAATATTGTATTTGATTGTTGCTGAGCATTGATTGAAGGTTGCTTGGAAGATCACGAACATAGTTGACATATCCCAACTGCTGTAGTTTACTTTCTGATTCAAAAACATCTTTCTTGTCTTGGGCATTTGATGGTTGATTTAACTTCCGGAGTTGTTGTTGGTAGACCTTCATTGCACGATCCTTGTTGCTTGCAAGTCTTTGACATGGATCAGTGATGAATGGGAGAGATGCAGAGGTGGTGCAGGTCTTGATGTTGATGCTGACTGAAGAGTTGATGAGGTTTTGCTCGACTTCTTCTTGAACACTAACAACCTTGTATTCGTCATGGTTCTTGCACATCTTGCAACTTCTGCAGGTTAGACATCTATAGCTGATCTTGCATCCCGTTGCTTCAGCTTCTTCAAAGATTCTTTATTCAGCTGTCAGATGAATATTCAGCATAGTTGTCTGATCAGTCGAAGTCTTGTATCCAAGTAACGGAATGTCTGAGTTGATTTGAAGTCCCATCCGGTACAGATCGTATTGTTGGCTGAAGAAGGTGGATTCTTTGTTGTTGTTGTTGAAAAGATGTTTGTGAATTTCTGTGAAGACTTGATGTGGACCACCGACGATGCCACATCCTCTGTCTGGATTGGAAAATTGAGATTCATAAATGGTAAGTCCGGATGGCAGCTGGAAAACCATTTTTGGATGGTATCGTAGGTACTTTATACCTATCATCAGATGAATTTCACCGCCCACTGATGATGGTACCCTTGGGAGTTGCTTTGATCCTCCATTGACTTTATAGTGATGTTTGATGTCCTTAGCTGCCTTATCTAAGGGATATGTTGGTAAATTGGACGTAATATTTTCAAGAGACACCCATTCAGATACACTGGTCGACCATTATGTAGGTGAAGCTTGACATTGTAATTTCCAGTTGATTTCGTGATTATATTTCCAACTCCTTCAAGATGAATTGGTTTTGAGTTCTGTTTTACTGCAAGTAAGATTCGAGTTCCTGATACATCGTTATCTATACTTCTCCAGGATGCGTCTGTTGTCTTCAAGATTCTTGTGTTTGTCGCATACTAGAACATGTTTTCGTGTAGGGAAGTATTGATGACTTGGATGTGGAAATGCATAATCATGTTGACATTTTCCCTCTCAATGTTTGCCGTGTGTTGCATCTGCACCAGAAAAAGGCATTGAAAATAAAAACCTTTTTACTTCAGTATTGTGCTGCAGGTGTCTTTTCCACAAATGACTTGCATGAATAATACTGAATAAGTGTTTCACCAGCAGGACCAGATGTTGCAACATGCTCCAATGATCTGGCAATTGAATTACATAAATGACACTTTAGGTTTGTGGTGGAATAAAAGGATGTATGCTTCATTCTTCTGTTGAATGGCAGCTTTGATGATGAAGAAGTGTCTTTGTCTGTGCTACTTGTAACGTCTCTTTTTGATTCAGCTCTGCAACTTTGTATCAGCATTTTTTGATGATGGAGCTTCTCCTCTTTCTCAAGAAATTTCAATAATTTCTGCCAAACTTGTCGTTCATCAGGTTCTTCGTCGGAAATGCTTGACAGGAAGCTTGTAAGCCTGCTTTCACTGAGTTGTTGGTAGATCTTTGTTAGACTGTCACCATAACATAGTAGAGGTTTTCTTCGATCTTGTGTTGTTTTGCTAGCAGCATGACCTCTCGTAGCACGTCAATAAACTTTCTGAGTGAGGATACCATCTTGTCAGCGTCTCTTGTTCTACCAAAGTCGACTGTTGATAGGTCCTAAAGCTTTTTTTGAAAGCATGATTCTTGTATCTTCGAATGCAGTTTTCAACCTGGTCCAAATTTTATCGATATCGTCCATACTGCGTACCACCATGAGTGCAAGTTCAGTAAGGAAATTGTTCTTTAATAAATCAGGTAGGAGTCTTGTTGGTGTTGAATGAAGGTAAACTTTTTCGAAATTGGAGCAAAATGTGTAGAAGTCTGTGGAGGATTGATATCCTGAAAACCTCTCCAACTTGATATTTAGGTTGACTTTGTTGAATCGTTGGTCTTTATCAAGTTCCCTTGTTGAGATTTCGCGCTCCAACGTGTTTGTAAATTTTTGCTTAAGAGAATCTAATTTCACATACTTTTCTCCAATGTCCTTGACTGATAAAAAGACTTCAGCCTTTGAAATGGGCGCCTGGAGAATTTCTTTATAGCTGTTCTCGATTTTGTGTAGCATGCTTATGTTGTTTGATAATTGAGATCTCAACTTTTTCTCCAGCTCATGGATCCATCAAATCGTGCCCTGGAACGTTCTTTCTGCACGAATTCGTTGGCTTTGTGTTTGACTTCTTGTAAACGCAACTTGACTTTGAAGTTTTGATGTAGTCTTTGACTGTTGCTAGGGTTTTGGCAATGGTATCATGGATGTTATCATGTGAGCCATCCATTATTTGTAATTTAACATCAATTCTCCGTAGTGATGATCTCAGGTTCGTCCCGTTGTGTTGATATTATTATTAGCCCATTAAAATACATATGTTCACAGGGAAATAGTAACCCCGAGCCCAGTACTCTTCTCCCTAACATCAGATGGAAAATTGAGTCAACGTTGCTGTCTTTATGTTGTTCGTTTGTCCTCGAAGAAATCGATTCATGCCGCGTTTTGCATTTGTTTTTTATTATAAGTTGGACCGGCCAGTCAAAATGACTTGGAAAACGAAGGTCAGTAGATTTACACTTCTACAATGGGACAATTTTTTGAATCTGGGCTAGAGGATTTGGCGCCCAATAGCGCTTGAAGATGGAATTTGAATTAGCCCCATTATTGCTGAATTTCATAGCCTCATTTTAGCTTCTTAATATATTTTCCCGCGAGGTTTCAAATGCCGAGGTACTCCCACAAATGTTTTTTTTGTGTGATGGTTTATTGAAGCAGACTTTAAAGCTGGATGTCCTTTCTAACACCAAGCCCAGTAAAATAGAAAACTAAACACAGTGGTGAGTTAACCCAAGCAAAATGCCAACAACCTATTTAAAACTCAGCATAAATATTGACAAGGTCGAAGATGTTACATGACCCGTACCCAGAAGAAGGGTATTAATACACAACAAATGTTTGAAACAAATGTCAATGGAATTAAACTCAGCAACAAGACAGCAAACAGAATATATTTATAAAATGACACAAAGGCATACCTGAAAGTAGCCAAACAATGGGTCATTCACGGCGTTCCAAATCATGTAAACGATCTGCGCAAAGTTGAACCAGAAAGTTGATATCCTAGGGGAAAACGTAAATGGCTACTGTCTCTCCATAATGTAAACACCCTATGAAATACACGCATGACATAATCAGTAGGAGACTTTTGCCTCTCTCCGGTGTTTAGCAGCTATACAGCTGTCAACTTTTGAATGTAGATACATGTCTCTAATCTTCAAGTTTATGCAAAACTGATAGCATAATGTAAGCCTAGTTCAAATTCGTTGGTTGTCTGGTTGAGCAATCAATTGATTGGTTGGTTATCTGGTTGAGCAACCAATTAATTGGTTGGTTGTATGGCTGAGTAATAAATTGATTGGTTAGTTGTCTGGTTGAGTAATCAATTGATTCGTTGGTTGTCTGGTTGAGTTATTTTGTTGACTGTAGTTTGTGGCTGGAGTTAGCCATGTTAGGCAAGTTCCTTGTTATCCACACAAATCAAATTAATCAAAAGTCACACTGAAAGTAACAAAATCAGAATGACCTTTTGGAATATAATACAGGAAAAATGCATAAAATGTTACTTGTAATGATTAAGGAAAAGGTTCACATAGTAAAACTGGTAAACAGAATTCATCAAATGAGCCGCCGTTGTCGTGGCAGCAAAAACAGCAAAATTTGACTGGAGAATTTTCATCGTGCATCTGTTGTTTTTAATATAAAACTGAAAGAATACCATAAAAGATAAAATATTGAATGAGTTGTAAATTTTTATCATAAACAAAATAAAAACAAAGCGAAATACTACTACAAAAAGCCAACATTTTCAGTTAAGATATGTTTGAAAAATAAATCAACCAGCAATCAATAAAACAGACAAACAGAATTATGTAGCTTCAAAACCTTAGCCACTAAAAGAAACGTTTTTAAAGAAAAATCTCACAAATTCGAATATCGTTTCATTCTTTTAGCACTTTCATTCTTCACTTTTAATTCAGAAAATCAGAACCTTCAGAAGAGGTTCTTTAGTTATTGCCTACAACGTGTATATGAAAGTGGTATCAAAACTGCTGATGTAAGCATTATCTTCAAATGTTCAGACACATCGTCAATAAATAAGTCATTAAAAGATATGGAACAAAATATCTATAAACATACAATAACAATATTTAATATATATATAATCTACTATCTATATATTTAATTATGACATAAAATTTAAAGGCTCTACAAAAATTTTTTTAATAATTATTGATGGAAAGTGTATAATCTGAAAACACAAATTTATTTTTATTTTTCCGCAACAGAAAGCACCCGTCAAGCCCTTCGAAAACAAAAACGACCCCAAAAACGAAACTCTTTCTTAGGTACTGAAATGTTCTGGAATGTTTATTCCTAAAGATTAAAACATTTAAGGTAAATAACCAAAAATAAAATTGACTTCTCAACTTATTCTAACGGGGGTACATCCGTGTCATCAATAAAATCACACTCTGCTGCTAAGCAAATATCGTTCTTTAGCAACAAATCCTTCTTTTTCGGCCCAATCATGGCCGTCACAACACTACCATCATGGGAAACAATGTGACGAAAATCAACGTTTGCATTTTTGTCAGAAACTTCAAGCTTTTCTGAAACATTAGATTTTTGTGGTTTTGTTTTCGGTGCGACATTCAAGTTATTTTTTTTTGCAGAAACATTCTTCAGAATACTTTTGACTTTAGGAAGAGTGAGCAGCAAATGACCAGTTGTTTGCGATCTTTTGACTTCCGAGGCATCCAATTGAACTTCTTCATTAAGAACGAGTTGCAGAATTTTTTCTTTCACGGTGACACGTACATAAGTGGGTTGAACGTCTACCTCGATTAGTGAAGTACCTAAAAATCAGTCACATGCAAAAAACATCAAAAAATTTATAAAGTTCTATAATGTCTATATCTATATAGTTCGATAACTCTATTCTTCTTAAAAACAATTTAATTATTAATCTTGGCTTTAACACTTTTAAGTATTCCACAAAGAAACACATATCTACATTTTTCTAAAAGGTAAAGTTACAAAATAGCATCAATCTCTTTGTCAAATAAAAATGTGTGAAAAAACTAACTTAAATGTTTATAGCACGCCACATCTACAATGTAACATTCGTCTCGGTCATCCAAACGAAAGTCGATTTGGGCTTGATTGATGTTCAATGGACGACCATCGTCAGCGAAGAAACGTATAACTCGTTTCGGTGGATTTGGATCAAAATATTTCTTCTTTTCATTTTCTTTTGTTTTCTTTTGTTCTTCTAAGTAGCGATGTGTTTCCAAACGGGTTTCCGGTGTATACTTTGTTGGTTTAGCCCAAAAGTCTTTCTCGTCCTAGTAAAATAAGATCTAAAAATGAACTAGGCTGTGTTAGTGATTGGTCCAGGCTTAGGGTTAGCAAGACCCGGCAACCAAGATACTTTGGGTGCAAATTCGTCTTTTAAAACCCTTAAATTCTTTTCTTTACACGGGTGGTGTTGGAACTCTCCAAACCGCAATCGCAAAATTGAAGTATACAGATTTGAGTGAAAATAGTTTGTTCATTACATTAGTAATAATTATGAAAATGTATTTTTGATAAAGAACATGGAACTCATGGAAGTCAAAGCTTGGTTGAGCATCCAAAGTGTGATAGGACTTAAAAATGTATTAATGATTGATCAATAAAATTAATTCAATGATTTCCTGCCTTTAATTTACAAACTGTAAACCAATGAACTGACTTCAAATGAAAAGCATGGATGTTAGATTTAATTCAAAGTTGGCCTTTACTTACCTGGATATCCGCAGATTTGATTTCGATATGAGCATCGTCAGTATTTGTATACCAATCTTTGTTAAATCCCGGTTTGGTGTCATCTATATTGCAGGCTTGTTTTTCTTTCTCTCTTTTCCTTAGAAACAACTTCTCTTGATGTAACATGTCGCATCTCAGTGAGCTTAGGTCCTGACTGGCTGAGATCCTGTCAGATTTAGGAATTTCCAGCCCATCAAGATATTTCAGCTGCGGTATAGTTGCAATAACATACTCTCGATAACCAACGAAATCGGTACATGGATTACCTGTTAAATATAAATTTTCCAAAAAGCAATTGACCTTTAATCGCTCAACGCCAGTCACCAATCCAATGAAGTTCACGGTTAAATCAAGTTTATTCAAGGATTCACAGCCCTCCAAATTTTCGACAACCTCAATATTGTTTAACGCTAGATTCAAGTATTCCAGTTGCTTTAAACGCGACACATTCTCGATTCTTGCTATCAGATTTGACTGCAGGTAAAGTATTTTCAACTCGCGACACCATCTGTCTATGTGCTCAATTCGTTCAATATCCAACTGGTGCAGCGCGACTTCTTCTAGACTTGATAATTCACCATTGTTGTGTTCGGCACGTTTGCGAATTAAATCCTCTGTGATGAAAACCATCAGACCAGAATACTTAAAACTTTTAAACAAATGCTTAAGATAAAGAATGGATAACAATATTTTAACTTTGTTTTTACATCAGTCATAAAACGACCATAATAAACTGTCCACTATATTTATTAACTACTCATTTCAAGCTTGCATTTTAAAGTTACTAACTTAAAACCCAACAAATTGTGTAACATCTTAACGGTAAAGAAATATGTGTAGATGCAAAAATGAAACACTGTAAAGAAGGCTACTAATATCACATTAAACAGAACTAAGACAAAAAGATATAAACTCACTCATGATCAAACAGGAACATGCTTTTTGGATATATTTTGTAATATTTAATTATGATACAAACTAACAGAGTTCTTCGTTTCAGCTAATCAGCGCCACTTATATGAACTGGTTGAGTGGTCTTCAAACCAAAATTCTCCAATACACACGCATCATACTTTGATTGCGTTTTCCGACAGTAACCATAGTGATGGTTGTTGTAATCTAGGCAACCCCAGTACTCCGTAAATTCTTTGTCGCAGTGTTTTCGAAGCTTGCGAAAAAAACCTAAAGCACACTGGGTGACTTGTTTGCCTTCTTCAACTGTCATGCGTGGATCTTTTGTCTCAAATCTTTTCTGTACGAACGTCGTAAAATCTTTTTTGCAATAATTTCCTGAAAAATAATATATACAATTGAAGAGGAATTCGCACTAGAATATATTAATATACTCAACTATAAAAAATTTTTACATAACAACGTGGAATATGTTAGAGATGTACTGCTAACCTAAATCGTCACTGCAATAGCTGATTATTTAATTAATTCATATCAGGAATAAGTGGACAATCACTTTTGAACTGATCAAGTTTAGTGTTGTGAGCGTTAAAGGGCTTATGGTTAAAGTTGGGAGAGGTATAAAATGAACAAAAACTTTATTGAAATCCACGTTCAAATATTTTAAAAATACAGGCCTTCTAATAAATTGTCACGAATCGCGATAAATGCCACAAGAAATGTAAACTATTGGGTTTCTATATATATGTAACAAAAAATATGAAACATGTTCCCATAAACATATAGTTTTACTAAAGAGAATTCACAATGAAATTAGTTGAAGAACAGGGGGTACCACAACAGTATAGTGCTAGGTAGATGAAATTAGCGTTCCAAAAAATAAATGAATTCATTTTACCTAAATGATGAGCTGCACCCATTAACACAGATGATGTTGCCGGCAATTCATCAATTTCAATATCCTTGAGATCAAATTTATCCATCTTTTTTAAGAGTAAAACACTAAAAACACGTAGTTAGATAAAAAACACAACTTCTTCTTCTTTTACCTTTTTTCCACGTCTATTTTTCATATTAGCATGGGTTAGACAATAACCATAATATATAAATATATAAAGTTTTCTTTAAAAAATATATTTATTTTCTCAATAAAATATCACAAAGCTTTTCGTACGTCTGTACATCATCAGGTGCATAAAAAATATGTCATATATAAATATATATTTGACGGGAATTAGGAGCAATCAGATAAAACTATGCGTTTCAATAATAAAGAGAAGTCTCAACGACAGGAACGATACAAAGAGCATAGTATTGACGCTTTTGGATTTTAAAATTATTCTTTTTGGTTTTTGTATAAGATTGTGAAACGACAACAACAACAAAAAAGTGAAAAAGATACCATGACTGAAAAATTTGAAAGCAATCCTTAATTTTATAGGATATGCATATTGAAATAATAAGATAAAACATTTATTCAAAACCAAAAATATAACAATTCTTATAAATTCAGCACTTTATTTTGTCCACTAGCCGCTGATCAGTAGGTGGTTCCTGCCTAGAGGAGACTGTTGCATCTAATATCTACTGATCAGCGGAGATAGTCCCTGCCGAATTTGTGGTTAAATTCTCAGGAAAAAAGTCATCACAGCTCCAATCAACAAACCAAACAGCCATTTGAGAGTGTCCCAATATCTAATTTTACCTCTATTAACAGTCAAGCAGGCAGCCATTTGCAAAGAAATTAAAGAAAATAACAACAACAAAGTTTAAAAAGACATCTTAGTTTTCATGATTGCAGCACTACTGCATTCCAAGATGCTGGCTGGCATTGGTTTTGTATGGCAAGGGAAGCATTAATACCTGTTTCGTCCTACAATTCAAGAAGAAATTAAAATTAAAATTGGATGTTACAGGATTCACAGTATCGAACGGATGGTTGTAGAAGTTGAAAACCAGATATAATGTTAAGCAATCTAGTGTGGCTGGAGATGGGAAGTAAATACTGAAACGTTAGAGTCATGGACTGACAGTTGGTTGAGTCAGAATGACTAAAATGGTCAAAATGTTAAGCAATCTAGTGTGGCTGAAGATGGAAAGTAAATACTGAAACGTTAGAGTCATGGACTGACAGTTGGTTGGGTCAGAATGACTCAAATGGTCAAAATGAGTTTCAATAATATACATGAACACCTAACACATTTAAATATACCAAGTATATATGCAATATTGTTTTCACAGTGGTGGCCTCATTGAAGTCTTTAAATGGCTGAACTCCTACTACAAGTGTGGATCTTCATTTTCACTCAACAACAGATCATTCACACACAGATATCAGTATCTACAAAATTAAAAAAGAGTTCGCAAGACTAGAAATCTGAAGAACGCAGAACAGATTTAAGAACAAACTAACATTATTATTATTATTATATGTGTAAGGTTTACAATCATAAATATTGTAGTAGGCATATATTTGCCTGTCACATGTTTTTAATGAGATTTACATTTTTGAGTTTTTACATTCATGCATTTTCTACCAACTTTTCTTTTATCGATTCGAATCAACAATTTTTTAATGCAATCTTATCATGAGTCTAAATTCATGTTTATAGGTTTGTTGACAGGCAAATATAATAGTGAAGTGGGGAAACTAAGGAACTAAAATTGAGCAAATCTTTCTTTCTCTCTTTATCATGAAGAAAGAACTTTTGCTACCATTTTCGCTGTCCAGGCGCCTTATTCATAGCCCTTAACTACCCAAAAGTGGTTTTGGCAAATGACCTTTAGTTCTGCGAGAATTTTCTTTACGTGTTCCCTCATTACCCGTAATTTTGGCGTAATAACCGAACACACCTCGGGTAATTATGGAACGCGTTCCGTAATTACCCCATCATAGCAAAGTCAATTTTTTGTTCTTCCATCGTAAACTTTTTGTAAATTGTCGATCATTTTCACGAAGCCATTCCTCGAATAATAAGGTCGGGATAGCTCAATTGGTAGAGCGCTTGCAATTTCGGATTTCTGAAGTTGCGAATTCAAGTCCTTTCGGCCTCGCCGACTCAGCGAACAAGTAGCATTTTGATGCGGTAAAGTACGGGTGTTGATGGCAGGAGTGGCGCCCGTCTCAGCGGTTCTTCTTCTTCTTCTTTAATGAACTTTTTTTAAAGATTGAAATGGGAGTCTATCTACGGACTTTGATACAGGAGTTTGAGTGTTATTTTCAAGACCTGGCTAATTCGGAGGAATACTTGGAAATAAATTTTAATTCGACCGCAAAAGACGATTTCAAAGCAATGGAAGACTTCTGGACAAAACATGTGCGCGTATACAAGAACGTGGGTCACGTTGCTGTCAGCAACCTGCTACCATTTTCAGCCACTTATCTATGCAAAAGTGACTTTTCTGCACTCAAAGCTCGAACAAACTCGACTGTGAAGGCAACCTGTAATGTGGATTGTCCCATGATCTACTAATAAATCTGTAATTATAGTAGGCGATAATCGTTCTTAATAAAACCATTTTAATTTCTACATGCATTTGAGAGAAGGACCCCGCATCTTATTATATAGATAAATAACTTATAGGTTCCACAAATATATTTGCTCCACAAGAACAAACCGCAAAAATGAATAAATTTGCTATTCATAAATTATAAATAATACAGTCGTTGCCAAGCGATAATGATAACAGTCATAACATTATGTTGCTACTTGATGTTTCTAAGGTGTTCATATGTTTCAATGCGTAATTAATGGTTCTGATATCAACTGAATTTGTATCAAAGTATGTTTCAATCAAAAAGTATTTTCAAATTTCAAGAGAGAGGGCTGAAAAAAAAACGTTTGAGATTTTATATCAAAATGATGAAGTGAGTTATAAACTATAGGTCGAACTGTTATGATTACGATTCGTTGCATTAATTCGATTTTATATGTTGTAACAGTTAGAGTATTTAGTTCAGAGTTTGGACAGACTAGAAAAGATGATATTCATGCGATAATCATTCAATCGTTTCTCGTAAGACACTCTCATTAAGTCAATATATCCTTTACATAGGTTGTTTTGCTTTTTCCTGTTTCATACGTCACGTGTTTGGGCTCACATCAATCGGATGGAATGCAGTAACTTCACCATTATGGACACCAACAAGTACTACAGTGGGACAATCAGTAAAACTGTTTATAACGTGAACAAAACTGAGTGCGTGACGTATTGTTTCACTCACGACGAATGTGCTTTCGTGAACTTTAAGCTAGATGAAACTGAATGCCAACTGATGACTGACGACCAAAGTGGAACTTACGGAGACGAAGTTGGATGGGAGTTTGTTTCGACCGACTACAGAACGATTAGGGTCTCTTGTTTGTTTTGTTCTTACCATAGATAACGTTCAGAACAGAAAAATATATATATTAAGGTCAGGATTCGAAATACCACTGTGTAAGGAGTTATATCAAAGTTTTTATACTCTAGGTTTCTGGGTAATATAGTAATTGTCCGTCGTTTGTTAATCATACAAAAACTTTATTATAGGTCGGATCAATCTGTCGTCATAGAGATGCTTGCGGGGACAGATATTGCTACGATGATTGCGATTCAGATGAACAATACATCTGTGATGACGAAGGTTAGCTCATTGTGATTATTAAATATTATATTAATTATATATTTCATGTTGAAAAGCATTTTTTTACTAAATTAAACACAATACAATTCTAAATTCTAATATTATCGGCATGATTATTAACCCTCGTGCACTCTCCACGAGCTATAAAATATAAGAAAAACACTTTACTCATATCAAACTACTCGTTTCTTATTTGTATATTGAGGTCATTGTTATCAATGTCCCTTATTGTTGAAACTTTTATACTTCTAGAACCTCTCAAACATCGTATTGTAGATCGTAATAGCGAAAATGAAATCAGTGTTCTAATGTTGTTTGTTACAATTGAGGTTGCAACCTTACGCTTGTCAGCAATCACTTCTGCAAGTCTTTTGTAAAAACGAATACATTCTTTCCCCATGCGGCCATTTGGCGCAAAAACCAAAGGGGTGAACGAATAAGTTTTTTTGCATTTTTTACAGCATTTCTCAACGTCCAGTTTCCTGTGTCTCAGAGCAAAGAGATTGAACACTCTTATTTGATCTTCGACCAGTTATCCAGAAGTTGAGTGCACTGATATCGAGTTGAGCTTTCCGTGCTGCTGTTTGATTGAGATGGGAGTTCTTCATTGTTCAATTCCAAAAGTATTAGCTTCTTTCTCACATCGACAAAAACCTCAGCATTTCAATCAGCAATTCTGCAGTGATATCTCGAACTTCATTGTGTCTCAATGTTACGGAGCCGCCTTTCTTGCAAGACAGTGCATGAGCGATGTTGAAGAAAGATCCGCAGATACATTGAGATGGAACTCTAACTAGTGGGCTATCGTATCAAATAATTGCATCAAAATTCCTGTTTTGTCAGCTCGTAACCGAGATCTTTGATGGGTATCGTTGTCAACCAATTCGAAACGCCATTTTGGTTGAGAGGTTCCATTTTCCTCTTTGTCTTCTCATCTTACGTGTTCAGGAACTGTTGGAGTTTCTCTTGATTCCTCTTCCCACGTTCCGATTTGACTTGATGTTTGCTTACATTGTCGTTTGTTCCAAGGATCAGTTTGGCAGATTTGTTGTTATCTTCACTGAATCTTGGGGCTCCATTGCAATTGTTTCAGAGAAGACTTTTAATCCCAAGCCACCAAGCCGAGATGGCAGTGATAACAACTGTCGTTCTGTATCATTAACTATACGACCCCCAGTGAGAGCTGGAATCAATTTGTGGCGCACTACTTCATCGACCTTCAGTTTCTTTCAGTTCATCTTCGATGTCAGGAATAGTTCCTAAGAAGTACGTAAGCTTGTGTTGGTAGCTAGCGACATATGCAGCGTAGGCTTGTGGATGAGTTGTTGCAATTTCTGCCAAAAGGGAGATTACGTTCGTCCAACCGTCGATCTTGTCATTAACCTATTTCTCCATTTTTTCTTCTTTCACAATCGACCAAGATTTTGTCGGCTGAGGAAAGTAACCGCAATGTGGGTCAATCCTGAAAAGGTTGTCTCACATCTTGTAGGGCGTCGTAGCTTGCCAACAAAAGCTTTTCCCTTTTGCTCGTCTTAGAACGGGAGAGGGGGACTTAGGCTTAGGTCTTGAACGGGAAATCAGAGAAAAACAACAGGTTTAAGCTCCAATTTGTACCGTTTAAACTGAAATAAATTATACAGAGATATAATTAGTAACAATCATTCAGAATATGTAATAAATTGCTTGGCATGGCAACAACAAAGGGTCCACAAACAAATACCATGCAAAGCCATACACTGAATACAAGGTAAATTTCTTATAAATTAAATATTCTTAAATATGTTCCTTATAAAAAATTAACCTAGTGGGGCTGAACACAAATGCAAAAATGACGAGCTGTGAGAATGAGAAAAACAAAACAAAACCTGCAAATTGAAAACAAATCTTACCAGCTCGCCTATGCAAAAGGGCTGGACAATATTCCTGTCCAGAGCTGCAAAGTGTGAATGTGTGAGTGAGTGTGTATAGAATGATGTGTGCTATTCAAAACTTCAACTTTAACACGTAACAAATTTCAACAGTGTTTCCATTTTAAATCAACAACAAAATTCTCAAATCAAGTGTTCATGGTAAGTTTTTCTGTAAATAAAAGTCAACACCCCAAAATTAGTGGGTTACTTTACAAATTAGCTAGGGAATAATATAAATCTATCCTAACCAATCAAAATACGACAGCAATCACAATACAAGGAACATTGTTAGACATACAAAACATTTAACATTAGGTCAACAAATTGACATGGTTACTTTAACATAGACAATCCATATGACAACTCTACAATAACATTAAAAACTAGAACAAAACATTGCATACTAAACAAACGTAGTCATGACAGTAAAAACATCACAAACATAATGCCATCATTACAAACATTAATTACATTTGACAGTAATTAACACACATACATACAAACAATAGACATGAAACATTAAAACGGATTAACGACATTACAATGCATATACAGTATATTCAAAACGGATTTAGACACTTATAAAAGAATACAAGTATAAGAAGAGAGTTTACAAGAGAGAGTTTAACATAGAATATTTACAAGAGATTAAATAGCTATATATAACTACAAACACAATATATACAGGATAAGCTGATAAATAAATTTCTAAGTCTTACAATTTGTGATATAAAAACTTTACACAACTTAATTCTCTTAAGTTTCCTGTTGCAACAATGTTGTCGGCGAAACCAACCATCTTGTTGTGGTCGTTATGCATAGCCAAAATCCGATAATGAACATTCTTGCTGGAGTCGCATAGCAGTTTCTCACGTGTGTCGATATTTCAGGACAAATATACGTGATGTTATGTAAAAGTGCATTTCTGTTCATGCTGTAAAACGTGTTGGAAGCGTCGACCAGGATAAAATGACTCTATCTGTGTTTTCGTGTTCGAAAATTTTCTCATAGCGTGTATTGCTGCTTCACTACCTGAACTACTGCCACATATTAGAGCATTTGATGACGCATTTGCAACATCCTCAGGAAACGTGTTCAATATTACTTTTCCCATGATGCATCATAGAACCTCTCCTACCCCAATTGGTCAAAGACCCGTTTTTTGTCGAGTGAAATCTTTCGATATCTTTATCCGTTTCCATCCGTCTGCATCAATGCTGGAAGGACCAGAACCTCCTCGAGTCATTTTCGCTGCTTCAAGAACCATTGCATCATCGATGACGCCAAATATTATATTTTTGACAGTTGGCAGTGGAATGTGAGAGTACGTAACTTTCATCATTATCGGCAAACCAGTGTTATTATCGAACTAAACTGTTATAAACTCAGAATTTTGGTGACCCAACCTTTACAACCGTAAGCTATCCATTTGTGTTGGTTTCAGTGTTTCGCATCCAATCGGCGCTAAGAAAAGGTGGAACAAATGCCACAGACAGAAAAGAACTCTGAACGAGATTGACAGCACAACTATGTCACCTTTAATGGTTAAACAATTTATAAATTTTAAAAAGTTACAAAAAGAATGAATATGAATGAAAATTCCCTGACTTCTCCTAAAACTTCCATTCTCAACAAAACAATATATCTGCCTTTTCCTGACTGTACAAGAACTTCTTGGTGATTCTTTTCTGTATTGTTCGTATGTTAGAAAACTTTAAGCAATCCCAGTACTAATTTGTGTCACAAAATTATGCAACCTAAGTTCTAATCAAATTTCTAAGACAACCTATATAGTTGAGGGAAACAAAGTTGCTAGGTAGTGGGAAAGCAAATCCTTTTTAAGCGCATTAATTGCCAGAAAAATTAAAGATAGATGGTCGAGTTTCGAAGGTAAATAATGTTACAAACAAAGCAATAGAGGGTATAATATATGTTCAAGACACTCCTAAGTTGTACTTTGTTTTTTTCCAAACTTTCGCGGTCGTCTCTCACTGAATATTATAAAGCCATTTTATTTTTATATGAATAAGATGTAATTTTCCTTGCATAAATCAAGACTTGCTTTGAGTTACAAAAACAATGATATACAATATAAAACATATAATATAATAGTTGGCTAATAAATTAATTACATTTTTATAATTTATTAAGTATTCAATTTTGAGATGATCTCAGTCGTCTCAATGTCAACTCTGTCTACTGAGATTTAGTAGAGTTTGATGAGTGTCTTTGACGTTATTTAAAAAAATGTTATTAATTTATTAGCTAACTATTATATTATATATTTTATATCATTATTTTGTAAGCATATCGGGAATGCCTCGGAGCAATGTGAAACTGTTAAATAAAGGTACTTCTGTCATAAAAAATAAGTTAAAGGAAAACAATCTTCATACTTCTGTTAGTTCTTGTCTTCCAATTTCGCAAATCTTCTTTTTCGCGTGCGCATTTCTTTCCTGTTTGAAATCTGATGTCAAATTAACTTCGGGTATTTCCGAACCATATAAATTAACATCAATTAACATAACTACCACAAATAAAATTAAACAGAAACTTCTGACTTCATATAAAAGTTATGTAACAGAAGCATGGATGCGCAAGCATGGAATCGTTCAGTGTTGAGTTGTTATTGGTGCTGCTGTTATTGTTGAGGCATCGCATTCATCGTTCTCTTAATTTTAGTAACGAGAAGGAAATTTCCGTTTGTTTAGATATTGCTGTTGAATGCGATACATTTCTTTTCTCAGTGTCATCTACGTCAATCTTCTGTAAAAGGTGGCATTCCCATTGCACCGTTTCTTGCAAATACTGCGTGAATGCGTCATTCGTATCCGTTCGTTGTTCATTTTCATCCATATATTATTTGTCCATCCACACCCCTGTACCTCTGAGCAGTGGACCTATATATTTAAAAATGCTCTTTCGAAAGGGATCCAGAAATTACGAATTGTCATTTCCACTCTTTCCACTTTTTCAATATGAAGGCTCAATCTCTTTTTGGGAATCTTGATCTTTCTGAATTTCACTTTTTCCTAACACAATTTTTCGATTCAGTTTACAACTTCTGTTCTGAAATCTCATGAATCAACCCCCTGAAAAAACACCGCATATCATCATTGCTTTAAGATGTTTACACCACAACATTCTTCCTACACTAAAAAATCTTTGTGTCGCTGATTGGCACCTACAGTACATAATCATTAATTACTAAATTCTTGCATCGCATAAGTTCCAAAAAGGTATATACAACCAGATTCCTTCTATCAGGGGCTTGTATGTGATTTTGAAGTTTCGAATGTTTTATACCGGGAAAATTACACCTTATTGATATAAAAATAAAATGGCTTTATAATATTCAGTGAGAGTTGACCGCGGACATTTGGAAAATAATAAAGTACAACTTAGGAGTGTCTTGAACCATGCTGACTAACCACCATGATCTTTCCGTCGACACAACATATATTATACCCTCTATTACTGTTTGCTTCGTTTGTTACATTATATACCATCTATCATTAATTTTCCTCGCAATTAATTTGGTAACCTTTGAAAATGTTGTCACTTTTTTGGACTCTATTGTAATTGTTGTCTCGATATCCCTGTCCTTTTTCGAAGAATATACATTTACCCCCTCTACCATTCGGGGTTTGCTGATGTGAAGGGGACTTCTAAAAGCTCTTTCTAAACAAGAAGAAGATTTCTTTTGTTTGTTGATTCATTTTCACTGTCTTCGTTGTGATCGAAATACCCATGTAAAAAATATGGTGGGGGTGTGCGGAAGCACATCAGCACCCATAACTCTAGTGTAACATCTGTTACGTTGGTTTCTTTTTTCACAAGGCTTTCAGAACGTTAATTAATCATAATTGTGGAGGACCTCGACCCGGAGTTTTTAATTGCTTCCATTTGTGCTTCTACGGTAATTTTTGATAAACTACGGCTTTGAGATCTGACCCCCTAGCTATTGCGCTATCGCCGGATAAGCTGTGCTGTGAGGCGTGTGTTATTTCAAAAACACACTTAGATTTAATTTTATTTCAAAGCGACTTAAAACGTTAAACGACATTATTTTAAAGAAGGATTAATTGGTTGAGAGTTTATTTCGCGTACGTTAAATCCACGTGATAAGAGTTTTATTGCATTGCCATCACAACAATTTGAAAGAACATAACAACTGTCTGGAACCATTTTACTTTGAGTGAAAAAACGAAATGAAAGAACAAAAAGAAAAATTAAATCATAATGATGATATCAGGTTATGCTGTATATTTAAGATCTCAATTACATTCACATATAGTGTGCCCATTATGGTATTTAAAAGAACTATCAAATTCAAATATTGAAGTTCGTGGCATACCTCAGCTACATAAAATACAATAAAAAATGTGCAAAAATTACATTTAAATACACGTTTAAAGATAAATATTACAGTTCTCGATTACTTTTTGACGAAGATCATAATTTCAAAAAACCAGAGTATGGTAGTAAGTGCTTCATCGTAATATATGAAGAAATATTGACCTTCAAGTTTCTTGACTTGGCCAGGAATGTCGCTATCACAAAACGTGATTATGTTTTTACCGAATTTTGTTTGCCTTGTGCAAAACGCGTTTGCACTTGGATCACTAGCGACGTTCCCGATACTTACAGAATATTCAACTTTTTTTGTAATCGAGATTGAGCTGTAATCTACAATGTGAGAGCTTTCAAGATCTACTCTCAGCCATTTTACATTTTCAAAATCAATGCTAGTTAGCGGACTTCCATCAGTAGTTTCTGCTCCTAATTCACCGGTATCAGATTCAACAACTTTATCTTTCGCTATATTGACAGTGAATTGATCTAAATAAATTACATGAGCATAATTACAAAATAAACATGAACGGAAAATTGAACGTAATATAAATGAATGGTAGAGCAATGGCTTCCGATAGCAACGGTTGGCAATGGCAAGTAAAAATTTAATTTCTAAGTAAAAAGAGTAATAATGATGAGATATTGAGCAAAGTAAGTTGCATTATGAATATATCTTCAGACGTTCTTTCTTGTAAAAAAACATTTGACATGGAGATCACTAACAACAATGAATGAACGAAATCGGACACAACCCTGCGCATCTTGTGGTCGGCGCTTCCAAACAAATAGAGGAGTATTGCAGCATCTTTGACATTGTAATGCTATGACGATACAAAACAAAGATGCGGGAAAACCGCCGCCATCTCCACGAAACGAGGTAATTATGAACGCCGGTCAGAACGAAGCAGAACAAAAATTTGTTTGCGGAAACGAAGGTGTTCAAGACCTGAAAGCAAGCTATAAAGAGATTGTATCTTGGCGCAAAAACCTGTTCATGTTACCAAAGAGACCTAGTGGTAAAGAATACATCAAAGAACTGACAAGATTGATCAATGAATGGCTGGTCGGGACTCTCAGAAATCGGCAGTCAAACTTTGTTTGAGCAACAAGAGAAAGAGGAAGAGGGAATAGAGAGAGGGATACTGCTTTTGAACGTGAAACATCCAGCAAGAAAAGAAACAAAGGAAGACACTATATTGCAAGCTCCACTGCCAACCGTCGAAAATGTAATTTTTGACATCATCAATGATGCCATGATTCTTGAAGCAGCGAAAATGACTTGAGGACGTTCTTGTCCTTCTGGCAATGATGCAGACGAATGGAGACGGTTACTGATATCAAGAGATTACGTATCAAGTATATTTGTCCTGAGGTATCGATGAACGTGAGAAACAGCTATGCGTCTCCAGCAACGCAGTTCGTTAGTGGAGGCTTAGAGGTGAAATCGCAAGAAGGTACGATACAAGGTGACCTCTTAAAAATGGCCATTTATGCGATTGCGATCACACCGATGTATATTATATTTTTAGCTTTGTGTAACGACCACAACAAGATGGTTGCCCGACGACATTGCTGCAGCAGGAAACTTAAGAGCATTAAGAAAGTGGTGGGACAACCTTCAGGATTGGTTGATTGGCCGTTCAAATTTTAGTCGAAAGTGAACGACATCTCGGAGCAGTGATCGGCACGAATGAGAACAAAAAGAAATATGTTAATGCCTAGATCGGCGGTTGGACGAACAAAATCGCCCTTTTGGCAAAAATTGCAACAACTCATCCGCAAGCAGCCTACGTACTTCTTACGAATTATTCCTGATATCGAAGATGAACTGAAAAAGGTTGATGAAGTAATGCGCCACAAATTGATTCCGGCTCTCGCTGAGGGTCTTTTCCGAAATAGCGGCGATGAACCATCAAGATTCAGCGAAATTAACTACAAATCTACAAAACCTGATCCTTGGAACAAACGACAGTGTAAGCAGAACCAAAAATAAAATCAAAGCCGAACGTGGAAAGAAAAATCTAGAGAAACTTCAACAGTTCCGGAACACGTCAGATGAGAATATAAAGAGTAAAATAGAAACTCTCAATCAAAAAATAGTTGGTTAACAACGATACCTATCAAAAATCTCGGTTACGTGTTCGCGAAAGAGGAATTTTGGTATCAATTGTAACGAACAACATTAGAATACTGATTTCAATTTCGCTATTACGATCCACAATACAATGTTTGAGAGGTTCTAGAAGTACAAAAGTTGCAACAATAAGGGACATTGATAACAATGACCTCAACATACAAATAAGAAGGATACATATTATCTAATATACGAGTAATTTAACTAAAGTGTTTTCCTTAAATTTTATAGCTCGTGAGGGTGCACGAGGGTTAATAATCATACCGATAACATTTAGAATTGTAGGTGTGCCGGGAATGCCTCCGTGCTAAATAGTAGCATATATATATATGACCAAATCTGTCCCACATATGCCTATATTAGGTTAGGAAGTTCAAGGGACCGAAAAAAACCGCCCCACTTAGTGAAAGTCCAACTTATCGGGAGTATACTGTATAATGCTTTACAACAGTTTTAATAATCACAATGAGCTAACCTTTGTCATCACAGATGTATTGTTCATCTGAATCGCAATCATCGTAGCAATATCTATGGTCACATGCATCTCTATGACGACAGATTGATCCGACCTATAATAAAGTTTTGGTATGATTAACAAATGGCGGACAATTACTATATTACCCAGAAACCTAGAGTATAAAAACTTTGATATAACTCCTTACACAGTGGTATTTCGAATCCTGACCTTAATATATATATTTTTCTGTTCTGAACGTTATCTAAATTAAGAAAAAATTAAACAAGAGACCCTAATCGTTCTGTAGTCGGTCGAAACAAACTCCCATCCAACTTCGTCTCCGTAAGTTCCACTTTGGTCGTCAGTCATCAGTTGGCATTCAGTTTCATCCAGCTTAAAGTTCACGAAAGCACATTCGTCGTGAGTAAAACAATACGTCACGCACTCAGTTTTGTTCACGTTATAAACAGTTTTACTGATTGTTCCACTGTAGTACTTGTTGGTGTCCAACATGGTGAAGTTGGCGTCGTAACTGCATTCCATCCGATTGATGTGAGCCCAAACACGTGACGTATGAAACAGGAAAAAGCAAAACAACCTATGTAAAGGATTGACTTAATGAGAGTGTCTTACGAGAAACGATTGAATGATTATCGCATGAATATCATCTTTTCTAGTCTGTCCAAACTCTGAACTAAATACTCTAACTGTTACAACATATAAAATCGAATTAATGCAACGAATCGTAATCATAACAGTTCAACCTATAGTTTATAACTCACTTCATCATTTTGATATAAAATCTCAAACGTTTTTTTTCAGCCCTCTCTCTTGAAATTTGAAAATGGTTTTTGATTGAATCACACACTTTGATTCAAATATATTGCGATGAAAATTGTTTCATTGAACCAGTTGAATCATACCATTAATTAATTCATTAAAACCTAAGAACCTAAGTAGCGACATAATATTTATCATCGCTTGGCAACGACTGTATTATTTATAATTTATGAATAGCAAATTTATTCATTTTTGCGGTTTGTTCTTGTGGAGCAAATATATTTGTGGAACCTATAAGTTATTTATCTATATAATAAGATGAGGTTCCCTTCTTTGAAGAGACTCGATTAGCTCTTTCTACCTTGTTCTTTTGTATTAAGATTTTCTTGCAAAATCCCTTTAACCTTCTCTTTTGTTAAGTCCCATATCTCTCCAACTTCCTCCCTTACTCCGTCGATCCTAATGTTTTCTTTCTGCTTCTGTCCGCCAAATCGATTAATTTTCTCTTTGCAGAAGACGTTACACTAAACATCTCTCCTTGGATCCTTTGCGTCGATTTCATCTTTTCAATTTTGTCAAATCTCTTTTCGATATCTTTAATCTTTCCTTCTGTGACTCCCCCAATGCCGGAGAATATAAGAAAACGTCAAATATCACATATATGCTATCAGTCACATATCATATATATGCTATCAGTCACATATATTTCGGCTATTTTAAAAACATTGCACGGAGGCTGTCCCGGCACGCCATATAACTAAACATTGCACGGAGGCTGTCCCAGCACGCCATATAACTAAATTTACATGATGAAAAAGATACAAAATAATTTATTATTGTCACTCAAGTTGTTGTTGTTGGTAGGTGATCTTGATCTTGATCCGCGGATGCATGGCAACATGGAGCGGACAAGCGAGAAGCGGATCTTCGTCCGGATAACACTTGTTGTCACCGACATGTGGACTTTCCTCTTTTCTGCCACCATTTCTGCCATTCTCTTATAGAAAGCCTGACACTCACGAGACATATCACCGTTCGTCGCAAACACAAGAGGAGTGAATGTCCCATTTTCAATTTGAAGCACTCGTTCATTATATTGGCGTTTCTTTTCCTTTTCATTCCTCTCAAAGCATCTCTTTAGTTCTAAACACCTGTACCTCTGAGCGTGTAGGTTAAAAACCCTTATGTCAAAGAATACTCTTTGGTCAGGTGTCCAGAAACCGAGAGCGCTTATATCGAGGCGTGCTTCTGGTCTGGTGTTGGCAGTCCGTTCGTTGAGGACTTCCCCGTTGACTTCCACGAGTGGTGATTCCGTTCTCACGTCGTGACAGATCTCCTTCAAAAGGGTCGCATTTCGGCTATTTTCCGTATTGCGCTGACAAAACCATAACAAGTGGAGCAAGTGTGCGTTATGTTCGGCGTACTTCTTTCGTTGCGCACGAAGAATCTTCCCACACAACAACAGTGACAATTGGACATTGACGAATGAGGCATCGGTGTGCAGGAGTTGAATCAATAAATAAAAGTTCAAGTTGCCTTTCCTAGCCTTCGAATTTAAGCGATGATGTCAACCTTCCACGCCGTTATTCATTATGTTACGGTAGAAAACGTTTCACTTGTTAAGCGCCCACGTGTTCAATCGTTTCCACGAGTCTTCAATGTAGTCCAGAAGCAGCCGGAATTGCCCGTTGGTGTGCGTGCTCTTCTTCAGATGAAACAGATCTACGACGTTCGTAGTGGGGACGTACGGCAAGGCCAGGATTTTGCGAATAAACTTTCTTGTCCCCTCGTCCTTATTGCAAGCACGTTGCAAACCGAGTTCTTGGACTTTTCGCCAGACAGTCTGCCACCAGTGAAACGAACAGCCACGAATAGTGACCTCTGGAGAACTACTGGAATGGTCCGCCAAACTGCGCATTCCAAATTTACAACGACTGTCTGAGTATCTTTGGTAGCTGCAAACACTTTCTTGTAGTTTCGACGCCGTGTTTCCGACATCAATGCAAACAGCAACAACACTTGCTTAATGTTGCAGTTCGATTTTAGAAAGGTATGTATGCTGAAGAACTGCGTAAATGGCGGCTTAACAACTTTAAAAGTTGCGTAAGTATACCAAGTCTTTGCGTTCTTAAATAAGTGAAGCTGCTGGTCTTAGGCGATTAACAAGTGGCGTCTGTCTCCGACTTTGACGTCGCGTCTGATGAACCCGTCAAGAATGTGCGTTCCTTCAATCTCGAATTCAAGGTCAGCTGGTTCGACGGGGCGATTTATTCTTCTTTTTCTGTTTCCTTGTCTGGCTAGGTTAAGGGGTGCTGGCATTGCTTCTAGTGGCTCACTCGGTTCTTTACTGCGGCGGATACTTTCGTTGCGACTACAGCACCATGACTCCATGACTATAGCAGGTACCGGAATGCTTCACCATTGCCTTGTAGCTTATCAACTTGTTGCGAACGGTGCACCTCCAGTGGACGGCTGTTTTCATGCCATAATTCACGGTGTAGCTGTACCCAAAACTATCAAACTAGTTTCGTCCCCCCTCTCTGTGATGATGACTCGATTGTCTCGTACGTAATCTCATCATCTGCAGCTATCGTGGGATTGGCGATGGGGTCAAGAAGTAACGCTTCCAATGTTTTGGCGTTGTCGACCGGCTGGCGGTGGCAAGGCTGGATGGCTGGTGTTGGAGAGGCCGGCTAGTGGCATCGGGCAATGGCAATCTCGGAGTATCGAGACAAGATTGCGGCGAAGGTTTGTCTGGCTATTATTATTATTATTATTAACGAAATTTATACAGGAAAGAACTCTCAGTAGATATATAATTACACTGTTATCACGGATGTCCTGTTAAAATAAAGATTAAAGATGTTAAAATTGTTACAAATAAATATAAAACGGAGTATAAGTTAAAAAAAAAAAAGTTAAAAATTAATTAATAAAAGAACAGTTGAAGTAGGAAGTAGTAGTTGAACGTAAATGAAAGCAAAATTAAGATAAATTATATTTTAAAAAAAAACTTTTAAAATTATTGAAATTAGCTTCAGTTCTTGCCTCAAGAGGTAGTGAATTAAATAATTTCACCCCTTGATATTTAAAAGTGGCTCTAGCCGCCTCAAGCTTTATTTTTGGAATTAAAAGCTTATTTCCATTGCTTCTTGTATTCGCTGTGGTGCTCTTGAATTCAAAATAGTCATTAAACACGTTGTCAACATTATTGCCGTATAAACAATGATGAACGAATGAACAAATTTTCTTTTCAAGAACCTCCTCACGCTTTGGAATTGGACAGCCAACTACACGTTCAGCACGATTTTCAATTGCTGAGATGCGTTCCTTCAGATATTTGGGTGTAGTACCATAGATACTGAGTGAACTGTATGTAAAAATTGGTAAGACGAGGGATTGGTAGATAAGTTTTGCCGTTTTTACGTCCAAAAATCCACGAGTTTTCTTGAGAAGTCAGAGTCTTGTCGATGCCTTCTTGATGGTTTCCATGATATGAAATGACATATTCAATGAGGGTGTCAGGTAAATTCCAAGGTAATTGTATGTTTGTGTTATGTTAATAGCAATTTCATTGTGCTTGATGGAAATTGGATGCAAGCTTTTTCAACTTTGGCTGCGTGCCAAAGATCATGATTTCTGTTTTACCCTTTTTAGGGTTTATTATAAGCTCGTTTTCGTACAGCCATGTGGAGAGTGCATTGAAATCTTGACGTAAGTTTTTTTCAATAGTTTCTATATCCTTGTGTGAACTGAAAATGACTGTGTCATCAGCATACATCAGTATGTGAGAAGAGTTAATTACGCTTGTGATATCGTTGAAATATGTGATAAAGAGTAGGGGACCCAGGATGGAACCCTGGGGAACACCACAGAATATTGGTTGTGGAGTTGAAAGGGTTCCTTGAAATGAGACTTGCTGGTAGCGACAAAAAAGATAATCGGTAAACCAAGAGAGAGAATTTCCCGAAACACCAAACTTCAGAAGAGTGTTGACTAGCTTTGAATGGCTGATGGTGTCAAACGCTTTATGGAGATCGATGTAGATTGCACCGGTGTATTTACCACTGTCCATGGCAAAACGTATATGATCAGTTAAGTGTGTCGCAGCGATTTCAGTTGATCGACGAGAATGAAAACCATATTGATGGTCGGAAAGAAGGTTGTGTCGCTCAAGATGATCAGACAGCTGTTTGTATACACATTTTTCGAAGATTTTCGATAGGATTGGTAAGATGCTAATCGGTCGGTAATTATCAAACGATTGTCGTTTTCCTGATTTGAAAACTGGGTTGACACGGGCATTTTTCAGGTCATTTGGTAGTCTACCAGAGGATAGAGATACATTAATGACGTGTGTTAACGGTTTTGCGATGACAAATGCTATATCTTTTAAAAAACAACTTGGAATGTTGTCTAAACCAGTTGCGCATTTACGTTTTAAGTTCCTCAGATATTTAAGGACTTCAACATCTGAGACAGGAACAAAATCAAATACTTGTTGCGGCTGATGGAAGGGATAATGGCTCCAGATGACATTTTTCAGTGGAAATGCTGCAGACTTCAACTTAGAAGCAATATTGGCGAAAAAGTTGCAGAATCCATTTGCTATTGATGGTTTGTCGGAAATGGGTTCATCTTCAACAATAAATGATTTGTGTGCAACATATGACGATTGCTTTACTGGAAAGATTTTCTTGATCAATGTCCAAAATTTCGAGGGCTGGTGTGACTCTTCTGTGGTATTGTTGCGGCGGGCTCGGCTTGACTCACGCGGAATCGCGATGGTAACGCTGAGATGATAAGTTTCTGCGTTTTTGTGTAAAAAGTATTGTATACAGGGTTAAGCATTGCAATGTTTTATAACATTATGCTTTCTTGCAATTGGGAACCATAATAGCGATTTACAACAAATACCGTGTAAATAGAAATTGTTTTTCAAGAAGATTTCGTTCATTTATTATATCATTTATGGTTTAAATAATTTATTATTTGAAACTGGGAGTCACGTGGGAGCATCTCGAAAACATAAAACAAATAAACCAAGTATATACGTTTTAATAACTTAAACAGAGGTTTGACAATTAACGCCTGCGAACAAAAATCTTAATTGTAGCTATATACGGCTAAAAAATGCCGTGTAAATATAACCTTCCTATAATATACATGGAATATTAAGTGGTCAAATGCTACAGATTTCACTTATTTTATTTCAAAAATACATCTCGAAAACATGGTTTTTACTTTTATTTTAACATGACATTCCAAGTATCAAGGAAAGCTTCTATCCAAAAGCTAAAAGAGTAAAGGTGAATGCATAAATCATCTTGGAAATCAGATAAACACGTTTTTAGCGAATTGATGAAAATGTCAATCTTGATGCGACCCCAAATTTCATGCTGCTGGCGTTGGAAAAGAAATACGGCTAGGTTTTGTTTTGTTTTTAATTAATTCTTATAATTATTCTGAGCTAAAACACAAGGACATGGTATAATATATATATTATATATAGATATGTAAATACAAACATAATAAAAACTAGAAAGTTAAGAAAACATGGTACAAAAAACAACAAAAACAGTAAAAAACAACAAAAATGGACAGAAACACACAAGAAGTCAGATAGATAGTGAAATTGACAAATATATACATCAACCACAAGAAACAAATCTGAAAGAACATCACATTTACAAATCAAAATCAAATCAATGTATTTCGTGCTTATCAAATTTGGGTAAATATCTGTGCACAAATACAAATAGCACAGGAACGTTGCAAATAGTGAAACACTACAAAATACACAACGACCTCATATTGATAATTTATATAACTCAAAAGTAAAAGTAAAACTGCAAAGTACGATAAAAAAACCTAAATTGCCAAATGTTCTCATGGCAAAAATGCTTGAGTGGTTGGATTAGGTGAGAAAAAATTGGAATGAAAAAGTAAAAAAAAAAGACAGCAAACAAAAAATTGTATATATATATATACACCAGAGATAAACTACTACATTTAAAATAAATATATATATATATATATATTATGAATTTTTGTCTCTAAAGTATATATATAATTAAGAAGGGCTTTTGAAAATTTACTTTTAGATTGGGACCGGTTTTGGTCCATTTTAAGTTCTTTAGGCAGGGTATTCCAATCATAGGATACATTGATATGTAATAGAATTGATTCCATATATATGTAAATGTATTTTTATGTGGTATCAAGAGGTTGTTGTTTGCAACTGACCGTAGATTATGATGGTCTCCAGTTTTTTTCATAAATATGTTATCAAACACAGGGGGTAGTCTAGAATGTTGATGCTCCCATACTAATAAACAATTTAGACTATGAACTAGATCATGAAAAGGGAGTATGTTAGAAAGAGTAAACAAGATGTCAGTGCTACATTGTGGAGGTTGAAAGAAGATTAAACGGAGAGCTTTTCATTGGAGAGAAGAGATTCTGCGAAGAGAAGTTTTATGTGAATGACCCCAAACCTGGCAAGCGTATCTGAGATGTGAATTAAAGATGGCATGATAGATGTTTAATAGGGTATTGAAGGATACATAGTGCCTGACCTTAACCAACATTCCGTTAGAGCGAGAGAGTTTTAATGAGATATTATGAATATGATCTTTGAAATTCAAATTCTCATCTATATGGATACCAAGATATTTAATTTTCTCTCCGCTTAGCCTGAAATTTAGATGTTTAGGGATATTAACATTATTATTTAGGAGAGTTTTAGGGGATCTAAAGATAATTAATTCAGTTTTACTAACATTTAGAGATATTTCATTGGCTCGAAGCCATTGTAAGAGAGTTGATAGGTCATGATTAATATATTTGTTAACTTTTTAAAGAGATTTATTTATTATCAATAAGTTAGTATTGTCTGCAAAATGATAGCAAGTTTTATGTGATATAGATTTGTTTAGATCGTTTAAGTAAATGAGGAAGAGCAAAGGACCAAGTATGGAGCCCTGGGGGACTCCTGCTTTAACAATGTGTGTGTCAGAGAAATGGCTATCAATGGATACAAATTGTTGACGGTTAGAAAGATAGGAGGCAAACCATTTGGAAGGTATACCTCAGATACCATAGTAGTACAATTTGGAGATTAATATGTCATGGTTCACTGTATCGAAAGCCTTCTGCAAGTCCAAAAAGGCACCACATGGATACGGACCCTTTTCAAGAGCAAGTCTGATAGATTCGATGATTTCAATTAGGGCATGTGTTGTTGAATGTTTATTCCTAAAACCAAACTGATACTTGTACAGACAATTGTATCTGGCTAAAAATGAATAAAGCCTTATGTGCATAAGTTGTTCAAAGATCGTGCTGATATTAGATAAAAGTGATATAGGTCTGTAGTTACAGCAGTCAAGTTTGGATCCTTTTTTAAAAACAGGGATGACTTTAGCAGTTTAAAGCAAGTCAGGGAAGATGCCTTTTTGGAAGGAATTATTGATAATGGTGCTGAGGGGATTACATACTCTTAGGTTCCTAATAAACGGGGTCATAATAGTAGGGGGGGGGGGGGTCGGAAAATTTTCAAAAATTTAACAAACGGGGGGAGGGTCTTATTAAACGGGGGGGGGGGGGGGGGGGGGAATTTCGAAAAATTGTCAAAATCTCTAAAAAAACACAATTCCATAGTCATGTAAGTTTCTTAAGGCTGGTTTTCACTTGGCGCTAACGATCGGTACTTCCCTTTCGGCAACCTTTGAAGTACAGCGGTAACAATAACAAGCGATGAATGAAAACAATAGAAAGTTACCGCTCGTTAGCGCTGAGTGTGGAAACCTTTATAGCGCAAATATTCTTTATTTTTGTCTGTCTAGTCAAAAAAAGAGAGACAGCTGTCTCAAAAGCAAAAAAGAAACAGTATTTCTGTCTAGTCAAAAGAAAGATGTCTGAAAATAAGAAAAAAGAAGCGAAATATCTCCGATATATTAGCAGAGCACACAAAGACAAACAATTTGTAAAAGTTGAAGAAAAAAAGAACAACCTCATTTGTCAAGTCTTTGAAAATTAATAAACGGGGGGGGGGGGGGGGGTCCATATAAGGTCCGGAGGGTCGGAAAAAAATCTAAAAATTAATAAGCGTCCCGGGACGTTTATTAGGAACCTAAGAGTATAGATTTAGAAATTTTTTAAAACATAGAAACATTTAAAACATTTTCTAAAACATATATAGTTTATAGAGCAATATATATATTTATTTCTGTGTTTTAAAAAGAAAAAAGTGATTTTGTGATGGCGCATATAAGTAGTGGTCGGGTGAACTTGGCACAAATCAGGGAGGCTGTCCGCAGACGTTTGTTATATTGTTTGGACAAGTGTGTGGGAAGCAAGGTGTGACAGCTGAGTTTTATTTAAATGTATATATATAAATGTATAATGTATAAATGTATGTATGTATTGAAATTGTTCTTTGGTTGATAGATTAAGTTGTTATAAAAAGACTATATATATATATACATTTTATTGTTTTAAATGATTGATTTACTAATTATGTTGTTTGTAAATTTCAACAGGTTTTTTTAAAAGATACTCTATATATATATATATATATATATATATATATATATATATATATATATATATATATATATATATAATGGTGTTTGATATATATATATTGCGCAGCGATTATTGAGTAGTAAATAAGGAATAGAAGTACAAACATTAATTTAAACACAGTGTAGTTACTTTTAGGGAATAATCTGGGATGAGAATTTAACAGGTCCAGTTGGTTTGATCACAGAGTACGGTCTGTTAAAGGTTAGTGACGCAAGTTAATTTCTAGTGTTGTAACGACATGTGTATAATATAATAGTCAGGCCTCTTCAGAAAGAAAAATGTAAAGCTCCACATAACCATATCCTATTCTTCAATGTTTTGCACGTGGGATGTTCAAAATTTTTTTGGTGTGCAATACTAGAGCTTTTAGATAATTATGGCAAGATGAAAAATTTTTCCTATTCAATTTACTCTGAATATTTGCTTAGTCAACTGCATTTTCAATCATACGCTTTAAAACATTGTGAGCATATCAACGTAGACATGAAAAAATTTAATATTATATATAATTTAACGGGGTAAATACGGTGAATTTTGTAATAAAAAAATATTGTTTGTAGCAAGTTTGTTTTCTATATACAGTCTGTTTCTTGAATATTTTGTCTACATTAAGACATGCTAACACAGTTATTCTTCCTCATAGAACTAATGAGTGCAATTTTAACGGGTTATATAGCTAGTCTAGTAGACTCCCGCTGCAGTGCACCAACTAATTGTTCAAAATTGATTTGCGAATTTGTTTGCGTCACCAAACGAAGTTCGTTTAAGGTCATCATGTGCAATGTAAAGTTCATTCATTGTCACTTAATCACTACTCAAACTGTTGCTGGCTCTCTCTCCACATGCTAACATTCAATGCCCTGACGTATGAAATGCAACCGACCGATTTGGCGGTGACCTGAATGTCTCTATGGACCAGAGTCACCTGAAACCATCTCTACTATTACAGTGGAGAAGGCCAGCCCAGAGGCTAAACCAAACCGCGGAAAACATCTATTCTGCGGGCGAATGCGCACCAACGCTGGGTCCGATAAATCTGCAGCTCCTTGGAGGGTTCAAGCGCTCTACTTTCAGGCGAGCTTGAGTAGTGAAATATAGAATCAAAATGATATTTGTAATCTTCGATAACTTTGATCAATCATGTTGGTTTCAATACTTTATCCGCATGATTTAATATTAACTTTAAGAACACATTCGTCTTATTTAAAAATATGTTATATCTTAACATGAGCTTCTCTCCAATGTGCTGATTGCTTTATGCCATTCCAGCATTGGTCCGCCCTCTGCCGCAGTAAAAAAGTAGTTATGTATCGTCTAGGATCTACACTTTAGTGTAGTGACTGGTCCCTTTAGGGATGAGTAACTTGTGGCATAGTTCCAAATGGTTACTGCAATATGACGGCTTCTTTGACACGCCAGGTCATTAGGGGGTCAGGAGGTAGACACAGCATGCTCAGATTTTTGCAACTGAAACAACGTTTTTCTCTTTTTTCTAAATGCGTGCGTCATAGAAAATGTCTTTTCATTCTCTTTTGTAAACAAAATTGATTGTTTCTTTGTGTATATATTGATTTTTTTTTCTTCCATCGAATGCAGCATAGTTCTTCTGCATTTATCTGTCTCTAAGTTGAATGGAAATTTTAAACAACTTCTAGCATCGCGTGTAAACATGTCTGTCGGTTCTCTTTGAAGATTTTCCTCCTTACTATATTATGTTTTACGTTGCGTAACAAACCTTTTGAAACGTAATAATTGCGTTATATATAAAAGTAAGGTCGGCAAAAAACAACTGTTTATCTTTTTAAGGCAGGCTGATGCCGACTTTGCCCAGTAAATGGTCGGCTTTTACGTTGGCAAATGCCGAGTGCCAACCTAAATTCAGAGCACTGCATCAATTTAGCCAATGTTGAGAATTATTAACTGTTTCCTGTAGGCATATAAGTTCTACTTTATCAACAAAAGGTTTTAAGGAAAGACTACCAAGAGTATATAGACCTGATTGGTTGTTTATGTGGAGTGTGATGAACGCACTCCTGAGGTATTTCATTATAATTTTTGGGTGCACTGAAAGGTGGCGTGTGTGACCATGTTTTCATGACGACGCCTGGGACTTTTTTATTTTATATTTATTTTCAATTTCAAAAATAAACTGTATATAAATACCGTTTTGTTTTCCTGTTTCAGGAACATGATGTCGGCAAAATGTTTACGTTAAGCAAAGGCAAACTACCCTCGTGCTCTGAACACAATTTGATATATCTCGTCCGTCCCAAACTTGAAACAATGGATATTATAGCCGAGAACATTTTAAAGTGAGTTGCTCATTTTATAACTCATTAATTTATTTTTAAAACAAAATAATAAATATGAAATAAAACTATTACAATAATTATTATCTTCTTTTTGGCTAAAAATAAATAAAGTTATAAAATAAATTTGGTTGGCCTGTGACATTCTCCCAAAACCAAAACAAAGACAATAAACTAGAAAATAATGTTATAAATAATTAATATTTACTGTGATTTGTACTGTACATGCAGATACCACATATTGTTGTTGTTCATTTAACTTCCCTTAGTGTATTTTCACACCTGTTTGAAGGAAAACTTTTAGATGTTTATGGATATTCTGTATATCTTTCACAGAGAGGAAGGTACAAGGAATAGCAGCAAACAGTTTCATATCTTCTTTGTTCCTAATAGAAGCATGCTTTGTGAAAATCGTCTTGAGGTGCGTTGTTTGCTGTTGTTATAGAACCTCACATTTCCTTAAAGTTCTTGTTTTCCGTCTCAACGTATGAGTGGTAGCATCTCAATGTGAAGTGTAACATCCATGTTTTCATCCAACGGCTTCTCTAATGGAATTATGTGTGTTTCAAACCTAGGAACTTGGAGTTTACGGTGACATTTCATCGATAGAAGATTTCAACATGAATTTGATTCCATTGGAAAACGATGTCTTGTCACTGGAACACGAAAGAGCATTTTATGTAAGCAAAAGTATCTTAAACACACAAAAGCTAAAATGGTTGTCGTACAAAAGTGAAATTAACTTAATTTAGCGCCAATGAACACCGTGAGATTTTGAATGTTTAATCAATCATTTACGGTAACATTCTTAACTTTTTTTGTATATGTTTTTTTATGTTTATAGTATATTTTTTTCTGTGTAATCGATAAAATTTCAGTTGTCCTTTGATGAAATTTTCATTTTGCTGTTCTTTATCTCTATTATTATCTGTTATTAGGAAATATGATTCTTGTTTTGAATTTAAAAAAATAGGTAGTGGCTAAACTGGTGAAAATAGTGTGCTGTATACATACATGAAATGTCCACTATACATTAACTTATTGTTGATCTATTTTGTCATTTTTGTCATTCACGTTCAATTATGCCGGCATTTCCGGATTACTGTTCAAAACATTTGGATCAACAAAAACTTTTATTCGGCCATAAAGTGAATACAAAATAGTTAGAGGTGTGAATAATGGTCAGCTGAAAAAAGGGAATGTTGTTTAATAGACTTGATAATACACTCGAAATAATGGCAAGAAACTTATCATTCCTCGAATTAAATTGGAATCTTCTCAAGCCTCCTTTAAATTCCAAGGAGTGAAACTTTTCAACTCGCTACCTATGGAGGCCAGAACAATATATAATAAAATAACAAAAATAATAATAAAAATTAATGTGATGATGAAAACCGAGAAAGGTCATGATTCCATTATTGCAAGGAAGGTTTCCTTGGTCCTACCCCCTACCTAAGGTGTCAAAACGAAATTTTATAAACTGTGCGATCATTTTTGTAATTGTGCTGTTTGCAATGTTTGATTGAAATAACATTTGAATTGGAGTAGGTTAGACATGTCCTTGTTGCTATTGATCTTGTTAATAAGTTTTATTGAAACTAGTATTTTATTTTAACTCAAAATTTTATTTTAATTTTAATTTGTGAACCGTAGGAGTGTTATTTGGAAAACGACATTACCGCCCTGAACTGTGTTGCTGATTCATTGATGACCATTCAAGCTTTGTTCGGTATCATACCAAACATCTATGGCAAAGGGGAATTATCCAAGGTCTGGTCATATTACTATAACCGTTATTCAAACTTCACCATCTTTGTTTACTCTGCATTCCCATAGAATGTTGCTGACATCATGCTGCGCAAGCGAAAGGAAATGGCGGACTTTGAATGTCACATCACTCCTGTTATTGATAATCTTGTCTTGATTGATCGGAATGTTGACTTGATCACTCCGTTGCTCACGCAACTTGTGTACGAAGGCCTAATTGATGAAACATTCAAAATCGAAAGCAGTAGGTTTTCTTTAAGAGCAAAAGAAGAATAAACAACAAGATTTTATTAAAATTAAATTAACTAAATTAATTAAAATTAACAAATGTATGTAGATGCATCCACCTTACCTCACAATTCTTTGCATGTTTCTGATTTTAGCCCAGCTAGGAAATGAAACATTCAATGTTTAAACATAACAATCAAGTCTTATTTTGTTTCCCTGTGAGACACTGTATACCACACACATTATGCTTTTCAGACACCTGCCAACTGCCCTCTGATCGTTTTCCTGGCAAGGACAACAAAACTCGCAAAGTCGTTTTGAATTCGTCAGACGGGTTATTCTCAGAGATTCGCGCAATGAATTTCAGTGCAGTTGGTCCGGTGTTGAGTCGAGAAGCAAAACGATTGTCTGCGGAATCAGAGGTACAATATACTATACATATTCAAAATGAAATCTATGAAGAAGATTAAGTACGATTAAGTAACACAGCAATAGTAGCGTTGTTTCCCAGACCAATATTTGTAAGAGAAGTAAAATGAATTTATGTAATTCAGCAAAAACTTGTTGCACCAGAGACAATATTGTTATTGTATATTATATACTTTGCGAGTGGAGGCTCGACCGAAATAAGTAAGTATGTGTACATTATACAATACAAAAAGTTTAAACCATGATGTTCCGACAGATCTCAATCAATTTGAAATATTTCTATGTTGCTTTTTGTAGCATATCACTTATTTGCACAATTTCGTATATTAGCTTGCCTTGCTTAGAAAATGTTCATTGCCACAGGCAACGCCGTGGGTACTTCTGCTAGTTATATATAGTCTTGCCTTTATCTTTACTAAATTCTCAAAATATGACATTGTTTGGTTGATTTTTATTCTAATGAAAATTGATGGCTTTTGATACCAGGAACATCGCTCCGCAAAAACTGTCGGCCAAATGAAGGAGTTTGTGCATAAGCTACCACATATACAAGCAGCAAAACAGGCTCTGTCACTACGTGAGATTCTATGGCAATTTCCCCCTTTTTGTTATGTCATTTGAATGGAATGAAATTATCGAAATTTCACACTAATTATGTTAATTTATTTACACTAATTATTAGTGTCATTACAATAATTATGTAATGCATGATTGAAAAGGTGTTTAAAAAAGTGACTAATCTAAAATAAATACAAAATTTTCTCCTTTTCATTTTTTCGACATTTTTAATACCAGAGATATTTTGATGCATACTATCTTTCACAGACACGAGCATTGCAGAGGTGTTGCAGGAGCGGACTGACTCTGAGGACTTTCGTGAAGCATTGACAGTTGAACAGGGTAAGATAGCATACATCAAAACGTTGTGAGATAAATGCACTTTTTATGGCGTCTTTTTTCGACTTTTTGTTTATAACATGCTGAGATTGATTGCCATTGTTTTCTGTTAAAAGTTTCATTTTCTGTAGAGTTTTTCAATGGTATTGATACGGACAAGGTGCACCCTTACATTGAAAGATGCATTGGTATGCAGGAACCCCTGGTTAAGGTAAACCCCATATTGCGCCATTTTTGCTTTACGCCCGTAGAATTTCTAAATTAGTGAAATTGTTTCAAGAAATTATATTAAGCTTTGACAACTGATGGTAACCAGCGGGTGAAAATGATCCTTGGTTCACAAAAGAATTCTTTTTGTTGATTGATTAGTTTCTAATTCCTACATGATTTTCATAGATTCAGGAATTCAGATGATGTTGATGATGAATGTACATTTTCTTACTTGGCCAGCAGAATGTGACATTATGTGTGTTCGTTAAAACTTATTTAAAGTTTTTACTTAGAGCCTAAGTTGCTGATGGCCTTGCTAAACATCCAACGTCAACATTAAATTGCTGATGGCCTTGCTAAACATTCAACGTCGACATTAAATTGCTGATGGCCTTGCTAAACATTCAACGTCGACATTAAATTGCTGATGGCCTTGCTAAACATCCAACGTCTACATTAAATTGCTGATGGCCTTGCTAAACATTCAACGTCGACATTAAATTGCTGATGGCCTTGCTAAACATCCAACGTCGACATTAAATTGCTGATGGCCTTGCTAAACATCCAACGTCAACATTAAATTGCTGATGGCCTTGCTAAACATCCAACGTCAACATTAAATTGCTGATGGCCTTGCTAAACATCCAACGTCAACATTAAATTGCTGATGGCCTTGCTAAACATTCAACGTCGACATTAAATTGCTGATGGCCTTGCTAAACATCCAACGTCAACATTAAATTGCTGATGGCCTTGCTAAACATTCAACGTCGACATTAAATTGCTGATGGCCTTGCTAAACATTCAACGTCGACATTAAATTGCTGATGGCCTTGCTAAACATCCAACGTCTACATTAAATTGCTGATGGCCTTGCTAAACATTCAACGTCGACATTAAATTGCTGATGGCCTTGCTAAACATCCAACGTCGACATTAAATTGCTGATGGCCTTGCTAAACATCCAACGTCAACATTAAATTGCTGATGGCCTTGCTAAACATCCAACGTCAACATTAAATTGCTGATGGCCTTGCTAAACATCCAACGTCAACATTAAATTGCTGATGGCCTTGCTAAACATTCAACGTCGACATTAAATTGCTGATGGCCTTGCTAAACATTCAACGTCGACATTAAATTGCTGATGGCCTTGCTAAACATTCAACGTCGACATTAAATTGCTGATGGCCTTGCTAAACATCCAACGTCAACATTAAATTGCTGATGGCCTTGCTAAACATTCAACGTCGACATTAAATTGCTGATGGCCTTGCTAAACATTCAACGTCGACATTAAATTGCTGATGGCCTTGCTAAACATTCAACGTCGACATTAAATTGCTGATGGCCTTGCTAAACATTCAACGTCGACATTAAATTGCTGATGGCCTTGCTAAACATCCAACGTCAACATTAAATTGCTGATGGCCTTGCTAAACATTCAACGTCGACATTAAATTGCTGATGGCCTTGCTAAACATTCAACGTCGACATTAAATTGCTGATGGCCTTGCTAAACATCCAACGTCGACATTAAATTGCTGATGGCCTTGCTAAACATTCAACGTCGACATTAAATTGCTGATCTGCAATTAAATATTTTTACCTGACGATATCTTGAACGGCTGTGATGAAAGAAAATCAAACATCATATATACTAAAATATAATTTGTAAAGAAAGTAGACATTTTTTATTTTTGTTGGCATGTTTTGGCTAAGTCCTAGCCATCATCAGAACTAAAGAATTATACAGATCTCGTGAACATATACTAACTAAAATAAAAATAATTACAACAAGGAATGTGGAAGATTAGTGAAGTGTAGGTTGTAGAAAGAATAGGACAGATGGTATAACGAGGTTATACAGAAACAGAAACAGAATAGTGTTTGAGTGGTGTGTTACGTATTTTCCAATTGATGTGTAGGGAGGGCCTTTTTTACTTTTAATTCAAAAGGGTTAGAAGCAGTGTCAATAATATCAAATGAATCTTTAGAAAAGGAAGTGAAACAGTTCTTCTCATTGGAATAAAGGTGTATAAAAATATGAGAATTTTTATCACTTTTGATATGTTCGTCAATTGTATTCTTTAAGTGACGAGTTGTCTCGCTAATGTAGCTGGTGCATCCAGCACATGTGAATTCGTAGACTAGCATTGACTTCCTATCAAAAGCTATAAGGTCTTTGTTAGAGAAATATTGGTTAATTTTAAAAGATGTAAATACTAGTTTCATGTTAGTGTCTTGTTTACAGAGGCGTTTAATTAGGTTTTGGATTTTGTTTGAGGTTTGTTGGAAGAACTTACCAATGTAAGGGAGTTTGAAAAATGTTTTAATGTCAGGTTTTGGATTAGCGTCTTTCTTTATGTAGATTTGATTAAGGTATTCTTTGTTGTTAGTTTGAATGAATGATTTCGGATAAGCGTTGAGAGTTAGATTTTCAATGTCTTTGTCGAAGCCTAGCCAGGAAGTATTAATTTTATAGATTCTGTCAATTAAACATTTTATGAGATTAAGTTTGTAAGAAAACAGAGTGATGCTATTAACGTTTAATAGAACACCAGTTTACGTTGGTTTATGATGGATGTTAGTGATATGTGTGTCTAGAAAGGCTATTTTATTGTTGTTGTTTGTTTCCATGGCAAAGTTAATATTTGTGTGTTGGTTGGTCAGGTAGTTAAAGAAGTCATTAGCTTCATAAATTATATATTTATATTACCTCACCTAATAGTTCCTTGCAATTTCCCCAAATCATCAGTTTCTGGCGAAAGTGTTCGGATTACTATACTCGCCTGTCTTTAGGTTTTACGGTTGGTCTGCTTGCAGTGTTGCACCAACAATGGCTTCAAGTCGAAGCTGTATGATTACTACCGCCGCGAAATCATTCACGTAAGCGAAAGCGCATGAATAACAAGTTTCTTTACTGTTTCGAATAGATATGTGATTGTAAATTTATAAGGTATATATAAACATACTCTTTCTAAACGTTTATGAACTACTCAATTTAAGTTAGAAACAATATTTTATCTCTATTTTTAATTCAAGATCTTTTTAAATTGATGTTAATTTTCGATCCATTTTGATTTTTAACACTAAAATTTTATTTTCAGACATACGGGTTCGAACATATGCTGACGTTGCAGAATCTGGAGAAGTTGTGTTTGTTACGTAGTTCCTCCATGAGATCCTACCCGTCTCTGAAAAAGTCGTTACGTTTGGTCGTCGAAAATGTGCATGAACAGGTATGCTGAGTCAGCACAAGTCTCTGAAAAATTGAAAACATTTTAAATTCGAAAAAAATTGTTACTAGGTATTAGTTTGAGATGTTAGCAGCAATTCACATGTGAACGTTTTAATTTAATGTGGTGCGGGTCATGTAACATCTTTGACCTCATGGATATAAGCACCCCTGCTGCCACAGAGTTTAAAATACAAAGTTGGTATCTTGCGTGGGTTAACTCACCACTGTTTTCCCTCTCACTGGGGTTGGCGTTAAGAAGTGCATCCAGCTGTGAAAACATCTGCTCCAATGAACCATCAGATGATTAAACCTACACAATTGTGGGGAATATCATCTTTCGAAAACGTGCAATCCACTCGAAGTGGAAAAGGTCACGTAAAAAACGTGATAGCGATGAAAGAAAAATAAGCATTTTTATAATGTGTATAATATACGATGTATATTTAGTAGTCTACTGTCTAACTAATTGTCGCATTTGTGAATACATCTTTTAGACTACTTGAACATAAATGAGTTAAGACATTTATCCTCAACTATTTCTCTCAGAACCCAAACGACATAGCTTACGTCCATTCTGGTTACGCGCCTCTCTCTGTTCGCCTAGTCCAGTACCTCGAGCGCCAATCAGGTTGGCGCGGTCTAGAGGAAGTGCTGAAGTTGCTGCCTGGCCCAACTGTCGAAGAGAAACAGGCGGTCCCTGCCGCTCTACTTAAAAAAAGTAAGTTTGACCGTGTCTTGCATTGAGCTGCAAAGTGTAATATCCGTTCATTGTTTGTTTGTTTGTTTTTAACGAGGATTCCAGAACGCTCATTAAGCATTATCTTGAAGACCTCGATCCGGAGTTTTAGTGTATTTAATTGCTCCCATTTGTGTTTTTTATGTAATACGGCGTTTGTTATTTATAACCGCTCACTAAACAACTTTGTGATAGCATGGTCTCGAACCCAGAACTTTTCGGTTAAGAGCCGAACGCATTACCGTTGCGCATGCGCCGGATAATGCTCTAATTTTTAGATGTGGCAAACGCGAACGCGCCTGGAGGTCAATATGGTGTCCACTCCAAAGTGACGCTCGTTTATTTTCTCTGTGGTTGCACATACTCGGAAATTGCCGCGTTGAGGTTCCTAGCGCAGCAGGAAAATGGTAAACTGAAGTCTAATCTCATCATTAATAAACCACAATATATTCTCAATTCACTGGTTTCTATATTGAGAAATAGTAGCTGCTATCCGTTAATATGTCATTAATCTCCATTTTGTTTCTTAGCAACCACTGATTATGTCATCGCGACAACAAAGATCACCAATGGGAAAGAGTTGTTGGAGTCCATTACTGAACACGTGGACAAAGCGCCGGTGAACCATTAAAAATGTGCGAGGCGTTTTGTAATTGCTTCTCTGTAATCAATAGTTTTGTATTTTCTTACAAACCAATGTAAATATACCATTAATTTAACAATTAAAAACTTTTTGTGCTACGGTTATCTTTGATGAATACAGCGTTTTTTAACTTAAAACCGCTCACTAAACAACTTTGTGATATCATGGTCTCGAACCCAGAACCTTTCGGTTAAGACAAATTTAGCAATTTCCTTTGTCACTTGACTCTACTTTCTGTGATTTTTCTTGTGAAAACACTCCAAAAGCAGAGATAAGACTTTTTTTGTAACGTTTGACAGCATTTTTGTCAACAAAGCGCTCCTTGCGGAAGCTGCAAATTGTTTTCTTTGTAGTACAGAAGTCGTTTAGCAACTTCTTCAACCGCAGAGCTCCAGAATATGTGAATGCTCAGGTACCACTGACCTGGTCGGTAGTTCAACAATATGCCTCGTGGTATTTTTGTTCAGAGTTGACCATTTTATACCTCCTCCTGGCTTCATCTTTTTCCCAATTAATTTCCAACACCTAGTTAATGACGTCATTTACATCATAACATGTCCGTCTTCTAAACATCTAAATTATAATATTTTTCATTCCGTAAAAATTCCCTAACCTATACAGTTTGGTGCACGTTTACAAGAAATCGCTACTTCCTATCTTAATTGTTTATGGACCACGGTGTATTTTTTAATTGTTTTTTTTTGTATTGTAGTTGCTCAAAACAAGGCCTTAAAGGCCACTAGGGTTAGAGAAAAATTCTGGGAGTGATTGAACTGTAACTATAGGTTTCCTAAAAGAGCTGATAGGCTGTTCTCTTCCTTGCATTCTATTCGTCATCACAATTGTGAACATTTTGTTACAGAGTGTTATTATGACTTTTCTAGTAAAAAGCTTCCGGGGTACCCTTTCGGTCTGCCTGATATGATTTGGTCACGCATGAAATATTAGTCTCCTGAGCTTAATTACGCTTGCAAAGTACTTCTTCTCGTATATAGTTTCTTTAACCTTCTAAAGCGGACCAACATGTAACCCTTACTCGTTGGCCAATCAAATTTCAACTGCAAAGTTGTTTCTCGCTTCTTCCAGAGTGTGCGATATTTCAACCCGATTGTGCATTTGTGATTTTGTTTTATAAACAATGCTCAAGAGGAGATTCTGCGAACTGGCTCGTTCAGCTCTAATAATCCACGGGTTTGTGAGAACGCATACCTTTCTCCACTGAGCGCTCCAGGGTTCCACACGGGAGCTCATTAATTATGTAGCAAGCTTCCTACACTTGATGCATACTCACCGCTCGCTTTGCTGCCAAGAAAAAACAGCGCAAAGAAGAAATTCTGCACTTATAAAATGGTTTGAGGTAGTGCGGAAAGACAATGAAAAAGAGGGAGTTTGCTGCGTTATTTTTGTATATACACTCGGGTACGTTTTGTGTTGGGTGTAAAAATTTTCCATCTTAGATTTTGCCAAAATTCTGACTAAGTATTTCACGGCGACCGAATATTTCTCTTGTCAAGTTCCAAAACTCTTGCTTTGAAAACATGATATCTCCTAACTGGGCATGTATTTTTGTTGCAGCCTTCGCTAGCTTCTTCTATGGAAAGCTCGTGCTCAAAACGTCAACAACGAGTAAAAAACATTCAGTGTTTGCGCACAAACCGACCGTATTCGCCACGCGACGGTCCACTTATTTAAAGAAAGATGGCGACGTGTTTAGGATTCACATACCGGGCATTGCTAGAAATGCCACGCACGATTCCATATCCTTCGAGTCGGTTCGGTGGCCGGGATATTACCTTCGGCACCGTATAATTAATAACGACTACAAATTTCGTATAGCGAAACCGCTACCTGGAGATACTAATTTTGGTGAGTGAATTCTGGGATTATAACGTGGTGAAAATGCGGCGAGCAGTAAGATGGCAAGATTTTGGAAATCACATATGACACTAATAAATTAGTTAATTGATCGTTAATACTCTAGTAATAATAATAATTAATTAAAGTTAATAAATACAGTTAACTTTAGCTTATAACAAAAATTGTGTTCGTATCACTAGATATAACGGTGTGGAAATTTCGCATTATAACAGACTTGGGGGGATGATGTTTCGCATACGTTCTTTTTTACCGGATTAACTTCCACAAACGACTAAAAAACGCATGGCAATTTTTAAACAGTTTAGATCGGTTTTCACTGGAATTTTAGTTAGCTATGAAATCAACTACAACAGAAAAAAACGATGAAAATAATTTCCGCAACTAACCCGTACAAGTCACACGATTAGAGTTAAACAAAAATTTCGCATCAAAGTGGTACACCATCAGAAATATTTTCCCTTCCATTTAGATCGCGAGTCCAGCTTCTTGATCCAACGTCACACTGGCATCGAAGGTTCCGGCATGCTGCAGCTATACGATAACCCAAAGTACTATTTATGCGTACGCAAATACAATTACGCTGACTCAGCGTTAAAAGCAATGAAAAACGACCGGTCGCCGGACTTTACGGAAAGGTGCTCGTTCTTTATACAAAAATTAAAGCCAGAGAATGTAAACGCCGCGGTGGCAAAGTCGACTCAAGATAAAAAGATTCGCTTCAAAACCCGGCGGTTTCGCACGGATAAGCGCCGCAACAACCCTGCGGATCGGGTCCGCAAAATATTAGATGAGTATGTAAAGAAAATAGAGACTGTAGGCAACTTGCAGAATGCTTCCTCGAAGAGAAAGCTCTTTAGGAAACAGACGCCTCTTATGAAGAAAGGAACATCCGCAAATCAAAAGTCGGTGTACAAATTTGTGCCGAAAAATCTTGCTTCTAGATTGACGACAGATAATCTATCACCATGGCAATCGAATTATCTTCAGCCACAAGTCAGTTCATTCTACAGTAATCCCTATGGCTACCCGTTTGGTTACCAACAGACTTATTACAACAACCCCGCGATGGGCAATCGCATGCTCTCATACTTCCCAATGATGTCGCGATACGAGCCAACCCAAACCTATATACGCACATTCTTCGACCGTAGAAACGATAACAACAGAAATACCTGGAATGAAAAGGGGAGAGCGGAGACAAGAAGCCACGTGAAACATGAGATGAACACCATTAGAACGCGGGACCTGGACGGCAAATCTATAAAATCGCACGCGCAACAAATCAAAGCGAAAAGCGCGCAGAATGCGAGTGAAGAGAGGCATCGACAGCAAGCCCATGCGCCGGAGAACAATCGCGGAAAGTACAAAGGAGGAGAAGAGCTACTTCCCAATCGAAAGAACAGCAAACTCGTTGGACCCGAGAAGGCAATTAACCTGCACGACTTTACGAAACAGAACCATAGGGAGCCTTCTCTCAATCTCGATGGATTGATGAACAAAGTGAGAATACCGGACACTCGTTCGAACGTCTCTCGCACAGATTTAGATGCGCAGGAAACCTCTTCTAAAAAAAATACGGGAGTCATTTCCCAACACAACTCTACAAGCAGCAAAGTATCTTCGTACTCGATAGGTCCTGACACGCCCATTAGCCTGACGAACTTCAGCAAGACCATGCATCGCGAACCGTCCTTGAACTTGGATGGGCTCATGTCGAAAATTTCCGTTCCCTCCTCGCGCTCCGAGCCGCCACTGAAAAAAGAAAACTTTACTGCCCCGTTGATCGTCATCAGCAATGTGACGTCACCAAACCGTACAAATGCTTTGGAGGATAGTAGAACGTTGATCGGGGGAGCAGGAAAAAAGGTGGAGATTTTCCCCGAAGTGACCGAATTTAGTAAAAAGAAACAGATCTCAAGAGCAAGCGATGACCCGCTACTTCGTTTTGTTCATATGGATAGCAAAGTTGCCGAAAAGAGTTCTGCTGAAACAGACAAATCCGTGGATAACGAAAGAGAGAGACATTTACTTGGGTTGGCTGACACGCTGGAATCTTCAGCCGCCTTAACGGCTGACCATTTGAATAAGGACAGCATTATGAAAGAGGTCTCTGCGCTAGGTTTCAACGGTCCGGCGTACAACGATGTTCTTGGCAACCTCACCTCAGACTCCACGGATACTCTCACTGAAGTGAATAATGAGAACAGAAGTTACACAATCGACCAGCGCAAAGAAATGGTAGACGAGCTGTCGAATAGCGCGCAGTCGGCTGTAGTAAATGAGCTTGCCATGAAGGCAGAAGAAACGCCTGAGAAAAATGCGCAAACCAAAAGCCCGGAAAAATTAGAAACACCCGTAAATAAAAGCGAAGTTGTGAACAAATTGAAAGATCCGGAGAACGCTACAAAAGAAATTGAATTGAAAAACAAAACGCAACCTTCAAATGAACCACCCAAGAAAGTTCAAGCGCCCGCAAACGACACTAAGAAGAACGTCTCGGAGGAGCATGCGCACAAGGTCGATGCAATCGTTGCTAATCTGACGTCGCATATTGCAAACGCGACGCCGCAGAATGAAGTTGCACAAAATCCAACAGTGAAAACCAAGCAGCCGATTGCAAATCATAAACACAGAAAACGACACAAGAAATTGAAAAAAATTGAACAGGAAGAGGCGGAATGGAGTTCCGGGGACTCCGATGATGAATATGAAGAGGAGATGAAATGGAGGGAGAAGAAAAAGAAGGCAGCAAAGAAGAAGAAGCCAAAACACAGCAAGAAGCCTCACTTTCACCATAACTCCAAACAAAACAAATCGTTCTACGAGTCAGTGGATTACGGTAGCGGAGATCTGAGTGACAACGCTCTTGAAAATATCGAAACGTACGAAGACGATGATGGTTCAACGAACGAAAACTGGAAGAACTACGATCACGACAACGAGGAGACTCCTTACGAGAATCGCGAGCACAAACTGGAGCACCAGCACTGGAGGAATGAGGGCGGGGATGAGCCGGAAGAAGCCCCCCATCATACGACCGTCCCGAACAATCCAGAAAGCGACGGCATCACTTACAACAACTACGATAAAGCAACCAACATGAACGAGCTGGGCAGCTTCGAAATGAAGGGTATTGCCAGCGCCATGGCAACGCTGAACACAGAGGATGTGAACCAGTTGAAGACCAAAATGAAGTCACTCGAAATGATTGATTCGAAAAACCAGCAGCACGTTAAGGGACAAGGTACGGTGTTCGTCATAAAAGAGGTAACACAGTTGCAAGCATTCGTTTTTCACAGGGACGGACTATCATGATGAACTGAGATACGTCTCCAATGACAAGACAAACGTGGAAGCGAGCAATAGCATTACACCTTCCTTCTTAGATCCTAAGATGGAGGCGACAGTGACGGGTGATCCGAACAGCTTATCAGATGAATTCCCGCACAGCGAGAGGCCGATCAGTGTTGGGGAGGAGAACTCACACCGCAGCATCGATGCTCAAGAAGCAGATAAAGCTGCACATGAGGCCATCGATACGCTGAAAGAATCCGCAAATGAACCGGATGTATCCAGCTTAACGGATGTCCCAATCAATCAAGATCCCACAATGCAGCAGTCCTCTCTCGAAGAAAAAAATAACGTAAACGAGCAAATGGGGCCGACTGAACACAGCGAAGTAGAGGATAACTCTGCGGACAACAATCATCATTTTGAGGAGGAAGGAGCTGAAGAGAAGTCGTACGAAACTAAAGGTATGTGTTTTTGTATTACGTTGGTTCTGCGATAGAAGTTGTATTAATGAAAAGAGTGAGTTCAAACACCAACATTGTACCTTGTTTTCTAAGAGTTAGAACTTTGGACCTTTTTTAGAACTGGAGGGAAGCAGTTCGAATTATGATTCAAAGAATTTCCGAACTGAAGGCGGGATGTTTAAAACTCGCGATATTGCCCGCAACACGCTGCTGCGAGTTCCTATCCCAATTTCTTACTCGAAACTGTCCGAACAGGACAACAAAGAAGGGGTACATAACACTAGAAAACACGAAATCAAAGGAGTTGATAAGCCGCTCGAGCTGGATGCAGGCCAGACAACGCACGAAGCTGAGGTAGTCGAGTCTACAACGGAAACGCCGACTAAAAGAAAAATGGCAATACTAAAAATCAAGGCAGCAAATTTTTCGATGGGTGTTATACACGAGCCCACGGGCCTACCTATATCTGCGCTTTGCGGGGCAAATATGCCCTGCGATGCGCCCTCGCCTTCTGTGCCAAAGGTGTTGATGCCCAGTCTCTATCCTGTCCACCATGACGTCAATGTCATACGTCACACACATCACGTGCTCACCGTGAAAGACGAAGCGGAGAAGGAGCAGATGGTCAGCGGTTTGGTGGATTACGCAACGGGTATAAATTTACTTTTGAGTATGAAATTTAATGATGCCTACAATTAGCACAAAAGAAATAAAAAGTATATTAAAATAAAAGAAATCGGAAGGAGAAGTAGATAAAAAATTGGAAGTACGGAAAAAAGTTTTCAAAAGAAGAGTAAAGGCTAAATATATCCGGCATATCCGGCGATAGCGCACTGGGAATGGCGTTCGGCTCTTAACCGAAAGGTTCTGGGTTCGAGACCATGTTATCACAAAGTGTTTAGTGAGTGGTTATAAATAAAGAACGCCGTATTTCATCAACAATAACCGTAGCACAAATGGGAGCAATTAAATACACTAAAACTCCGGGTCGAGGTCTTCATGATAATGCTTAATGAGCGCTCTGGAAGCCTCGTTAAAAACAAAACAAACAAACAAAACAAACAAAGCAAACAAAACAAACAAACAAACAAAACAAACAAACAATTAGCAAAAGAAATTATAAAAATATATTGAAATAAAAGAAATCGAAAGGAGAAGTACATAAAAGATCGAGCCAATAGGCATCAACGAAGTTTCCAGCGAATGAGTAGGTTGATTCTCTTTAATTTAGACAAATGCGTCTCCATACAGTTAGTGAACGACCTGGGTCGCCGCTATCGTTTAATCTCGTCAATCAACAGTCATGGTTACACTCCCCGTGGTAAAATCTTCACACTGAAGACGGTTTTTAAAGACCCGAGTACGCACAAGTTCGTCACATTTCACGCGGTAGATGACAAAGACCCGAGCGCGAAGATTCTTTTGAACGGAGAGGCGATGCTTAAGAAAGAACCAGAATCGTGCGACATAAAAGCATACACGGTCTACGTGTACACGGGCAAGCGCCCTCTAGAAGAGGAGGTCGCCGCCAAGAAAAGTGACGTATTGCTGAACAACGAGGAAAGCACAGAGGAGGAGGTGTATAGGAAAAGTGATATCCCCAGGATGGAGGGTGCAGTTCACTCTGTGAAGCACAAACGACACCACATAACGCACTTCTACCAGAGGAAAGGTGACAAGAAAGACGGTGTGGCAAGACCAAATAGTAAGAACGTTACCGCTAAATTTAAATGTTTAATTATGCGTACATAGTTACATGCATAATTAGAATAATTTGTAGAAAAATTAAGTTAATTATGCGCGTGTAGCAACGTTGCGGACGAATTCTATCTAGGTTTCATGCATTAGATTGCTCTCCTCTCTTTTTAGAAGAATGCACAAGATCACACGGAGGTACAACAAACGAAGCCTTGTTTTGCTGTCATTTCCCATTCCTCTACCAAGGCGAGGTGCATGATCGTTGTTTTGACGACCACACAGGAAACACACAATGGTGCTCTCTGACGTCAAATTACGACAGCGATCAAAAATGGGGAATCTGCTCAAGTAAGTTTGTAGTTCATGAGTCGTAGGATAAGACACATACACGCACACCTTAATACCGTTTCCTTTTTAGCGATTTAAAACAATGCCGCCCATCTCCTACGTCAACAAGAACCCAACGCAGCTGCGCAGACGTTCTTGATTGGAAATTAATATTTCTGTATTGTATGTAACATGTAAATAAAATAAAAAGACATTTAAAATGTAAAGACATGTAAAAACATTTTTAAATTAATTTATTTATTTCCACTAAGTTGACAAATGTGAAAGCAAAATTATGTATAGGCAAAAGATTTCTTCAAGCCTTTTATGCTTCTTTAAAAATGTTTCTAAAGGCGTCAGGAAAGTAATAAATTAAAAAGATATAGAATAAAAGATAAAGTAATAAAAGTTTACATTTTTATGTTTCGAGCGATACAGCAGCATTTATTTATTCAGAAATAAAAGTCTATTGATCGATGATGACAATTCTAAAGTAGCATTCAATTATTTTGGCCATTATTTATACTTCGCTGAATGAAAACTAAGTTATTTTGTTTTATCATTTTATTTTTTGTCTTCATTCGTGTAATGTACCAATACCAAAAGATGAATCTTGGACATTGTGAATTTTAGAATTTTTCTAGAAATAAAAATTTGAATTGAACGATAAATATTTCTGCATTCATTTATAGATTAATTTTCATATATCATATGCAAACACCAAATTTGGGATTGTTGATATTTTCCCGATGACGTTAAATATGACGTTACCGTTACGTTAAATATGACGTTACTGTTACGTTAAACATGACGTTATAGCGTTGGTTTTAATTATGACGTTATTTTTCTGCAGTACTTTCTTATTTATTGAGAAGATCAATTTTTAAGACCAGCTCTCTTCACACGCGTGTGTGTATAAACGATTGAAATCAACTGCAATTATGTTTGTTATTTTGTTAAGGAAATTGGTAAATCGAGGCGCCGGAATTAGTAATAAAGTATAGAGAATAATCGAGACTTGGTTTACAATGTTATGAGACTATACATACATGAGTCTATACGTTGCCGCCTCACAACTTCGACAGATTAAATTATCCTTTTTTTGCGTTCAGACCTCTACGGCCAGAATAACGTGATATAAAGGAAAAGAATACAATGAGCATAGATCAACATTTACATTTATTCCTAAATCATCAGTTTGTTTGTAATTACAAACCGTTATTAGCATCCATTAACATAGTTATAATAAATTAACCATTCAGATCACTATCAACTACAAACTGTTATTTATGCACCACAACAATTAGCATATATTAAAGAAAACAAAATAAATTAATATCAACTTACCACTCCATATAAAGGTTATATAAAATAGGTGTCAGTTTTTGCATCGAGTACCGTAGTTTTGGCGGGCTTATGACGTCACGTTAAAATTTCCATTTCAGACACGGAAATGTTCTTCGGCAAGTTGGTATTGCGTACAGATCCCAAATCCGCCACGTCAACAAGAAACGAGCTCGCTGAACGACCGTTCGTCTTCGCAACAAGAAGCAGTACATACTTGAAGAAGGCCGGCGATGTCTTCAAGATACACAACCCAGGGTTGGCTCCAAACGCCGGCGCCGATTCCATTTCGTTTGAATCAGTGAGGTGGCCTGGATATTATCTGAAACATCGAGCCGAAGAGAACGACTTCAAATTTCGTATCGCCAAAGCTCAACCGCATAACTTCCGAATTTTCAGTGAGTCTACGGGTCTTTATCAGTCCGCCGAAATTCACGCCAACTATACATTCTACTCTCAATGAACCAAATCAACAGTTTATCATATTTTCATGCAATTTCATCTCGACATCCATACACGTCAAGTCTAGTGTTTTTCTTCTGAAAACCACAAGATAACCCAAACGAATTACAGTAAAAGGAGTTTTACGCCAATTTTCTCTGTCGTAAAAGTACCTATGCGTGTATGTCAGAATTCATCAAAAACTTTTCACTAATGTAGCGTTTTACAGGAACTTCTGATTTGTTCTCGTAGATAAAGAAGCGACTTTTGTCGTTGAAAAGTATCATGGCGTCGAAGGTTCTGGAATGTTGCGGTTGTTCGAAAAGCCCGATTGGTACATGTGCGTCCGTAAATACGGCTACCAGAACTCCGCTTTGAAGGCAATGAAAAACGATTTCAGCAATAATTTCCAAAAACGTTGCTCGTTCTTCATTGAGAAGTTGGAGCCGGAGATGGTGGTGCCTGAACTTTCTAAGGCCACAACAACAAGGAACGAGCTAGGAATTCCTGTTGGTTAGTGAGGGCAGAAATGATTAATTGACGTGATTATATACAGTCTTAATTCACTGAAATACGCGATTTTCTTATGCTTAATTATTTAGGAACTAAATTTAATTTTAACAATTTTTTTTTGTTACAAATATAACTTTGCGAGTGTATTGGAAAACTCCGTAAAAACCTAAGAAAAAATTTGAATTTTTCCATATGAAAACAGTAAAACTGATGTAAAAATGTCTTCCAAATTCCATACGCTTAAGCAGACATCTATAAAAAGAGCATTTCATCACTCTCCTTTAAAGTGTATTTTTGCGTCTTTCAGCTTCCAAGCGCAAGCACGTTCAAAGACCCATGGTGGAGATCAGACGGATGTTGGACGATTACGTGGAACGCGGGAAAAACGCGCTCGAGAAAGATCAGGTCAGCAGTCCATTGCTTGTTAAAATGATGCATTTACCATAATGTATATATATATATATATATATATAGCCCATAGGTTGAAATACCAGTATTTGAAATATATATATATATATGTGTGTGTGTGTATATATATATATATATATATATAGCCCATAGGTTGAAATACCAGTATTTGAAAAACTTTCTCTTCATTTCACAATGCCTTTCCAACTCGTCACAGCAAATTTCATTTTAGTTTTTATTTTACATTTTTGGAGTAAAAGATCTATTTAGCCTGTCTGATATGCCTTTTAGCTTATTCTTACAAAAGGTTGACAGCCTAATTATGCTTATAAAAATGTGAATTTTTACGTTCAATATCGGTACAAATACCATAGTAATCAGGTACGGACGGTGGGTGACCATCTCTTTATAATAACTTGGCGATATTTCAATTTCAAACTTGATTTCAGAATTCGCAAGGTACAAACGACAAGCCTGGAAACGAGATGGCTGAAGATTTCACCAACACCCAACGCGAGCAAACTTCCCCTCGAAATACGTGGTGGAATGAAGCAGCTAATTACAATGGTGAGGTCGGCCGCACTCTACCTTCGAACGTAGATATGCAGGGAATGCAGCCGTTGAACTATAACAACATCGCCGACTCTTTCACAAAGTACAATATAAAGGTGACGGGCGCGAAACCACCTGGGGATTTTAACGTTCAAAATAAGGACGGTGTGGCCACGTTCATCCCGCAAGAAGGCAACGGTCAGTTACCACCGGAAGAAGGTCAAGGTACCGCTAGACTGGATAGTTACGAGTTTAGCCGCATACCACCAGTACATATTTATCCGCAACCGATGGATGGGAATCCTTTCAGTTCGAGGTATTCGCGCACGCGCACAGAACGACGCTCTTCGCACGAGAACACATTCTTCACGGGCATGCGCAGAGACACGGTGCCAGGCTCCTCTCAAGAAAAACCAAACAACAACAACAGCACATTTCCCGCGCTGAACATCAGTCGACCAATGAAAACTTCGTTCGATGAAGTGCACTTAACGAAAAACGAACAACAGCCCACACGACTTGACTTTATAAATAGAGCTGACGACGGTTTGAAGATATCTATAGATGATCCTTCGTACCCGAGCACAATAGATGAAAAGATTCCGTTCAACACTCTACAATTTTTCGCAGGCGATCCGGAGAACTCCAACTACCTTCATTCCAACCAACTGAACGATCAGTATGTTCAGAACCTTCTGGAAACAGCATCGCAAAAACATAGCGTGCCCACTTACTTAAGCAGCATACAGAAGTCTGAAATGTCAAAGATGGTAAAACCTCCCTTTATAGCGAAGTTAGAATCTAAAGGTCTTCACGTCAAACCGAAATCGCCGGTGGTGTACAACACAATGGACGGTCGAGGAAAAATGGCCAAAAATATACCATTCCTTTTCGATCAGGCGCCGCGCGGGGAAACCAAGATGCAGGTGAAACATGTTTATGCCGATAGTCACGGACACATAGAGGGGTTTTCACCGAATTCCTTGGTAGGAAAGCTCACTTCTCCCGGGCATAGTTTAGCAGAGTTGAAGAAACTGGGGAAGCAAGTGAGACTCGGCCAAAACTGTCGTCGTTCAGAAATGTCGGCAATTGACGTTGCAGAGTGCGACGACGGCGGTGGTGGTGGTCGGATGAGCAACGACACGGGTCATCAAGATGAAGAAACGTCGGAGGGGGAAGATGAGGGGTTGGCTCATCACGGCAGTAATTCATACGCAGGACGCGATGATGAAGAACTGGGCTCTGAGCATGGACACAGCACTGAAGACCCCGTTGATAGCATCACAACAGAGAACGCTGACGGTGATAAAGAAACGGAGACGGAAGAGATTTATGGTCGTAATAAAGAGCACCACGATGGAGAAGAGGGAGACAGTGAGGATGATGAGAAGCCGGAAGAAGATGACGGTGATGTTGACGATCCGGAAGAAAACGCTGACAGAGCGACGCATCATGATGCCGAAGATGAGAAAAATGAAGCAGATCAAAAGATGTATCATGATGAAGAGCACGAAGAGTCAGATGAGAAAGGAGATGTCCATTATTACACTCATGAAGCTTGGCTGTTGCATAAAGCAGAAGAAAAAATGAAAAAACAACAGGGAGGGGGTAGCAGCACCAACAGCAGCTCGACGACCAATTCAACAAGCGATGCTAGTAACTCCACATCAACCGATGGACAATCCTCTTCGGATCAGTCATCTTCGGACCAGTCGTCATCATCCAATTCAACAACGCCCTCTGAATCTCAGAACTCATCTAATAACAGTAGCTCATCGGACAACTCTACCAGCAGCGCATCAGAGAACTCTAACAGCAATGATTCGAGCCAAGACACTAGTAACGACTCTAATAATAACTCCAACTCAACAGAGAGTAATAGCAGTTCGTCGAATTCCACTGAAAGCAGTTCTACGAACAATTCAAATTCCTCCAGCAACTCATCCAGTTCTGAAGACAACAGCGGGTCAAACAGCACACAAAAAGCATTGGCTGACGAAAAAACAGACAACTCCTCGAAGACAGATCGACAAGTTCAACTTTTGAAGCAGATAAATATGGAGGACAAGTCGAAGAACCAAACGAAAGACAATGAAATGCAGAAAATCAGTAAAGTAAATTTGAAGTCTGGCAACTCGATAAACAACTTCGACGGGAATTTAATGGTTGAGAACATGACGGATTCTAAAAGTCCCGTCACATTGAACGTCAGCGCCACGCATATCGTGAGGTTTATCGACGAGAAACTCTCGAACATGTCCAAGAGTCCGAAGCAAATATCCAAGGTGAAATTCGGATCTGAAAACGTGGAAGCAAACGGCACCGTGGACAAGCTCAAACAAGAAAAAATACTGACGATTCTAAGAACTAAATTGAAAGCTCGTCCAGATGAAATCGAAAACTTGCTCAATACTACACTGTCGTTTACGGAAGATAACAAAAATCGTACGGCATCTGTAACGTCGTCACCAGCTCAGAATGACACGGAAGAGCAACAGCCAAACAAAGAAAAAAAAGTTGAAAGTTCCCAAAATGTTAAAAAACCAGAAAGCGTCGAAAAAGTTGAGAAACCAGAAAGCAACGCCCAGAAATCCGCGGTCGGCGAAAACATAGAGAAAGTAAGTAACGAAAGTGCCAGCCAAGAATCGGCAAGCGTTAAAACGGAAGATGGAGATCAACCGCACAAGGAGGTAAATGAACTTTCGGAAGGAGATAAATCGGCGAAACACGAGACGGGGGAGAAGAAAGGCAATGGAGTAGAAGGTGAGGAGAAGAAGAAAGATGACGAGGATGATCCTGTTAAAGCGGAGATCAGCAGCATGTTGGAACACAGTGGAGCGACGCATAAAGAAGTTGACAAGAACGGAGAGATGCACTATTACACGGATGACGCATGGAAAATGAAGAAAGAAGAAGAAAAGAAAAACAAGGCAAAAGAGAAGAAAGAAAACGCTAAAAACAAAGCTAAGAGCAAAAGTGATACGTCTTCATTGCCACCAGACTCAAAGGAACCTACGCTCAATTTCCTGAATGTATCGGGTCCGGTGATTAAAAAAGTCATATCAGATTTGCTGCTAAGAAAACCGGCACTGATGAACAAAACCGGACTTCTAACCGATAGGCTCATGGCTGGCCTAAGCAAGCAACCGTTGCTGGGCAACGCGTCAAAAATGCAACAAGAGCACGTCATCAAACACATCAAGAACAGCACCAACACTTTACTGTCCTTGCCCGACCTTGAAAAGCTTCGAGTTCCAATCAATGACTTGGCCGAGTCTCCCGATAAACTCGAATCGGCGAAAGCAAAATCGATACTCGCAAATTTAAAGAAGGTTGACAAACAAAATATTACCTCGGAAGAGGACGTTATACAGGGCATTGTGAACGATTTAACTAAGAAACATTCTTATTCGATGACAGACAGACCGGGTGATAAGTTCGAGGTTCACTCTGAAATGTCTTCGTTGGGTTTCGGACAGGATAACGGAAAGTACATGGGCAAAACTCTTGACCTTAGTAAAACCGCAAAATGGGTGCGCGATAAGGATGGCAATTCAACGAAATCGAAAAACACTAGAAAAAAGAAGAAAGCGGAAAAGGATCTGCTTTTTGATTCTACAGGCTTCGGTCTGAGGAAAAACTTCACCAGAAAACCAAGAAAGAACCTAACAATAACTCAAACGAAGCTGCCACAAGAAACGAGAAACGGGTCGAAAGTTGATCGCTTAAAGGCGTTAAATCTTAACGAGAAGATAGCGTTGATGAGTGACAAACACCCTCTACACTTGGTAAGCAAATTCGCGGGTGCGTCAAGTGATGACAATACGAGGTTTACGGAACGAAGAAAGACAGAACACGATCTAAATAATGACAGCGCTCCGAACAAGAAGAAGCCGGATCAGATATTGGCTTCAATAACAAGTTTTGAGAAGAGAATCAACGCTGCTGTAGACAACAAAAGCAGAGTGGACTCGATGCACCAGCTGAAAGATGAGGAGCACGGAGCAGAGAGTGGCGACGTGGACGAGGCATATGACATCAATTTGATGCTGATGGATAACGGAAGCGGAGAGAGCGACATTAAATGGCACAGTCAGCCGCCGCCACTGTTACCCACCCCAGCATCGGCCCGCCCAGAGACTATCGATGACATCAAAATCTACAAAGTGAAGAAGAAAGAGCCGCATTTGGAGGGGCTAAAACCCAAGGGGAAGAATACGAAAAACGTCAACAGAGCGAAACCTACTGTGTCTATGAAAATGGCGAAACCCACGTGGCCCGATTATTCAACGTTCGATAGGAACGCCACAAATGAAAATAAACCACAAAGTGTCAAACACGACGTCCACAAGAAGAAACACCTCGATGAAACCGACAACTCAACGAGCGAGGACACGAGTAACTACGTCACCGACAAATTAATACGACAGTTGGAGAGGAGTACGGAGATGCTGAAAGCGCACATGAAAGCTGTAAACGACACAAAAATTGACGTCACGAACGCGTCAAAAATAGTGAAATTTGACGCGAATAACCGCACCCAAGACGCAGTTGACTTTGGAGAAAGTGACACCCTAGAGAAACTGGCGAACTTCGAGGATATAGACACGTTTTCCGGTTTTGGTGAAAACGAATCGAAATTCACGAACGGAGGAGACTTCTCAAGCGACGATACGAAAGCTTTGAACGATTACTTGGAATCAGGGAAAGCTGGCGTGAAACAAATAGGTTTGTTCTTAGTACAAAGCAAGACCGTAACACTTGGCACCAGGTTTTATAATTCGATGAGTATTTGTTTTGACAGCCTTTAAATTATCGTAACCAGCCAAACAAAGGTTGTAAAATAAATTGTTTTGCTACTATTAGCATAATGAGTTGTTAGTGGTTCGTATATATTTTGTGGCGCTCTCATCGTTCGCTGACTTCCCTCTTAAAACATTCATTGGCCAACTTTAAGATACGTCTGCAAGTTTTCTAAGAACATAATGGAGAAATAAAACTGCAATAAGATACTTCAAAATGTTGATTAACTTCCAAGAGTCCAAACGTGACAACACAATTCTCGTTTTCTTTGACATCGAATTCCATGCCACTTATCTTCCGTCTCAGAACATCCAAGGTAAGTTTACATACGAATAGAAAAGAAAAAAGCTTTTTCGTAACAGCTACCAACCCTTATAACTAATTACCACTGCTGTAGATCTGAGATACATTTGAATTGTATTCGAGTAACTTTTTAATTTGACTAAATTTCGTTTTTAGACCCTGGCCTCAAGGAAATGTCAGTGAAAAACACGACAAAACCGTCAAATGAAACGGCAAAAAGAGGCGGAGAAAAAAGGCCGGTAAGGAAGGATCAAAGCGGTAAGCAGAGATGCGACATGTGTGTACCTGCCACCGATGATGAGGATTTGAACAGCATTTCGAAGGTGATGTCCGAGATGATGGAGAAAGACGGAAGGCTGGGAATGAAAACGTTGGATTCAATTGACAAAAGTGCACGGAAGATACTCAGCGAAAACGACGTCAAATCAACACTTACCGATGAAAAACCGACGTTCACCGACATGAGACTGACACCTACCGACGAAAAACCGACGTTCACCGACATGAAATTGACACCCACCGACGAAAAGCCGACGTTCACCGACGAGAAAGACGGGCCGAAGTACGTGTCAGAAAATATGCAGGACTACTCCCAGCAAGTTCCCTTCTCAAACACGAAAAACCTCAAACACAAAGCGCGACTCGAAGTGAAAGTGCCTATCTCTTACACTAAACCCGTTGTTGCTCAGCAACTACGCAAAGTGCAGCCGATCGCCATGGCGACGCCAAGCTCAATAAAACTTCAAGGAAGCAAAGAGGATATCATTCACGAGTTTCGTCAACTATTGAAACTGGCAGATCAAAAGCCAGTGGCAGGTCACGGCGACCTGAAAAAAGTATCTCCCATGATAAGAGGTTCTATGAAGGAAGTGGTTAATTTAGCTCATAAGATCGAAAGCAATAATGTCGGAAAAGGGAAGTCTGGGGAGGAGGGTGACGAACACGAAAAGGAAGTAGCGACGTTAAAACTGCTTCACGGAAAAGTAGACTTGGAAAATGTGGACGGAGAAAGTTCCAACCAGCACAAAATCGTAACGGTGAAAGATGAAAGCGAAAAGGAAAGAATGGTGAACGGCTTGGTTAACGATGCTGGTAAAACTGATATTGCACCTTATAAGACTGATATTGCACTTTATAAGACTGATATTGCACCTTATAAGACTGATATTGCACCTTGTAAAACTGATATTGCACTTTATAAGACTGATATTGCACCTTATAAGACTGATATTGCACCTTATAAGACTGATATTGCACCTTATAAGACTGATATTGCACTTTATAAGACTGATATTGCACCTTATAAGACTGATATTGCACCTTATAAGACTGATATTGCACTTTATACTTACATAATATTGAGGGTTAAATGAAAAAAATTCTGAGTAATTTCAAAGCAAAAGAAAGTCGTGCTTCCAGTTCTTCACTTATATTCGTTTCATTTAGACCGCTGCGTATCACTTCAGTTCGACAACGCTCTAGGGAACCGGTACAAGCTCGTCTCCTCAATAAACAACCACGGCTACACACCAAGAGGGAAGGTCTTCACACTCAAACAAGTCTTCAAAGATCCGAAAGCTCATCGCTACGTTTCTTTCCACGTAAAGGACGAGGCGGATCCGGACAGAGTTGTCCTTCTTAACGGCGCCCGGGAGCTCGTTGCTGTTCCCGTGTCTTGCCATTATCGCCCGAGAGTTATACGCGTGACAAGTCGGCAACCGGCGAAATTGATAAATCTTTTCAAGAAGAACGGGGTGTCGAGAAAAAAACTGCGTGAGTTGAAAAAGTAGACTTTGCGATTGATGTCCATTTCCATTCCATGCGTTTTGTTTAGAAATGAAATTATTCGACGGCGATAACGAGGTGGCCACTTGCCCGTCTAGCTGCACCGAATATTGCGCAACCTCGTGCCCAAACTACTGCTGCTCGGCGCCGATACAGGATGGCATACAGCACTTCGTGACGGCTCGCAGCAAAACCAGTTCCATTCCATTCAACGAAGAGATGAACGTATTATCGGCCGGCCAGCGTCTAAACGACGACGACGTTGACACAACAAACCGACGGGCGTTCGAAGAAGACGCCGACCAAATGGACAGCTGGTGGTGGTAGAACTGTCTGTGTTGTCACGTATACGAAAATATTGCCACCCATTGCGCAAGAAGCTTGCCGCTCACAGAAAGACGTTAAAGTGGCGATTTTTAGTTGAATGTTTTTCCGCGCTATTGTTACATGGCGAAATAGAATGTGTTTATAGACAATGTATAATAGAGTCGATGTTTTGTAACCAAGTCGAATATCTCCTGTGAATCTTTTTATAAGCGATAAAGATGGGGTATGAAGGACATGGTCGCCCGGGATAGCTTAGTTGGTAGAGCGCTTGCAATTTCCGATTTCTGAGGTTGCGAGTTCAAATCCTCCCAAACTTTACTTTTACTTTATAAAGGACATGTAACATCTTTGACCTCATGGATATAAGCACCCATGCCCTTTATGTACAGCTGCCACGGAGTTTAAAATGCAAAGTTGGTATCTTGCGTGGGTTAACTCACCACTGTTTTCCCTCTGGGGTTGGCGTTAGGAAGGGCATCCAGCTGTAAAAACATATGCTTCAATAAACCATCAGATGATTAAACCTACACAATTGTGGGGAATATAATCTTTTGAAAACGTGTAACCCACTCTGAGTGGAAAATGTCACGTAAAAAACGTGATGATGATGATGATGATGATGATGACGACCGCAGTTTAAATTTAACCACTAACGTACTGCGTCCAAATGGTTGACTCTTTGCTTGCTTGTTAAAGTAAAATAAAAAGAGTGTTGGGAACTTGTTGCAAGCAAGTGATCCATCGGGTTGCAGTCGCCCTCTTAATTGTGCGAATCAAATACCATAATAAATATACAGTAAAAATATGTTTTACCATCCATTATTATCAACTAAATATCATAAAATGTGAACACAAAACCATCCCTGTGATGTTTTTAAAAACAGAATCAATAGCACAGTTAAAACTAAGGTAAAATCAGTTACTTTCTGCGAAAAACAAAACGTCTTGAGTTCGTATTGATTTTGCTCATTGGAGCGCGAGGTAATGTTCTGGAGCCACAAGGACTGGTCTCGATTTGTGGTGTAGAGACATGACTACCTTGTGATAAGACACAAGGTGAAATGTCATTCGGTGTGTCGATGACGTACGTTGCGTTGCAACTGAACCTCTGCGCCGGTGACGTATTTCGAGGCGTGTTCATACTACTTGACGCGTCCGAAATAACACGACGTCTTTTCGGACGACCTCGACTTTCTGTCGTGGAAGCGACATTTTGCGATTTTGCTGCCCTCGGATATTTCGGCCGTTTTGATGTATCTACTTCCTCGCGAGAACTCCCGGAATCAGGAATAAAACGCGTAATGATGAAAGAACCCGACGTCTCACTTTCGGAATCATCATCGATGAAACTCGGTTCATACTCGGAACTCGGTTCATACTCGGAGGAAGTGTTGTGATTTTCTTTATTTCTGAATTATGCATTTTTGTTTTTAGTTATAAACAATTCAATTTAGCATTATAAATATCAGTAAATATTATCTATCGTCTTAATTTCAATGTTTAGAAGTTCAAATCCCCCGTCCCCCTGAACCTCTCTGAATAGCAGGGAAATTTTAAATAGCTTCTCCGACCAAAAGATCCTCTAAACTATAGAGTGTTCGAACTATAGGAAGTCAAATCACAGGAGGCTGACTGTAAAATACACACACTTGTCTACAGGTTGTAAGAATCCAAAGAAAGCGGAAACATAGGAACTAACCTCTTAAACGACATATCTATCCATTTGTCGTCCGTTTTCTGTCGACTTTTCCTCCGCGCCGGAGAGCGGTAGGCGATTCTTGCGCGGCCTGCAAGAGGTGAAATTCACGTCAGGAGAAGAAAACCTCACGTCACAAGAAGAAAAACTCGCGTCATGAGAAGGAAAACTCGCGTCATGAGAAGAAAAACTCACGTCACGAAAAGAAAAACTCGCGTCAGGAGAAGAAAAACTCGCGTCACGAGAAGAAATACTCACGTCACGAGAAGAAAAACTCACGTCATGAAAAGGAAAACTCGCGTCACGAGAAGAAAAACTCGCGTCATGAGAAGAAAAACTCACGTCACGAGAAGAAAAACTCGCGTCACGAGAAGAAAAACTCGCGTCATGAGAAGAAAAACTCACGTCACGAAAAGAAAAACTCGCGTCATGAAAAGAAAAACTCGCGTCACGAGAAGAAAAACCCGCGTCATGAGAAGAAAAACTCGCGGCATGAGAAGAAAAACCACGTCACGAGAAGAAAAACTCATATCAAAGCACGCGCTACGCGGCAACCACTCTCACTTATGACGCGGGAGATTACATATTTTTACATATATCTTCATCGTAAACGAAAACTTTCGATAATTAGTGTGTTGCGCGCAATGTAACTCGCGTGATTATGATTGGTTTTATTTATATTCAAATTGCATGAATTAACATCGCATAATTAACAGTAGATATCAAAATGTGCGTTTTATAAGAATGATCAACTCCTTGCATTGTCACTAACTAGTCTCACGTTTTCTCTTCTTGGATGGTTTCGTGGATGGAGCCTTTGTGGCGGAGGGTGCGGCAAAGGTAGTAGGGGTGTCGTCGAAAAGTGTTTGGGAACTGGTACTAGCCGAAAGAGTAGCTTTACATAGCCGGGAGCTTCTTGAACGGGTATGGTATGGTTCGTCTCTATCATCTGATGAATAGTCCTGACGCAAAAAGAGCAAAGTGGATATTTAGTCGTGATTTTGTTAAATTCATAGCTATTACAAATACGCGTCGAGAAGCGAAACAGGTCTTGCCAGCGACACTTTGTCTGATGTCCACTTAAACCTTGCTCAACAATTGAAGGCACCCAATTCTGAGTTAAAATTCAGATTTTGCCCAATATATATTTGATATTTCTAAGATACATTCAATGTTCTGTTCACGTTGTTATCAGCTATGTTGAATTTGAATTGTGGCAAATAAAAAAAGATGCGCGCAAAAGCTGCTGGCCAATAAAAGGTCTTACCGGATAGAAAGTTTCATCAGCAGTTTCCTGGATATAGGACTCATCTGATGATTCGGCATCAACCAAACCTAATGCCACCTAAAAAAACATGTTTAACTTTGTGGAAGTACCATTATGAACTTTATAACTCAGTGAAGTGATGTTATGTTTCTGAGGTTAGGGTTGAGAGAGAGTGGAAGTACCAAACTCAACTTTATACCTCAGTGAAGTGATGTCATGTTTCTAAGGTTAGGGTTGAGAGAGAGATGGAAACACTTTTCAAAGTCTCTAGAAGTACCACACTCAACTTTATACCTCAGTGAAGTGATGTCATGTTTCTAAGGTTAGGGTTGAAAGAGAGATGGAAACACTTTTCAAAGTCTCTGGAAGTACCACACTCAACTTTATACCTCAGTGAAGTGATGTCATGTTTCTGAAGTTAGGGTTGAGAGAGAGATGGAAACACTTTTAAAAGTCTCTAGAAGTATTACTCTCAACTCTGCACCTCAATGAAGTGATGTCATGATGTCTCTGGAAGTACTCGATGTTATATTTCCATGAAGCAAAAGTTAAATAAGCTAAATTAATTATAACCATAAATTAGCATAATTACCTCATAATCATCATCAGCATATGAGAATGTTGGTTGGTTTTTATCTTTCACACGAACAGTTTGTCTCTGTGATCCAGGTGAGGTAGACGAGATCTTAGAGGAGAACAATGATTTTAGAACTATTCTTCAACGACAAACGACTATGATAGCCTTGTAAACCTTTTCACTGTAATGATCTTTGCCTGTTTGTAATGAAACTTCTGCTAGACCTCTGGATTGATTTGGATATAACTTGGTGTACATATACCTAGGGGTGAGATTGTCCAAAGGGGCTTTCAATTTAGTGTTCGACAACTTTGGAGACGATGGTGTGCGAGTATTCCCCAATAACAAAAGGCTTTTGATGTTCATGAGCATGTCAATTGGAACAAAATTATTAACATGAATATTTTACTCACATTACTAAACCTTAAACCCTACTAAACCTTAAACCCTACTAAACCTTAAATGAATTTCATGAGAAATTGTCTAATCAGCCTAAGAGCGAATCAGTCTTCAAAAATTAAAGTATCAGCCTTAAAAGTGCAAAGTATTAATTCGTAAATTTTTGGAAACTGTTGCTATAAGATGAGATGGGACGAGATGAGAGTTACCTTTGTGATGCATCGAAACCTGAGCTTGCACAGTGGACAAATATTTGCAGACTGCAAAAAAGAAAACAAATCTCAAGAATAAACAAAGAAACACAAAATAGAAAACATCAGCTCACAATAAGGAAAGATGATTTAGTTGTGTTCAAATAAAACAGGAAAAATAATGTAACGTTCAGAATAATTTTGTCTTTCGACGGTTTACTGGGAAGAAGGAAGATAACTGGTTAATCAGTGAAAACTTACTCTATTTTTGCGCGGGAAACAACAAAAATTTTAAACAACTACCTTTGACCATTCCAGTATGCAGTCAAAACAAAACCAATGGTCACACACGCTAAGCAAACCACGACATTTGACTTTGTCCATGCATATCGTGCAGTCAAGAGGTTGCTCCAATGACGTTTGATCGCGTCTTCTAGAAGCTACTTTGGCATCCATATACTTTTGCTTGCTTTTTCTACTTTTATTCATAGCTATGTGAAATTTAACCAAAACTTGTATACTTTGAAATACTGAAGATGAACATGAGAGAGAGAGAGAGAGAGAGAGAGAAAAAACTTACTTAAAGTAAAACCCAGTGTTAAATCAGGAATTGATGTCATCTCACGTCACACACGATTTATTTAATTGTAAAACAAATTGTAAAACTCAGATAAATTAAAAAAAGAAATATTTACAATAAAATTCGAACTAAAATCTACAATCAAATAACGGAACAAACTGAAATGTTAAACAGTCTCCGATTGTCAAGTGAAGGCAACCTTCTTACGACGAAATGACTGAAACAATAAAACAAAAACTCATCAATTACGGAAATTAACTATTATTATTATTGCTATGATGATCTTTATTTATGATCTTACCAGACTGTTGTTGTTTCGTTGAGTTATATTTTGAAGAAAGCATGCATGTATCTTTACAGGGATTTGGTGATAGAGTAACTTTCTACAGATCACCAATCAACGCATGTGAATTTTTAAACAAGTTTTACAGTTGTTTTTAGTTTTTTTATGCAACAGCATGTATTGATTGAAACCAAATAAATATCATATCATATATGGATCCTTAGTAAGATACTATAATAAATGCATTAATAAATAAAGATCATCATAGCAATAATTCATCATAGCAAACATTTTGTTTTTGTATTTACTTTTAAATAATTAAAACTAATATATATATATATAGAACCCTTTTGAAACATTCAGAAGAAATACTAAATAGACATCAGAGTTTCATCAAGAAACCTACGGGATTGACAAGTGGATGCTCCGACATAACCTTCTGAGCTTCTTTTTTATATAAAGCTTCTTCTTGCTCGTAATTTCTTCTATAAATAAAAACATTGTTTACTCCAAGGGATTAATGAGAAATGCCCCATTCTGGCTTCATTGTTATTGATTTCTTTCCTTAAAATCGTTGAGCAAACCCTTTTGAGATAGCATTGTAAAACTTAAGCAATTCCCTAAACGACCATTCCTACCAAAAAGAGTTCATAAAATGATTGACAACTCAACCCTAACTAACAAAAGAAGCTCAACCTAAGCCTCATTTTCATTTAAAATTTTAACGTTGTCTTAACTTTGATCGATTTGTAAAAGTGAACACACCTTAGTTGAGACAACGTTGCTTCACTGTGACGTTTCTCCTGCTCCTGTAAGCTTTCACGAGCAGCAATCTAAGCAAGACAACATATCTAACAAATGAGTTCTTATTTTGCTAGTTACACAATAATACAAAAAAAATTAAAATATGTTATACAGCACATCATCATGAGTA